>CM069446.1:49256040-49616780 GCA_035610835.1 Ophiura sarsii
CTTGGATATGGACGCCGAGGTACTGGCAGGTCTTCATAGTCTTTAGTGTAGTCCCTGTCATAGTGTAGTCGTGTGCGTCTTGGTTTCATCGATTGGTGACTCTCATAATGTTGCACTTAGCAGCGTTGAATCGCATGCCCCATGCTTCCGTCCATTTGACCAGGTTGTCCAAGTCGGTCTGTAGGGATCATTGGACCATGGCTCTGTAGACTATAAGCAGTCATCAGCAAATAGTCTTATTTTGCTGGAGACAGCTTCACTGATGTCGTTTATGAATAGCAGGAATAGATGGGGGCCGAGGACTGTTCCTTGGGGGACTCCGCTGTGAACTTTAGTCCAGCTGGATGGGGATCCATTTATAGTCACTCTCTGTTGCGCCTGGATAGGAAGTTCTCGATCCAGCGTTTCGGGTGGTTCCTCTGACTCCATAATGGTCAAGCTTGACGAGGAGTCTTTGATGGGGTACAACGTCATTCAATCGTCAATAAATCATACAATATTAAAGAGAGGAAAGTGATGAAATTAGACAAAATATCCTTTATAGAGTTATATATATGATGTGGTTGTGGTATATCGTCGGATGGGTTATAAACCACGGGAAATGGTTTACGGGATAGGAGTCCTAGGGGTTAATAGGGATGTACCGTTTTGTGGGGTAATAAAGCAACCAGTATTTTTTGGGGGGTGGGGTGAGGAGAGGTAGAGTCCCGTTGTCCATTTTTTGCGCGTTTTAGTCCGCAAGGAAGTATGCGTACCGCCTATCCGGCCCCGCGTTTCGCATACTACAAATGGCGCCGCGTTTTAAAATAAACCGGAGTTATTTACAGCCAACAGTTTTTACAACCTATGAACTCAATCAAGTTTACAGCAATTAATTTATGAAGCCTTATTTTACAGTTCACGTAGTCTTGCTTACCAAGCAGGACCCGAGCGAAGCAAGGGTATCCCGCTAGTAATTATAAGTAGCGTCTATTTTGCTGATCCCCAATCGAATTCTGCAATATCGCGCCCGTTAACGGGAGCCTGCACACACTGTAAAATACAGCGGCGGGAAAACGGGAATTGCGTTCTCGGCTCGGGTCAAACATGGCGACCGCACTTTACCTGGAACAGTACCTTGACAGTAGGATATTTTGTCTAATTTCATCACTTTTCTCTCTTTAATATTGTATGATTTATTGACGATTGAATAAACGACATGTTCAGCAAGCCTAACATCCTAAATTTAGATGTCATATTATTGAATAAACGCGTGACACGGTCGTCTAAAAATGTTGTCTAAAAATATAATGGATTGAAATTCCGATACACAACATTGAATAAGCTTATTTGATTAGTACTGCAGTGCATTGTGATTTGTATTGTTTATATTGTTGACATAGCCAGCCAGTCGGTGATCTTGTGTTTTAAATTTAGGTCTCTTATATAGCTAATAAAATCACTATTGGTTGCTAGTGTACATGAATCTGTTGACACTTGATAAGACATTCAATTGATATTAAATTTATAATGTTATTATTTAATTTAATAAATAATAATATTATATTATTTTTTATATTTATTATAAATTATAAGTTAAACCATTTGGCATTTGGAATGGTAGTTGCTACTCTGAGTTTCACGCTTGTGCGATCCATCAGACAATTTGTTGTACGTGCAACAAAATCCCTTGTCAGTCATGCTATGATAATTTCGCCCGCCGTACGTATACGTCATCATTTGTTTGGTTGGAAATACGCATGCGCAGATACCAGAAAATTCTGAAATACGAAAGTAAAACGATCCAAGCCGAGGTTGCCAGAAAAGTGGACAAAAATTACTCTTTTTATTAGATGTAACTATATCAATCATTGCAATCAACTAGTTCAAACAAATTCTATGATTCTTAGCTATAATAATAAAGTCATGTCATTGTCGGTGAGTTTGAATAATTTGGAAAGGTGCTAGGACTAAGGAGTTACAGAAGTTGTACTTTGCTCGTCAAAGCCTTTCAAAAGCTTAAATCTGGAAGTCACGTCGTAGTAACGTTCTGTGACTCAGTACTATAAATCCTGAGTTACATCATACATGTAACGAAAGTCTAATAGGCCTACAGCACCTTTCCGCAAAAAATCGCTGTGTTATGTTTTGTTTTACGTTTTTTCCTGGAAAAATTGTGCTTGCTGATTGGTTGATAATGATGTCATGATATATCGGGAGACATCATCGATATCAAGTGCTATCTTTAAACATTGTGGTCAATAGAATTAGGAGGAGCTAATTATGTGTTACTTGTTTGATCGACACATAATGCTTATGCAGTAAATTAGTTATTTGTGCAAAGACACCTCGCTCCACTCTGCGCTCGACAGGTAATTTTGCGAGGTGTCTTTGACAAACATCAAAGCCTAAACACACACACATCTTCTGCGCTTGATACAAAGTTTTGTTGCACTGTTTAGTGTTTGGGAGCCCCGTATAAATAATATTAAAGGTAGATGACCCGATCACATTTTCGTAACACAGAATTATTTCAAACATACGGAGATTTTCATATCATATGAAAGCTCGTATTTTTCTCATCATCATACTGAAATTTGACGGCCTAAATCGGTATAATTACGGAGAAATCGATGAAATAACATCGAATTACCGTGAATGGTGGTAACCACCGATATAGTTTGTGTACTCAACCATTAGAGCTATGCAACTCAAACTTTGGAACACAACTTTTTTAAGGATGACCTTTCATGTAGAATAGAAAACTTCAAGTTGAAAATCGGAACATCTACCTGTGAACAAAAAACTTCAATTCTTATTTTGTCTTTGTATTCAGGCATTGAAAATCTACCATTTGAACTACAGAGAAATTTCACCTTGATGAGAGATTTAGATCAGCGGACACAAGGTAAGACCTGGATCATTTAACCCCTGAGAACTACCGGCCGATTGGTTAAAAAGATGGATACACCATTTATTGCACCAATGAGAGATATTGTTAGAATTAAGTATCCCTGATAAAGATGGGAGTGAAACATTTTACAATACAAACAAGCTGCATTTGAATTGGCTATTCATATGAGTACATCTTGTAATAAACCAATCAGAACCACTGTAAGATAGCCAGGTAGACCCCAGGGGGTTAACCCTTACACCCCACTGATAGTTTAACCCTTACTTACACCCCCAGATAGTTTAACCCCATTTTCCCCAAAACAATTGTTCCCTGTGCATAGAAAGTTAGAATATAGGTTTCGAATGGTTTCTGTTGTGTGGTATTTGGGGTTTAAAGGGTTAATTCCTGGTTGAAAGGAAGACATCGTCCCAAACGCACTCTCCGCTCAGCTACACTTGAAAGACCAGCACCACCAAGAGCTGATGTTACATATGGCACCAGATATTTATCATATTTTGCCATTGTTGTGCACTATCGTTAAAAGAGGCGATAGGCATCTGCATTCTCTGAAAAGCTTCAAGTCGTCCCTGAAAACATTTTTATTTAAACAAAACTATGGCTAAGGTCAGGGATTTCCTGTGATCACGGTATTCACGCCGCAATTCACCGTTTTCATGCTAAAATCATCAAAATCACGGATTTTGTAAACAGTACCGTGAAATCGCGAAATTGTTATTTCAGCCGCGATAATTGTCCGACAAGCCGATTTTTACAGTTTTATTTAAATTAACAAAAATCGAATTTTCCGAATTCCTATTGAAATATTTCCTTTCAAGATGATATCGACGCGCAATTGTGTACAGTGCATTCATCTCTAGGCCTACTTGACACGACTGATTGAAGTTCAATTGACAGATGATTTATAATATCGAATTTATTTGAATGAGGTAAACAAAAGACCGTCTTCTTCTAAAGAAATAGGTAGGCCTACTTCAAACCAAATTCAAAAGAACGAAGAGATTGTTTACATACGCCACCCTTTTCAGAAAGGTTGTTTGTTGATAAAAAAAATTAATCCAGCGCGTTCAATGGGTGATTATTGATTCAAGACCTTTTACAAGCGCCTTTCTAAAGACACAGAAATTCATTGATGAAAATAAATCATGTGATGATGAATAAATTACAATGTTGTAAATAGATCAGGATTCTGCGATTGGTTGAGATGACGTGCGTGCGACTTATGTTTACATGTCTTCAGGTCACGTCATGACCTCGCAAGGAAAAACAAAATAATTTACATATATATACAGTAACTTAAAAAATGTAATATGAAAAATATATTAACAAAATGTTTTTAGGGTATATTTGTACAAATGGTTGCGCAAAACAGCTTTATTATTCATTTCAACATTTCACAAAACTAGTACGAAAAATAAAGGTTTTATGACTACTTACTTTCGATATTTCTAACGAAACGTGTACATCAAAACAAGGCAGAAAGGCCCGTTAAGCCGGCGGAAATTGGTAGTTGTTACGTTACGGTGGCTTTTTCTAATGCCTAAAAATATGACCTCCGTAAATCCAAGGCATTACACACAAGTCTTTGGTAAATCACGGAATATCGCGCGGGTTTTTCCTTGAAATCTCAATAATCACGGTAAATCACGGTATTCACAAAAACGGCACACGGTTTTCACCTAAAAAAATCACGGGAAATCCCTAAGCTTTAACTACGGCTAACTTTTAAATGTCACCATTCTCATGTGACACTATTTATCTCTTGTGCTGGTTGTCTTTTAAATCTTTTGACATTTTTATACCTTCAATAAATTTCTCTTCATATAAATAATAATAATAATGATAATAATAACATATTTATATAGCGCCCAAAACATGGGTCCTTGGGCGCTTTACAAGCTAAAGGCACCATCCAAAAGATTTTTAAAAAAAATACATTAAAAAGAAAAACTATCAATACACATCATAATACAAGTCTTAAAAACTACACATTATCAAGCAAACTACCTTGAATAACAATGTAAAATAGTAAGAATTATGATTTTGTCTTTTAATGTTGTCAAGCGCCGCCCAGAGGCATTTTTGCATTCGGCGCTATACAAATTACTCATTATTTATAGTTATATATTATGATATCATCATACATATCCATACAGATTTATGTGTGGACTGTTTTGTGCAGAAATGTTCTAGCCAAAGCTTTTCTAAGAAATATGTTTTATTTTGAGTGAAAAATAGTAGTAGTAGTTTTTACTACCCTGGTGATGACTGACAATACCGCATAATTTGTTTTTGTAGATCTAAGCAAAGAAATAGACGATGACACCCATGAGTATTTGGGGAAGATAAAGGAATTAGGCCCGGAGCAGCGGGTGGACAGGTTGAATAAGATCAACACAGCATTCTCAAAAAGTAGAGAGTTTGGAGATGACAAAGTACAATTAGCAATGCAGACATATGAAATGGTAAGGATTGAGCACCTGTATGTTTTTCCGGCCCTTCAACATGTATAAAGTAAAACTGTCCAACGGTTATGCATAGGGAGTGTTCCTTAATACATGTGTAGGCAACGTTCGAAATAAGAAAAATAAATTGGTTATCTGACGGATAACCTAGGTTGAGATTTTGGTTATCCGGATTTTTTCAGTTGTTCACTGGTGTTAGTTTGTTTTCTGTTGTTCGTGCCACCGACCGAAGAAAGTATGGACCGATGCTTGTTTCACCATTTTGCAAACCCGAAAGTGAAATATCACCGTTTATGAAGACAAAGTTATAACTTTATAAGCATTGAATACTGAAATTAATTTAATCGCGCTTACAAGCGCACTCAGTAGATGAGGCACCCACTACATCCTCAATCACAGCGACATGATTCAGTTCATACAATGAGAGTGAATGATAGGGGTTAGAGATTCATAGCCATCAAAACATGTGGCTTCTTAAAAGTGTGAATACAAATTATATTTTCCTATACACAGACCGTCGGTTGTCACCCAACTCACGATGGTTTTCTGCGAGCACATGCAATTTTAGTCAACGGGAGAAAATGATAGCAGTCAGAGATTCGAAGCCATCTAAACAGATTAGATTTCCTATTTACAAATTACAACAGAAGTATACATTTGTGGAATTATGGAATTTTGAGCTCAAATTAACAGTTACTATTTAATCATACATTGTTGGTGTCACAATATTTTGGTTATCCGCCGGTACATTTGGTCATTTCAGATGACTGCTATTTCGAATGCTGTGTGTAGGGGCAAAGGCAATGTAATTTTGGCTCTTAGACATGTTTAGACAGTGACATAAATAGGTATTACATATTGGGGGGTGGGGGGGGGCAAAAAAAATTCCGCAGATTCAGAAATTTGAGGGCCGTGGGGTGCCACACATTGAGTTATAAACATGAGAGCAGGGTATGTGGGTGGTGGACGACGTGCTTGCTTGACCCCAAACCGAAACATTGAGCTCAATAACCGACAGTCCCAATCTCAACCAACACTCGCCCCCACCTCCTCTGGGCTATGCCTCTGCAGAATGCCCAAACAGTTAAACTGAAGGGCCAGATGCTGACAGAACAGCAAACTTATGTGTTGCTCATCTGTTTGACCATTTTGAGAGGTAGGTTTGGTTGACCTCCCGTGCTTCAACACACGGTCAACCTACTGTGAAGTTTGTCCATTGTCAAAACACCTCAAAAGAAAAACATACTCAAAAGACGGTCAGTCCCCTTCATGTCACTTGAGAACATAAACTGATCCTAATACCGATTTCTAGTGCAGATCCAGAGGGTTCGAAAAAGTCCCAATATATGAGAGGGTGAATTTATATTTATTTTTATTTTGATGGGTTAATTAATGCTACTCATGCATTCTTATTTGTGAATACATTGCATTTTTGGTGTTAATACTTCCAGGTTGACAAGCACATACGAAGATTAGATGCCGACTTGGCAAGGTTTGAACAGGAAGTCAAAGACAGGAATATAGAGCAGGCTGCCGCTGCCGCAGCAGCAGCTAGTGCAGAATTTGACAGCAGGACAGGTGGTGATAAGAGTGAGTATTCACTATTATAAACTGCTCACAAAAAGTATCGAAACACTTAGAAATCATCCAATATATAACGGCTCGAAAGGGTATGCATTAATCGAAGCAAATAACCAAGTGCATAATTTTGTTCTGCGTATTTTGACACCTCGATCGATGAGATACGATGTTGCGGAGCGGATTTATTGTCATTTCAATGGTCGTGGGTCCAGTTTCAAAAGTGACAATCATCCTATAGAAAGAGGTTTGCATTACTGTTTAGAATGATCAGATTCATGCTTTTCAATAGGGATGAGTGTCACTTTTGAAACTGGACCCACGATCATGGAAATGACAATAACTCCGCTCCGCAACATCGTATCTCAACGATCGAGGTGTCAAAATATGCAGAACAAAATTATGCACTTGGTTATTTGCTTCGATTAATGCATACCCTTTCGAGCCGTTATGTATTGGATCATTTCTAAGTGTTTCGATACTTTTTGTGAGCAGTTTAGTTGTCTGTTATTATAGAGATCTTTTCCCCTTAGATTTAGTTAATTTGAATAACCCTAACCCCAACTACACCACACGGCAACAACACGGCCAACCTGTTTTTATAACCTGGCGTGCAAGTTTTTGGGCTATAAAATGGACCCAGGCTATATTACGAGGCGAATATACTGAGCCGAGTAGCTTTGACAGCTGTGGTGTAGTGGAATGATGATGGGCTTTGGTGCTGGAGGTCCGTGGTTCAAATCCCGGGGGGTTTGGGGTGACCTTTCGGGTGAATTTTCTCTGTGGGAAAAAAAATCTGTTGCCGTCTGGTGTTATAGAGTTAGGGTTAATACAGGAGCAATGTGTGAAGGCTTGTTGTTGTTTGGGGTTTTGTGGGCGTAAGATGTTCCATTACCGGATGAAACTCAACCCATTTGTATAATCAATTTCTCTAGGGGTAGCATTTTGTCGTGTAATAAGAACCTAAGTGGTAAGGGGCCTGCAAAAGACCTCAATTTCTAAGTTTGATATTTGCCACCCCCGTGTTTCTTTTCCAAAAGGTTTCAACAGGAAATAGCTGTTTGAAGCACATACCATTACAGGTGTTAACACTTTCCACATGGCAGGCGTCTGCAGACGACATTCCAAAATTTCACAAAATGTTTAACAAATCTTAACATTATTGAATTTAATTACCAAATTTGGAATCACCATGATAAATGCATTTCAATCAGTGGCGTAGCCAGAGGGGGATGGGGGGGGGGCAACCGCCTCCCCCAATATTGACGTCGTGTCGGTTGAGATTGGCACTGTCGGTTCATTTGACCATAAGGAATCATGGGATTATGAGGGTCAAAAGTATGCAGATGAAATTTTTTCGCACGCTATGCATGCATATGTCTTCCCAAAATACAATATTCTTTGGTACAAGCTTGTTTAGAGCCAAAATGTACCTCGGATCATGCAAAAAATAGGTGTAAAGTAGAAAATGTTGTCGGTTCATTTTCAATTCTTGCCCCCCCCCCCCCACAATATATATAACCTAGCTATGCCACTGATTTCAATAAGTACAAACATGCCTAGTATTGGTTCAGTGATTCTTGAGATAGACTTCTGAAAGTTAGGAAAGTTTCTGAAAAATCGGTTGTGTATATATGCCGAAACAATATCCGTGTGAAAAGTGTTAAAACCAGCTGACCAATGTGGTTTACTTACAAATCTCTATCCATTAAAATTTAAATAATACAACATTTCGTTGCAGTTCTATCAAAACTGTGTATGTTTTTCCGGCCCTTCAACATGTAATAAAGACAAACTACCCAACGATTATGCAAAGGAAGTGTTGCTTTTGTTCAGGGGCAAGAGCTCTTGCAAGGTTTGGATAGATGTGTTTTGGCCCTTGAACATGTTTAGAGCAGACTGCTCAAAGGTAATACACATATGTGGTGGGGCATGGGAAAACCCTTCACATGGTCATTTTCTAGCAACTTGGTTTTTTTCTTTGGCAGAGAGCTTCATACTCTACTGAGTATAGGACTGTTTAAATTTGTCAGAAATTCCATCTAGAACTACAGTTATAGTATTTTAAAGTCGGCAAGTTTAAACGCAACACTCAAAATTGAAACTGACAATTCAAAGGTGTACACAAATCTTTTGAATGCTCTAATATTAATAATAGCACATACACAGCCAGCCAGTCCAGAGTTCCACAAATTTCACTTATCGTACAGCTTCAGAGCGCTGTAAATTTGACATCGTAAATAACCTGATTAATTATATCCCAACTTGGTGTGTGTGTGTTTAGTAGATGATTGTCTATCTTGATCAGTGTTGCTTGAATCAAAACTTCTAAGTTCTATCAGTGTCCAGCTGTGCAGGGGTTTGTACAGCAGAGTTCTGCCACATAAATCATCACTGATACCAGTACTGTCGATGAGTGCTATTAATTCCTTATAGCTCTCTGCAGCTACGCTGCCTCGTGCTATAAGTCATACTAAAACTACATTGTTATATCACACAGAATAGCTTGTCATATGAAAAGGACTTTTGATATGAACCTAGTTTTTTGCGATATTATTAACAATTGTAAGTTCTTCACTTTCAAAATTGTCGGAATTCACAAGTGGTTACCATGGTAACAACGTCATTTTACGTAAACATAGCATTTCACACATAAAATTTGATAAACAAGGTTCAGAAAAGTACTTAATAAACTTCACATCTGGAATTTTGCATTAAAAACTCCTGGAGACTAAAGTTCAAGGTATAATCTCTATCTTGGGACCAAAGTTGGAAAATTGACTTGGAACTCATTTGAAAGGAATATTTTGGTATGACCCAGATATGGGCAATTCCAAGCAAATGTCAACCAAATAGCCAAAATTTCAAATGTGCATCCAAAGTTTAATTCTATGCCTATAATGTAGGCAAGAGTCCAAAGTTCAGGAATTTTTAGTTTGTTTAGCGATACTATGTTTTTTGATGTATAAACTAGCTAATTAGCATAAATTTGCATATTTGCAGCTTACAAAATCAGTGAAAAGGCTTGTTTTTATTTATTCCATATCTTTTAGACACATAGGTATGATGTTTAAATAAATGTCAGGCACAATAGTAGTACTGATTGGAAAAGTTTTGATATAAATTTAATTTTGATCAACGGCCGATTAGCCTCGTTAATCCAGGTAATTAGTATGCATTGCATAATCTCATGTCATTCCGCAACGCAAAAGTACAATTTTTTAGGATAGCAAGAAAAAAAATGTACCCTATTTTCATTTAACTATTTTTTCTCTGCACACAATTGACATGCTTCACAATGATCAAAAAAAAATTGGAAAATTCTGTTAATTAATAGCCCTAACGAGCGTTGCGGAATGACGTGTTGCGGAATGACGGTGCGGAATGACAAAGGTATTAATCCCTATATTTAGGCAATTTATTGAGCAAATTGTGATATTTTTGTGTACTTGGTATAAGATCATCCTTATTTATGATAATTCATTCAAATATGGACTCTAAACTTCTAAAAAAGTTTCAAAATTGATGAAAACTCATAATTTGCTGAATTAGGCAACTTTGATGTGCAAGCTGATGAATTCGGCAACTTTATCACAAAATCATGGCTACTTTACCTGTAAATGATGATTTCAATGTGAAAATAGTTGGGTTACTTGTATTCACGAATTTGTAACATATGAAATGCCACTGATTACTCTTTCTTTTATTTTTTATGCATATTAAAGCATAAAAACATGTTTTTTCTTTTCTCTATGGAGTTTTGCACACAAATTCACACTGTCATTCCGCAACGTCATTCCGCAACACCTACTTTTATTTTTTGATGACCTACTAGAAGTCCTAGCTGATGATTAAGTTTTATGAAAATGCTTTTGTCAGTTAGCTAACACTTCAAACCTTCTAAAAAGTAACTTCAATAATGATACACTCTAAAAAGTTCACAGAGTTTTCACTTTGTGTAAACATGTAAAAAAAACACCAATCGTCTGCGTCATTCCGCAACGCAAATTTGCATATGCAAATTAGGATACTTGGAAGCACAGTCTAATTTTTTCCCTAGGTTTATTTTTTTAGTATCAATCGCTATTATCAAATAAAGTTGTAAAATGGGGAGTAACTACAAATCTCTGGGTTTTACACCCAACAGAAAGTGGATTTTTGTGTGTAAATGTCATTCCGCAACGCGTGGAATTGCCCATATCTCAATATTAACACTGGCGACTTCCGACGGGTTTTCCCATACCACCACACATATAGTATAGTATTACTTTATACATTCTGAAGGGCCAGATGGAGATACAAAGGTTTGACAGACAGAACAGTACCGATTTGTATTTTAGCACAGTTTGAGCCAAATTTGACTGAACGATATTTATCTTGCCTGATATTATAGTTGATTTTGATAACAATTTAGTGGTCCTTATTTTTATTTCAGAAAAGGGTCGCAAAGGAGAAAAACCCGGCAAAAAGAACAAGAACAAAGGTCGCTTATCGGATGATGAAACGCCCAAGTCAAAGAAGAAAATGAAAACTATCTCAACACCGTAAGTTATATAAGAACGCAATGTTTTATTATGCATATAGTGCTTTCATGCTGAAATTGATTGGTATTTGTATTCCCTGCCATTTTTCTGCCTTGTAAGTTAGGCAAGAAAAACCCTGTTTTCTATGAGCCAGTCCGACCCATTTGGTTTTTCCTTCTTTTTTAAAAATTTATTTTTTACAATTTTGTTGAATGATTGGACATTTAAATTATTTGTTTACAAAAAACAAAACAATGCTTGACCGACCGACCCTACCTGAGAGGTCCGTTTGCCCATAGATAGGTTTATTTTTGTTTGCCTTAATAAGCTCATTAGCCTCTTGCCAATTTATTAGATATGCGATGTCTCATTCACAGATCCCAATTCATCAAAGTCATATTCAGTGTCCAAATTAATAACAGGGAATCTACATGCACTGGTGCATGTAGAGTCAAAATTCTACATGCACAGCATCAAAGTTACATGCACCAAATGTCCTGGTGTACAAAAACATAAATGATAAAGTAACAGTAAAACAACATAAAACTGCAGTATAATTTATGATTAGGCCTACTTACCCTGTCTTATGTTATGATGCCCTTTCATTCACAGATTTGTCCTTCTTCCACAATGAAAATAATGTAGTTTTTTACGCTGGAATTGGTTTTTTTCGGAGGCATTGTTGCTGCCTATTATTTCGTTATTTCCTACGAAACTTTTAACAAATCAACAAATCGCACGTGTGATTTCATTGTCTAGTAATAGGGGTATTAATTATTGAGACCCTGCCTGACGTAATCATAATTAACGCTGATTTGTCTGTTCCGCACATGTGACCGGGACATGTGTTTACCCGACAGAATACGATCATGACGTACATACGAAGTTTTACGAACGTAAATATAGGGGTTTTCCCAACTTCGCTGAGTATCGTGAGCTTCAGACTGTGAAGTTCGCGACTTTCGCGTAACTCAGTGGAAGCTAGGTCAACACGGGGGACAGCAGGGGATTTCCAATTTCGCGTAAGGATTTGCCGATCGTTCCAACTCATTAATTGGATAGTTAATTATATTAATTTACTAAATTACTTTCAACTATTGGAATTTTGAACGGAATTTTTTCTTTTTCTTTCTTTTTTCCTTATGATATCCCAAATTATTATATGAGCAGTATCCCGATATGCCGATCATTTACAGTGTTGCTTCTTGATTAAGCTTAGACCTACATGCACAGTGTGCATGCAGCATAGAAAAGTTACATGCACTAGCAAAAAATTACATGCACTGGTGCATGCGTGCACACGACTATTTCGAACACTGGTCATATTCACAATTTTTCTAAGGCAGGTCAGATTTAATCCAAGTTATTAACACTATCGGTTCAAGATTTTACCCCATGTTGTACATGTATGTATTCCAAATCAAGTCAGATTTGAATTCAAGTTCATAGTTCTCTGCCACAGGTCAGATATAATCCAAGTTATATTGATATATAATCCAAGTTAAATTCTCTTTTCTTGTCTTTACAGGTCAGTGACGCCTATTTTAACGTTACCGTCAGTTATGAATGCACCCTCAGATGTTTTAGATATGCCCGTTGATCCTAATGAACCCACCTACTGTTTATGTCATCAAGTTTCCTATGGGGAAATGATAGGCTGTGATAATCAAGATGTAAGTATAATTTACCAATGCTCAAACACTGAGATCAAAGATTTAAAGTTTATAAGTGGTAATTTTAGTGTGATTAAATGTTCGCGCTTTGTTGACTGTCAGCCATTTCGTTTGTTTTTAAATTCACGATTTGAAAGTTCATTACACAAAATAAATATGTTTGCATGTTTTTATTTTCACAGTATCTGCTTGGAGCGCCAAAATTAATGTAGCGCAAAATTGTCCACGTTTACAGTATAACAGCCAAAGTCTACGCTTCTTTGAAGGGAGTGCTGGTATGGCACATGGAATTATTTTGAAAAGTGAAATCAATATCATGTGATTCATTAGATCTTTTCTAATCACAATGAGAATTGATTGCCATTTTTGCACTTTTGTTCTAGAGAATCTTTGTGAGCAGGGGTCAAAATAATGTTCTATTTTGTGAAAACATGGAGCTAATTGCCCTTTGCCCCCATTTATTTTGAGCCCACATCACTCTACTTATCTGCTGTTTGTCCATTTGATTTATTTCAGTGTCCAATTGAATGGTTCCATTTTGCATGTGTGGGGTTAACAACAAAACCAAAAGGAAAATGGTAAGTATTTGATGCAATGAGATGAATTACGCTAAGGCCTAAAAAAAAAAGGTTTGATTGGCGTAACATGACCAAAACAAATAGGGTAGGTCGGTCGGGATTTTTTTTTTTTTTAAATTATTTTTTTATTTTTCAAATCACCTACTTTTGAACACTTGAAAGACAGCAGTACACACAAATCATAGCTCTAGCGTATTTAATTGCCGGGCAAAAATGTATCGTTGTGTTCAACAATATATCATTTCGATGGGGACTTAAAATAGCCGAAATTGAAAGCAAACAGTCAAAAACTTTAATACTTTGTTCAATTTTTATAAATATATATATATTTGATATCGGACAGTATTAATCTACATCTCTCTATATATATATATATATATATTTTTCCCCCTCAAAATAATAAAAAATATTCAGGGTCGGCGATGTATATAATTTAGGGTCGGTCGGGTTACGCCAATCAAACTTCTTCTTTTTTTAGGCCCAAGTTTCAAATAGCAGAGCAACATTTTTCCACCCACGGTTGCCAAGTCTGTTTTTTTTCCTAGCATGTGGTATTTCAAATTGTACAACCAGGAGCCCCCTCCCCTTTATTGCACTTCAACACTTCAAATATGACACCAGTTTTATCTCATTCTTGCACAGTTCGTTTAAAGGTAGGTGTTACGATTCCTGGCTCGATTTTCAATGTGATATTCTACATGAAGGGCCATCCTTAAACAGTCATATTCCAAAGATTGAGTTGCATAACTCCAATGGTTCTTATTTTAGAAGCACAAGTTGATAGTATACAAACTGGCCGGGTGGTTAACCATCTTTGACAGTAATTTACTGCAATTTGGCCTATAACGTAACGTCTAAATGGAACATATCTAATAAAACTAATGTGATCGCCTTACCTTTAACTGATTCGGAGAATCGTATCTATTCTGCTAAACTCCACAAAAAAGTTTGGAAAATATGTTGATGGTTAGAGATAACATTTTACACATCGAAGATGAGCAAATACAGTATACAAATAGGGTTTATTCGGTAATTAGCATAAGCTTGTAGGATACCAAATATTGAATCCAAAGTGTCACAATTGTTAACGGAATAAAGTGAAAATGTTATCTTAGGCGTCTAAGATGCATCTTAGATATCTAACCTTACACATACTATGTGTAAACACATACTAAACTGCTCACAAAAAGTATCGAAACACTTAGAAATGATCCAATACATAACAGCTCGAAAGGGTATGCATTAATCGAAGCAAGTAATCAAGTGCATAATTTTGTTCTGCGTATTTTGCCACCTCGATCGTTGAGATACGATGTTGCAGAGCGGAGTTATTGTCATTTCAATGATCGTGGGTCAAGTGACACTCATCCCTATTGAAAAGCATGAATCTGATCATTCTAAACAGTAATGCAAACCTCTTTCTATAGGATGATTGTCACTTTTGGAACTGGACTCACGACCATTGAAATGACAATAACTCCGCTCCGCAACATCGTATCTCATCGATCGAGGTATCAAAATATGCATAACAAAATTATACACTCGGATACTTGCTTCTATTAATGCATACCCTTTCGAGCCGTTATATATTGGATCATTTCTAAGTGTTTCGATACTTTTTGTGAGCAGTTTATGTGTAAACACATACTATGTGTAAATACATACTATGTGTAAACACATATATGTGTGAACACATACTATGTGTAAACACATACTACGTGTAAACACGTACTACGTGTAAACACGTACTACTTCTAAGTGTTACCTTAAGTTACACATACTATGTGTTACCTTACGCGTACTACATGTTACCCTTGACGTATTATCTTACACGTGGCCACACAGAGAAACCAATTCAATCATATTATTGATGTATTTTCCTTTCCTTTTATTTTCTTTTTATTCACTGCAGGTTCTGTCCAAGATGTACACAGGATAAAAAGAAGAAATGAGACCAACCAATATTTAGTTGTACATATTATATACATCATGTTTAATATTATATTTACCTAAGGCCAATGAAATGAAATAACATGGTTCTCGTCAGGGTGACTATTCATTATTCATTATTGCTCTCAATTCATATTCTGATTGATTTAGTGATGGAACTTATCAATTTACTACCTGAATCTTTAAGTGTAAATGCGCCAGGCTGCGATAAATGTTATTGCCTGATCAAAAACTTGCCCAAGAATTCCAGAGATTTTCGAGTGTGAGTGAAGACAAACAGAACGATTTTGATCAAAATCACTGGCGGTAGAACACTTGTCTCAATGTATTAAATCTGTTTTCGTACCTGATTATTTCTTTTGTCAGTATCAAATATCAAGTAATGAAATAATACAAAATAAAGATTTTTTTTGACATTATTTTGACACAGGCGGCTGATGTGAACCATGTTATTTCATTTCATTGGCCTTTATGGATTTGGATGTTGTTGTATTATCCATTTGGATGTATGCTCATGTATCATGGAGTGAAGTATTCTACATGAAGAGAATCTGAGAATCCGTTCTTGCAGATATTTTCCTCACCAAAATTGTATGAATCTAAAACTGATTCTCATTTATTATCCAGTTGCTCATATCAAGTTATATGGTGCAGAATCATTCCATGGATTATTATTGTCAAAATCAGTAGCACAAATCCATGGGGATTTTTGAAATGCATTGATGAATTTGTGTGAGAATTTAAGAATCAGTTCTTGCAAAGATTTTTCTCAACAAAATTGCAAGATTCTATAAACCTTTCAGTTCATACTGAGTGATATGGTGAGAATCTGCAGATTTTTGTCAAATTCAAAAGCGAGAATCCATGAAGATTTTCGAAATGGGGATGAAATTCTGTTCTGCACAAACACCAATGTGCGATTTTAGGGTCGCAGCACCGGAAGCGTAGATTTACCATAATTCAGGGCCACAATAGGAAGAGCATTTTGTATTACAATGGTGACGTGTCAAAGGTCAATTTATCCGCTTTGTTGTATGCCACGCTCATTGCATTGTGGGTCTGACATTTCGGTATAAATTGGCTTCCAGTGCTGAACCTCTGAAATTGCGTATTGGATCTGTTTCAAACGTGACAAATATCCGTTGATATATTTTGATGAGGCTGATTCTAAGTCGTAGACATATTATGCAAAGTTTACACTGATAACTTGATTAATAAGTTTAGTTGCCTAAGTGATAATTTATTGGTTTGTTGGTGTTGGGAAGCTTTATCATGATGTGCTAAGAACATTTAACCCCTGGGCACTACCGGCCTATCTTACAGTGGTTCTGATTGGTGTATTGCAAGACATACTCATTTGAATAGCCAATTAAAATGCAGCTTGCAAAATATTTCACTCCAATCTTTATCAGGGATACAATTATTCTAACACTGTCTCTGATTGGTGCAATAAATGATGTATCTATCTTTCCGACCAATTGGCCGGTAGTTCTCAGGGGGTTAATGAGGTTGTGACTTTTTTTTTGCATCATGTGTCTCTGAAATTAATCGAGTTGAGTGAACGTCTGAATCACTGTCTGTTTATATACACGTCATTCATCCAACTCTGTACAGCGACATCATAGCCAGAGTCATAATAAATGTAAACTATAGTAGATTCACAGACTTTGGCCAGTTTATCATTTCATTATAGGTGATATCTTCCCATTGAGGGGGAGGGGGGAGTATTGTTTTGAAATCTTAATCTGATCATTGGCACATGGCTGGTTCTATGCTTCCCTGTCTTGAATCACATCTTATTAACGTAGTTCATACCAGAATAGTGACAAAGTTCTCTTGTGTTGTCCAAATTGATTTTCTTTCTAATTTAATCTGCATCTATACAAGCAGGATTAGAAATGATGGATCAATATGTGACACGTTTAAATAGCGCGCTATTTGCTTGGGTAGTTTAAATTCATGCATGGACGCATTATATTTGGAAATGTTATTGCTTCAACGCTTGAAGTACATTATATCGCAGCGAAACCAATAGCATCTAAACGATGCTGATGTCATCGTGATTGGTCCATTGTGATTCCTCTAACCTTAAATGGAATAGATCCAAATCAATAACCGATCGGCCAATGTTTATGAATCTACTATAACTTTAAACATTTCCAGCCATTATAAGTATCCTATTCAGGTCATTGAATTTGTGCTGCAGTATTTAAAGCACAAGTGCCGGTATCATCTTCCGTGCATTGCAATTACGGGCGCAATAATGAGGTGTGATCATTGAAATACGTTCTGACCTCACTGCACAGAGTTAGATGAATGAAGTATTATAGTGATCGGCTCCAAAATTGAATGACATGCTCCACCTTCCACTATAGCTACAAGCCAGCAACCCAATAACGGTGTTATACATTTAACAAGGTAGATGTGATTGTCACCATTAGTCAAACAAAGAATGAAGGTCTGTCCCACATACATTTGCAAAAATAGCTATGCGATTTTTAAAAAAAAAATGAAAAGAATAGCTATGCTAAATGCAGAAATTCTTTTAAATTTGTTTTAGTGTGTTTTTGGCCCACTTTTTTTTTGCCTTGAGGCCATTTTTTTTTTTGACAACTAAAATAGAAGCCCAGAATTGAGTTCATCACATAAGGTTACTGTAAAAGTAGAAATTTTCGCGAATTTCGCGAATCAATCCTCAACCGCGAAAATATAAACTCGCGAAAAAAGCATGTACCATCATAGGTCATTATAAAAATGTTGAAAATCGCGAAAATAAAAAATTGCGAAATGCCTGTTATGACCATTTTCGTGAAAATATCTTCTTGCGAAAATATTGACTTTTACAGTATGCAGCAAAAGGGACTCCACATACTCCTGTTGTTGCGCATCGCCCGACGTGACAAATAACGACACACGAGTTGAGCAATCTCAACCCTTATCCGGCGACGTTGGCCGATACGCAACGACGCAAGTATGAACGGACCTTTATGCGCGCAGGGTATGTGAGACAGATCCTTGTTTTTTTCTTCTTTGCCTTGGGTGTTGACAAATACCCAAACATGTTCTAAAGATTTCGGATCTCTCAAGTAGGGTCAGTCAGTGAGGCAGTGAAATGAAGCAGACATCGCGATATTTCTCATGCACTAATACCGGAGTTATACACTGTATTTTGTTATAGATAGTTAGGAGTTTATTTCCACCTTTTAAATTGTAAATGTATATATGTGTAATATTTTAGCCAAGATTATCAAAAAAGAAAAAAAATGTTATAGTAATATTTGTGGTTTGTCTTTTTTTTTTATGTGAGTGTTTTCAGAATTCAAGCCCCTTACATTAGTATGATAAATTGAATTGACTAAGGGCTCTTCGAAGTCATCAAATCATGCATGCATAGGGTAAAGTCGCCAGTTTTCGGTCAGCGTCCATTTTCGGTCACTTCGCCCAAATCGTGTAATGAAAATGACCTCGTCGTTATGAACTGACGGCTAAAAAACCGCCGCATAGTTGATGCCCGGTATTGCTTTTAAAATGGCGAATACCGATGCAATTACACGATTTTGGCCAAGTGACCGAAAATAGGCGCTGAGTGAAAACTGGCAACTTTACCTTACATGTCTAATGGTTTGGGGGCATCGGGTCAGGAAGCTGAGATGTACCAAAATTCAATCCCACGATGCAGAGCGTTTTGAATTACAATAGTTACAGGGCAAAGGTTTATTCACAGTATTTGTTGTATGCTTTGGATTGTGTGACTGAAATGTCGGTACAACACGGTTTCTGATGCTGAAAACGCATATTGTCCACATAGTGGCGGTTTTATCAACCACCTAATACAGTGCACATTTTCCTGCTCGGTCACAAAAATGTAAGCCAAATATTCAAAAAACGTGAAGGCAACGACTTTATATTAAAGGTAGATGTTCTGATTATGGTCCGATTTTCAACTTGAATTTAATATGAAAGGTCATCCTTGAAATTGTCGCATTCCAAAGTTTGAGTTGCATAACTCCAATGGTTCTTATTTTAGAAGCACAAGGTCACAAGAAATGTGCCCATTGAGTAGTACACAAACTGGCAGGTGGTTAACCACCTTTGGCATTAATTCACCACATTTTAGCCTATAATTTCTAAATGGAACATTTCTGGCCCCTAAGATTTTACAGACATAATGAGAAAAAATATGGGGATGATTCTGATATAAAAATATCTTGATGTGAAAAAAAAATCAGCCAAAATAAAGGCGATTGGAACATACACTTTTAATTCACTCAAGAGCAATAAACACAGTTCAACAAAGATAACACTGTAAACTCCAAAATAGGTAGGTTCCGTCGGTTCATTTTTTATTTGCCATTTGTACAATGCGATTTTTTTAGCCGGTTTTGGGACAACCACATCCCCCCCCCCCCACTTAGCAGAATTTCACTAGCTGACGGCAACAAACATTGGGGACCTTTTACGATTTTACAAAAACCTTGGTCAGCCGCCCCCCCCCCCCGTAAATTTTATTCCTGGATCCGCCACTGCCCAGGGTCTCAAAAAGGGGGCTACGGAACTGAACTGAGAGAATTTTAGGACGATAGAAAATGTAGGTATTTGAGAACTGATTTGTTTTTCCAATTTGATTAGTAAGAACGCAAATTGGGGCTTGGAATGAACATTTTTGTAATTTTTGAATTTTCAATCAAATGGGGGTCTTAAGAGCTGATACAGGCTCAAAAGGAGAGTCTTATAAAGCGGGTCTTCAAGGTGACACATACGGTGACATACCTATACCAGGGAGGTGTAATAGGTAATTAGTAATAACATCTCTCTGCCTATATACTCCTTTCCAATGTCAGTGCCCCAGGCTACTATATCCCCCATTGATCACATTTGAAACATAAATTCAAAATAATTCTACAAGTGTTCGCTATCCAAATAATATTTCCAGTTTTATACTACGAATTATTTTAATAGAGATACAACGCTTTAAAAAGGTGTATCAACACTTTTGGGACACCCTACCGAACTGTATTGAAAATTTAAATATAATTGAAGAGGTATTTTGCAAAAGGGCTATGGTGCATTTTTTCAAAAAATGAGTTTGATATAGAAATGTATAGGGAAAAATCATATGTTTCAAGGAAACAAAGTCGTTTTTTTCAAAAAGACCTACATCTCATTGTAAACAGCCATTGAAATTGTTGTTTTGTTGCAAAAGGGCCTGTATCCAGAATTAAATCGGGATACAGGCCCTTTTGCAACAAAACAACAACTTCAATGGCTGTTTACAATGAGATGTAGGTATTTTTGAAAAAAATGACTTTATTTCCTTGAAACATATGATTGTGACCTATACATTTCAATATCAAACTTATTTATTTGAAATGATTAAAATAAATTTTTTGTGTGTGGTATTTTTTCTTTATGTACAAACAGATGGAGTTTTGTTGCAAAAGGGCCTACATCCAAATTTTCAAAAAATGTAAACATGATTTAAAAAAAAATTAAAACTAGCACATTTAAAATTTATTTCAATTTCAATTAGTATGTAGTGTACCTCTTTCATAATCCATTCAGTTTTTCAATTGCTCAACTTGAATATTTAGAAACAGTTTTTTGACTTTTTCTCAATAAGAGCCAAAGTGGATGTAGGCCCTTTTGCAAAATACCTCTTCAAATTACTTAAGGTCATGAAACTCGGGCATGAAAAACTACTTCTGAATGTGTTCATCGAACCCCGTCCAAACAAAGAACAACAACTGTTTTTAAGCAGGCTGGTCTAAACAGGGAAGTGTCAAATTGACACCCTCCCTGGTCTAAAGCATGCCGGCACAATGTCGCAACATGGACTTATTATAAGTCCATGGTCGCAAACAAATTAGGCAACGATGTATTCAAAACCAATGGTAAGCGCTATAATAAAAGACAAGTCTTTCATTAAAAAACAAACCCGTTAACATCTACCATTGTTGTTCACTCATTTTAGTAATGCCCCAAATGTAAAGCCAATCCACGGGGTTGTAGAACTATCAAGCCATTCCCCCATTACATATAGGCCTAGTATGTCAAAAGAGGTTCGCTTTCGCGGCTTCAGTGGCGTAGTAGCTACCATAGGGACAGGGTGGGGGAATGCCCCCCGTGACAGAAAAAATCCTTACAAAATCCTTAAATGGCACCCTTAAAACGCCCTTTGTGCACCCGCCCCAAGCCCTATGTAATTGTGCCCCCGCTCCCTTCCGGATGTAGTGTATAGGCATTATGACAACTTACATGGACCAATTTTCGAGCGCGTTGTGTAAACATGCCCTAACCCCCTCCCCCCCCCCCCCGCGCTCTCAAATTTTCTAAGCTGACTGCAAACAAATTTGGGGCAACCTTTTCTTGCCCCCCCCCCCCCCCACCTTGAAAAAATCCTACTACGCCACTGCTTTGCTTTCTGAGTCAGCTGAGACGCTTATTTTCAGTTTTCTTTATACTCATTCCACAGATCATTTTTATTTCAAGTCAATTTCAAGATTTTGTAACCAACATTCACGCGCCGCGCCTCTTCAGGGTTTTTTGGGGTGGGAGGGGGGGGGGGGGGGGGGGGGGGGGGGGGGCGAAGCCACCCTTATAGCATCAGATTGCAAAAAATTACACATTTAGGTCTTTCTAGACATAAGTGGGGGCAGCCATGTTTGTAAATTACATACCTATGCAGTTTATTTTAACAGTCCTGCAGTCTGTGATGGAGTCAAAGCTATATTTGTTTAGTTGATGCATAGACTGTTGATGATTCATTCAGAGAGATGTTTATAGACTCCCCACAGAGAGACATAATAGCTTATCTTGTTTGACTAATAGGAGAAACCTCCCAATTGCTGTGGGGTTGTCTAATAAGTGGTTAGACTGTGGTGTTTTGATCTGTTTTTTGGTTTGAATTATGGAAAATACATACACAATTTTCCCTGGTATTTTGGTTTGCAACAGATGCTTCAGAAAATGGTTACAAAACATGCTTCTTTCTTTTGGATCGCCCCCATTCCATTTCAATGGAATTTTTATCACTAGTTTCATTGATTGGCATCTATGATCGCTGAACAAGCCATGCAGCCAACAATTAAAGGGACATTAAGTGGTGTTGAAAAGTTTAAATGTTTAAAAATTTACTTCAGAATTCAAGATGAACATTAAAAATCGCCATTATTGTTGTTTCTACTAACAAAAAACACAGCAAAACTAGATTAAAACAATATCATCGCTATTTATTGAAAAACGCCCTCTATGCATATATGGTTCGCGTTATGTATCACGCGTACTGCACAGGATACTGTCGGACGTAAAATGCTGGTCCCGCGGGATAAGCATTTTTTGAATCGACGTTTTCTTGTACAAAGAGAGCTGATTTTTCTTAATCCTTATAGGTGTAAGTTCATACATGTAATACAATTATAAAAATAAACTAATCTCAGTTTTTATCATAATTGAGGGCGCTGCCTCCAACACATCTCTTAGTGTCCCTTTAAAGGCCAATGATTCATCTTCGGCTGTGAATTTTGTATATATGTTATTGCCATCCCGCCCCGTGGATATTGGCGTGAAAATACTGGGTTCTACTCTACTAAAATTGTTGTAACTTTCAATGACGCAATGTTCGAATTCAAACATTCTTTTTTATAATGAAACTAACAATTTTTTGTCTTTAGCACTATCATTGGTTTTGCAATATGCAGGACTCACCGTGTATAAACATGATGTAAACTCCCGGTGTTTTTTTTCAATAGCCAATTTTTCAGATATTTCGTGTTATATTCATTATTGTTTCATTCCAATGACAAGCTGATGTGTTCATTTATTCAATGATATCTCATTTGTATAGCAATCACATGTTTCAGTTCATTTTTGAAGTTAAAAAAAATCAAATGTTTGGTCAACATTTTAAAAACTAAAATGTTATAAAAAATTAAAAAATGTGCCCCTAGAGAAATGCCTTTAGATGATTTTCATGCTATTTCGGCATTTTTTACCAAAAACTGTTTTTTTCTTCTTCCTGAAAAGCAAGTCTATAGCATTTGACGTCGAAAACCATGAAAAACGGCTATGTTCATACCAGGAACGTCAAGACGTGTATGCTAGCAGCCATTCCATTGTCTTTGTAAAATAATGGGGTCATTGAATTTTGGAATTTCAAATATGTTGCTTGGTTAATTCCAAAATCCAACGACCCATTACCTTGTATTGTGTGTCTATTTTGGGCATTTCTGTTAAATATCTACATACAAAAGAACAAATTGTTATTTTGGAAATAATCAGTGATAGGGATTAATTTGTTTGATGAATAAAAACAATATTTGAGTAGGCCTTACACCAGAGTGGCACTCTCCCCATCCAGACTTGGCGGGGGGGGGGGGGGGGGGGGGGGGGGGGGGCTAGCTAATATAATGCTTATATATTATGTAACTTGAAAATAAAGGGTTCCAAAAAGTAAGTTCCCCTAAAATTAGATTTTGAAACATTGAAACGTTTAGGAAATGGTTACAAGCTTGGCTACCCATAGAAAGTTTTCCCGCTTTAAGTGTCATGTTTACTTTTACTTTTCCCAACAGTCACAGTTCTCCAAAATGATGAATTGAAACAGAACAAGTTTGATGATGAAGTTTCCCTATTCATAAGTGTTTTAACGCTTTCAATGCGGCAGGCGTCTGCAGACGACATTCCAAAATTTCACAAAATGTTTTAAAAATGTCACAATCATTGAATTTCATTACCATATTTGGAATCACTATGAGAAATGCATTGAATTAAGTACAAACATGCCTGGTATTGGTTCAGTAATCCTTGAGATAGACCTTGAAAGTTGGGAAAGGTCTGAACTTCTGTTTTGTACGTGTTTTAAGTTTTAAAAAACTTATAGCCGCGTGGAAAGTGTTAATCTCTCAAAACGCCTACTTGTGTGTGGATTTATGCAAACAAACTCATATATGATCTTGGAAAATTGCCACTTTTTCAGAAAACTTCAATTTTGGGGAAATGTGACAATTTTAGGAAAAGTTAAATCGATATTGAAAAGGGGAAATTTGCTATATGGGTAGCCAAGCGTTTTTCTTTTTATAAATGTTTCAATTTCTCAAAACGTTCAATTGTGTGTGGAGTTAGGCAAACAAATGTGATCTAATTTTATGGGGGACTTACTTTTTTGTAACCCTGCTTTATGTGTCTTGTACACAAACAAACTGCCTCTGAAGCATTGCTTCTCCTATACGGTAGTTGCTGTCATGGTTGTCACCCTCGTTCAGTTTGTCGAAGAATAAGACGCTGTATGAAATCATGTAACGGGTGGGTATTGGCCTCTGGTTAGGCTGCTCAGGTTGGGTGGCTCAGTGGCGTAGCTCAAGGGGGGGGGGGGGGGGGCAAATGCCCCCTGACGAAAAAAACCCCATTTGTGCCCCCCGCCCCCCAGCCCCTCTAAAAAAATTAAAAAGGAGGAAAAAAAAAATGATAAAAGACCGAGATGGCGGACGGTTATGTGTGGGTATATTCAGCCCAACTAGTCAAATAAGGCAAAATATGTACAAAAAATTGGGGCAACCTTTACGAAAATTTCAGAAATCTTGCCCCCCCCCCTGAAAAAAAATCCCAGCTACGCCACTGGGGTGGCTGTTGCTGAGGGGGACCGCCGGATCATCGTAGGAGCAGTGAGGTTCGCCTTTATGATTGGGGTAAGTTGACCCTATCTAAATAATGCTTAATTCGGCATGACTATATAGGCCTACAACATATTCATGTAAACATGTATTAGGTGATTATAGGTAGTCATTTTCTTCCGAGGAGTTCCTAAATTTATTGAAGGGTATTGTCACATGGCCATCCGCGCACTTTGAAGCTATCGGGCATTGCTATCCATCGGGTATGGAGCTTCTTTCCCAAGATCCCAATATAGGAATCATTAAATGGTATTAGTGTAGTTGACAACGACAAATTGTACATCATAGGAGCAAGATCTCTAGTCATGACATAGTCTGCACCCGAACAGTATGACGGGTAATGTACCCCGTTGTAAAGTGCTTTCGATAAATACCATTTACCTCCTCTGAACACTCTATAGCATGAGACTGAACGTTACCCATGATGCAGTTGTGAAGCATTTCACCATTGGCTTGAAAATATTTCAGTTGTGCAATGATGTTATAGATATTTACAAAGACATCGTCGTCTCCTTTAAAAAATGAGTTTGCGTGTGAGCAGTGTTCTGCAACCCACTTTAATCCCATAATAGTTTTTAATGTGAGGTTTCGATAACTATCTACGAAATTTCCTTGAATTATGTCGCCAGGTTCTTGATTTTCCTTCGTGATGATATCTTGTATGCCATTCGTCGGCGCAATTCCAACAGCAAAGAGAACAGCGAATTTTTCACCTAACACTTCTTTCTCCCTCGCCCATGTTTGGCGTATGGCGTCCCTGTTTTTAGAATCACTCACTCGAGAATTTATAATAGCTGCATCATAAACACATAATTGACCATCCACGTTAGAGCAATTAGCTTCCTGGTCAAAATGCATTTGTCCATAATACGGTACATCATTAAAATATTCCTTGTTAGACACAGCCTGCTGCGATACGAAAGTACGATCTTGGACATGATACGAACAGTTTCTTGGACCCGTGATATTTTGAACCTTATCCTTCCATCGTTCGTATGACGAATAATGAAAAGTAATAACATCACACCTATTATCTGGGATTCATACACTCTTAGAAGGTCAGGATCAAATACATGAGTAGATTTCCGGCTCACTTTGTTTTGATCCTTTAAGGATCATTTTCGGATCGTTTTGATCCGTTTTCGGATCGTTTTGATCCGTTTCCAGATATAGATATCAACAAACGGATCAAATTCACCTTGATCAACTTTGATCTGATTTCCGGATCAATTCGATGAAACAGTTCATTGGTCAATGAGTGACGACAAGCAGACGATCTTTTGAATTCGGTCGCCACAGTTGAAACAAGGGTGAAATACCGCGGTAAGTTATCCAGTCTAATCTGTAAAATGTTACATGATTTTGTCGGTAAAGTAGTTTTATTTTTTTATGTTTGAACATGCTCTATTCTTGTGAACAAATTTCTTGTACCTGACCAGTGCCATCAGTACGATTTTCGGTCAAAATGCTCCTCACAAAATGTCACGATCACTGCGATGTACTAGGCCTACACGATGTAGTAAGCTTACTGCACTCGATATATAGTCTGCAGTGTGCACCCGGGGGTGGGGGCACTCAATCAATATTAGGTTTCACACCAGGCTCCATCAAAAATACCCCCCTTTTTTGGCCCGGTGTCACCGAAAGACCCTTGTATGCATGCTTGTTTTTACAATCTGTCACCCGATGACCCCCTATGTTTTCACTTTTTCTTTGATTCAGTTTGATCCTGGAGTAGGATCATAAGCTACAGGTACATCCGATTAAGGATCATTATTTTGATCCGTTTCAGTATCATTTGACAGAAATATTTGATCCCATTTCGGATCAAACTTTTTGATCCTGCTTGTCGGATCACTTTGATCCGGAAAGGGTAAGCTCATATGTGATACCGCTTCTGGATCAAAATTGATCCTTTTCGTCTCATATTTGATCCTGAACTTCTAAGAGTGTACCGTGTGTCTCCCCCACCCCCTATAAATTACAAGTGTAAACGATTATTTAGAAAGGTATAAATGTATCAATACTTTAGTTTTGTGATGAGTCTGAACTGAAGTTGTTGGCACCATCATGATCAAACACTTTTTGCACTCTTTGTACCAGACGACGCTGGACATAGGCGTATTCACGAGTATTCAGGTTAAAATATGCGAACGAGGTTACGTGATCAAGTGAATAGGACGACCGCTTAACAACGGTTTATATTCAAAAAATAGCATTTACAATTGGGATGATAAGCCATCCCGAACGGTTTTGGATTGGAAAAATTTTCTTCTAACCTATGATGAATTTTATGGGGTCATATAATCAAAATCCATTGTTACATTGAAACCAACGGAAATTCAAAATTAACGGCCGATCGTAGCCACCGTCGTCTGCTTTGTACCCACTGTACGTCGACAAGCGCCCTCAATGTCGATTATGGGATATTTTCCATTATCGAAGAACACAGTTTTGAAGTGTGTCACGTGTCGTACAGATAGGGAGGCTCGTAAAGTGTTTGCAAATGCAGAGTATGCTTATTTGGGTACCATGGTATAGCTAGAAGTCCCCTCTTTCCATACATACCAAAATAAGTACAAACATCACATGCATGACATCACAATGACGTCACTAAACATGGCCGACCTCAAATTCCTGCCGTATTCGCAGTGAGGTACAGGTACCTTTAAATTTCACATCTTCAGTAAAACAGCGATAAAATTCTGAAAACCTAATCAATTTCGATGGTCTAAACTAAACGCTGAGATACATCTAATACATGTGGGCTACCATATTAGATGTGTGGTAGAGCTGTGCACAACATCTTCTCTCTAAAAATGATGATAATCGGCAGTACCAGGGGGGTAATCACTCATACACTTTTCTACCATATACAAAACAGATTTTTCAGAAACCTTTCCCAATTTTCAAGGTCTACCTCAACGATTACTGAACCAATGATGTTTGTACTTATTTCAATGCATTTCTCATGGTGATTCCAAATATGGTAATGAAATTAATGTTGACATTTTTGAAACATTTTGTCAACATTTGGAATGTCGTCTGCAGCTGCCTGCCGCATGCCGCATGGCGATACGAAAGTACGATCTTGGACATTTTCTTGGACCCGTGATATTTTGAACCTTATCCTTCCATTGTTCGTATGACGCCAAATGAAAAGTAAAAACATCACGTGTCTGGGAATTCATTATCCCCGGGGGGTCCAGTCAAACATAATGGTGTACACACGCGTGACCAAATTTTTTCCAGACATCCCCTAAACATGTTTTACCCTGCAAGCAAAATTACCCCCTAAACAAGTTTTTAGCGCGCTTTCCTTGCAAATGTTGACCCCTATAATAAACAAGGGTTTGCTATGGCGATTATGACGCTGTAGAAACGAGTGACACACATGCGTTCTCAAATTGGAAATGAGACGCTCAAAAGAAATCGCAAAAACGGGGATAACATTCTTCTGGGAACGGGGAACAAAACAAGTTACCCTAAACACGTTTGACCGGAATTTTAAGCCACCCTTTTTCTTGAAAATCAGCGTTTTTGATACCCTTAACGCGTCACGCGCGTGACGCGTCCAACACTGAAAAAACACCCCTTTTTACGCGTTTTTTGGTCACGCCTGTGTACACTATTATGTTTGACTGGGCCCCCGGGTCATTATCACCGCTTAGATCTCTATGATCACCAGAGGATGTGACGCCCGCAACGGTAACCATGGTAACTAAAGACCATTTGTGTCTTTCTGCCACAGAACTGGTGAATACATCAGGACGTGGTGAAAATACACGCTCCAAGTCACTTTTGGATCGATCTCTTTGACTGCCTTCATGTTGAGAACAAATCCGGTCTTTGCCATACAATATTGCGGACGGTGCTCCTGCTTTTTCTCTACAAAAGCTGTACTGCCCATCCACAAGCTAATGTTTTCACAGCCATTAGTAACATTTTCATAGCGTTTAAGTTTTGCGACAAGATCTTTGTAAATAACAACGAGTTTGTCATCTCCCCAGTAGACAAACCTTGCATCTTGGCAATGATTTGTCGTCCATTTCAATGCCATCATGTACTTAACTGTCGAGTTCTTAACGGTATCCTGGAAATTTCCTTGTAAGATATCACCGTAGCGCTCACTCTCATGACTAACCAATCTTTGTATGCTTGCATTTCCGCCTTTAGGTAGTCCCATAACGAAGACTTTTAGAACGTCTTTGTCCAAAACGCCCGCTACTGATGCATCAGTTGAGTTTGTCCATGTATTTCTAAAAGACATTCGTTGTTCAAAAGCATTTGGAGAGGAAACAACGAAAGCAATTACAAGGGTAGTTCTATTACACGAGTCTACCGGATTATGTGTAGATAACAGCATTTGTTGAAATTGTCCTTCATTATTATCTCGATCCTCCTGACGGTAAAGATCCGCTTTGTTCCGTCGGTCATAATGCTCATCGAATATTCTGTTGCTCTTATCATCAGCATCAGGGTCTGATGACACGATGGCGGTGTTTTTCATCAAGTTACTGATATCATATTCATCAGTGGTTATTAGTGCATATAGGCCTATGATTGAGATCAACGTCATCAGCACTAGGATTATGAATACGCTCTTGGTTGCTGCCAAAGTCGTGATGACCACTGTTGATGAAGAGGATTTTCGATGGTTTGGTTTAGGTAACGGTAATCTGTTATTAAATGGGTTATGGAAACGGTAACCCGTCAATTCCAGGGATTGACGCAATATCGTCATATTCCAGACTGATAGTGTTCATACCATACGGCAGAATCCACAGCCTGGCTGGTCGACTTGCTGACAGTAAAAACACTATGTACATGTAAACAAATTATACTTGGTTGATTAAATCCTTTACAGAGCTGACGGTCCGAAGCTTTACTGGGTTGTTGTTGCGTGACGTTCGTAACCAGACGGTAATACAAATTATACTGGTTGATTAAATCCTTTACAGTGAAGAAAAATGGTGCGCGTACTGACAAAATACTTAAAGTTTTTCAAAATAAGGATGCGCTAAAAACTGGATGTGAATTAAAGGACGTTGCTACCATGTGGGGGTTGCATAGCCCTAATAGTCATGGACGAAGTCCTGAAAGTGTTGATCGACGGATGAATATGAAGGACAGCAGCTGGTGGGAGTCTGTTCCATACGCAGATCGCCCGTTGGTAGAACGCGAACCGTTGTGTGCATTATTGATGTGTGTGTTTGGTCGTACTTGAGGGGGTGGTCCAATATATTGGAGATATGTGTAACCCTAGGGGGGGTTGGGGTACCGCGCCATTTTGCGATATTTTGCGAAATCGATCGTGGTTATCACGTGATACGTATCGTGGAAAAATAATTTACACTGTTTTAACGAAATGCACTGTGGGTTTGTGTTACCAGCCTAAAATCATAGAGGTTTAGATACAAAGTTAAATAAATCAAGGATACATTTATGATAGATAAATAAATAAAAAGAAAACTATAAACGCATGGGCGGCATTTATAATTGATAAAAATTGACATAACAATGATGTTACATTAAAGGTAGATGACCCGATCACATTTTCGTAACACAGAATTATTTCATATCATATGAAAGCTCGTATTTTTCTCATCATCATACTGAAATTTGACGGCCTAAAATCGGTATAATTACGGAGAAATCGATGAAATAACGTCGAATTACCGCGAATGGTGGTAACCACCGATATAGTTTGTGTACTACTCAATGGGTACAGTTCACAGCATCTTGTGCGTCTAAAATAAGAACCATTAGAGCTATGCATCTCAAACTTTGGAACACAACTTTTTTAAGGATGACCTTTCATGTAGAATAGAAAACTTCAAGTTGAAAATCGGAAATGTGATCGGGTCATCTACCCGGCTTTAATCTACCATCAAGTTTAAAAAATAGAAAAATAAAAGGAATATTCGAACCCGTGATTTCCGACATGGTCAACCTACGCACGCCACAGAGATCAACGACTGTAATTGTGATAGTTTTATTATTTAACCATATCTATCTATTTATAACGAACGGATTTTTATTGTGCCATTTTTGCCAAATGTGTGTGTTGCTCTCGCACAAAATGTGTTTGTAATTTGATTATAATCCTTATTTTTAAAAGAACGGTAATTTTGTTTGACATTTTCGAGAAAACAAATGGCGTAACTGATACGGTAAACTCCAGCAGTCCGTGTGGACAAGCATACAGATGATGCCGGCAGGCTAAGCAAATCCAGCATATTATAAAACAAAAAGTGTTCCTAATGGGGCTCGAACCCACAACCTTTCGCTCCCAAGACGACGTTCTCTCCACTACACTAAACGTGCTAATTGAAAAACATATGAGCAAATAATTTATTTATATCATGGGTCATGGGTTAATGCACTGTGTTAAATTATCATTCCCACGTTTCCCGGCCGCCACTCTGTTCAAAGGCACAAAAAAGTTGACTTGTTTTATGCTTTTTTTGCAATTCTGAGGTGTGCAGTTCGATTTTCTTTCTCGAATTGTTTAGAAAACCATCCATTTTAGAACATCTGAAATTTAAAATGAACTGCACACCTGGGAAAGTATGATGCCAAGGGCATATTTTTTGCACGTAAATCCAATACAAGAGTTCTGAAAATCGACAAAAATATGACGTCATAACCATTGCTTCGGGACAAAATGGCGCGGTACCCCCCCCCCCCCCCCCCTAGTGTAACCCTTTGACTATTGTGTGGGAAGTAATTGTTCACCAAGCTATATTGTACTTTGTACAGCATGGTGGCATGTTGAGCCGGCCAGGCGGCGAGTATGGAGGGTATCCCATTTGAGTTGGTTAATTAATGGGGTAACATAGTCTTTGTTAAAGACGCCTCTCGGTGCCGAGCGCCGAAGGCGCGAGGGCGGCCGAGCGAAGCGAGTATCGAGAGGGCGCTCACACTGTTTTACCGTCACAAAACCTTGATGAAAGGCTAGGGTAACAGGGGTTTGTCTCCTGTAGTGTCGGAAAACAAACCGGGCTGAGCTTCGCTGTATTTTCTCGATCCTATTTATTTCGGATTTTGTTTTGAGAGTTCCAGACCTCACTTGCGTATTCGGCTTGTGGGCGTATGAGTGTTTTAAGCTCGGCTTTGACTTTTTGGGAGCAGGGGATAGAGTTCTCCTCAGTAGACCAAGTGTACGATTGGATTTATTTAGGACTTTGGTGCAGTGATTCCATTTTGCGTCATATGACATGGTGACTCCCAAGTATTCTGCCTGTTGAACACAGGGATGACCTCGTCCAGTAATGTGTACTGACCATGCTGATTGATGGGCAAGAGGTGTGCGCTTAAGTGTGATTGAGAGAGCAGCACATTTGTTGACGTTGAATGACATTGACCATTTTGGCCCATTTTCCTAGGGTGCAGGTCGTGTTCCCGGTCGTGTTGTTGAACTCACACACTGAGGTGTTAATCACCGATCCTTTGTCACTCATTTTAACAATAAATATAGAGAAAAAAGGATCGCGCTATCCCCGCTCTTTCCTCGAGCTTTTCTCTACTTGTGTTTGGGAGTAGAATAGTGAACCCCAGCATAACATTTGCGAAGGCGTCGCAAATTGTATATTAATTTACAAACGAAGATTGAACACTGAAATTAGTTTAATAAATAACGTTCGAAGTAGTGGAGTATCAACTATACAAAACAGATGAATAGAGTCTTCATTAGTAGATACCACTATCAATTGTAGATAACAGATGACAGTGATATCTACTGATGGATACTCTATCAGTTGATACCACTATCAATTGAAGACGTGAGCGCAAGAAGTAAATAAGTCCATATTTGACATTTTGAGATACAGGCATTTAAAGTTTACAAAATATTGTAGGAATCAACGTAAAAGTTCAATTTGGCTGTTACTTGGTGAGTATACAGGGTGTCCCAAAAAAATGTTAACACTCCGGGCACATAAGATATCTTAAAAGGACAGGAACACACGGGTCTTATCTTGATGTATTATGAAAGCTGAGTAAATAAGCTTTCATTTGCATTTTATTGCGTTCCAATTGGTTATTTAGAACGGGAGATATGCTTCAGCAAACATGAGGAAGCAAAATCGGCTTGGTCCAATTTGCATTAATTACAACTATTTTAACACTTTTATCGTATCGTTTCGGAAAACGACGACTTCTAATAAAAAATCGCTCTGAGTAATTCAAGATGTACTTATTGGTAATACATGTAGTAAATTTGAACACAATTGGACAAACCGTTACCGTAAAAAGGTGCGCGCAAAAAGTGCTTTTAAAATCCAAGATGGCCGCCGTTACCATGGCAACGGTGTCCGTGACGTAATTTTTTTTCGCTTAAAATGAAAAGTCTTGCCCAAATACATCTTCTGACCAAAGTTCAAGTGTATAGGTTAAGTACTTTGAAAAATAGCATTTTCATGTTCAGTCTCCCCTTAAAAGCTTTACTTTCATACTGAGAGGATTGGACCAAGCCGATTTTGCTTCCTCATGTTTGCTGAAGCATATCTCCCGTTCTAAATAACCAATTGGAACGCAATAAAATGCAAATGAAAGCTTATTTACTCAGCTTTCATAATCCATCAAGATTAGACCCGTGTGTTCCTGTCCTTTTAATGTATCTTATGTGCCCGGAGTGTTAACATTTTTTTGGGACACCCTGTATAGGTTATGTGTCTGGGATTTATATTCTACACAAAATTAGTACTTACATTGTTTATTGATCAATATTAATCAATTTATTGATTTTGGACTTATACGCACTTCTTGCGCTCACGTTGGCACCATATGATGTGTACAGAGTTTTTTATATTACCAATTCATAACAAATCTTGCAAAAAAAATAATTCAAGCCTTGAACAAGTTATACTAACATTTATTCAAATTACATTTCTAGCAATTATAGTATAATTCAATGAAATTGGAAATGAATTAGCCCACTTTTTACCATAGGGAAGACAAACAGGAAAAATGACAGGAAAATTGGCTCTATTTTGTTGAGTTACAAACAGTGTTTGCAGACTCTCTTATAGCATAAAAACATATTTTATGATAAAACGACATATTTTCCCCATTTAAGTTGTTTAATATAGTGGGCCATTGACAAATTAATATATTTTGACTTTTAAGTGCAACAAAAATTTATGTTTTGTGCAGTAACATTGATAATTTACTTTGGTTCATGTTTTAGAAACACCATAAATGGTGGACCTACATACTTCTTGCACTCACATTGGTGACAGTGCTAAATTGGACCCCCCTGAATAACTTATTCAAAAGTCTCAAATTTAAAAATCAGTAATATTCCCATGTTTCATACCCCTAAACCTGCCCAAAACCATGTTTAAATCAATTTGGCCAAAAATGGACTTATTGCGCACACTTCTTCAATTGTAGATAACAGATGGATGGAGTACCTCAGTAGATACCAGATGAAGTACTGGAGTACCCTCAGATAAGTAGTGGTGTATCAACAGTAGATAACAGATGACGTAGTGGAATATCAACAGTATATAACAGATGAAGTACTGGAGTACCCTCAGTGAAACCAGATGAAGTAATAATAATAATAATAATGGCTTTTATAATGCGCCGTAAATCTAGGTAAACTATTCCGAGGCGCAAACATATAAAACAAAAATACAAATTAACATGAAAAAAAAATAAACAAGGATGATTTGCATTATACATGTATACAAAGAAATTAGTTATAAACTGAGTCAAATATTCTTGTTTTTAACAAGTTCTTAAAAGAGTCAAGTGAATCACAGCATCTTAAATTATAAGGTAGTGAGTTCCAGAGAGTTGGTGCAGCAACCGAAAATGCGCGATCTCCAAATGAAGAAGTAGTCCGTGGAACAACAAGTAAAAGTTTATCAGATGACCGGAGAGTACGTTTTGGATGATATGGAACAAGAAGATTAGCAATATATGTTGGTGAAGTGCCATGCAAAGCTTTCCAAGTTAAAAGAAGAAGTTTAAAATGAATCCTTTCGCGAACAGGAAGCCAGTGGAGATCTTTCAATATTGGAGTGATATGATCAAATTTCCTTTTGTCTTTGTGAGAATGCGAGCAGCTGCATTTTGAGCAAGTTGTAGTTTGTGAAGTAAGTGATCAGTGATGCCAAAATGAAGAGAATTGCCATTGTCAATACGAGAAGTTATAAGAGCATGGACGATAGTAGCTGCGGTTTCAAATGTTAACATTTTCCTTATACTATTGACTTTTAAGTGCAACAAAAATTTATGTTTTGTGCAGAAACATTGATAATTTACTTTGGATACTTCTTGCACTCACATTGGTGACAGTGCTAAATTGGACCCCCCTGAATAACTTATTCAAAAGTCTCAAATTTAAAAATCAGTAATATTCCCATGTTTCATACCCCTAAACCTGCCCAAAACCATGTTTAACTCAATTTGGCCAAAAATGGACTTATTGCGCACACTTCTTCAATTGTAGATAACAGATGGATGGAGTACCTCAGTAGATACCAGATGAAGTACTGGAGTACCCTCAGATAAGTAGTGGTGTATCAACAGTAGATAACAGATGACGTAGTGGAATATCAACAGTAGATAACAGATGAAGTACTGGAGTACCCTCAGTGAAACCAGATGAAGTAATAATAATAATAATAATAATCGCTTTTATAATGCGCCGTAAATCTAGGTAAACTATTCCGAGGCGCAAACATATAAAACAAAAATACAAATTAACATGAAAAATAAAATAAACAAGGATGATTTGCATTATACATGTATACAAAGAAATTAGTTATAAACTGAGTCAAATATTCTTGGTTTTTAACAAGTTCTTAAAAGAGTCAAGTGAATCACAGCATCTTAAATTATAAGGTAGTGAGTTCCAGAGAGTTGGTGCAGCAACCGAAAATGCGCGATCTCCAAATGAAGAAGTAGTCTGTGGAACAACAAGTAAAAGTTTATCAGATGACCGGAGAGTACGTTTTGGATGATATGGAACAAGAAGATTAACAATATATGTTGGTGAAGTGCCATGCAAAGCTTTCCAAGTTAAAAGAAGAAGTTTAAAATGAATCTTTTCGCGAACAGGAAGCCAGTGGAGATCTTTCAATATTGGAGTGATATGATCAAATTTCCTTGTCTTTGTGAGAATGCGAGCAGCTGCATTTTGAGCAAGTTGTAGTTTGTGAAGTAAGTGATCAGTGATGCCAAAATGAAGAGAATTGCCATTGTCAATACGAGAAGTTGTAAGAGCATGGACGATAGTAGCTGCGGTTTCAAATGTTAACATTTTCCTTATACTATTGACATTCCGTATATGATAATACACTGATTGGCATATCCGTCGAACTTGAACATCCATACATAGATTATTATCAAACACAATTCCGAAGTTCCGAGCAGATTTTGAAGCAAGAACAGAAGAAGTGTCAATATTGATATGATGATCACGTATTTTACGTTGATTAAATCTGGAGATCATAATTAAAAACTCTGTCTTATCATCATTCAATTTCAGCTTGTTTACAGACATCCACGACTTAATTTCTAAAATACAGGCTTCTGCGCGTTGACGGGCCGACATTTCATCATTACGATCATTAAAATTAAAAGGCACATATAGTTGTGTATCATCCGCGTAAGAATGAACATCTAATCCGTGTTTGCGAGCAATGCTAGCAATGGGAGAGGAATAGATGGTGAATAGTATAGGTCCAAGCACAGATCCTTGAGGAACGCCATATTTTAGCGGAACATGTGTAGAAATATTTCCATTTATGTTTACTGCTTGAGTTCTGTTTTTGAGGTAGGACTGAAACCATCTCAGAGCTGAATCCTTGACACCAATTGACTCAAGACGCCTGAACAGAATATCATGGTCAATGGTGTCGAAGGCGGCAAAGAGGTCGAGAAGAATGAGAAAATGCCACGTTTACCATCCAATTCACGTAAAATGTCATTGTGTACTTTAAGAAGAGCGGTCTCTGTACCATGATATTTTCTGTATTCTGATTGATGTTGTTCATATAAGTTGTTTAGACATTAATGATCAGCAAGACGATGTGCTACAACTTTTTAACAATTTTTGATACAAAACGCAGATTGGACACAGGACGAAAGTTTTTCAAAATGTCTGCGTCCAAGGAAGGCTTCTTTATAAGTGGAGAAACAAGTGCATTTTTATAATGGTCCGGAAATTTTGCATTTTCAAGAGAGAGATTTACAATCTTTGTAATGACGGGCACCATGATGTTAATGTGATCTTTCAACATCCATGTTGGAATTGGGTCCAATGCACACGACTTAGAAGGTGAAGACGACACAAACTTATATATTTCATCGTCAGTGGCAGGCGTGAAAGACATCATGAATGTAGCAACATTATGATGTTGCTATATACATTAGCAACTGGAATAACAGTAGATAACAGATGACGTAGTGGACTATCAACAGTAGATAACAGATGAAGTAGTACCCTCAGTAGGTACCAGATGAAGTAGTGGAGTATCAGCAGTAGATAACAGGTGACGTAGTCGCATATCAACAGTAGATAACAGATGAAGTACTGGAGTACCCTCAGTAGGTACCAGATAAAGTGGAATATTAACAGTAGATAACTGATGACGCAGTGGACTATCAAAAGAAGATAACAGAAGAATTACTGGAGTACCCTCAGAAGATACCAGATGAAGTAGTGGAGTATCAACAGTAGATAACAGATGACGTAGTGGACTACCAAAAGTAGATAACAGATGACGTAATGAACTATCAAAAGTAGATAATAGATGATTTACTGGAGTACCCTCAGTAGGTACCAGATGAAGTAGTGGAGTATCAACAGTAGATAAGAGATGACGTAGTGAACTATCAACAGTAGATAACAGATGAAGACTGGAGAACCCTCAGTAGGTACCAGATGAAGTAGTGGAGTATCAACTTCAGTAGATAAGAGATGACGTAGTGGACTATCAACAGTAGATAATAGATGATTTACTGGAGTACCCTCAGTAGGTACCAGATGAAGTAGTGGAGTATCAGCAGTATATACGAGATGACGTAGTGGACTACCAAAAGTAGATAACAGATGACGTAGTGGCGAATTAACAGTAGATAACAGGTGACGTAGTCGCGTATCAACAGTAGATAACAGATGAAGTACTGGAGTACCCTCAGTAGGTACCAGATGAAGTAGTGAACTATCAACAGCTAGTAGATAATAGATGATTTACTGGAGTACCCTAGGATACCAGATAAAGTAGTGGAGCATTAGCAATATATATCAGATGACGTAGTGGACTATCAACAGTAGATAACAGATGACGTAGTGGCGTATCAACAGTAGATAACAGATGAAGTACTGGAGTACCCTCAGTATAGGTACCAGGTGAAGTAGTGGAGTATCAACAGTAGATAACAGATGAAGTAGTGGAGTATCAACAATTGATAACGCATGACGCGCTTTCCATGCTTCGGACGCATAAATTGAACACACCCATAACACTGATAACACATGTGTTATGGGTGTGTTCAAATGTAACAGATAATGAACACATGAAGAACACATATTTTGTGTTCTACAAGTGTTCAGAACAAGAACACACACAGAACACATATTTTGCATTCTTCATGTGTTCTGCCCTAGCTCATGTAGAACCGTAAGTAACTGAGTAAGGATAACCAAAGTTTGCATTCATTGCAGCCAAAGAAAACCTTCACATAATATGGCACCTTTGAAGAACGTACTTACTACTTCATAAACACAACACGTGTATCTGGTTTGTGAACAATCACTTAGTGAGTCTAACGTCTTGAGTTAATCTTGTTAGAAAAATGGATATATAATTAAAAAAAAAAAATTAATGCATCATCTAATGTAATTATCACGGAGGCTGGGTAAAGAATAAATAGTTTGACCTCTTTCAGATGCTTAGTTATAGTATTGGGGCCATGTACCAATGAAATTGGCTGATTTGGACATTGATCTGGCCAACACAGTGACAATTGTGAATACGTCATATCAATCCCATAATGCGCATCGCTTCTTCAGAACACCAGAAATATGTTCTGCAGGTGTTCAAAATAAAAAAAATGTATTTATCAATAAATGAATAGGTGAATGAATGGGTGGGATAATGTTTATTTTTCATTTTTTTATTTTTTTATTTATTTCTTCAGAACAATAGAAATATGTTCTGCAGGTGTTCAAAATATAAAAAAATGTATTTATTAATAAATGAATAGGTGAATGAATAGGTGGGAAAATGTTTATTTTTTATTTTATTTTTTATTATTTTTATTTCTTCCGAACACCAGAAATATGTTCTGCAGGTGTTCAAAATAAAATAAATTTATTTATTAAATAATGAATAGGTGAATGAATAGGTGGGGGAATGTTTATTTTTTATTTTATTTTTTAATTAATTAATTAATTAATTAATTAATTAATTAATTAATTAATTAATTAATTAATTTATTTATTTATTTATTTATTTATTTATTTATTTATTTATTTATTTATTTATTTATTTATTTATTTATTTATTTATTTATTTATTTATTTATTTAGTTAGTTAGTTAGTTAGTTAGTTAGTTAGTTAGTTAGTTAGTTAGTTAGTTAGTTAGTTAGTTAGTTAGTTAGTTAGTTAGTTAGTTAGTTAGTTAGTTAGTTAGTTAGTTAGTTAGTTAGTTATTTATTAGTATATTTATTTATTTATTTATTTATTTATTTATTTATTTATTTATTTATTTATTTATTTATTTATTTATTTATTGATTGATTGATTGATTGATTGATTGATTGATTGATTGATTTTTGTTTTCTTCTTTTCTTCTAATTTTAATTTTTTTGATTTTTAATTCAAAATAAAATAAATTGATTGATTGATTGATTGATTGTTTGATTTTTGTTTTCTTCTTTTCTTCTTTTCTTCTAATTTTAATTTTTTTGATTTTTAATTCAAAATACAATAAATTGATTGATTGATTGAATCGAATCGAATGATTGATTTATTGATTTATTGATTGATTGATTGATGTATTAATTGATTGATTTTTTTCTTCTTCTTTTCTTCTGATTTTTTTTTTTTTTTTTTTAATTTATCGCTTCTTCAGAACACCAGAAATATGTTAATTAATGAATTTATTTTATTGATTGATTGATTGATTGATTGATTGATTGATTGATTGATTAATTGATTGATGGATTGAAAGATTGATAGATGGATTGATTATTAAATTAAAAAAGTTAAAATTAAAATTAGAAGAAAAGAAGAAAAAAATCTTCTTGCAGAACACCTGCAGAACATATTTCTGGTGTTCTAAAAAAAAAGAAGAAAAAAGAAGAAAAAAAAGAAGAAAGAAATAAACATTCCCCCACCTATTCATTCACCTATTCATTAATTAATAAATACATATTTCTGGTGTTCTGAAAAAAAGAAGAAAAAAAAGAAAGAAAAAAACCCATTCCCCCACCTATTCTTCATTCACCTATTCATTATTTAATAAATAAATGTATTTAATTTTGAACACCTGCTGCACACATTACATTTGGTACATCATTTAACAGTGCTATCTTCAGTAGAGCAGAATTCCTTTTGATGCATCACAATCCGCGGTAGATAGCAGACATTACATTTGGGGGCATGAATAAAAGTGCTCAATCCCAAACGGAAGAGCTTTGTAAACATTCAAAAGTGAAGGGGGGGGGGGGATTTGCCCAAAATATTGCCCCCCCCCCTCCCAAGGCTTTGCCCCCCACCCCAATTGTCATTTTTTTCTCAATTGAGTTAAATCTTTATACCAAATTTGACAAATTTGGCATAACATGGCAAATTTGTGGTGCCCTTTGCGCGCATTTCTTTGCAAATTTACCAAATTTGATAACTTTAGCATAAAACAGCTAAATTTCGCACGCAATCGCGCATTTCATACCCGTTGACAATTTTAGCGTATCGGGAGCATACTACCGATGTTGGTGTGTTATTTTGATCAAGTTTTGCTATAAATAATGGCAATTTTTAATGTTCATCTTGAATTCTGAAGTAGATTAATTTAAAACAAGGTATTTAAAAAAAACTGGACGGGGGAGATACAAGACTGTTGAAAGTTCAAGAACAGACATTAACAAACAGCGTTGCTACTATGTTTCCTAACAATTTAACTCTAAGGGATTCAAAAGTGTTTTTGATATCAAATGAAAGGTCCCATTTCTCATTACACTGATGATGCCCTTAAATCTAGAATAGGGTCAACAACCTTTAAGACGTATGGTTAACATTGATGAAGAAGTTGGATTGGGGTAATTAAAGTTGTATGGTGGACACCGAATCATTCAGAAATATTATAAGGACACATTGAGAAATAGGTTATGTAAAACTTTTTTATGAAAGACTGGTACCTTCTGTTTAAAGTTTGAAAATGAAAATAGGCTTATCCATTTTATTTGCGAAAAAACGGCAGTGCTGACACTCAATGTGAATTTCGCGACGTCGTGTGTCTATAGAGGGTGTTGTGGCTATAGTATAGTGAAGCATAGTATAGTGAAGCATGAACGATGCCACCATTGGGTCTACACGCAGTGTACGTATACAACACACTGACCCATCTGCAGGCCGTCAGCTACGCGGAAATCTCTGCACAACGCATGTATACCATACGCCAACATTTCCACCCTGAAAGTACGTTGTGAAATTGCCGTTTTACCAGGTCGAGGGGTTGTTGCCATATCATTGGGCTAATCATATTGAAGAGTTCACCTAGACTGTAACTCTCAGCCGCCCTCTTATGTCGCTATCTTGCAGGTTTCGATATTTGTACAGCTTTAGCGTCCGTACGGTAATATTGATGACTGGGGGATGTAGCCTAGGGTTCGCCATAATCATTGGGCTAATTGCGAGACCAAGGCAACACGGAACAAAGAGGCCGTGGACTCAGTGACTCAGTATATTACTAAATCATATAATATAATACAAAATAGCATCCAAATAACTTAGTATATTACTAAATGGCATCCAAATAGCTGAAATAACTTACTGTGTCCTCTTACCTTCATATTATAACAATATCAATTACATTTTACAACAAAATCGCTTCAGAAGATGATTAATGCAAGTTATTAATATTAGCAAATGCCGCGAATTTTAGGGGTTTGTGAAAAGGTTACGACTTAGAAACGTCGTTTCAAATGACGGGGTCGCTAATCTCCCCCGTCAAAAATCAAAGAAAAATCAACGCGGCATGACATTGTGTCCATTGTGTCTTGGTACTAGGCCTATAGGATAATGTGGATGTTTCACTATCTATTCTAAGCATAAAAACATCCCAATAGGCCTACTACCCAAACTTCACGTCCACCCTCTGTGATATTATTAATGTTATCCTGTACTACAGCATGCTCCCCACCCCTGAGACTAGTATACCAAAATGTTGGTATACTACACCCCTGAGACTAGTATACCAAAATGTTGGTATACTAGTCTCAGCCCCACCCAACAACAAATTATTGCCCCCCCCCCCTTTTGCTTGTCCACCACCCCCCCCCCCACCCCCCATAACAAAAGAAATGCATGCAATGGGTTTTTTTTGGCCGTAATTAAATGACACAAATGTTTGAAAGTAGGCCTTTGAACGATTTTCCACAAATGTTTCTAAGTAAATTGGTACTAGCCTGAAAAATAAAAAAGCAAAAGAAATGGGGCTCGTCCGGGAATTGAACTCGGGACCTCTCGCACCCAAAGCGAGAATCATGCCACTAGACCAACGAGCCGCTCATGAAGTCCTTGTGAAAAATACAAGTAATTATAACCAATTTAAAATTACAGACTAAATATATTAAACGTGCATTTAAAATCATCAATAAAATCAACTTAAAATGTCTTTACTCTACTTTTCACCGAAAAACGATGATACAGAGCAGTGATTAGTGAAAATCTCCGGGAAAACCCCAGTAAAATTATTACGACGCAAAGGAGACTATTAGGTATTAATACCGTTCTGTTGAAGTTGTATGAACTACTACCTAATTTTTATATTTTATTTCAAGTTTTCATCAATATGTTCTATTTTAGGTATCCAATTTCTTTAAATAAATATTTTCAATTGGATATATACAATTAAAATCACTTTTTAATTTATCTGTATTGATTTCACGGTCTGCAAACAGCTATGTTTAGAACAATACATATTTGCACTGACACTGCGTTAAAAGCACAGAAAAATAATGGCGACGAACCGAAGGAAATGTTTCCATCGGAGACATGGCTCTTTAATTACCCTTACTAATAACGGTAGAACTGCTTGCAGAAGTGAGCCAGGTCAAGAGTTTAATAACGGACTGGTCATTAGTAGGAAAACATTAAAAGAAAATGAGATATTTGAAGTTAGAATCGACAAAAAGGTTAGTCAAAGTTTGGCACTAAAAAAGACTGTTTGTTAAATTGTTGTTTGCATTTTTTGCAGGTGGAGACTGATTGAATTGTTTTGATTATATTGATTGATATTAATTGATTGATTCTTGACCTACAAAGGGGCTTAAACCATAACGAACAAGTAGTGGAGATCAAGTCCACCTCAAGGACTGATGCCTGATGGTATTTCAAGAAGTCAGTCTAAAAAAAAAAAGGTGGAAAACCTGACGTAAAGAAATGTGACAATCTCGCATTTGGCATTGTTTAGCTCTGTTTCATAGCTCTCATACGTCGTGATACGACTCAGTATGAGAGCTATGAAATGAAAGCATATGTAGGGACGATCATATCCTTTGCTAGCGGTGGCGCCCTTACGATAGATCTAAAAAGTTCGCCGGACTTGAGCTCCACGTGACGTCATTCATGATCAAAACAGACGGCGGCCATGATTGAAATTTTCGATCGCCGCGTGGGTTTTTCTTCATGATTTTATCTCCGGATACGGGTTTTCCCTTTCGCTTTTATTATTATACGACTTCCGTTTGAAGTAATTAAAGTCTTATTTTGAAGTATCGGACTGGTCGTTTCGCATGTTATGAGGGTTTACCCACTTTTATTTGGGGACAAACGGGAGGTATATTGAGATTAGAAAATACTAAATAATGGCTCTACGCGGAGCATAATTTTGATGACTTTAGCTTACTAATACCAAAATTCCACAAACGCTCGTATGGATTCGGATAATTTATTGAAATAAGATAGGCCTTCTCTTCCTAAAGCTACCTTCACTTTTCCCTGTGATTGCTGCTAACAATTGCTAAATGGTTTTTTCTGCCTCTGTGTTGTTGTACTCCGCGATGTGTTCATAATATTGGGCTCAGGTTTGGCCGGTGTTGACAGCAATCGCGGCGCTCAACACAGCGGGGTCAGGACATGACAGGGTTGGTGATCACTGCGTGTGCGTAAACAATCTCTGCAACAGCCTTATTAAAATTGCGTACCATTACAAATGGTAATTGAAGGTGTCTAAATCAGACGAGGAGGAGACTATTTGATTGGGGATTGACAACCTTGATATAAATAACATGATCAGTTGGCTATAAATTGATAAATAAACATATAATTATTAAATTGATTATTTGTAACATGAAAGTACTACTTCAATAATTTTGTGCTAGAATAGTTAGGCCCACTAGTATCATATTAATTAATATTATCACTATTCATTTTCTTCTAATTTTTTATTTAAATTTTGTTTATTGATTTACTTTTTGTATTTATTTAGGCCTGGCCAAGTAAAATAAATAATAACATGTTTATCCTTCCGCTCGATTTCGATTTGTATTTTTCTTCTTCTTTAGTTTGCTTCATAAACTTTAATTAATACCGAATCTTTATAACTTTAATAAAAGTGATGCATACAAGCGTTTGAGTATCATGATAAAACTATTTTGCACACTTTTTGCATCCGTCAAAACAGGCGGTCTCAAATAAATTAGATTAAAGGCGTACTACCAGACGTACGTTACTCATCGATAATAAAATATAATACTTTTCTTTTGTATGATTATACTTTATTATCACAAATTGCTGCTCTTGCTTAAAGGCATAGTGCCGGACGTACGTTACTCAACGATAACAAATATAATCATGTTCTTTTGTACGATTATACTTTATTATCACAAATTGCTACTCTTGATTAAATTAGATTAAAGGCGTACTACCGGACGTACGTTACTCAACGATAATAAAATATAATCATTTTCTTTTGTACGATTATACTTTATTATCACAAAATAGTCTTTAACATCATTCATTGTCATCATGTGCATTGTTTAAAATTGGAAGACACATTTGGAGCTTGCTTCATTCAGTCTTTATAGTTCATTTCCTGAAATGAAATAGAAAATGTTATAGATGAGTTATGGAACTTAACTAAATTACTTATCTAATTAATGATAGGTTCTCTTGATAAACCTCATCTAAAATGTGAATACTGAAACATTGGTTTTATGAAAGCTTGTAAAATTTGCTTTTAAATGAGGGGTCAACCGTCTCTTTACGACCAGTATAAGCCGAGTTACGTCAAATATGACACACCACATTTTGAATGTCGAAGCTAGTGCCACGCTTTTAGAAGTTGGCAACATGTTTTAAAAGTATTAAGTATGTATTTTAAGCATAATTGTGTGAAACTATTATGAAAATTAGCATTTATTTGCTGAATAAAAACATAAAATAATGTTACACCAAATTTGGGTGAATTTTAGTCAAATTTGGCGCAAATTCGGTGTCGATTCGTAGTTAATGCTTCGATTTGGGCTACAAATATGTTAAAATTGGGCTGCAAATCACCAAAATTCTCTAAATTTGCCCAAATACTTGAAAATTTTACTATTTTGTGGTCAAAATTGTCTATAAGTGATAGTTTGTATATAAATATGTACATATCCTTCTCTTCCTTGAGCATAAATGCCAGTCTTGGTGATAAAATAATGGAATTTGTAGAAATTGGGTGGATTCTGGTGTAATTTTGGGCTCCAAATAATGGGCTTGGTCAATTGTAAGACATGGTTGCCGCTTTTTTTTCGGCGACTCGTCTTTGCCGACACTTCTACAGCAAATCCAGGTTGCGGAACTTGTCATATGACCTGTATCTAGTAGAATAAATGAAAAAATGGGTAAATCAAAGAAATAAAAACACAATGGTTAGTGTTTCCAGAGTTAAATGTCAAGGTGACAATCAGGGATTTAAATTTAACCACTTTTCTATTGAAATCCTGTATACAAATATGTCAATTTTGCGACACATATTTCGACGTAACTCAGCTTATACTGGTCGTAAAGGAATGGTTGACCCCTCATTTTAAAGCAAATTTTACAAGCTTTCATAAAATCAATGTTTCAGATAAATTAGAGCAACTTCAATTTTTTGTGATCAAGCCTAGCATATGTTCGTACGCTGGCGATTTTCGTTTCTAGTTTGCCTATTTCTAAAACATTTGAATACACTTACCTGGGTTATACATGTGCTATGTACTGTTATTGCATCCTAGATACATTTTCAGCTCCATAAATGCTACTCAAAATGAAATATTAATGATATAAAATCGGCCCTAATCACAGCGAAATGGAGAAGTCGTCAGCAAAGATGGAAGTCAATTCGCGGTAGTTTACGATTGGTTCCGAATATTTTCAATTAGTCTCGTTCCACGTTTTACTCCTCATGGGTGTACGTGTGTATGCAAACATAGTAAATCACTAGGCGGACAACCAATACTACGATTTTACGAATGCGATCAACTGTTAACAACAGCCTGGTTCCAAATTGTTGGCACCAGGCTGCTTTTAGTGAGATTCCGAAGAACGCACGTGACCTGTTTTCCGAAGATTTCTGATCTCAATTTTAAACGGTCTATTACCAAAATATACAATGTTCTAACATATTTGACATTTAAAACCATCCAATACGACAAATTATGTACAATTAGGGTCCTGGGTATGCAGTTTTCATTACGTAAATACAAGAAAGGGAATTAATGCGCTGTGCAAACGGAAGAATGCTATTTCATATGAACTCTCCGTATCGACCCTAGGTACATCCCCAAGTCTTCAAAATTACCGTACAAAAGCTGTACAAATATAGCCTGCAAGATAGCGACGTAGAGGGCGACGGAGAGTTAGTCTAATCGACCCTGAATTGACCCCTATTTCTTAGGCTGATTCCCGGTACCCAGAATCCCTTTTGGATGAGTTGTGTGGAGCCCATTGATGCAGGGACCAAGCAAACTCGACGGCATTGAAGAACGGTAATTATTTAGTCGTTAAAAAACCTCTAAAATCTCCAGAATTCGTGAGCGTAGAATTACATCGATGGTATCAAAATAATCCGTAAGTATAGTTCTATAAGTAAGGATAACTTAAATTTAACTACCAGAAAATTTATTTTTTGTTATGAAACAAATACGACGTAGGAAGTCAATGCTTGTTTTTGTAGCTAGGCATTGTTTTTATTTTTACGTTTGAGCTGTCCGCGTCCTAACATTGCTTAACTACTAAAATCAAAACTAAGTTGCCGATCATTTCAAACCATTCCCGCGCGTACTATAACTATGACTTCAAAATGTACATGCACACCGTTGTGCAACCTGTCCTGTTGTTTTGGAATGCAGTGCATCGCAATATCGCGTTCATCATTTTGTTTCGAATTTGATGAATGTGATTGTGATTGCTAGTTCCTAGTACATGTAGTAGGATCAACAATTATTTGTTTTGATTATTATAGCAGAGAGTTTTTTTCTTCTTTCTACATTGTAGTACTTAGAGTCCAACCTTATTCTTCAGGTCACTACTCAACGTCCTAATTATTTAGGGACCAAAGCAAAGAGTACACGCGAATTCTACCCCGCGATCGATCGTGACGGAACCCCCGCGTTGTGTGGTGGCATATAAACCCAATTTTCAGTGGTATGCACTTACCGTCCAGGCTACATTTGACGTCTTAGAAAATGTCACTTGGGCTTAGCAAATACTTCAGAGTTACAAATATAATTCAAACATGAAAATCGGTGGATTACATCGTCGTCAAATTGTATTTGAAGAAAATGGTGTGGTCGGAAAAAAACATGATTCGGCGACATTGTTTTGATAACGTCACGAGGTCTCGCGATATTTTGCGAGAATTCACGTTGATTCGGCGACATTGTTTTGATAACGTCACGAGGTCTCGCGATATTTTGCGAGAATTCACGTTAAACGTGAATTCTCGCAAAATATCGCGCACATGTGCGCGATATTTTGACAGTATTTTGACAGTACTTGACAGTTGTTGAAGAGACACAGGTGGTACACACAAAGGAAGTCGATATCTTAATCCGTTTAGACGACATGTTTTCACGAATTTTCATTTTCGCACCTCAGATAATGCGCTGTTTTTCTGCTTCCATTTTTTCGGTTTTAAAAATAAGGTAGGTAGAAATGCTCTGTAGGAAAACGTATTACTGATAATCTTATTTGCAAACGTTTTACCTTTGCGGTGTTCAAGAAATATTTTTATGTGAACTATTCGCTGCTGTGACACAGTTTTATCGGCTTTGAAACCAGGGGCTATTTCATTTGGTTGAATCATAGATCCAACCAAATGTAGTTAGTTGTAAGCAAAGAGGTGGTTGTGCTTAAATACATGTAGGTTAAAATTAGTCGAATCTTGTGTTATTCTTGATGATGAGCTTTGTTATTGCTGAGACGAATATATTCGTCTCAGGTTATTGTGTTCTTAAATTGAGTTAGGCTATACTGTTGCGTTGAGGGGGAGTTCGTTTCAGTCTCTTATTTGATCTAGATCTGGATCTGGATTGATACTGTCCAACACCACCTGTTTGCAGTAGATATTTATATATTGAGCACTGTCTTGAAGGCTTTCTTTTCATTGATGTTGGTTACTGATTGTGGCAGAGTGTTCCAGTCTATTATTGTACGTGGAATAAATGAGTATTTGTAGCAGTGTTTTCTTTTTTTTGAATTGGAATGAAACTGTTGGCTGAGCTGTAGAAGTATTTCTGGAGTTCCTTTCGACCGGACGCAGGAAATTTTACACTGGAAAAGCCAGGTGACCCGCGACCGCTTGATGGAAGCAACCGGTAAGGCTAGGTGACCACCTATCGCCTCAATGACAGGTTTTCCCAGATGCACTAGCAGTGGGGTAGCCAGATTGGGGGGGGGGGAGTTGCAAGGGAGAATCCCCCCTCCCCCACCTCAATATTGACTGCCATGTCGTAGATGGAAAGATTTCGCGCGCTACCCGCGCATGTGTCCCAATTTTTTTCGGTAGAAGTTTACTTTAAAGCAGAAATGTACCTCATTCATAGCAAAAATAAGTGTAAAATCGCAAATCGCCACATTTGTTTTCTTGCCCCCCAATATGAAAAACCTACCTACGCCACTTTGCACTAGATTCCCAGTCGTAGTTTTTGTGGACCATACTACCCGCTCTTCGCTGGGCCATCCTGACTTGTTGTATGTGTCCCTTTTGATGCGGATCCCAGACCGCAGAGCAGTATTCTAATGTTGGTCTAACTAGGGTTTTATCAGCCAGGTTGCAGTGTATCCTTGGTGTAATTCATTTATGAGTTAGACTGGTGTTAAGCCTCTATTACTGAATAAAGCTGTCTAATCCTTTAATCCTTCAACACAGTTTAACACAGATTTTGTGCTAGGCTAAATCCGTGCAGAATTACATGAAGGATAAACCCAGGTTGCGTCTGATAAAACCTATGTCCTATGGTTTTATTAGCTGTGGATGTGAGCTTATTAATGTGTGTCCCATTTGAGATCACAAGCGATGTCGACATACCTAGGTGGGACTGGGAGTGATGTTTCTGGCTGAATCGACTCCCCTAGTGTGTAGCTGGAGGTGATCGGGGACCTAGAAGCTGGGATGCGGAGAACAAAGCATTTATGAGGATTGAATTGCATTTATTTATAGTGAATTCATCGAAGAACGATCTTTGGTGCTTGGATGGGCAGGGGTGATGAGCAAAAATAAGATGTACGGTCTTCTGGCGTATATTCGTTAGTTGTCGAAGGATCCCATTTTATTCCAACCTCCGGTCGAACCTCATCTATAATGTGAATTGAAACAATTAAGCTGCCTTATGCAATGATATACACATTACTGCTCCAATGCTTATTATTCTCATCATACGCATGCACGTAGCAGCTATGTTTTGTTGTACCATCAAAGAGAGCCAAATATCGAGCCATTTGCGCATTATTTGAAATCATCACCTGTGATTTCGGCATATGAATAAAAACACAAAGCTGAAAACGATCGAAACTGGTGAACTTAGAAGATTTATCACAACGCAGGAGGCCACAATAATTTTTTATTTACCATCTTGTAATTTTTAGTAAAAGTAACAAGTAAAAAACTTTCCAAACATTCCTGAAACTCATGATAGACATATTATACTCTGTAGCGTTGAGAGCGAAATACCAACATCAAGTAGTTTAATTAAAGAATGAAAGGCAGGAACGACTAACTAAATATTAACATTCATTGAAGATTCCTCAACTTTATTCATTAAGAAGTACTGACACAAATCACGGAATTTCAAAACTGACGACTTGCAAAAGATAATGGACATGAAATAATCAGACTACCACAATATCACTACGATTAAAATCCAGATTATTATTTAATCTTTCTTTATTGAGGGTAAACAGCTTCAGTGTCAAGCACTGCTTTCCAAGCAGGCCCTCATTTCACAGAGAAAAATACATAATTATTTACAATATATATACATGGAATATAACAACTATTTACATAAATATATATATACAGAACCATCAGATAAATTCAGCAAGGAAATGCAGAATTGTAATATACTTTAGAACACAAAATTTAAATTCCATGGATCTTTGTTTTAAATTGTTGCACTGACATATTCTCAAGCTCGGTTCTGATTGTTGATGGCAAGTTGTTCCAGGCATATGCTGCCTTAACATGAAACATTCGCATACCTGAGTTCGACTTAAATTTCGGTACAACCAAAGTATTACTTGTGTGATTTCTTGTTACATGACAATGGTTATTATGAACAAATTCAAACTGCATCGATAAGTATGATGGACTTACATTTCTTAAACATTTATACACAATTAGTAAAAGGTGATTATGCCATCTTTTATCAAGTTTAACCCATTGAAGTGCATCCATCAAATCATTTGTTGGTGTTCTTATATCAGCTGAAAGTATTATCCTGGCTAAATTATTATGAAGAACCTGTAATTTTCTATGACATTCGGCAGAAAAGTTTGACCAAACTGTGCTTCCATAATCAAAGTGAGGAATAACAAGAACATTTGATAACATTACAATAGTTTGATTTGGAAGAAAATGTTTCATACGTTTGATAATACCTGTTCTTTTAGAGACATTCTTACACATAATCAACATGAGCTGACCAAGACAAATTGCTATCTAATTTTACGCCCAAGTATTTAAATTCATCTACCTTTTCAATGATGTTATTATTGTAGGTTAATTGTACATCTTGAAACCTCTCACGCATCTTATTACTACCAAATATCATGAATTTAGTCTTATCAACATTCAGGGTAAGCTTGTTTGCTTTGAACCAATTAGCTACTGTGCTTAAACATGATTCTAATTGATTTTGGAGATCAACAATATTTTTAGCTTTACACATTAATGAAGTATCATCAGCATACATTACTGTTTTACATTTATCTACAGCATTTGGTAAACAATTTACAAACATGATGAAAAGTAAAGGTCCTAATATAGAACCTTGAGGAATTCCTATGTTGATAGGTTGAAAATCAGACAAGGTTGAATTTACATTGACAGTCTGGAACCTGTTGCTTAGATATGACTTAAACCATAAAAGTTCGCTACTATCAATACCATAATTTTTAAGTTTCCTAAGAAGAATGTCATGGTTTACAGTGTCAAAGGCTTTTTTTAAGTCAATAAATATAACACCAGTAACATACCCATTATCCATATTTTTCAAAATATAATCTTGAACATCAAGTAAAGTTGTTGAAGTGGAATGGTTGGGTCGAAAACCAGATTGAGCATTAGATAATAAGCCAGCGTTAGTTAAATAATCATATAGTTGATCATGAACAGCCCTTTCAATAATTTTAGAGATAATTGGCAACACTGAGATGGGTCTATAATTACCTACATCTGTTTTATCACCAGATTTAAATATTGGGTTTTTAGATGAAATTATTTGTGCCAACATCAAGGAATACGCAGCCAGAAATTACAAACATATTTCACAAACAGACTGGCAAAATGGTATAAGCATCGCTCAATATTATTAGAAATTGAGTAGTTAGACTCATCCGCAGTTAGGTATGTAAATTAAACATAATATCATAGTACAACCTGGATTTTAATGATAAGTGTATGTGTTAAACATAATTATTTTCTATTATGGCTATATTTCATTCAAACTGATTCCATAGATTCCATCGATATTTTCGTCAGAAAATAGCCTCCTCTCCCAGTCAATGGAACGGCTGGGTCACGTGATTGGAAGATTGGTTTTTAGATGGATCGACTATACCATCGGTGGCTGGGTAGATCAGTGACTGGGGTAGATCAGTGACTGCAAAGGGTAGATCAGTAATATCAGTGACAGTTGTAATATGACTGGCATACTAGGTATTGAAACCATAATAGCAAAAAATAAGATGGAAATGATAATAGCAAAAAATGAGATGGAAATGACTAACAAGAGAGACTTGAAGCAAATCTAGTGGTACCCCAGATTGGACTTTTACCCAAATCCAGTTGTTAATTTTCCCGATTATGCCATAATGTCTTAATTTTAGTATTTATAAGACGGTTGTGAAGGACGGTGTCAAATGCCTTTGAGAAATCCATGATTATTGCGTCGGTTTGAGTCCTTTTGTCCAGGTTTTTGGTCAGGTCATGAATTGTTTGGATCAATTGTGTTTCGCAGGAATGGCCTTTACGAAAACAGTGTTGTTGAGATGTGAGTATTTTATGTTTGTCAAGGTGTTTCATTATTTGAGAATGAATCACATGCTCAAGTACCTTACTACACACTGAGGTTAACGACACTGGTCTGTTGTTGGCGGTCTTTGTCCTATCGCCTTCCTTTTTCGAATATTGGTGATATGTCGGCATTTTCCCAATCAGCAGGTAGTTCATCACTTGTGTCAATTGAGGCCTGACATTTTTTGTTAAGTATGGGTGCAATCTCATGTGCATAATCTTTGAGAATGTGGGTCGGAATTTCATCCATACCAGCTACCTTATTAGCATTATAAAGGTCTTCCAGTAATTTTTCAATGCCAGAATGAGTAATGTTGAAATTGTGTAAAGCAGGGATGACCTAAATTTGGAATGGAGTTCATATCCTCCTGAGTGAAAACTGAGGGGAATTGATCATTTAAAACGAAGTTGACTTGCGCCTTCGCGACTGACTGAAAAATTTGAAAATCAAGGGTTGCTTTATTTTTTAAATTTAATTTTTTTGTTGATATTTGTAAACTATTTTAAATTTCATATGGGTTTATTAGTAGCAAAGTATCTTCTGTTTATGTTTAACTGCAACTTAAATGCAAAAGAATGGTCAATTTACACACTTATTTGTTAAATTTTAAAAGTTAATGTTTAGGAATAAAGAAAGATGCATGTTCAGCATTCTTTGAAATCTCTGTTCGACCAATCAACCTAGGTGTTGGCACTTAAAGGGCAAGTCAACAGTTTTTGTGGCCTTGTTGCACTTCACTGATCCACCGGAAACATCCAACATGTGGAATAATGGGTCTTAAATTACTCATATTATGAGCACAGTCATAAAAAAAAGTGAGTATACAGTTAATAATGGACTTTTAACTCTAAAAAACTATATATCCTACCTCCAAATATTAGGTCATAAAGTGGTTGAGAAATTTATCTTCTTTAGTATGAGATATTGCACGCTAGGATCGGTTGAATATTGAAGAAGTGACAATCCAAAATGTAAGGACAAGGTAAAGTCACAATTTCATTTTATTACCTTTATACATGTAGTTCCTTTTTTTTTTGATGACTGTATAATTAATGAAGACCCATTATTCCATAGGAAAGATGCATGTTCAGCATTTAAAGGCAAGTCAACATTTTTTGTGGCCTTGTTGCACTTCACTGATCCAGCCGAAACATCCAACATATATTCATGAGTATAAGACCCGTTATTCCATGTCAGTCTCACAATTTAGTGTTCGCCCAAAAGCCCAGAATAAATCTAGATAGAAAGATATTTCATGAATGTATTAGGCATAGTAAAACAAATCCTGTTCTACTTGCAAACAGACCTCTCAGGTAGGGTCGTTCGGTCAGACGTTTTTTTTCCCCAAAACAAAATGGGGGACATTTTTTGGGAAATTTCAGCAATTGTCAACATTTTAAAAATGTTTTAAAAATTTCAACAACAAAAACAAAAAAAATCTCTAAAAATGTGTTTTGTTGTTGAAAATAAATAAAAAAGGTCAGTTGGGCCTGTAGAATAGGGTTTCCCCCCGTCGCCTTATCTATGTATCTGGTGGGCATTTGTGGCGCAGCGGATAGAGCACTAGATTCATAATCAAAAGGTTGTGGGTTCGAGTCCCGCTGTGGTCAATATGTTGTGTTCTTGAGTGAGGCACTTTACCACAATTACTTCTCTCCACCCAGGTGTAAAATGGGTAGCTGTTTGGTGATAATCACAATCTAAGTGTCTGATAGGAATATGCGCCAGTATCAGAATTTGTAAGATAGGCAGCAATAACCTACCTAAGTGAAGCGAACTGATTCTGATGTATCCTATACTGAGCAGCGGAATATATGTGAAGCACTTTGAGCATACTTAATTTGATAAAAGCGCTATATAAAAACTAACATTTATTTTATTTTTATTCATTTCAGATTACTACCTGGAGTGGCTCCATTGAGGTTGGTCTGACCTCCCTGGATCCCAACAATCTAGAGTTCCCGGCCAGCGCCACCCAACTCTGCGACGAATCCTGGGTGTTGTCGGGATCGACGGTCCTTCACAACGGCGAGGCCATAGTGGACGAGTACAACTGTGACTTGGATCTGTGCAATATTGGAGACCGTGTAGGAGTGCAGAGAACGAACAATGGAGAGTTGCATATCTATATGAACGGGGAAGATAGGGGCGTTGCTGCCACGGGGATACCCAGTCTCGTGTATGGGGTGATAGACCTGTATGGGAAGTGTACGGAGGTCACCATTGTCAATGCGGACAGAAGTGAGTACATTGTGACCAGTGTTGTCACTAGCCAAATTTTAGTGCCGGCTAATTTTACTGACGGCGAACGGAATAAGTGTTGCGAACGAAGTGCAGTGGATCATGGCATGGGGTCTAGAGGCCTTCTTAATGTTTTTTGTAGGGTTTCTTAATGCACTTTGAGGGTTCCTCCCACGTAATTTCTTGTTTTATGAGGCAGTTAAATGATTTTATCCACAAATTGTAATTTGTAATTATTATTTTTAATTTTTAGAGTGCCGTTTTTTTACCCTTTTTTTTAAGAGTGCTGGTCGGCAATCGTGAGTGCCGGCTCCACCCGACCGGCACCGACCGCCTAAGTGACAACCCTGATTGTGTCCCAAAGCTAAGGATGACACTTGTTTAGTATTTTAAGACGAAACTAATTATAAAATAGTTTGTCTCAAAGCCGTGGCGCGTGTAAGATAGCCACTGTTTTTCTTGATTTTGTAGGATTAAAATTGCTACCTCGGCAGTTGGCACCGACAGCCTACATGTAGCTGGTCGAGTGGTTATTAAAATTTGCTTAGGGACCGAAAGGTCTTGGGTTCGGATCCCAGTACCATCAGATTTTATATAAGCAGGTGCTTTAAATTCATTTATTTCAAATGGGGACAAAGTTTTAAGTCGGAAGACTTACACAACTAGGCTAATTTGTGACATACATATAGCTTACTCATAGGGAACACCAAAGCTTTTATTCAGCATGGCGTAATGCCAAGAAAAAAAAGAAGATTTTTCTGACACATGTGGAGTCACTTTTGCACTCATGCGGCATAACCCTACGCGATGAGCCAATGTTGGGTTCTTTGTTTTAGTGGTCCGAAACAAATTGGCTCCGAAAGAGGAAAAACAAAAGTGGGCCAAAAACAAAATTAAAAAGATTTTAATTTTTAAAAAAGAGATTCTGCATTTAGCATAGCTATTTCCTCTAAAAATGAATACAGAAATGAGACAGACCTTTTTTTGTGGCCTATTTTTTATAAAACTTGGTAACAAGACATGAGACTATGAGACTTTGGATGACAGCTCATAGGTTTGTATTCTGGTCTATTATTCCTTTTGATAATGATGATGATGGCCTGCAAAATTGTTCTTATTCACAACCATGGAAATTACCCACTCATATAAATTAAAAAAACATTTTGATATGAAAATTGTAATATAATGTTTGGTATGCAGATAAATGAACACTAACTATTTAAAAGTTGTATATCAACAATGCTTCCAAAGCCTCAAGTTGCAGTAATTGCTTATTGATTTCTTAGCACTCAACATGAGTATCCTTACTTAAGCAAATAAAAAGGTCTGTCTCACATTCATTTTGGAAAATAGCTATGCCGATATGCATTTTTTTTTTTTTTTTAGAAAAAAATAGCTATGCTAAATGCAGAAATTCTTTTTTTATTGCATACATGTATTTGGCCCACTTTTGTCCGATTTTTTTCCCGGACAACTAAAAAAACCACCCAAAACCCCAAAATTGGGTTCATCGCTTAGGGTTATGTGGCAAAAGTGACTCCACATACACTACACTTATGGGGTATGTGAAACAGATCTTTTTTTCTTCTTGGTCTTATGGAACTACTACAACATACGCACTACCAATAACATAAATAACCATGCTGATTGTTGACTGTTGATAGAGAGCATTTAACCAATTCTACTCCAGCGCTATGTGCTATAATGTAAAAGGAGAACATTAATGAAATTGGGTTTGAGGCCCACATAATTATGAGCTGGAAATATTTACTCTTTAATAACAACAGTGACGGTGCAAGGGGCTTCCCTTGGTTTGCGACCCTTAGCTTTCCCCCTACACCTCTGTAAAATGTATTCCTCCATGCTCTTTAAAGAGAATTGTTCTACAAAATTCAAAAAATTAGCAATTTTAGTGAAAATTGATACCAAAAATGAATTCTCCGACTTATTTCCTTTCCCAAAATGTATGTTTTTAATTTTTTATATACATCACATTTAATAGTTTAAAGTGGCAGTGCTTGATCAAGTTTATATTTTTTGGGTTAACAGCCCCCTCGTGTCACTCTTGGGTGATTGTCCATCAAAAACACAGTATTTTCATAAAGTGTTTCACAGACATATAATAATAGCAATAATGTTGGCGAAGTAAGATAACTTCTTTTTGATTCACCCTGTAATCGTATTACAGAAGCTGTCAAAACTCATTATATTATAAGGCAATGTCAATTGCATTTATAAATATAATTTGAAAAACATATTTCCTTGCCTTGTTTATATTGTCAGGCCTCATTGCCCACACACACTGCATGGGTATTACACAGCATACATGTAGTATTAACACTTTACACGCGGCTAGTATTAGTTTTACCATGTATACAAAACAGATTTTTCAGAAACCTTTCCCAACTTTCAAAGTCTATCTCAGGAATTACTGAACCAATACTAGGCATATTTGTACTTATTTAATTTTTTTTGTTATAGGGATTCCAAATATGGTGATGATATTCAATAATTTTGACATTTGTGAAACATTTAGTGAAATTTTGGAACTGTCGTCTGCAGATGACTGCCGCGTGGAAAGTGTTAAGCGAATAAAGATACATTTTTTTGTTTGGTTGCCTGAATGCTTAAGTGGAGGAGCAGTGCATATATTTTGAATAGTGAATGTGCACATTCTTTTTCCAATGTATAACATTTGTATCTTAATCCACATGATTAGCTGTTGAATAATAATTACTTAATTACGTCTACACAAAAACTGAAATTTGACATGTTTATAAAATAAACAAATTTGGTAAATAAAAGAATAAAAACAAAAACAGATAAATAAAATTCGAAAAAACCTCAAAGAAAAAAATCCACATAAACAATGGAAGCCAACATATATGAAATTGTTATTAACGGCCCAATATATAGGTACCGTATACCAACCTGCTACCAATGAGACTTGGGAGCTTTTATTAACTTGATTTGATTAAAATGTGCTGCGATGTATGTGTACATGTGTTTAAGCATCTGTCTAGCTTGATCAGTCATCTCCATTGATTTCAAGCATTTTAATGCAGATTGTTTTCACAGATTGCTTCCAATTTCACAAAAGTGCAGTTGTGAGGGAATCATATTTTGACAAGTTTGAGACTGATTTCATCTCTGTGTATTATAAATATTTCCTTCATAGGTGACAGATGGCTAGAATTAGAATTCTCCTCGGGTGAGGAGGAGGAGGAGGAGGAGGAAGAAAACGAAGAGGAACAGGACAATGATGTGATGGCTGTGGTGGATAATAACAATGGATATTCTACCTCCACCATCCCCTCCATGCCCACCTCGGAGGAAGATAACAACGGTTACATCATCACCGCCATGAACTCTGTCACCATCAGAGATGAACATAATACGGCGGTAGCAACGGTGGCAGCGGCGGCGGCGGGAGATCGGGCACCGCCGGTGTCGAACGACGCTTTGTATTTTAACGATAAACACGGGTCACTGATCAAATTGAGCGGGAGAAAGCAGACGGCAGAGCGGATGCATGCGATGGACGAGTTTAACAACGGAGTGGTGATGACGAACAGACCGCTGAAAAATAATATGATGTTTGAGGTAAGGGGAGGGGATGACTGGGGAGGGGGAGGAGAGGAGGGAAATAGATCAGGAAGGAAAGAAAGATGGGGAGGAGCAAGGAACAGGTGCACACTGTAGAGGAGGAGTTACCAGAGGGGATACAAGTGCTGAGTGAGGGTTTTGTTCAGTGCAGTTCAGGATGATGATGAGCAAAAAAGAGAATGGGATATAAGAAAGAGAGAGGGGTGGATGAAAGAAGGGAGGGTATAAGGAGGGTTTCATTCGCGTATGACACTTTTCGTAAGCTCGCGCGGCAAGCGGGCAAGTCTACATTTAGAAATTAGAAATATGTCACAATTTCGACAATAGATGGCGCTATAACAATAACAAACTCGATCTGTCAATCGCGCAGCGCGGCCAATAATGAAGTGAAAATCACATTTTGCGAGCATAGGAGTACAAAAAATCCACAGATTTGACTAAATAAATGTATTACAAATACATCTCCGCTATACATTTGCATCAAATAATCATGAATTACCCGACCATGTTTTTTTTAAAGTAAGCTTATTTTTTCTTCTTTTCATTTTCATTTTTTTTTGTTTGGGGGGGGGATTCGGGAAGGTGATTCTGGTTCCCGGGACCCGACATTTTCGGGCGGGACTCGATTTTCCCAGGACTCGCGCCCAGCCTTAAGTAGTGTACAAGTCTGACTTGTACACTACTTTTTACCCCTGGGACTTAAAACGGGTGCCCATCTTAGTCTGAGATATGAGCTCAATTAGGGGGTGGGACTTAAATCGAGTATGGGACCATACACGCGTCAGTACGGTACTTTCATATAATTTGTCTCCCTAAATTTCCTTCTTCAGATACGGATAGACAAATTAATAGATAAGTGGTCGGGTTCCATTGAGATAGGAGTCACAACTCATGATCCAGAAGCTTTAGAATTTCCAGCTACAATGACCAATCTTAGATCAGGTAAGGTCAAAGGTTATATAAAATGCATCTTAATGTAACGGACAAACATCACATTTCCTCCAGGCCACAGTTAGACACACGGGGATGCACTAATACGATCAACTCATCGTGCATACTTGAAAATTCACAGAAATCCGGTAACCAATCAGCGCCGTGAGGTCAAGCTTAATACGTATTGCGCAGCCACGAATGTGTACAAGGGGTGAAGTTGACCTTGTTTGGTCAATCAATGGTCTAGAAAGTAATGGACCTATGTACACCGCAAAGTGGATAGACTTTTTCCTGCTTATATTTGTGGCCTCACTGATTTCCAGTATCTGGCTTCATTACAGATTCAGTTATAGTTGTTAGGAATTTAAAAAGTATCAAATGTTGGACGAAAATGAATAATAATGAAATAATAACTTTGTGACCCTGTAGGTACAGTAATGATGAGTGGCTGTGGTATATTAACCAACGGTAAAGGGACTAGAAGAGAATACGGGGAATTCAACCTGGACGAATTAGTGGTGAGTATGACCTTTGACCCCATCAGTAGCGTAACTAGTAGGGTCTTCAATTTTGGGGGCATGAGGGTGGACAGGCCTGTGATCAGGAGAGCATTACCAACTATTTTTTGTATATCTACATAGAGTTAGTCATATTATTGGGGTAGGGAAAGCATTCTGGCAGGGGGGGTGGGGGGGGGGGGGGGAGGTGAGGAAATTCCCCTTGCCCCCTTCTAGTTATGCCCCTGGACCCCATGTATGCTGAAACAGGTTTCAATGACAACAAACGGTTTGAGTGTCATTTCATAAATAGACACATTGATACAATGCAAATAAGAATAAGGAAACGCTTTCACATTAATAAATGACCAAATTAAAATGATACTCAATTTCGTTAATTTCATAAGTGGATGTGTATAGCGATGTACATGATTATTTAAAATAAAACACTCTGCCTGTGATCCTGTATGTAGTATGTAAACACATTGCCATGGTGCGCTTTGGTTTATGGCAACATGATTATTCTTTGCTCAGGTTTGGGGGAGTTTTTGAATATGAGGATGTTTTTGGAGTGCGACTTGTGTTATTTAGTTTTGAATCACATTTTTTTCTCACAATTTTGACAAATCAGCACATGACAAATCGTTTGTTTAAGGCAGCATTACTTTTATTATGGTTTTAGGAATTTAAATTCACAAGAAAACGTGATTCCATTTTGTCCGACACTTAATTCAATAAAAAAGATGTTTTCAGAATTGTGCTATTATAAATTTAAAGAAAAAACACCATACATTTTACAATATTTCACATAGACCGGTGATCAGATTGGCGTCATGAGAAAAAACAACGGGGACCTTCATTTCTTCATCAACGGTCGCGACCAAGGTCGCGCAGCCTCCGACACCGCCGACGTGATCTACGGCGTTGTGGATTTATACGGTATGACCGTCCAGGTGTCCATCGTAGAACAGGTGGTGCGGGCGAGAACGACGGCGGCGGAGAGGCGGACGGCGAATCAGAACTATCTGAGGAGATTGGCGGAACAGGAGCTGCCGCACGTATTTGAACGTAAGATAAGCATATTATGTAAGTTCAATGCAGGTTACAGCATGCGATGGCAACCAGTGGCATGTGGCAGGATAGTATCTGTATCTGTATCTGTAGGTTACTGCAACGAACTCCACAAAAATGGGATATTAACGTTGCAGGCGCGTTTGTGACTTGGCAAACCCAAAAATAACTGAAATAATAAATTAAATGAATGAATTAGATGAGATGTCATGGTTAATTGTGATGCATCACAGCCTGCCGCAATTAAAGGTATACGGTTGACAGTTGGTCATATAGGTATTTAAATTCAAAGTTAGGCAAAAAAAAAGAAGTTTTAATGCCCTCAAGTGCCAAAAATTTAAAATCAGGTCGGTCGGTCGGATTTTTAATTTTTTTTCTTCTAATTTTTTGTTCAAATTTGTTGTTCTCATTTTTTATTCAATTTTTTTTTGGCTGAAAAACATATGGTTTATGTCAAGACAAAATTGGTATAGGCCCATAATGTGAATTTAACTAATATTTCTAGTGTGGCAATAGTCTAGAAAACATTTATTTAAGCTTACTTATTCATTTCAAGCAAGAAATAGTAACATTTAGACACTTTTAATCAAATTTAAACCCCCCAAAAAATGTTAAAAAAAAAAAAAAGCGACCCTAGTTTTTACGACTTTTCGCATCAGTTGTTGAGGGCAACACAACTTTTTTTTTTTCCTTATGAGAAAACTTTGCTCTGCAGGCTGAGGGATGTTCAGGTTTGGTTGATCGGTCAGGTATCTCGGGGCATTTAAAAAATGTCAAAACAATAATTTTGAAGGAAAAATGTTTGAAATTAAATTTATTTTTGAGTTCTTTTGAATTCTTAAAATTAAACATATCTCAAATATGCAAATTAAAAGCTAATGAAATGATTGCAGGTAGGGAATCCCCCAAAATAACAATGTCACCTCAATCAGTTGATCAGTAGTTTCCTCTCAAACCTCTGTACCATGTTGCGCGTTTAGTGCATATTTTTTCATTTTGGCGCAATCAATTAGCTGAATATCCAAAATAACCTCTTATTTTTCAAACTTTTATGGGGTTCAGGGTTCTAAAAACTCCTAATTTAAAAACCTAGCGCTACCCCTGCACCAGCCTACACCCAACATTAAGTATTTTTCATTCACAAGTAATTACTATTATTAACAACACTTTGCTACAGAATTCAGAAATATTATTTGGCTTGTATGCTGTGTTCAGAGGACAACATGTTTATTTGTTTATAAAACATATTAGTTGATTACTATATTGACATTGAAATGAGGACTTTGCACGCAATATTAAATTGTTATTTGTTTATTTAACACTTTCCATGCGGCAGACGACTGTTTCAAAATTTCACAAAATGTTTCAAAAATGTCAACAATATTGAATTTCATCACCGTATTCATGATATTTGGAATCACCATGAAAAATGCATTAAAATAAGTACAAACATGCCTAGTATCAATTCAGTAATCCTTGAAATAGACTTTAAAATTTGGGAAAGGTTTCTGAAAAAAAATCTGTTTTGTATATATGGTAAAACTAATAGCCGCATGGAAGGTGTTAAGATCTAGAAATGCATCAGAGATAAAACATTCAGCAACAGTTTTGTAGCCTTATTGGGCTACACTGAATCCATTAACACAACAGGAAAATGTTGAAAATGTTTAAAAGCAACAGTTTTGTAGCCTTTATTGGGCTATTTTTTGAAAATGAAAAGTTCTATTGAAATATAATTTGATAGATTGGGCTACTTTTTGTACTCATGCCCTATATCGAGGGTTGAGCGCCAGAAGGCCGTAACTCAAGAAATGCTATTTTGAGATAATTGACTTTTAAATATTTGGGACTCATTACAAATACAATGTAGCACCTAACTTATAACTCTAATTTTAGTCAAATTAAGAGTGTTTATGAGTTATCACTTTATGGTTCTGAAAAAATCTAGGTTTTTTTGTTTTTTGGTACCAAAATATCAATTTGCCCAAAAATTGAGTTAGGGCCTTCTGGCGCTCAACCCTCGATATGGAACCTACTTTTATTTTGGTAACACTGAATTGAAACCGTTAACACAGTAGGAAAACATGTCGATACCAGAATAAAGTGAATTTAGGATAGATTTACAAATACAAATCTTGTGTGATTTGATGCAAGAAGAACCAACAGTCGCCAAGCTGAAATGCAAAGTGAGGCAGCTATGTTGCAGGAAATTGGTACTTTTTGGATGTGTTTTTTGTACAGATTAATTTTCTACATTGATATTATGTTTGGATGACTTCTGTGTATTTGTGTACAGACTAATTGTCTAAATTGATATTATGTTAGTATTTACGGCGTGGCTTCTAACAGAATGCATAGTCCACAGTATTTATCAGATTTACTGATAGCTAAGTGGAAGCAACATTGTAGCTCAAGCTGATATTTAATTCTGTTGTACGAAGATTGAGAGTGAGGGGAGGGGGGCTATTGGAAGGCGATTTCTATTTACAAGCATCATTTAAGAAGCAACAGAAGAAATTTGAAATTTGAACCCAAGTACTGTTTGTATTCAAATCAGCATTACACTAAAGTGTTCATGTCTAGAGAGATCAGTGTTGATGATGTCAACTCTTACAATATTAAATTGTATCACAGTACCAGACTGTATAGCTCCAATGTGATTGCGCACATACTTGCTTGATGTAAAAAGAATGTCAGCCATTGCATGAATATGCTGTCCATGATTAGAGCACACGCTGATATTACAACCCCACTCCACCCCACTCCCCCCCGCCCCCAACTTGGTGTGGTGACACAGAGTATACTGTAAAAGTTGAAAGTTAAAAATGCGCGAATGTATTCCTTTTGTAAAGTGCTCAACAAAAGAAAGTCATACACTTTGTTTATGTCCTATAGAGTGTCTTCCGAATATTGTTTGTCCAAACAGGCTAGATAGAACAATTTGGAACCAAACATGCCACAAAACAACAAAGATAATCCATTATTAACACCATTTAATAATAAAAATCTGTGATGTTTCCAAATTCGCATTTCAAAGCACGCAAGAGGCGAGAAAATGCTGTGTGTGGCACTTGAATGGCCAGGAATGAAAGGGATATTGAATACACCGTGAAACTGCGTTGGTTCGTGCCTGAGCAAGCAGGCTATTTGTTTGTGAACAGGTTCTCCAATGTGAATATGGAAAGGCACAGATTTTCATTAAATGGTGCTAATCATGGCATATCATTGTTGCTTGGTGGCAAGTTTGGTACCAGATTGTGCCTAAAAGATCCATCCAATCTATCTAGCCAGCTTGGTTAAAAAATAATCGAAAGTTACTCTATGGGACATAAACAAAGTGTATGACTTTCTTTTGTTTAGCACTTTATGTAGGTCTATGTAAGGAAGCTCAAAATCGCGAAAATAAAAACAAGCAAAATTGTTCAAAATAGGCGAATTACAGTAGTGTCCATGTGGTTGAATTTCTCAAACCAGTTATGCCCTGTTTAAAATAGCCTCATTGTGTGTTTGTATATGTATACAGCTCCTGATGCAATGTTAGACTGGTCCGACAGGCTGTTATTTCATCCAGAATGTGGGATACATGCAGAAGTTATCAATGATGGCACTACAGCACACAGGCCTAAGTAAGTAGGAGTGTTTTTCCCACATGTAAAGTTTTAAACAGTGTTAGAAAACTAGGTAAATGACCTATAAATGCATTTTAAACACGTAAACACTGAATATTTATGTATTTTCTAAAAATGTCGGTGATTATCACAAGTGACCTTTTAATCAATGAATTTTGTTTGATAGAAAAATTAAACATTAACCCTAACACAACCAGATACCACAAAATACCACAACCCAGCCTATCTCCCAGAGCATGTGTGACAGGTTTTTCATGACGTAATCAACCAAGCCTATATAGTGAGCGCAATATACTGCAGTACGTGAAGCTGATAGCCGGGATAGGGTTAAACCTCAGAATTAATCTTTCCAGGAGCAGTTTATTGTTACCTGTAAGATTGTGTTTTTATCAACTGCCAAGTTGCTCTCTTGTGTCCTTTCTTGTCCTCTCTTTGGCTAATAAATAACATGTCATATTTATCCTTTTCTCGTTCTCAGTGCCCTCGATGATTTTAACAATGCTGTTGTTCTTACCAACCGTCCTTTGGCCGAAGGTGAAATGTTTGAAATTTGCATCGATCAAATGGTGGACAAGTGGGCAGGCTCCATAGAGATTGGTGTCACAACACATTCACCTAGAGATTTAGGTAAGGTTTTATACCCTTTTCGACAGCTCCGACCGACCCAAAACTTCTTTTCGTTATTGTAAATGTTTGTAATTTTTTGCCAATTTTGATCTTTGAAAATTCTGAAGCATTTACAAACATTTATTCAAAAAAGTAATGATAATGTCAGGATGATATGGAATACATTTTGTATGTTGTATTTTTAGTCACAAAACCTAAATTCAAATGTATTTTTAATTATATTTCTTATTTCTAGGTTCATAATCAACTGTAAAATTACCGAAAAATTAGATAAAAGCAACTAATAACCATTCTTTGAGAATTTTCAAAGGCACATATTAGTTATTTAAATAAGTTTGAGCTCCTTTTAAAATGTTGAAAGGAGAATACTATATTCAAAAATGATGAATTTTGTGGAATGGAAATTATTGACTTAAATTTTAAAATTATTTATGATTTTGCAGATAATTGAAATGTTTCCCACGGTTAAAATTAGGTCATACTGCAGGAAACACTTAATAAACAAAAATTCCTTGTTTTTTTCTTTGTAGAATTTCCATCCACCATGACTAATGTTAGAAGTGGTACATGGATGATGACTGGTAATGGTATCATGCACAATGGAACCACTATATTAGATGAGTATGGACAGAATCTAGATAGATTAAAGGTTAGTATGGTAATAGAAAATATCATGTGATGCCCATGTGATAGCCATGTGATAGCCATGTGATACATAAATGATGACTGGTAATGGCATCATGCACAATGGAACCACTATATTAGACGAGTATGGACAGAATCTAGATAGATTAAAGGTTAGTATGGTAATAGAAAGTATTATGTGATGTCCATGTGATATCTATGTGATGTCCATGTGATATCTATGTGATAGCCATGTGGTACATTGATGATGGACTGGTAACGGGATCATGCCCAATAGATACTCATATGATACCCATGGGATGTCTATGTGATAGCCATGTGGTACACGGATGATGGACTGGTAATGGCATCATGCACAATGGAACCACTATATTAGACGAGTATGGACAGAATCTAGATAGATTAAAGGTAAGTGTGGTAATGGCATGTGATATATGTGTGCAACGTCAGATGTACGGCTTTATCTTTGCGTAGCAAAAACTGCTACACACTTTTTGACTTGTATCGCAATTCCTAAATTGTGTGTCACAGTTTTTATAGGCAATAAAATAGGCTAGCGCACATTTTAATTTTACTAAATTATAGCAAGGAGTTATTATTAACAACTCCTTGATTTATAGACTCATAGTTTATATAATAATTGAAAATCCCCGACCAGAACATTATACGCATTTTACTTGAAGGTATTTCTCAATTAAAGTGAGAACTTGGACGTTTTTCGTACTTCTCAGTCAAAATACTGCATCGCAAAATATGCGACGCCACTTTAAAGTTGTGTCGCAAAAAGGCTGTTTTGTGTCGCATTTTGCGATGCGATACATGTTATGTCGGACGTTGTATGTGTGATTCCCATGTGATACATTGATGATGACTGGTAATGACATCATGCACAATGGATGATAGATTAAAGATTGGTATGGTAATGGAAAGAATCATGTGATACACATGTGATGCTTTTATACTTTTGGTCAATTCTAACACATTTGGTTGGTATTCATGTCTAAGTCTATCCATGTTGATTTATTTGCAGGTTAAAGACAAAATAGGTGTCCTACGAAGATCGAATGGTAGCCTACATTTCTTTATCAATGGTGTGGACCAGGGTGTAGGAGCTACCCATGTGCCGCAGCAGTTATTTGCCGTTGTTGATTTGTATGGACAGGCAGCGCAAGCAACAATAGTAGATCCCACAGGTAAACAATGCAGTAATTGTGTACTTTTTTGCACAGGCAGGAGGGGATTGTGGGGGTGGAGTGGAGTGGTTGGGGTGGGGGGCAGGGTGGAGTGGTGGGGGGGGGGGGGGGGGGGGGGGGGTGTTTAAAAAAGAAGGATAAACATTGTAAAAAGGATCACTTGCATACATTGCTTAGAGTGTCAACAACTGGTGTATCCTTGGTGTAAGATAATCATGAGGTGGAATAGTGTTCAGACTCAGTTATTGAATATTGCTAGTAAATCCTTTAATCCCTTAATACAAGATTTGTGCTACGTTAATTCCCTGCAGTTCTAAACCAGGAATTAAACAAAGCCGAATATTATTTTTAGCATTAAATTGGAAAATACTTGATAATGAGAAGGGTACAAAGTGTAGAAAAAACTACATAAAAAGACATTTATATCAATCTGTTATGTTCAATTAAACTTCATACAATAAGTATTTTATCTAAAAAAGTGTGATATTCACATATCCCATTTTTAGACATTGGCAAAAAAAGTTGAGGAAACAAACATTAAAAAACGCTACTCTTGACCAATTTTGATTTATAGAACACCGAGCACAGTTAACAGCCTCCACGCCAAACACCTTTAGTCTCTACAACAGCCACGATGAGCACGGTTCCCTGCGCTTCCATCACTTACACGGCAAGAACTCGGAGGTCAGTAACAACGGGCTGACGGCGTTGCGACCAAACGCGACAGGAGAGTTCAACGACGCCATCATCATGAGTAATCGTCCGCTGAAAGACGGCGAGCTATTTGAAATTAGTATTGATAAGATGGTGGACAGGTGGTCGGGATCGATTGAAGCAGGTTAGTGTGCTGCATTGAAAGTAGCATGTGTACTTATAATGCATAGAAAGTAGTTGATTGGTATGGGATGATTACCGTTTGATATTTGAAATTATTATGATATGGTTGAAAAGTGGTTGCATTTATGGATGAAGGTGGAATGGTTTTTATTGCAGGTTTCCAAGGGCGCAGATCCAATCTTGAAAGTGGGGGGGACATTGCCATTTTTTCACTAGATCGCCAACCTTGATTGATGTATCACCACAAAAAGTGGGGGGGGGGGGGATATTTGATATTGTGTCAGGAAGTGGGGGGACGTGTCCCCCCGTCCCCCCCCCCCCCCCCCCCCCCCCCCACCCCCAGATTTGCGCCCTTGCAGGTTTCTATTTTCAGTGAAAAAAAATCCACACATTTTTGGTATATTTTGTTATATTATAAATTTATAATATTTCATTGATAAAAAGTAGTTAAGAGGAATTTGATGCAAACTGAGGTTTATCATAAATTTGACCATCAATTGTTACTGTTGCGATCCAAAATGTAAATATAGCTCAAATCACAATGCCTTGGACATAATATGTGATGCGATCTGTGAAAACCTGCCACATAGTGGGATTTTTCATATTGGAGATATTTGTATCATAAGAAAGCTGAAACTGTGCTGATTACAGAACTGTTTCGATCAATTTTCTACGATCACTACAAAAATAGTTGAGTGAATGATGATTGTGATGTCATAACAGCTACAAAACAAGAAATCATACCAAAAAGATACATTTTTCAATAGAATAACATTATTATTAATTAGGTTAATTAGAAAAGTGACTTAAGGGCAGTGTCAACCCGGCACTTGTTTCAAAAATTGAATTTCATATTTCTCTATTATTTAATACTTTTATATGTATTCTATCATTACCATCATAAGTAACTAATCGGAAGCGATTATTTCCTGTTCTTTTGGGTGATTTTAAATTGTTGTTTTGGTAAATTTGAGTCAGGAAAAGGCGCATAGTTATTTGGCGGGAATTTAAGCGGAGTTCCGCGCTTTTCAAATGCTGCGACAGCTGTTCGATCATTGCGTCGCGCGCTGAAACTTCCCGCGCGTAACACTAGACGCGCCGCTTAATATCCGCGACGTAGACGCGAAAAACAAAAGAGCGCAAAACAATGTCTAAAATGTAAACAAAGGCCAATCTTACGATCATTTAAATTTCAGTTTTCTTCCAATTTCTTCACATTGTGACAATATAAATTGAATCTGATAGTTTATTATGATTGTTCATAATAGTATACTCGCTTTTTAGGTCACACGCCCGTGTGTTCCGTGAAAATTTAGCTTCAAATGGTGGAAAATGTCAATATTTTTACTAAATCGATGTTTTCTAGAAGTTCGAATTTAAAGGAATTTTACGAATTTTCAGACAACATAACTAAAAATATATCAAACTATCAGGTAAGCTTTTACTACCATTGTGTAGAGGACTTTCAGCGCTAGGAGGCAATTTTTTATTTTTTCGATTATGGATTTTAAACTCGAGATATGCATCCATTTCTAGCGAAATGTACGCAAAAAAACACGACTTTTACACTTTTCCGATGTTTTTAGCAATATTTCCAAAACCAAGCTTTATTTTGGAAAAATAAAAAATTGCCTCCTAGACAAAATTGTTTTGTTTACAAAAACGTATATTAGAACAAATTACCATTTTTTATTTTATAGTTATGCTGTCTGAAAAATTTGGGGTAAAAAAATGGCTTTTTGGTTCATTTCTCAAAATTTAGTTTATTTGGTATCACATTGATATCACCATCGGCTTCCTTATCAAATTTCCTTTCTAAAAATGTATACTTTTATGTACTTTTATTCAATATTCTCAAACTTAGAAGCAAAAGTTGATCATCAAAATAATAGGGTTGACACTTCCCTTAAGTAAGTTTTTGAAGGTGAAGTTTCATAAAAGATGATGACACAAAGTATTGGAAATTTATTTTCTTAAAAGAATCTTTAAAGAAAAAAAGAATTTTTTGATTTTTGATTTTTTACATTTTACCCATAATCCCTAGTTTACATTTTGCAACATCCGACGGGTTTCACAGATCGCATCACATATGTGTGCAAAATATAATGCAAACCAATCACAGAGAATGTGAGGGATTGTGAATCAGGCTATAGTTTCCACCCTATAAAGCATAGAGCGTTTAAACATGTTTATTGAACAAATTATAGGGGTATTGACAAGAATAGGAATTTAGTATAAAGTTTATATCACATAACAAGACAGTGACGTAAATGTGTCATTTACTAATTGCAGCACATTAACACAGGCACCTACTCCTCACACGTAGAAAAACTGGAGATGCATACACTTGCGTAATTGTTGCTTGTGTTCAAGTTATGTCAATGTTCAGAGGAAGAGAAATGCAATAATTATAAAGAAAATATGGATTTGAACAATTCTTGTGTTTTTTCTTGATATAGGCGTGACCAGTATCACACCTGCTGAACTAGACTTCCCAAGTACAATGACGGATATGACACATGACACATGGATGCTAAGGTATGTATGTTGTAAAAATCACTTGCCTGTTAATTCCTTGCTTTAATTAGACTGTTGGTTTTGTGTGTGTGTGTTTCAAATGGCAACAATCAGTTCTTTTCAAAAATGATTAAATTTGACCAATTGTGATGTGATCAAGCAGAATGAGTTGGAATTCAGGATTATTGATAGCTTGTATCTTTGGAATTAAGCGTTCATTCATAGTGTAGTTTTCTGTAAAATGAATCTTTACTAATATCAAATACAATGATTTTGACTTAAGGGCAGTGTCAACCCGGCACTTATTTCAAAAATTGAATTTCATATTTCTCTATTATTTTATACTTTTATATGTATTCTATCATTACCATCATAAGTTACTAATCGGAAGCTATTATTTCCTGTTCTTTTGGGTGATTTTAATTGTTGTTTTGGTAAGTTTGAGTCAGGAAAAGGCGCATAGTTATTTGGCGGGAATTTAAGCGGAGTTCCGCGCTTTTCAAATGCTGCGACAGCTGTTCGATCATTGCGTCGCGCGCTGAAACTTCCCGCGCGTAATACTAGACGCGCCGCTTAATATCCGCGACGTAGACGCGAAAAACAAAAGAGCGCAAAATGTAAACAAAGGCCAATCTTACGATCATTTAAATTTCAGTTTTCTTCCAATTTCTTCACATTGTGACAATATAAATTGAATCTGATAGTTTATTATGATTGTTCATAATAGTATACTCGCTTTTTAGGTCACACGCCCGTGTGTTCCGTGAAAATTTAGCTTTAAATGGTGGAAAATGTCAATATTTTTACTAAATCGATGTTTTCTAGAAGTTCCAATTTGAAGGAATTTTACGAATTTTCAGACAACATAACTAAAAATATATCAAACTATCAGGTAAGCTTTTACTACCATTGTGTAGAGGACTTTCAGCGCTAGGAGGCAATTTTTTATTTTTTCGATTATGGATTTTAAACTCGAGATATGCATCCATTTCTAGCGAAATGTACGCAAAAAAACACGACTTTTACACTTTTCCGATGTTTTTAGCAATACTTCCCAAACCAAGCTTTATTTTGGAAAAAGAAAAAATTGCCTCCTAGACAAAATTGTTTTGTTTACAAAAACGTATATTAGAACAAATTACCATTTTTTATTTTATAGTTATGCTGTCTGAAAAATTTGGGGTAAAAAAATGGCTTTTTGGTTCATTTCTCAAAATTTAGTTTATTTGGTATCAAATTGATATCACCATCGGCTTCCTTATCAAATTTCCTTTCTAAAAATGTATACTTTTATGTACTTTTATTCAATATTCTCAAACTTAGAAGCAAAAGTTGATCATCAAAATAATAGGGTTGACACTTCCCTTAAGAATAATTTTGCTTGATCACTTAATGTTTATTTATTTAGTTTTTGGAAACCAAACAATAATGCCCATCCAGTGAGCACCCGCCTATTGGCCATTCATACCCATGCATGGGGGGGGGGGGGGGCATCGATATTGATGGATAAAAGTTGATATTGATATAAAATTGGATAGATTGAGCCCATATGTATTGGTCGAGCTATGAGTTTTTAAATATGCGAGACAATTGTTTTTTTCTCAAAATTTAACATAAATTTCAGACATTTCCAACAAAATTCTAAATAATGTTATTTATTAAAATTATTTCTAAAAAAGGGCTTCTCAAATTTTATTTATTTATTTATTTTTTTTGGGGGGGGGGGGGGGGGTTCGGTCGGGCCCGTAGTGTTACCTTCACAAAAAACAAAAATATTGCATTGTCTTAGAAAAAATAACAGCTTGCTTGAAATATTGAATTTTGAATTTGACACATTTTGGCTGCCATTGATATTCTAGACCTACACCCTTGAGCTACACATAAATATCCATCTATCAAGTTTCTTACCTGGTCGTTGCACTAAGTAACAAAAAGCATCTCCCCTCTCACCAACAGTGGAGCGGCTGTGATGAAAGATGGCATCACAGTGAACAACAACTACAAGTTGGACCTCGACACTTTAGGAGAGGGGGCAAGGATCGGTATGATGAGGACACACAGTGGTGAATTACATTTCTATCGGGATGGTGCTGATCAGGGAATGGCGTGTGAAAATGTCCCGAAAGGTAAGCGTATAGCATGGAACTTTTGAAGCAAAAAGATGTTTCTCATTTTTTCGATCCATTTCATAGGTTTGTTTGCTAAGCATGAATGGTAAAGCGTTTGTAAGTAAGATTTTTAACGAATCCATCAATCTAAGTGTTGTCTTTCTTTTGTTCTAGATACAAATAAGCAACAAATTTATTTTGTAAAGGAAAATATTGGATGACCAGGTATTAACACTTACATGAAAATCTAAATTACATTTAACTTAATGCAGGGATCAATGTGCATCTTGAACCTACCCTCCTCAAGGTTAGTCAAAGATAAGACGCCTAATCTTTGCCTAGTAATATTTTTGGAGAGGTGAATCTTGAACTAACTTATACATTGGACAGGTGAATATATGGTGAATCTTCACCTATATTTCAACTTCTCCCACATATTACTATTGAACGAACAAGGTGCACTAAGGTGAATCTTCACCCTACAAATTACAGGATAGACCTAATCTTGACCTAATCTATCCTGAAGAAAGGTGAATACAGGTGAATGCTTGAGGAGGGGAGGTTCAAGCTGCACATTGATCCCTGCATAAAATCTAAGCCTTGTACAAGGTACGTGGAACATTTTAAAATATTCATCATATCTATTAATATTGCATTGTATTTGATTTGTTTCAGGTGTCTATTCAGTAATAGATCTCTATGGTCAATGTTCACAAGTAACTCTTAAGCCTCCTAATACACCAACGCAAGATAATCATATCACCACGCTATCATTACAAGACACAATCAACTCAGTACTAGCAGGTAAGGTCAAGGGTCATTTACCTTTTAGCTAGGTCAAGGGTCATGTACTCTTTTTAATCAGTTTTTGGTAAATAATGCTGAAATTGCACCAACATCCTCTAAAGGCACTTCTCTAGGATCATTTTTAAAAAAATCGTAAAAGGTTTACTATTACATTTTGGACCAAAAGTGCCAACCAAAAAAATGAAACAATGCGCTTGTTGCGGTCATGTGCGCCAATACCCTCATGTATTAATTCGCTGCTGTAAGGATGCGCACCAATTTTGCAGCGGATCACATTATAGCAGCTAAGGGCAGAGGTTATTTATCTTAATACAACAACTCTTTGTATGGCTTGACATATTATGAAGGATTATGACAGTTAAGTCTTTGATTTGTTTACAGTAAAAACCCTGAAGCACAAGTTTCACCATCCTGTACACGGTACCAATGTGACATTATCAGAAGATTTAACACATGTACAGAAGATTATGACATGTACAGAAGATTATGACATTAAAGTGTTTGATTTGTTTACAGTTAAAACCCTGAAGCACAAGTTTCACCATCCTGTACACGGTACCAATGTGACATTATCAGAAGATTTAACACGGGCAAATAGGAAGAAGAACTTTGACAACGGTCTGCTGTTTAGCGCACAACCATTGAGAACAGGCGAACTCTTTGAGGTACATTAGTGTTATCACTTTCCACGCAGCTATTAGTTTTACCATACAAAACTGATTTTCAGAAACCTTTCCCAACTTTCAAAGTCTGTTCTTAAGAATAACAGAACCAATACTAGGTATGTTTGTACTTATTTTGATGCATTTCTTGTGTTGATTCCAAATATGGTAATGAAATGCAATAATTTTGACATTTTTGAAACATTTTGGAATGCTGTCTGCCGACGCCAGCCGACGCCTGCCGCGTGGAAAGTGTTAACAAGCACTTTGTATTGTAACATTTTGTGGCAATTTGTGTTTTCTTTTGATGTTTTTTTCCTATTTTGTGTGTGAAAATGATTATTCAATAACAGATGATGTTATCTAGTTTTGTTGTCAACATTAATTCAGAAATATCGACAAGATTTCATGGTTAAACGATTGCCTTATTGGTCTATACTTTGAATTTTTGTTATCATGTATGAGTAGAGGATAGGACAGTTTACAAATACTACATGGTTGGAGGGGAAATAGGTCAAATTATTTTTCCGATGTATTGCCTACGGGCCTTCCACCCCCCACCTCCGAACTGGATGGTGAGAGGTGATAGAGGATTAGCCAGTACCAAGGGAAATAGTGTGCCCTATTTCCCCGATATGTACCATGTAGTATTTGTTTTATTATACCTAACTGAGACTCTGGGAATGAGGTTGTAGGGAGAAATGCAGTGCTATTTCCTATGGGCCAGTGTACCTCTGGTTGGAATTGGCCAATGAACTGGCATGAATAATTAATGAATATTTATGAGGAGTAATGATGTGATTTGGAACATTCCTTACTTATTCTTATTTCTTCATACTACATTAATTAGAGAATAAAGGTATTGTTTTTAGATCGTGTTAAACATTATCTGTAGACATTAGACATTATCTGTTAAAATTAGTACCTTTATTGCCCACATTAGTCAACTTTTACGCCTATTAGTATTGAATAATGCACAAACATTCCATCCAATCCCGTGCAGTGAGTATGCCATAAGCACGCAGACGCAGTAAAAGCATAGCAGTACACGCTGCGCACAAGTGCTGGTTATGAAACATAACAAAAATAGTTACCACGCACTGCGCGAAGGTGCTCATATTAATTAATGTACGCCATGGTTATATCATCATACACGAGGCTGACACACTTGTTTCTGTCCTTCAACAGATAAAAGTGGAGAGTGTGTGCCATGCATGGTCAGGCTCGTTATGCATAGGGCTGACAGCCTTCAATCCCGATGAGCTAGAAGAGAGCCAATGTCTCCCCAGTGCAGCCACGGCATTAGACAAGAAAACCTGGCTGATGTTGGGACCGGAGATACGCGTCGATGGACAGACTAAGAGAGAGAACTTTGCGCCTACTCTAGAGAGATTACAAGTAGGTTGATAGCGATGTAAAAAAGTCTAATTTGATTTCTTGAGGCTGTTATGTCAGTGGTCAGCTTTCAATGTACAGGGCGAGTAAAAAAAAGTGTACTCAACTTTGGGATTTTATTTCTAAAAATGTGTGGAAGAATGTCTCAAATTATTTATTCTAGCAGAGAGGCTGTCTCATTAGCTTTCAAAAGAATTTTGGTTGGTTAAAATTAGTTGAGGAAAACATGTTTTGTTTTATGCCCATTTAGATAAAAGTGTATATTTAAACACGAACAAGATTTGTGATATTTCTCTAACAAGCTGTTTTGAATTTCAATATTGAATAATGGCGCACACTCTAATCCGATCATCGCAAATGCCTGATTTTATCTTTGCTCTGCTGAATTCACGAAATAATGACATTGGTTTGTCATTTAATATATTTTGGCATTTAATGTATGAAAGTAATATCTGATCAAGTTTGTTTTGTCTTTTTAATTTGCTATTGTGTCTCATGCATGTAGCCACTTCATCATAATTATCATGCGTCATTGAGTACAATACTGAATATTTTGTTCGGTTTCCAAAATGCATTACCTTTACCAAAATAGTCATAACCAGATAACGGTACCATGAAATGGTGTGATTCGTTTTGCTGATAACAGTAAATAAACTATAAAAATACACACAAAATATACCACAAAATAAAAATTGTATAATTGTTACCTTGATGTTTGTAGATATCGCAGCGAGTTGGAGTAAAGCGATGCTCTGACAGTACTATGCATGTGTATCTAGAAGGAGAGGATAAAGGCATTGCCTGCACAGATGTTCCTAAGGTAAGCTGGTTTATAGGTCATAGTGTGAGGTATTAAATGGGCAGGTACATGGGTATCACATGGGTATCACATGGGTATCACATGGGTACTTATGGGTATTACATGGGTACTTATGGGTATCACATGGGTACTTTTGGGTATCACATGGGTATCACATGGGTACTTTTGGGTATCACATGGGTATCACATGGGTACTTATAGGTATCACATAGGTACTTATGGGTATCACATGGGTACTTATGGTATCACATGGGTACTTTTGGGTATCACATGGGTATCACATGGGTACTTATGGGTATCACATGGGTACTTGTGGGTATCACATGGGTACTTGTGGGTATCACATGGGTACTTGTGGGCATCACATGGGTATCACATGGGTACTTATGGGTAAGTACCACATAGGTACTTATACTGGTGGGTATCACATAGGTACTTATATTGATGGGTTTCACATGTGTACTTTAAGGGTATAACATCATGGGAGTCAAATGGGATCTTATCTTGCAGTTATATGCATGTGTATTCAAAAGGAAGAAGCATTTATAAATAGTTCGAAACTTTTTCAAAAATTTGAAAATAAAAGATATAGAAATTCACATATTCCAGGTTGTTCAGTATTGTAGAATAGGTTTGTTCTTTATAAATACCCTTGTGCAAAATATCACCTCGGTATGTCATTCATATGTTTGTTTTAAATAGAATACTGTTTAAGTGGCAATTTTCGTGTACAGATATATTCACGATGTTATGGGAAAATGTGCAAGACTTTAATGTCGCGGTTTCTACATCAATTATAATCTATTGCAAAAGAATATTTTTTATCATCTTTATATTTTCGTGTTTTCATGTCCACTTACGAAATTCGCGAAAAATAAAACCCTTACAAAATTTACCACAGTACTTGTTTTCATTTGATTTCAGGGATGTTATGCAGTAGTAGACCTCTATGGTGTCGTAGAAAGTGTCAGTATTACCAGCACCTCGTTGTTATCAAATTGTGAACCTGTTAGAGCACCCTCAGTTTCCAGTAGTAGTGAGTCAGAATCAGAAAAGGAGGTAAGTTGAACAAGTAGGTGTTGTATAAAAAGGCCAATCAAATGAACGTTTCTAGATCAAAATTGAGTATTATTCATTAAGAGGACGAAAAAGAAGGGAAACCCAGTTCTACGGGTAAAAGGACTTCTCAGGGCATAAAACATGTTTCCTAGGCTAATTTTTAACCAAATAAAATTCAATTGAAAGCTATGAGACAGCCTCTCTGTCAGAATAAATAAAAAGAAATTTTCTGCACAGATTTTTAGAAATAAAATCCCAAAGTTGAGTGCATTTTGTTTGGACTCGCCCTTAATGATTATCCCTTTGTGTAAATGATGCAGTTGTACGTAACTGTACAAGCCAATCTACAGTGTGTGTTGTATATTTCAACTTATAGAAACTTTTAAGGTTTTTTTTGGAAAAAAATAAGAAATTCTCGAGAATTTGGATACAGCTTTGGGGTGGTAATTTTGTTGTTGTTGAAGCAGTGTGTTTCATTTTTTTGTTGGTATGTTTTAATGTGTTCATGGTGTGCTGTACATGTATATCAAATGATGTCGCTGTTCTGTTTTTCTGGCCCTTCAGCATGTATAAAGTAAAACTGCACAATGACTATACATTGGAAGTGTTGCTTTACATGTTCAGGGGGCAAGAGCACATACAAGGTCTTGACAAATGTGGTTTTGGCCCTTGAACGTATTTAAAACAGACTGCGCAAAGGTTATACATATAAAGTATTACTTTGTACATGCTGAAGGATGGGGATACAAGGTTTTGACTGAACAGCGATGATGTGTTTATTTTTTTTCCCACAGGAGGAATCTACTTGTTCAGATGATTTATCGTTTCAATTCCACAATAATCACGGGAAAAACATCGCTCTCTCTGAAGATAAATGTACCGCCAAGCGTTCAGCTAGTTATAACCAAGCTATCGTAGTCAGCCATAGACCCATGCCAAGGAATCAATTATTTGAAGTAAGTCATAGAGTTATACCAGGGATGCTATTAATTTTGGGATAAGAAACTCTTATACTGTGCATACGAAATGACAGGTCACAATTTTTAGGCTATTTTAATGAGTGCATCCGGTGACTACAACTTTTGTGTGATCATATCTTGATGGCGCTGTAGTCTTGTTTGTCGTCTGCTTAGGTATAGATTTAATTTAAGTTAACACAGAATTGTTGGGAAAATCATAACAAATTGTGCAGTTTCGCGTGAAACTACCGGCGCACCGTGGCATGATGGTGGATTAGCTCATGTTTATTCACGAGTTTATCAGCGTACACTTTTGGAACTGTATTTTTTTCAGTCTTCACATTTTTAGCATGCTCGTAGGGGCCGTGTATAAATAGTGAAGACATGTTGTGTTGGTAACCCTGCTCTGTATCTCAATGGATATAATAATAATGGCATGGTATAAATTTATATTTGATCAAATGCATTATTCAATGTTATGTGAGCTACCATTTGGAAGATAATTAATTTAAATATATTAATGTAACTATTCCTATTCCAGATAAGAGTAGATAAACTGAACGGTCATTGGACGTCATCCCTCAAAGTAGGAATCGTCGGCCTGTCACCGGAGAAGCTTAATTTCCCTGCTACAGCCAGTGCGGTTAAGAAACATGCATGGATTGTACAAGGGGATGCAGTGGTCCATAATACACATAAGGTATGAAATGGTACAAATAATACTCATTGTGAATGCCTATTATTTCTATGTATTTTCCCTCTACAGGAAGGACGGCAATTATTACACTTGCATAGGCCCTGGCAGGAGACTGGGAAACGTGATCGCTTAGGTTTGAATTTCAGATGCTTTACCATGCCAGGTCTTGTGGCTCAAAGGATAAGGCACTTGCTCTGTAAGCAAGAGGTCCTGGGTTCGATTCCCGGGCGAGATAGTTTTCCCATATTTGTCTCTTTACTATGTACGACAGCGAACCTGTTCAAAAATATTTATAATTTGGTACAAATAATACTTGTTCATCTAACTCTGTGCAGTGACATCAGAGCATATTCCAATGATCGCATCCTAAAATTGCGTGCATGATAGTAATGCGGTGCTGTAAGTACCCACACTATCAATTACAAATTCTGCTACTCAAGCGTTAAAGGTAGATGTTCTGATTGCTGGCCCGATTTTCAACTTGATGTTTTCTATTCTACATGAAGGGTCATCCATTTTTTCACACAATTTAAAAAACCCCTTTAATCCGCCTTTATTACCTAACATACAAACATATATATCAACAAAAGAAAACACAAAAAAGCCCACACACATTATACATTAATATATCAATGCAACGATCTTGTACATGCTAATGTTACTAACAACTTGCAAGGTTTTAAAAAGTTCAAAATTCAGAACCAAGATAGCTTCTTTCCACTATTGCAGGTGTATTTTACTCACCCTGTATATCAAATAAAAGACCCTGTCAATCATTGTACTTATGACCTTATATAGTTAAATCAGTTCCAAATTAGCGAGAAATATTCGGCTTTTATCTCTCTGCGCGCTGAAGTAATCTTAAACGTATGTGCGAGATTAGATCACACGCACACGGTTTTGGTTGCAGGCACGTGTCACGCATATGATGCACAGTGCGTTTGTTGTCTTCACCAGCATCCCTGTTCTTCAGTATCATTCGCTACTGTAAGGAGGCATAGCCAATTTGGAACTGATCAAACTATAGCATTATACCTTCCAATTCATGGTTATTCAATACATTTCAGGTGAAAGGAAATCTTGGAGTAAGCTTAGATCAACTCATGGAAGGCAGCACCGTAGGCATCATAATAGAAGGAAACTGTCTACGACTATTTGTGGATAAGAAGGACTATGGAGTCATAGCACAGGATCTACCACCGACTTGCTATGCGGTTGTAGACTTGTATGGACAGTGTGAACAGGTAGGTGTATTCAGTGATATAACACATTTTTCCAACTTTAAAAATAAATGGGCCATTTCACAGCAAATGTGGACGGCCCTGGTTCGATCCTCGGCGTAGGCGAACAATGATCTTTCCCAAAAAAATTGACACATTCTTTCTCTGCTGATAGTGTAGTTGTCAAAAATCTGAGTTGGGGTTAATAAGTTGTTCAGAGGGTTCCTAATACTGTCATGTTGCTTAGTCAAGGTAAACAAGTCCATGTGATCCTCATGTGTACACACAAGTTGTCTATGTGATCCTCATGTGTACACACAAGTTGTCTATGTGATCCTCATGTGTACACACAAGTTGTCTATGTGATCCTCATGTGATCTTCATGTGTACATGTTGTCCATGTGATGCTCATGTAATTCCCATTTGATACCAATGAAAATGTGTGATACCCATGTGATTCTATTGCTATTTACAATTTATTTTCAGGTTACAATTATAAATGAAGAGCCAGAATTACTTGCGCAGGGGGTAAGCGTAGACGAGGGCGAACGAGAAAAAGCGTCTCTAGAAAATGGTAAGCGAGTCACAGTGGTACAAAATCAGCGCTTTAATTAATCCTGAATAAATGAGGCTTCAGTCAGTTGTGCTTTTGGTATAAATAGGAAATAAATTCACAAGGGCCAATGAAATGGTTAACTGTCACTCACAAGGAAATACAAGACCAAATGGGCAAGGGATACAGACACAAAATGAAATGGATTATTCTGTTATTAGGTGACTTTCTCTTCAATTTTGTGAAGATTTTGGTGAATTTTCAACAATTTTCAAAATTATTATTAAAAAAAAATTGTCGCTTAAAGACACCTGTTCTATTCCTATCATTTTGAGCCTATTTGTAAAAGTAGAAAAAACATCTTCCGTTTGACAAAAATTGCCTTTTGTAAACATTGACAATCCTAGGACAAATTTATTTCACTGTAATTCTTTTTGTTACTTATTTATTGCCATTAATTAGTTAAGTGTTGACTCAAAATTTGCCGTTTATTTTCAGATCTGAAGGAAAATTCACCGTTGACATCGGACCCCAGTCCTGGCTGTGTGAACTGCGACTACTACAATCTTGGTATTAAAGTCAAGGCTCTACTAGGACTACATGGTAAATAAAGCAGTCGTGTCATTGGGGTCCTCATCTTGCTAAAATATAGGCCCACATATTATCATGGTATACATTTGTCCATAATGTTCAAGTTCGTATACATATCCTGTGTTTAAATTTATTGCCAAAGTCTTTTTTTCTTCATTTGTCAGATCATAATTCTTTTTGCTGATGATAGTGAGTAAATGCATCTATTGCCGCATTCATTGGTTGCCTTTTATATTCTGATAACAAATATTTTTGATAATTATTTTACTTTGAGTACACTTTTATTGGACTCGCCCTGTATTATAGTTATGCCTACCAAACTAATTCATTAGGGTTCCGTTCCCTGTATGTTATCCAACTTTCTTGACCACGGCTTTGATGCTTTATCCAGGGTAATAAATCATCCTCTCCTACACCATTTATCTGATTTATTTCACACCACCTGTGTCTTGCCAGCGTGCTTGCAACCATTTCCACCGCTCTCCTAAGCATGGCTCAAGGCTCTTTACAGTCTAGGTGTAACTAGAAGCCCTATATATTACTTTTGAAAAATGTTGTTGTGTTAAGAAATTCTAACTTTTAACTTCAATTTGTCATAGAAACTAGTGCTATATCATATTTTGTAAAAACAAAAGTTCAAATTTCAAAATAAAATAACATATTATACGAAGAGCGGATTTTAGTTTTAAAACTAGCCCAAATCTGGCTGAAAGTCACCATGTGTGCCCATTTATGTGGCAAGACTGCAGCGCCTGCGTGCTTGCTACCGGTTCCACCGCTGCTACACTCAAGGTCCCCCAGCATGCGGTCTAATGCGGTCTAACTTACTAATACTAGCGTCATGGCCAGTTGAACCTGTCAAACTTGGGCTGAAACCTGATAGGCAACTTAAATGTAATGTACATGTATATTATGAAGATGTACAATGAATGAATATGTCTGAAAACAATTCTGCGTACAAAAATTGTGGAAGAGTTACAATTTTAAAAAACCCAAATGAGTTGAGAAATCTTAAAAAAAGGCAAGCCAAGCAGGAGAGGACAAGAAATAATTCATGTTAGTTGGCCTCACATATTCTTTTCTTATATGTATCTAAAATATAGCCGGATACTTCGACAAGGCGAGTCGACTCAACCAGTGCTACTGCGACAACTGCTGTAAAGGCCGCCCTGAAGAGATGCACGGTACCGCCGGCTCTAACAACCTGACATACACCAAACCTATCGGATGGTGTCAGTACGTGCTAAGACCACAACCGAGGGCCGAGGTGCTTAATGTTCACGACTCTTGGAACATAGCTTACCATGGGACAGTTGTTAATGCTGTCAGACCTATACTGGACAGTGGCTTTCTTATGTTGCCAGGTTAGTGTAGTTTGAAACTTGTTTGGTTAGTAGCCAGATCCTTTTGGGAATACCACAAGGTTGAGATTTCTCCATCTTAACTCTATTTCATCTGTCACCAAATGAACAGGTGTAAGCTAGTTCACCCATCTAGTTCACCCTGGTTGAACTAGCCAAAGTGGACATTTTCCTTTAAGTCTAGTTGAACTGGTTTGAACTGGTTTCAACAAAAACCCAGTTAAACTCAGTTTAAACCAGTTGGTTTGGTACAGAAAATGGTCAGCTTTTCAACTGGTTTGTGAACTGGTTTGAAACCTGGTAAATAAGAGTTAAGATCAAGTTCAAAACAGGTAAGACTGGTTAGGTTGATATGAAAAATGGTCAGCTTTTTAACTGGGATCATTTAGATCTGAGAATAAATCCAATACATACTGTACAACTTCTATATGTTGCAATCAACTGATCAGCTGAACTAATCAGAACAAATAATTGCTGATCCGACCGATCGCGTTCATCCAAATGTTGAATGCGATCTGCAATGCACTGCATTTCAAAACAACGTTGTGCATTTATACATTTGAAGTCTCATAGTATGTGAGGGAATGGTTTAAAATGATTGACAATGATTTGTTTTGATTACATCTTCTGATCATGAAAGGAAATTGTTTGCAGATGCCATTTTGATTAAACTTATCCAGAAACATTCCTTCTGTTTGGTAGTCAGGTTTTTTATGCGAATGCAATATTGATGCATCAGAGTGTTTGTAAGGCATCTACAGGGTGGTTAAAATAAAAAGTTAACACATTTTTGGCTGCCATTTTTAGCTACTAACTATTATAATTTGGTATAGATCTCTTTACATTTAATCAAAGCAGAGGCTTTATTACTGGACCAAAAATCTAAGAATTGGCTCATTTCGTTTATGACATATGGAACGTTTAAGTTAGCATGTGCAAAATCGGTTTGTACACAGTGGCCTTAACTCATCTTAGTCCATTTGACTCTGAACTGAAGAGGATTCAAAGATATGAAAAATAGCATTCTTATGGTCGAATCATACTAAGGTCGCTTTGCGATTAAATCGCTCCTATGACGAGTTTTACGTCATAAAAAACCCCCCGATACATTGATCAAGAGATCGCTTGACTGGAAACGACCAGTCGCGGCCAGTTGACTTCATTTCAACTCGAAAGATCGGTCGCTCATGACGTAATGAACATCCTACTTTTTCAACCAATGGGGGGAGGTTATTTTGCCTCTAAATTAGCATAACCAATCAGCAGCCATAATCCAGGTTGTCGTCTGCGTGACCAAAAAAAGACCTGAAAAGGCATGCGACTACCGGCGATTTAGTAGCTCGAGGCAACCTTTGGTCGCACCGAAATACTTCGAGCTAGCGATTATTGGTGAAGCGACCTGTTGCGACCAGCGATCGGCTAGTAAGATTCGAGCATTAGACAACATTTTTGTCTTTAATTAATAATCAATAAGCAAAAAAAAGAGTGTAAAGATTGCAATAGCCTAAAATCAAGTATTTTGACCACGTATGACTTCTGTGGACATAAGTCAATTTTGCACATGATATCTTTAAACTACCATATTTCATAAACAAAATTAATCCAGATCTTAAGATTTTTTGCCCAGTGATGCTTGATAACCACTGCTTTTATCAAACGTAAATAGATCTATAAACGTGTATTACTAGTAAATAGAAGAAAATGGCTGTCAGATGTAGGTCAACTTTTTTTGAACCACCCTGTATTATGTAAGATACGTAAGCCTATAATTTGATCAGCTCCAAATTGGCAAGCCTCCCTACAGCAGTGAATTAATACAGATGGATGTAGGCGCATATGAACGCAACAAGCATACTTTGTAGCATATGTGTGACACATGTGTTCAGCCAAAATCACGGACGTATAGATGTCCAAAATCGCACACTTACACTTGGATATTTCTCGACAATGGAACTGATTGAACTATAGTTATGGTACCAAGATATGTGCCGACTACTGTAAAAGTGGATATTTTAGCGCTACATTTATTTTCGCGCTAAAATCAGCAAGCGTGAAAATAAAAACGCACAAATATATTCATTTTGTATGTAGATCTATGTAAGGAAGCTCAAAATCGCGTAAATAAAAACAAGCAAAATTGTTCAAAATGCGTAAAGGGCGAAAATGTACACGTGTGGAAATTTCCACTTAAACAGTACTTGATTTGCATTTTTGCATATGGTTACAAAAACTACTGGCATTATGTGGCATACATGAAATGTAAGCTATTGGGCAGGTAAAAGAAACCCTAAAATAGCCCTTAAAATATATAGTTATGAACAGAATCATGTTTTTTAGAATCAACTGGCTTGCCGTACATCATATGCTATAGTTTAATAAGTTCCAAATTGGTGAGAAATATTTGGTTTGTTTCTCTCCGTGCACATAAAAGTAATCCAAGTGTACTCGTAATATAATGGCTACACGCACACGGTTTTGGCCTCACGCACGCGTCACGCATATGATCATGCACAGTCCGATTGTTGCCTTCATGCGCTCGTGTTCTTCTGCATTCATTCGCTGCTGTTATGAGGCTTCGCCAATTTGGAACTGATCAAACTACAGACATGTGCGTATGCCAAGATCCTTGGATTACTTTTGCGCACGGAGAGATAAAAACACCAATTTGAAACTTACCAAACTATCATCATCATCATCAGGGTGTAGTTCGCTCGCTTGAGAGGAACCCCTCCCTAGAATGCCTCCACAGACTTCTGTTTCTGGCTAGTCTTGACCATGAAGTGCCCAGCTGTCGGGTAAGGTCGTCTCTCCAGCGTGTTTTGGGGCGTCCACGTTTACGGGTCCAATTTCTTGGAGTCCACTCTGTTGCTCTGCCTGTCCACCGGTTATCTGTTAGCCGTGCAATGTGTCCTGCCCATCTGTGTTTTGCCATCCTGATGTTATCGATGATGTCGCTGACACCTGTTTGTTGTCGAATCCAGGTGTTACGCTTTTGGTCACGAAGAGTGATGCCCAGCATTATGCGCTCCATCTTGTGCTGTGCCACTGCAAGCTTCTCTAACATGGTGTTGGTCGGTGCCCATGTCTCACTACCATAAGTCATTACTGGAAGAACATACTCATTTAGAACCTTCCTCTTGATATTCATACTGGTCTTACGGCTTCTCATGATATTTCCTACTTTACTGAAGGCTGCCCAATCGAGTCCAATTCTCTTATTTATCTCAGGGAGCAAGTCACCATCTTGTGTCACCGTCTTTCCCAGGTATATATATATCTGTCCACCTCCTCGATGATTTTTCCATCAACAGTTACCAAACTATAATGTCCCTATAATTACCATAATGCATTACATTGTTTGTCCATATAGGTGACGTAACTCTAGGAGGTGATAGACTGACGGAAGGTGACTTTCATTTTAACGACAAGAGGAAACCGGAAAATTTCAACACTAAGCAGATCTTTGTGTCCCCATCAATGAAGTATTCAGGCCATAACGCCTATGCTGTTCCAAGAAGGTAAGTTGGGGTCTACCTGTCTATCTTACAGTGGTTCTGATTGGTTTATTACAAGATGTACTCATATGAATAGCCAATTCAAATGCAGCTTGTAAAATGTTTCACTCCCATCTTTATCAGGGATACAATTATTCTTACAATGTCTCTCATTGGTGCAATAAATGTTGTATCAATCTTTTCAACCAATCGGCCGGTAGTTCTCAGGAGGTTAATCATGCAGAGCTCTGGTACTGAGCTGCGAGTATAGCGAGATGCGACCAAAGGGAGCAGATGTGGAGTTACCACCAATGATGTGATTACCCCCAGGGGCCCTCAAATTAACATTCTGTTTCCCCCACACAGGTCTGGTATTCAACAAATATACAAATTTCAATTCTGGATGATAGTGACAGGCTACCAAAAGCTGAGATTGGTCAGTTTTAAAATCCAGCTGTCATTTGACTGTCAGATCATAAATCATTACAAACCAATTTGTAATCAAGGATGATGCATATTCTAGTGCCGTCCCAACACTAGAGTCAGGTCTTTGCTACCAAGGTTTAGAGAGTTTTTGGCTAATGAGGAGGCACGAGTCTAGTGCTAATCATGCACTTCTGAAATATACAGCATGTTTAAAAAAAAGTAACACATTGTTGACCATCAGTTTCATTATTTACTTATAAATTGTTTGCGTTTAATAAAAGCAGTGGTGTTTTGAGCATTACTGGGCAAACAATTTAAGACATGGCTTGTTTCATTGATGGAATATGGTAGTTTAAAGATATCATGTGCAAAATTGACAAATGCCCCCCAGTGACGACCTTTGCCCCCTTGTCAGCTCAAGCCCATCCTCATTTTGTCTACCAAACAATCGAAAATGTTGACCTATAATGTAAACAATACTTAAAATAAGCTTAAAATTGGTCTGAAATGTCTAATTTCAAAATAAATTAAGCTAATTTCAGGCAATGTTTACAGTAATAAAAGCCAACATTTGCACGTGCCCACCACAACCTTCACCTCCCTGTTTACTAAGTCAAAGATCCTTTTGTTATCAATTGAAAGCACACATGATTCATTTCTGGTTATACCTACATGTATGAGTAAAATTAGTCTAGTGCAAAGACTTGTATTGTATGAGTTTGTTTGTTTGTTTGTAATACACATGAGTTACCCTTGCTCTTTTGTAGGGTTAAAATCACTACCTCCGCACCAACAATCTAGCTGATCTCGGGGGTTTCCATGGGTTCGAATCCCAGTATCATCAGATTTGTAGGCAAAACCTTTGGTTTCAATTCATTTTTCTCAAAATGGGGGACAAGGTTTCCATGTCGGAATACTTACAACTAGGCTAATTCGTGATAGCTTCCAATTTTATGTATAAATCTGCTCTTCATATATATATATACTGGTTATTGTTTACCTATGTTTGTATGCTTATTTTTTAACCAAAATGTTGATCTCAAATTTGTTCATGATCTTTACATATATCTCCCCATCACAGTATGAAGTTGCCCACTCACGACGGCTCCGTCAACGTCAAAGTAGCCTTCCAGGTGCGCATCCGTCCCGGCTCCTTTGTCATGGCCAAACAGACCATCCGTAGCGGCGCGCAGGCCAACCATCCCATAGACAGTCACATCGACAACAACGAGATCGAATGGTCGACGGAAGAACGGGCCGCCATAGTGCCCGTGGCGCTACTTATTAAAATTTGCAACAATACCACCACGTAGCATCGGTGGTGAGGCGATACGTCAAACCTACCTACTTTAATATCTATCCATATACCGACATAGTATTTATTTTATATGGTATATTTAATTACTTATTGAATTCAAATAATATCTAGCAAAGTATCATGTTATCCAGGTGATATTATGACTCGTTCGTCTTTGCCACACTTTGCAGCACTACTTCTTCTTCAGTTGGCAACTAGATATCGTGGGAATATTCACTATTGCACTGTACACGGCAATAATTTTAGATGTGGTTGTAGTTTTGTGAATCGACGCTCAAAGGATATTGATGATTTTTACGTGTCCCAGTGCTGTCCTTCGACACAACTTCTTCGTAAGTTATCAACAGGTTATCGCGGGGAACTATCACTATTGCACTGTACACGGCAATAATTTTACATGTGGTTGTAGTTTCGTGAATCAACACTTAAATGATGTTGATGAATTTAACCTGTCCCAGTGCTGTCCTTGAACGCAACTTCTTCGTAAGTAACCAACATGTTATCGCAGGGAACTATCTTTATTGCACTGTACACGACAATAATTTTACGTGTAGTTGTAGTTTCGTGAATCAACGCTCAAGTACTGTCCTTCGACACAACTTCTTCGTAAGTTATCAACATGTTATCGTGGGGAACCATCATTATTGCACTAATTTTAGAGTGTGGTTGTAGTTTCCTGAATCAGCGCTCAAAGGATTTTGGTGAATTTTACGTTTTCCAGTACTGTCCTTCGACACAACTTCTTCGTAAGTTACCAACAGGTTATCGCGGGGAACCATCATCATTGCACTGTACACGGCAATAATTTAGGCCAATATCCTTATTTGTCCCATGTTCCCCCTTTGTTAGCTTTATTGCTAGGGGCTAGGGTTATGCTCTAATACAGGCTTTCTCAAGTAGATTTACTGATGCGCCACATTTTAGTAGCAAACTTGTTGAAGCTCCACATGGTCAGTTTTAGAATTTACAATGGCAAAATTGCCGTTATAACATTAATTTCAAAATATTTTAACATAGGCCTATATGTAGGCAGCATAATAACTAATATTACTCTTTTGAAGGCACATGCGCGAGAACAATTGCTGTATTCGTACATCTGACCGTCATCATGGTCATAGGCCTATGAAATCTGGCTATATCATGATATGATTTGTTTAAAAAACAAATTTAAACCACTCTCGCGCCACTTAGGATGTCTTGGTGCGCCACAAGTGGCGCGCGCGCCACCAGTTGAGAATGCCTGCTCTAATATATACCGATAATGACTTCTGTATCCAACTACATGTACTTCCAATATTGCAAATGCAACACAAGTTTTAGCATTTACAACAAAAAGTAATTACTATTACCATGTAATATTCTGGATTTCCAATCCTCATCCCCATCCTATCAGTCCTGACCCTCATGTGACCCGCCCCTTCAGGCCTGTGTACAGACCCCCTCCTGTGTGTGGTGAATCGTGTGTGTATGTCTATATTTATGTGCAATATAAATGTTATTTGTGATTTGATGAGTTTGAAAGTGTTGCAAGCATAATGCAAATGTAACTAACTGATTTCATCTTGAACGTAGTGTAGTTGTATATGTAATTTATTTTTAGACCGTTTGGCCTGCCATACTTCCTCCATTGCCAGCTGTCAATTAAAAAAATAAGATAATATAAAGGACAAGTAAGGATTTTAACTGATAACATTGAATATTTTGTTTAAAAAATGGTATGGTAAGCCAATGTTGTTTAAAAGGTATAGACATTTAGTTATTTATTTGTGAGCTTTCTTGGCTTGCCATAATTTCTTCACCTACTGGAGTGTACACACACATAGGATGGCGGAAGATACGTGTGTGTAAATGCTGCGCCTCTGTAAAGTTACGTCACTGTCCGGAGCAAGAGAAAATACAAATAGAGTATGCCGAACTGTTTAAAAAGGTTTGAGCTGTTTGTTGAGCGAGGGTTTGGAAAGTCAATGTGCTAAAAATGTTAACAAAGAAGAGTGCTCAAAATAAGTCAACCCCCTGGGGTCTACCTGTCGATCTTACAGTGGTTCTGATTGGTTTATTACAAGATGTACTCATATGAATAGCCAATTCAAATGCAGCTTGTAAAATGTTTCACTCCCATCTTTATCAGGGATACAACTACCTGTCGATCTTACAGTGGTTCTGATTGGTTTATTACAAGATGTACTCATATGAATAGCCAATTCAAATGCAGCTTGTAAAATGTTTCACTCCCATCTTTATCAGGGATACAATTATTCTAACAATGTCTCTCATTGGTGCAATAAATGATGTATCCATCTTTTTAACCAATCGGCCGGTAGTTCTCAGGGGGATAAACTATTAGGGAATATTTGACTGAATTAAAGATACAATCTTTTTTGTAATAGATGAGTCTTATAAATTCATAAGGAATACAGCAAGGCCTAGAGACAGAAAAATAACAACAATCATAATTATGTTTTGTAATGTATATTATTTATTGCAGTCTTTCAAGTGCTAAAAAAATATTAATCAAAGGGCCCAGCTTTGAAACTCGATAAAATTTTCAAACAATCCTTTTTGAAAATCTATAATCCCCCCCCCCCCCCCCCCCCCCGTGCATCAACAAGGAAAACAAACATAGACATGATCAGTATCAACTTATTTTTGGGTAGGGGTGTGCCATCCAGGTTTTCAAAAACAGGGGCTTCGGAGCAGATTTTGGACGAAAAATAGGGTCTTAAGAACTTATTTTCTCCAAAAAGTGGGGTCTAAAGAACTGACCCCCCAAATTTGTTTAGTAAGAATGCCCAATTTTTCAAACAAATTGGGATTTAGAACGCAAAATTGTCAACAAATTAGGCTTTGGAATACAAATTTTCATGATTTTTAAATTTTCAATAAAAAGAGCGTCTTAAGAGCGGATGCAGTCTTAAGGAGGAGGCGGACTTAAGAGCAAGCAGAAGAGGGTGGAAAAGGGGGTCTTCATGGCGGCACATACTTTACCCATTTCCAAAGTCAGTGCTCCCCCCCCCCGGAATTTGTCTCAACTAATTTATAACATTATGTTCAACTCATACATTAGGCTCATGTGTTTGATTACTTATTGTTTAATGTTAACACTTTCCATGCGGTTATTAGTTTTCACATATGTGACGCGATCAAGAGTCAGATGTCGACCCTGGTCGAAAATGAGTTTTTAATACAGTTTTAAAGAAGACACCTAGAGCTTTCAGAAACTGAAAACCCCATGTCGATACGATGTTTTGTTCCAAAGTTATGTCAAATTGTATACATGAATTTCCATCAAAACTTATGTAAGCCACCATTTTGAAATGGCCATATCTCAATTTGGGATTCCCCGACATCTGACTCATTCCTCTAGATCGCGTCACACATACAAAACAGATTTTTCAGAAACCTTTCCCAATTTTCAAAGTCTATCTGAAGGTTTACTGAACCAATACTAGGCATGTTTGTAATTATTTCATTGCATTTCTCATGGTGATTCCTAATATGAGAATGAAATTCAATAATTTTTGACTTTTTTGAAACATTTTGTGCATTTTTGGAATAACGTCTGCAGATGCCTGCCGCGTAGAAAGTGTTAACAATATTGTTTTTCCCGTGTTGTGTTTCTGTTTCTTTGACCCTATTTAAAGTAGTATTTTTAATGGTATATTATGTGATCTTTTCCATGGGACGCCCTCAATCCTCGAAAAAAAAATGGAAGCAGATTTTCTTGCAGATTTACTTTTCTGATCATAAATCATAAATATATTCCAAGTTACAGAGCGATACGATTCCCAATAACTTCAAAATCATGGTTTAAAGAGTGAATTTAGAGTAAATTTGAAAAATAGATTGTACCGCTCGGTACAATCTAATTTTCAAACCATGATTTTGAAGTAATTAAGAATTGTATCGATCTGTAACTTAGAAGATCTTTAGGATTTATGATCAAAAATGTAAATCTGCAAGAAAATCTGCTTTCATAGTAAAAATCAATGATAGAGGGCGCTACTTGGAAAAGATCACATAATATGCCTTTAAACAAACCGTTTGTCCTCATTTCGGAAATATTGCACTTATGGTCCCAGTTATGCATCAAGTCTTTGACGGAATAAAGTGCATCATATATTTTTATATTATAACACTTCGAAATATCCTTGTCATTGGTGGATTGTATGTCACATGGAATATTTGTCCCATTCCATTGATTTTACATCATACGTCATTAATCGTGCAATTTGGTTCCATTTGCAATGCAATTTAGTTCCAAACGTTTTATACCATTGCACGCCTCACATTTTTTCAGCAGGCAACAGTCACTATACACACGCTAATATTGAACCGCGCCATGATTACGATGTGTTTCTTTTGATGGCCAGCCTGTGTGTAATGCAGTGTCTCCCAGCAATCAATCTTCCGGTGAAAGTGCTGTGGCGTAGCTGCTGGGAAGCCTATGGTTTGTTCACTGCATATCTTGGATTATAATTGCCTTCTTGTATTGATGGGACTAATGTTATGAGACAAATATTGTAAGTGAAAACACAAGCTTCCAGGCGAGGGGCTAGGTCTAATTAAAATGATCAATTTTAAATCAAAATAAGCTTAGGCCTACTCGGTAGCGTAGGCCTACTCGGTAGCGTAGGCCTGCCAGCTTCTGTTTTTATGACAAATAACATACCGATGGTGTTATATAAAACAAATAAAGTGCAATGGTATGAGGTGAAAGATGAAATGTTCCATTCAACTCAGCTTCGCTTCGTTGAATGGAACATTTTATCTTTCACCTCATGAAAATATTCATACCATTGCACTCATAAACATTCATTATTGTATAACAGTGAGGCCCTTCATTTTACCATTTTAACATATTTGATGCATACCTGGGACATAACGTACACTTTATCCCTCATTTCAATTATGGATGTTTTCTTGAAAGTTTAACACTTTCCACGCAGCTATTAGTAGGTATAGCACATTCGCTACACTAGGGTCTGCCACACAGAGTGTGTGCACACTCGGGTGAATTTACTTGTTTTCAGGCAAAACTTAATGGACTGGTTTGAAAAAACTTAATAATTTATAAATGTACACTCTTCACCATTAATAAGATTGATCTCTTCTCTATCTGAATCTGAAGTTTGGTGATTATTCTACACCTGGAAGTGTTTTTTTTTTTTAATCTTTGCAAGTACTTTTTATGCCTTGCCTGAAAGTCACACACTTGGGTCCCATTGACAGCCCACACTAAGCAATGCAGCTCAGCATTGAAAAACACCCATACCAATAATTGACCATTCTGTTATGATGCACTCCTTATTTGGCACTGAGCTTGCTATATATGGTAGCTATGACCTCTCTGTACATGACCCTGGGTCATACATATCAATCGAATGTTATTCGGCTGAGTTGTGGCTATAGTTACATAATGTTTGGGAATTTGCTCTAAATTTTGATATAATTGCCCGATTTGAAAATTTGAAGGCCCAATTTGAAAGGTAGGAGGTACCAGGTGCTAGTAAAAACTCTCTACTTTTGGTTGATATGCTTAGTTTGTATATCCATTGAATGCATCACACCAGAAAAAGACCCCAAAACACAGAATAAGCTTATTATGGTAGCTTACTGCAGACCTCTCCACAGCAATTGCACTGATCGATAGCAACATACTGGAAATGGCTAGAGAATATGTTCAGGAATAAACTTATGTAAACAAAGTGCGAGTCAAACTGACATAATTTGCATATATGCAAAATTTTAATACATAATGAGCTCATTTGCATATTTAATGAGATAATTAACTAAATTTTACATTTTAATATACGTCTTGTCACAGGTAAACAGTATGCCAAAGCTCATCTCTCTACTGCTTGTAGAACTTCAGATATTCACGTTACGCGTATTAATTAGCTGGACTTAGTCATTTTTTGACGATTTTCAGAGTTGCGATTATGAATTTTGAATAAAATGGCATATTCTGGAGTCTGCTGTACAAATATGAAATAAATATCATGTCTGATTTTAATAGAAATGGATAAACCTATGGCCAGTATCTTGCATCTGTGTTTTGTAGCTACTGTATGTACATAGTTTTATAATTAGAAGGGTGTAAACTTGCTAAAATGTCAGTTTTGACAATAAATGGCACTTTTTGGCAGATTTCCGGTCATATTTTCCAATAACCAATGGACAATATCTTGAGAACCGTACAACCTTTTTGCATGATTTTTTTACCAAATTTCTACTTTTGCAATTATCTACAACATGAGACTAATTTTGTACACTTTCAGTGCATTTGAATTTTTTGGGTGCTATACCTACTATTAGTTACCATATATACAAAAAACAAGAATTTTTACAAACTTTTCCCAACTTTCAAAGCCTATCTCAAGAGATTCCGAACCAATACTAGGATTGTTTGTAATTATTTCCAGTGGCGTAGCCAGGGGGGGGGGCAGGGGGCGCCATTTCCCCCTAAAATTACCTCATCGATACATAACGCATGCCGTTGGTACATTTATGATTTTGACCATGCCATTTTTTTGGCCGTTTCTGAAGACAACAACATCGAGCCCCCCACTCCCCCCACCCCGCTCTCAAGTTTCTCGAGCTGACTGCAAACAAAATTGGGCAACCGTTTACTATTTTTTTGTTGGTACATCATGCCTATATTCGGTACAACTATGTCTTGCCCCCCCCCCCCCCCTGTTTCAAAAAGCTGGCTACGCCACTGCTTATTTCAATGCATTTCTCATGGCGATTCCAAATATGGTAATGAAATTCTATATTTTTGACATTTTTGAAACATTTTGTGAAATATTTGAATGTCGTCTGCAGATGCCTGCCGCGTGGAAAGTGTTAACAAGCAATGCACCTCCATCAATCTTTTTTTAAGATTTACCAAGTAAGAAAACTAAAAATATTTAGTTGTTTTGGTGAAGAACAAGTTAATTTTCAATTGTATACAAATAAATATTAAATCATTATTTATTTATCCATGTATTCATTCAATATGATTTGTGTAATTTATGATTGTGATTATATCCCCTTCAGTTTAAGATAACATGTATGCTTAAGTTGCAAAGTGTGATCAATTCTCTCTTGAAATTTCACACAATTCTTGCTCAGGCGACAAAAAACCACCTGTTCTATGGTTTTTCAGAGGTCGGTCGTTTGTTGGTGTGTTTTTTTAAAGGAAAAGGACCCCTTTTGTGAAATCCTGTTGATTTTAATCTGTTTAGGGGATCAAATTGGTGAGAAAAACATGAACGATACTCATTTTATCACAAGTTTTGGCTCAGAGGAAATATGCATTTAATGGAGGTTTGGACAGTAGTAAATCAGTAGTTTGGACAGTAGTAAATCAAAAAGTAATGCAAAGGACAAGGGTCTTGACCTACATTTGTAAGTTATATTCCACAGTTGATGAATATAGCTACATGGTACCAATCCTGTGTCAGCTGCTTCCGTCCAAGGTCCAAGGACGACCGATGATATGATGAATGCACATTATTCTTCACAGAGTTAGGCCAAGTAACAAAAATAATGTGTTTCTCGTCCGGACTTTTTTAAAAATCGTAAGGGCGGCCCTTACTATTTGTTATTTTTGGATTTTTGTTATTTTTCAGAAGCCAAATTACAAGCTTTTTGCAAGAATTGTTTCGATATTCGTATCACTATTTATGCCAATGAGTGTTACTCTCGTCTTTTTCATTGAAATATAGTTAAAATGATGGACACACTTACACACAACAAAGACAGGTATAAATTTTGAAAATAAAAAATAACACAAATATTGGAGCGGCGTCAAAAATCGGTGCGGGCGGGGACGTGAAACACGTAATTTTTGTTACTTGGCCTTATTTGTTTCTTCACCTTATCATCCAATTTGCTGAAGGATAGTCTTTGTACATTATTGTGGTTACATGACCCATCAACTGGTCTTGTTTTGCTAGCCTGTGGGATGTTTGCGTGGTACTTTGATTGGGGGACTTGTCACGTTTTGCGACGAAACAAGCCATGTTATCGATAACATTGTAATATACAAAATGTATAAATAACTGTATATGAATGCTGTTTTATCATAATGTATAAAATGTATTATAAAATATTAAAGTTATTATTGCTAAATTATAAACATGGTGGTGTAACCTTATGGTGGTTGGCCCAGTCCAATAAATATTCATTTATACCTTAAGGTGACCAAAACCCCTTGCCCCCCCCCCCCCCCCCCCCCCCCATAACAAAAATAAATGTGTTTACAATTTTTACAAAATTGTTTTTCAAATTTTGAAAATGTTACATTTTTGTTGTTGACATTTATTTTAATTTTTTTGAAATTAATCAAAATTGTCATCAAAAGTCAAAGAAAAAGGAGAAAAGTTTCATCAGGAATAGAACCAAATAAGAAAATTTCATAGAAATAATTCTAAATTTGAAGTTACTGTTCCAGACAGTTTTGAATTAGTGAATTTCTATGAAATTTTATTATCATAAAAACAAAAAATGCCTGACCAACAGACACTACCTATAAAGAGGTCCGGTTGCCCGTAGAAAGTGTTTATTTTATTTTGTCACTAAGAGGGGTGTACTTTTCTTATTTGGTTTGCGATTAAGGCCTCACAAGGTGTACCATAAATTATGTTGGTTGGAATAAGCTAAGTATAAAGGTACATTTTTTGAATTTTTTGTTGTTGAAATTTCATAAAAAATGGTTGCAAATTTCAAAATTTATTGACAATCATTTACAACAATGTTGGAAAAACAATAATGTTCAATCGATCATCCCTACCTGAGAGGTCCTGTTGCCCGTAGAACAGGGTGTTTTTTTGCTCTGCTAAGGCTAAATAAAAAAAAATCATTTGTCTCAAATCTCCCACGCGCGTTAGTTTATTGATGCGCATTAGAAAAACAAAAATCTTATAAAACAATTCTTTATTTTTTTATTTTTTTATTTTTTCAAAAAAAAAAAAAAAATCCCAACATTTCACAGATTTTTCAGATTTTATATTTTAAAAAAAAACCACCTTAAAAAAACCCGCATTCCGCATTAGGTTTTGAATAACTGAAGAGCTTTGAGACAAAAGATTTGTTTAATTTAGCCTAATAGGTAACCTGTAACCATATCAACTATAGTTTAATCGGTTCCAAATTGGCGTGAAATATGCAGATTTGATCTATGATCTTTTATAAGAAGACTCTCAAAATGGATTAAACTATAGGTTTTTTTTAGTGGGATGGGGGGGGGGGGGGGGGTATTTGGTATAAGCCTGTTATCGTAACCAGCCTTTGTATGTGACAGTTGCAGTATCCGCTGTATTATTACTAATCATGCAAAGCTTTGCATAGAAATATATATGTTAATGCAAAAATATTAAATGCATACAGCTGATGAAGTATCACAACTACTCAAAGACTTACAGATCTTTTTATTTGTTAACTTATACGTCTTGTTTCTATAATTTTTAATTTTTTTTAATATATATATATATATTTTGGGGTTGGGGGTAACAATGTAAACAACTAGAAATTACCAAGAGTCTATGACCCGATTCTGACGTCACAACTCCAAAAGGTCAAGTTGAGTCATTAGTCTGCTGATGAAAGGTAGAAACACCTGAAAATTCCAGATAATTATTTCTTGTGTTGAGATCGAAAGTTAAACTTCAAATTATTTATCACCAACACAGATGATGAACTTTCATTCTAACTTGAAATTTGTTGTGCTTGTTTTTTGTGTGTTTTTGTGGTTGGTGATCATCGATATGTTCTGACCATTGTATCTTGTTATGTTTTTTCTGGGTTTTTTTTCTTGTCAAATTATCAGAATCATAGGAAAATTTGACATGTCTTTTTCAGAATCATAGTTGAAGCATGATGTAGCCAAGTGTTGGGCCTTCTGCTGAAGGAGCATACGCAGCATTTTTTCAAGGAGGGGGTTTTAGGCGGAATGTTTTAAAAGTTGACGGGGGCAGGGGCACTTATATACCATAGCAAGCTGAGCATCTTGCGGTATGGGGTTCGGGGCCTGCTTAAGGGGGGGTGTGGACTCTCAGGTACAGCCTCCGTAAATCTGCCGTAACTTCTTCAATATTCATTTAATCTTTATAAACGTAAACAGTTTTTTGCAGAAAAGGGTTCAATGAATCCAACAATGATAATGAAATTGACCATTTTGGGAAAAAAATATAAAAAACACCTTTTTTGACCCATTTTAGGTTTGGAAAAGGTAACTCAAAATATATTTGGTTAAATTTTGTCATACTAGTTTTATGATAATCCTGATAACATTCCCCAGGTTTTTTATTTTTTTTTAATATCTTATTTTTTATTTTTTGAGTTACAGACCAAAAAGTGCCAAAAAATGTTTTTTTGGCACTTTTTGGTCTGTTGTCATATTTGCTATACTGTACCCTTTCATTAAAGTTTTAGATTATGAGTATCAGACTTTTTTAACGAAGTTACACACTCCATTGTGTAAGACATGGTGATTTCACCTTTTTTGGCAAAGTGCAAAAAAAAGAGTTTTAAACAGCTTGGGTAATTAGCAGTGGCTTAGACTTCTTATTCATATTGGGGATGCAATTTCCTACATACTTGGTAAAAATGATATAGTCCCTTAGTGTTTAACCTCACGAAATCCATTCTCCAATGTGAAAATGAAATCTAAGCCACTGGTGATTCACCAAATACCACTTAATTTAGAAGTCCCTAAACACTTGTCAAATAAAACAATGCATGGGGTCACTCAAGTGTGACATACTTCTTTTATGATTTGAACACCCATAACTAATGACAGTTACAAAAGAAAGACACACAAGATTATATTGAGTAGACAAGAGATTATGAGAATACATAAGTTTCGTTCACACATTTTTTTGCATTTTTTCAAAAAGGTGAAATGACCATATTTTTGAGATTATCGTTTCTCACAACAGTAAATAAGCTTACCTCTGGGATAGCTTTCTGGCAGCAATTCGCTTGCCTTTCGTCAGCCCCAATAACACGTGGGGGGTGCTGTTGGCGGTTAAGCTATTGAGTCTCATCATCATCGCCGTCAGGCGGTGATGGACTCAATAGCGGCGTGTAAATGGCTGGTAGGTAATACCGTCCTCCGTCTCTGTTGAGGGAGCTCTGCTTGAGCCTGATGTGGGCGGCTTCACGAACTCCTCGTCCAAACCATGAGGAGTCAGAATCAAGGATTCTGATGTTGTCCTTGGGGAACGTATGCCCGGTCCTCGTGGTATGTTCAGCGATGCCGGGGGGACGGTTCACGTTGGTGTTCGGCGGCTCTGATGCCCAGGGGGCGTTTAGTCTCGCCAATGTAGGAGGCGGTGCATTGCTGACAAGCAATATGATACACCGTACCACACTTCTCCTTTGTGTCTATTTTGTCCTTGGGCGAGACCAGGTGCTGTCTGAGGGTGTTCCTGGGTTTAAAGTGGACCCGGACACCGCGCTTAGTTAGTATTCTGCGCAGACCTTCCGATACACCTCTGACGTAGGGGAGGGTTACCGACCCTTTTTCTGCGGACGGGGCATCTGTTTGGTTGCGTTTTGGGCGGTTACGCGAATTTGCGATGGCGAAGTGTGACCGCTTGTAACCACACACACCTAGAACACTGCGTATACGCTCTAATTCTTCTACTTTGTCCTCCTGTTCTGTGATGAGAGTTTTGGCTCGGTGAGTTAAAGTCCTGATCACACCGAGTTTGTGTTGCAGAGGATGGTGAGAGTCCATAAGTAGGTATTGGTCTGTGTGTGTGGGTTTACGGTAGATGGTGATTTTGGTTGAGCCATCTTCACGTCTGTGAATGTTAGTGTCCAACATGGCGAGTTTACCGTTGTCTTCGCGTTCCATGGTGAACTACTGAACTCAATCGACGGCGATATGTTGTTGATATGCGTGGTGAAATGACCATGTTTTAGATAAATGGAGTGTATCTTGAGTTTGATAAATACGATATTCATGATCTAAAATTCATGATCTAAAATTCTAATGAAATAGTACAGTATGGCAAAGATGATGTAAAAACAACGGACCTAATCCCATCGATGTTGATGATGACAAAAATGATTGAACATTGGACATCTATGGGTACTAATCATTTTGGGACAGCCTGTAGTTACAATTTGTGAATGATTACCCGCATATAATCGGAGTATTGATATTTTTAAATGCAATTCTATCATATTTAACTTTGTCAAAATTGGTTAATATTGCTGTGACGCTAATTTATGAAACCCATCTACAAATTCCTTCTTCCTGCGTAAAATCACTGACTGGAAAAAAATCCCCCGAACCCATCATCTACAGAATTAGCTCCACGTCAGTGAGTGTACACTGCAAATGTGGTTGGTCAAAAATTGACCAACATTTTGACCAACGTTTAGTCTTATATGAACAATCTAATTTGTTGGTCAAACTTTTGACCAACTGCTTTTGATAAAAGTTTTAACCAACAAATGGTTAGAAATTAACCAACACTGTTGGGCTAAATGTTTCACCAATTGTTGGGCAAAGATAATGATTAAACAGTTGGGTAATATTGACCAACTGTTGGTTTTCTGTAAAACATTTGTTGGTCAATGTAATGAAATTATTTAACCATATATTGGGCACTCTTTTACTTAATGCCAACAGTTGGTCAAAATATTGCGTCTGGTTAGGGTTAGGATTTCCCGGGGGAGCACTGACATTGGAAAAGGGTATAGGTATGTGCCGCCCTGAAGACCCCCTTTTTCACCCTCTTCTGTTGTAAGCCACAATTATAATACATGATATGATTCCATCAAGAACGAGTTCAAGTATTCCGTGAATAATTTAGGCTAATTGCATACCTACAAAAAAACCCGGTACATTTCATACGGTATTGACAGTAAGCTTCAAGTAAGCTTCAAGTTCTGCCTTGAATCAAAGAAGCAGTTTTGGTCCTTTGTCAAAAGTCAAAAAAGAGACTCAACCGGCATTCCAGCATTGAAAGACCAAGGAATCCTAATCACAGACAATGCAAAAAAGGCCAAACTGCTTAACCAGCAGTTTCACTCAGTATTCACACAGGAGGATATGTCATCAATTCCAGACATGACGAATAGTCACCTACACACAATGCCTGGCTTCAAAATTCACCAGACTGGAGTACAAAAACTTCTAGCCAACTTGAAGCCAAACAAAGCAACAGGGCCTGATGATATACCACCACGGATCCTGAAAGAGACAGCGGAAGAAATTACTCCTATTCTCACACTTATCTTCCAAAGGTCCATAGATACTGGCTCACTCCCCACCGATTGGAAAAAGGCTAATGTATCCCCAATATACAAAAAAGGTGACAGAACGAGAGCAAGTAACTACAGACCGGGCTCGCTCACATCTGTGTGTTGCAAAATTCTTGAACACATAGTCCATTCTCAAATAATGTCCCACTTTGACAAACACAACATAATAACACCACAGCAACACGGGTTCAGAAAAGGTCACTCTTGTGAGACACAACTCATACAAACCATGTATGACCTAACAACTTCGTCAAATAAAAAGGTCCAGACCGACGCTATCATTCTTGACTTTTCAAAAGCATTTGACACTGTCCCACATAAACGTCTTATTCTTAAGTTAACACACCTGGGCATCAACACACAAATGATTACCTGGATAACCGCTTTCTTAAAAGACAGGAGACAGCGTGTTGTTGTTGGTGGTGAACACTCTGAGTGGGTGGGAGTGGAATCTGGAGTTCCCCAGGGTACTGTCCTCGGTCCCTTACTTTTTCTTGCCTACATAAATGACTTACCAGATGAACTCCAATCCACTGCCCGTCTATTTGCAGATGACTGCATCATCTACACCTCTGTGAAATCTGCAAATGATTCTCTGAAACTGCAAAACGACCTAAACAAACTTGCCCTCTGGGAGAAAAAATGGCAAATGTCGTTCAATGCTAAGAAATGTTTCCTTCTACGTATACCATGCTCAAAATCTCCAATTATCACACAGTATATGTTAGGAAACTCCATCCTCCAAGAGGTAACATCTCACACCTACCTGGGGGTAGATATTCAACATGATCTAAAATGGGACACACACATAAATCGGGTAACCACGACAGCAAACAAAACTCTGGGCTTCATCCGCCGTAACATATATTCATGTGCACGAGACACCAAATCAAATGCATACACAGCCTTAGTCAGGCCCACACTCGAGTACTGCTCAACAGTATGGGACCCACACACGAAAGAACACATACAGAAAGTGGGAAAAATCCAAAGGCGTGCGGCTCGGATGGTCTTTAATGACTATGACTGGGAAAATAAAACAAGTGTCACTAAGCTAATGATCGAAGGACTTAAAATGGGATATGCTATCCACCCGCAGAAAGGTGGATTGCCAGAATCCAAATAATGCACAAAGCCATAGGGGGCCACCTCGCCCTACCAGTCCACAAATACCTGCAACCTGCTCAACGGCGCACTAGACAGTCACACAGTAACGCATTCATCACTTATCAGTCATCAAAGGACTGCCACAAGTACTCTTTCGTCCCCCAAACGATAAGAAATTGGAACTTACTACCTCAAAACATCATTGACATCACCAAACCGGAAACGCTGAAATCGAACCTCGTGAAACATTATCAAACCAAAGACAAAGAAATTAAGGACTAAATAACTAACGCATGCATCGCACAACATTTCCTGCTTGGAAAGTTCCACTCTTGGGACGTTAAGCAGTATTCCTGAAGAAGAAGAAGAAGCTTACTATAACATGGTAAGCTTACCGTCATGACCGTAGAAAATGAACATTTTTCAAGCCTGCAATTACAAAATTGCTATTTTGAATCATTATACTGTCACTGTTACTGAGTGTTAGTCTAGTTCAGTCATACCTGTAGATCAGTGCTAGTATTTGATACGTCATATTCATTTTCACCATGGCCTTTAGAAAATTGCCAAGTTCTACTCCTAAATTTGATTTTGAAGACAATTTAATGCGGGTGTAGACTTCGCAGATGAGTGAACTACTTCAAGCAAGACAGGAGACAGATGACGATGAGGAACTACTTCAAGCAAGTCCGGTGCATGACCTATTTGAAGAATGGAGAAAATGGAGAAACTCCAAGGCAGCGAGAGATGGTAATAATTTTATCATCGTCCCACTCGTCCATATGACCAAGTATAAGGTGAACTACAGGATTGGTCGATTCGTATGCGAAGTAAGGAAGAAGAATGGAGAGGAATATGTAGGGAAGACATGATGGGGTCACACCACTAAATAGAGCTCCATAGGGATATGTACAAAAACACTGATATAAAACTTTGTTTTAGACCACTAAATTGCAAAATTGGACCCCGTAGAGTCATTTTTTCTTAAAGATGATCACATTTCCCCACCAAAAAGTGAAAAAAATAGGTAGGTGAACCAGCTCGATTTTCCAAAATATGCCCATGGAGTTGACTACCTCTCTGACGAGCTTGGAAATGTCGCCGTAATCGCCAATGTTTCCAGTAAAAAGCACAAATTTGAAAGATCTCTCAAAATTTACCTAGATGATATTCACAGTTTATAGTCAGGGTGCAGGTATATATGTAGGTGATGTCCCATTTATCATAATTAATCCCAAAAAATCATAGGCACGTTCGCAATGGTATTACTGTCAAGTCTTTTTAATTGAGGATTTTGTGATGCATGCATTCCGATTTTAGTTTTAAACACCGTCCTTAAGGGTAGGGGATACCCCATTTATAGGTAAATTAATAATTGAACGAACATCACGAACGCAGTACAAAGATAAACGCGCCCGGAATTATCACGCGAATGGTTGTGCGCGCTTCACGCAATGTACGCGATACGCTGCTTAGTTGTGTTCGTTCAATTATTAATTTACCTATAGTGTAGTGCACCCTGATACCAGTTGGTCACCAGCCTTTAGAAGTACATGGAAATGAACAATGTTTTCCACAAATTGTTGATCGAAAAGGAACTTCAAAGAAGTGCAACTGACTTATAGACTCGGAAATGAAAAAGAAGGCTGCGGATGGCATACAAACCATTGAAACAAGCCGAGCAGGTTACCCTTGACCAAGAGGAGAAACTGTGGGCATCAGGGACTCAAGGATCATCTAACCCACGTCAGCTCATGGAAACGCTCGTTTTCGTTTACTTATATGTGAATCAATGGTAAAACATCCAAATGGCAACCAGTTATCTCAGGAGTACCACAGGGAACTGTATTGGTCCATTACTATTTTTAATTTATATTAATGACATCACTGAAGGACTTCAGTGCAACATACGACTGTTTGCGGACGATGCTCTCTTATACCAACGACGAGGATTGTGATAAACTCCAGAAAGATCTGGATCATGTGTGTCAATGGGCTTCCAAATGGCAAATGACCTTTAATCCCAAAAAGTGTAGCACCATGACTGTGGGACTAAAGACATCCAACGTTCACAATGACTACACCATGCTTGGTGAAACCCTCAAGCAAGTTCAAGAGCACACTTATCTGGGAGTGAAATATCTGAAAACTTTTCCTGGGAATCCAATTATCGGCAAAATAACACCTTGACCCACTAATGAGAAAAGAAGAAAAAATGCTTCACCAAACTCAAAATAAAGGAAACCATTAGAAATGGAGAAAACAACTCTGCCATCTTCGGCGACGAAAAAAAATTCTGCCCGACCCAAACTTCCACCACCCCCAACCCACCCTCGTAATATATATTACGCCCTCATCTCCTAAGTCGTTGAAGCTGGACAACATATTTAACTTGATTACATCCAATGTGATTTGTAAAAGCATTCAACCATGGTATTAAAGCATACTGATATAAAGGCTATTTTTTATTTGGTTCTTTGTCATTTAAAGGTATATTATGTGATCTTTTCCAGGGAACGCCCTCAATCCTCGAAAAAAAATTGAAAGCAGATTTTCTTGCAGATTTACATTTCTGATCATAAATCGTACATACATTCCAAGTTACAGGTCGATACGATTCTTAATCTTAAAATCTTAGTTTTAGAGTGAAAATAAACTGTCGGTGATATCACCGACAACTTATTTTTACTCTAAAGTCACTCTAACATTATGATATTGAGGTAATTAGGAATCGTGTCGCTCTGTAACTTGGAATGTATTCATGATTTATGATCCGAAATGTAAATCTGCAAGAAAATCTACTTTCTAAAAAAAATCATGAATAGAGGGCGCTCGGAAAAGATCACATAATATGCCTTTAAGGTAATTGTTTGTAATTCTTAAAAGCTACGCAGATGGAAAATTCACGTATACATATTTGATGTAGTTATTGGTTGTATACTCGACTGGTACCGTACTTGTGCAACGGACATGACGTGTACGATTAATTATCTATCGCTTCGCTTGCTTTTATGTTTTTACCATGTATTGCTTCAGATCGGGGTCTAGGAGCAGTGCCCAGTCATATAGGGTTATATGGTAAAGAGCATCCAGTTGTATTCTTGAGTAGAAAGTTGAAAACAAATGAAGAAAACTATCATAGAGAAAGAGTGTCTAGCTTTAAAATGGGCTTAGAAAGCTTACAGCATTATATGCTGGGAAGGGAGTTCAAAGTGGTAACAGATCATCAACCACTTAAATGGTTGAACAAGGCCAAGGAGAAGAACAAACGTTTGACACGGTGGAGTCTTGATTTGCCACCATTTTGCTTTCTGCTGTCAAGCTGAGCATCGTAAGGGTCGTTCAAATGGAAACGCAGATGGTCTTTCCCGCAGATAAAGCTTTTTCTTTTGGATTGATAAAGCAAGCTGTGTAAAAGATGGTTTAGTAGTATTAACAGGTCGATGATGGAAATGTATTACTCAAGTGTTAACTAAAGGGTTCAACAAAAGAAAGTATACCACTTTGTTTATGTCATTTTGAGTAACTTTCAATTTGTTTTTGACCAAACAGGCTAGATAGGCATTTAGATGAATCTTTTAGGGATAATTTGATACCAAATTTGCCCCCTTAACACAGCCTAACAACAAAGATAAACCATGATTAGCACAATTTAAAGGAAAATATCCCATTTTCAAAAGTCGCATTTCCAATACACAGCACGAGAAGATTTGGTTAATCTGTCCATGCTCTCCCCATCCATAACATTCCTTTACATTCAAATCCTTCACCCATGCATCAGTTTACATTTGAATTAGCCCGCGCATTGAGGGTTATGCGCGGTGATCAGTACGGGATAAATACGGCATATCGCCAGCCTGCTTCGATAATTGCCTAACTCACTTTTCAGCAAAATTGAGTTTTTCGCATAAATCGTGACTTCATTACATTATGCACATGCTGTTATAATACCTAAGTCATTGACCAATCAAAAGTGTTGATAAATGAAGAGATTTGTTGCAAAAAGGCCACCAAACCACTCTAACATGTTACTCATTTTGCATTATTGAATTTGCATTGACAAATCCATGGAATTAATCAAATTATTGTATGGCTGTGTTCATCCGTTTCTATATGACTTGGATTAGTGCATCCATGCACGCCAATCCTCAATTGGCGTGCATGGACGCCAATCCTCAATTGGCGTGCATGGATGCACTAATCCAAGTCACATCAACAATACAAGCATCATTTCACATAATGAATATCCATCCATCAATAATGCAAAATGAGTAACAGGTACAAAGGTAACAGGTTTCATACTTTTGTTGTTTTCTTAGAACTAGAAAAAATGAGTTAGGCAATTATCGAAGCAGGCTGACGATATGTGTGTGTTAACAATTGGCCCTTTCTTCTCGTGCTGTGTATTGGAAATGCGACTTTTGAAAATGGGATATTTTCCTTTAAATGGTGCTAATCATGGTTTAAATTTGGTATCAAATTATGCCTAAAAGATTCATCTAAATGCCTATCCAGCCTGTTTGGTCAAAAACAAATTGACAGTTACTCAAAATGACATAAACAAAGTGGTATACTTTCTTTTGTTGAACCCTTTATATGAATTGTATGAACCATTTGACCTCATGTAAAAGCCATACATGATGAGATCATTTTGTAAAACAATTTGTTGAAAAAGTCACGTATTTAAATAAATAAATGGTGGAAAACAATAATTATATAAATCTAAATTGTTCTGATGTTTGCAGGGAGGCTTCTATATTATGTGTCACAAACTTGACTTCGTTGATAGAAAAGTGATGTTTTTATAGTTATTTAAGTGAATTTGTAAAATGGCATGTAATCAGTCAGCTACAATGTCATGCAAATGGTCGCTATTTTCTTTTACAGCCAGCGCGAGAGGGCTCGCTCACTAAACGGACGTTAGTACAAGGGTGAAAATAAGAAGAGTTCCAAAGGTCCTTTGACATTTTAGAGGCTTAACAAATTACAAAAATGTTCAAGTGAGCAAAAAGTAGTTTATTTATATTTCTCGGGAAGGTGGGAAGTGGTTACAAATTTGGTTTTTGTCCACTTCCTTGAATTCTTTTTTTGTTTGTTTTTGAATTTGCCAGGTCTCTTTTTTTGTTTGTTTCAAAATGTTTGTCATGCAGGTACAATACAAAATTAGAGCTGAATATTTACAAAATGAATATATTTCAGCGATCCAACAATATAAATGCATACGGTGTAAAACACAGGAGATCCCTTTCCTATTATTCCAGTTGTATTTTTGTGTTAAAATATGTGTAATAGTATGTCAAATATGAATACAAGATCTAGTATTTCTATTGCGTCATTGAATGTTAACGGTATTTCTGATGGAGTAAAGAGAAAGCAAGTGTTTACTTGGTTTAAACAACAAAATTATAATATAATATTTATGCAAAAAACCCACAGTTCTGCTAAAACAGAAAAGTATTTTGAAAATGATTGGGGATCAAAGGTTTTTTTTAAATAGTTGCAGTTCAAATAGTGCGGGTGTTGCAATTTTGTTTGCACAAGATTTTCATGTAGATGCAATTAATGTTTGTAAGGATAGTCAAGGCAGAAAACTATTGGTTAATATTGAAATTGATGGTGAAAAGTTAACTTTAATTAATGTATATGGTCCAAATAAAGATGACGCTATGTTTTTTTCTGATATTGCAAAATTAATAGATGAAAATTGTAACGGAAGTTTGATTTTGGGCGGAGATTTTAATACAGTGTTGAATATTAGTTTGGACAAAATTGGTGGAAGACCAAGAACAAATTTTAAAGCAAGAGATGAAATTCTTACTTTGAATGATAATTATAATTTGATGGATATATGGAGACATAAAAATCCGAATTCTAAAAGATTTACTTGGAGGTCAAATACACGGCCGGTGATAATGACACGTTTAGATTTTTTCCTTATAACATACAACTTGGTCTCAAGAGCTGAAGCCGCAAATATAAAAGCTGCTTTCAGGTCAGATCATTCATTAATAAGTTTAAACATTAAAAGGTGCATTGAAGATAGAGGGCCTGGATTTTGGAAATTCAATTCTTCTGTTCTGTCAAACCAAGGATATGTAAATACTATAAAAGAATGTATAAATAGAACAGCTGAAGAAAATATGAACATGAACCCATCTCTCTTATGGGAAATGATTAAGTTCAAAGTGCGTTCGGCTTCAATTCGTTTTTCTGTTGAAAACAAGAAAATAGAAAAGATACAGGAATCAATGCTGAATTTAGAGATTTCAAAATTGGAAGAAAAATATGATATGTCTCCAAATGATGACATTTTTGAACGTTTGAGCGTAAAAAAGCAGGAGTTCGAGCAACTTATGGCAATAAAGACAAAGGGAGCTATTATAAGGTCCAGAGCAAGATGGGTTGAAGAGGGTGAGAAAAACACAAAATATTTTCTAAATCTGGAAAAAAGAAATTATGTAAATAAAACTCTTTCTTGTTTAAATATTAATGATGAACTTGTTGAAAACCCCAAAGAGATTAGAGAACAAGTTAAACAATTCTATGAACATTTGTATACTACAGAATTGCATGATATTGAAGAAAAAATGATTTGTTTTTTGCGCAAGATTGTAATCGCTTATCTGAAGATGAAGGTTTGAAATTAGAGGGTTTGTTACAGGAAGACAAATGTACACGAGTTCTAAAACGTTTTGCAAATAATAAAACGCCAGGAACGGACGGACTTACAACAGAGTTTTATAAATTCTTTTGGATAGATATTAAAAAATATTTTATTGAAGCCTTTAACTATGCTTTCCAAAATAAGTTAATGTCTATTTCTCAAAGACGAGGGATAATAACATTATTACCAAAAAACAAAGATCCTCTTTCGTTGAAAAATTGGCGTCCTATTACATTACTTAACACTGATTATAAAATAGCGTCAAAGGCAATTGCTTATCGTATTAAAGAGGTACTCTCTTCAATTATTCATAGCGACCAAACAGGATTCATGAAAGGGCGTTATATTGGGGAAAATATTAGAAAAACTATTGATATTATAGAACATGCTGAAAGTCATAAAATGTCTGGTATGATATTTTCTATTGATTTTGAAAAGGCTTTTGATAAACTTGAGTGGGATTTTATAGTTAAAGTTTTAAAATATTATCGTTTTCCAGAAGATATATGTAATTGGATTAGGCTCTTTTACACCAACATTGAGAGCTGTATTATTAATAATGGTTTTACTTCCGATTATTTTAAACTTTCGCGTGGTGTTAGACAAGGAGATCCTTGAAGTCCGTACCTGTTTATTTTAGCCGCAGAAATAATGAGTACTGTATAAGGAATGAAGATAGTGTAAAAGGTTACACAATTAATGGTATTGAAACAAAAATAAGTCAATATGCAGATGATACACTTATATTTTTAGACGGGTCAAAATCGTCTTTGTTAAAGGTTATAGAAATTCTTGATAGGTATAAAAGGTGTTCGGGATTAAGTATAAATTATGATAAATCTGAAGTCATAAAATTAGGCATTCTGAAATATATAAGAAATAATTTTGAAATTCAAACAAAGCTGAAGTGGAATGAAAGTAACTTTAAATCTCTTGGTATAGTTTTTAGTCTTGATTTAACAGAGATGGTACTTTCTAATTACAATGACAAACTGAAACAAATTCAGAACTGTTTAAAAGTATGGTATATGAGGAATTTATCCATTCAAGGTAAAATTCTATTAGTTAAAACGCTGGCATTGCCCAAATTGACATATGTGTCCACAGTTCTTCCAAATCCAAGTAAAGATTTCATTAAAAAGGTTGAAAGGGAGTTTTTTGGATTTATTTGGAAGAAAAAACCAGATAAAATCAAAAGAAACATACTATATAACTCGTATGAAAACGGGGGATTGAAAATGACTGATTATGAATCTTTTTGCCATGCTTTAAAAATTTCATGGATAAAAAGGTTAAACGATGATAAAAATGAAGGTTTTTGGAAGAAAAATACTTTATCTGAACTTGAAAAGTTTGGAGGAAATTATATTTGGAATTCCAATTTTAATCTAAAATGGATTAAAAGTCAGAATGTTCCTTTATTTTTAAGAAATATTTTAGAAGCATGGTACTTTCATTCATTCTCAGAACCCGAAACTGCACGTGCCTGTGCGAATCAAGGAATATGGAATAATTCGTTTATAAAAGTTGGTAATAAACCTGTATTGTATAGACAATGGCTAAACAAAAACGTGAGGTATGTAAAAGATTTGTTTTCTGAAGGCAATGATAGCTTTTTATCTTTCGAGAATTTCAAAACTAAATATGATATTAATTGCAATATGTTACACTACCATGGGTTAATTAGGGCAATTCCTAAAAATTGGAAAAGACTTATGTTTACAAATAATATATGTTTGTTAAATGACGATACAAATACTGTAAATGATAGATTATTTCAAGCTAAGAGAATTGTTAAAATGGCTTATGATGCTATAATTAAGAAAAAGTGCGAACGTCCCGAAAAAACAATTAAAAAGTGGGAAAATGATATTCAAGTTAATGAAGAAATGTGGCCTTATATTTTTACGATTGCATTAAAATGTGCATTGGATATTCCTACCAGATCTTTTCAATTTTTGTTGTTACATAGGCGGTTGCCAACGAATAAATTCGTTCATAGAATTGGTTTAATTGATTCACCAAATTGTACATTGTGTAATGGGAATGTTGAAAGTTTAATTCATCTGTTTTACGAGTGTGAACATGTTAAACGTTTTTGGACTAGTGTTGAGATCTTTTTAAATATCATTTTGGAATTGATCTCAGTTTAACAAAATTTTCAATAATGTTTGGATACAATATTTTTGATCCGGACCCTTTACTAAATTATATTATATTATTGGGGAAACTGTACGTATACAGAAAAAGATGTGCAGGTTCACGGCCGATTTTTCAAGTGTTTAAGGGCTTAGTTCATTTTATGTTCCAAGTTGAAAATCATATTGCCATTGGAAAGGGAAGATTATATAAACACAATAAAAAATGGAGTTTATATAAAAGGTGGAAAGACAATAATTAAATACTGTACTTTATTATATAGAGAATTTAAAACTAAATGTTCATATACATGTATATTATTGTTTCCTGTATGACAAATACAAATAAATAGTTGGTGCGTCGGCATCAACAAAAAGAAGAAGAAAAAAAATGTGCTATTTTATGAACAATTCAGGCAAACACTCCACTATGAACTCAATATTATAGAACCCCAAGACTTCAATATTAATTAGTACACTACACTTTGCAATGATGTAAAGGAACTAGAATATTGAAAACTGTATCACCATTTTATGCAAGTTTTACATTCAAAAGTGTCTACATAAATGTGCCATATCTCGTTAAATATGCTTTTTACATTCAATCCTCACATTTATCTGTCACAAGCCTTATAACGCCATTGTTATGTAGCTCAGTTAATTTTTTGAATTCCAATGGCATTTTATGCTGATTGGTAGCAAAATTCAATTTAACTGTATCATAGTAGTGGTATCTCAGCTTATTGTTGTAACGGTCTGTGTAAAACGGATAAAACCCATAGAGGGAGATCTTCTCGCAGAATGTCGCTGCTCCAGTAAACAGATACAATCCACTACTAGCATGACTAGGATGTTGAGTACGCCAAATCCTAAAGGGAACAAAAATCAAGGCAGCAGGGTTAGAACGTTTTTAACACTTTCCATGGTTCACGCGGCTATTAGTTTTATCATAATTATACAAAATAAGATTTTTCAGAAACCTTTCCAAACTTTCAAAGCCTATCTCAAGATCTACTGAACCAATACTAGGCATTTTTGTATTAATGCATTTCTCATGTGGATCCTAAATAATGGTGATGAAAAGTGTTAAGGAAAAGGTTGCATTAGAGGTGTCGAATTAATATTCTTTTAGTCTATTTTGTTTATTCATTTCAAAACCATAATAAACACAATACCAAAAATAAGTCCCTCTTGTAATCCTATGACTGTTTCCTAAGTATTGTTTGAAAATTAATAAAAGATGTCCATGAATTCATGGCTGAATGAGCTCAAATGGAAGACAAGAACTGGTCAGAAGTCACAAACTGGTCCAAAAAAATGTTTCACTTCTAATAATGTTGAGAAATGCACCAATTCTGATTAAACGGGACAAAACTTAAGTTTTACATACTTAATGACCCACAAACTATATATTGTTGGAAAGCTTATGTTTCAAGGTTTTTTATTTTTGCAAAAAAGAATCAAATTATACAGGGGTGTGTAACATTTTGACAGGGTGGAACATCAAAAAGTTGATCGTTTTTGCTCCTCACAAAATATTTTGATAGTTTGTACAATTAGGGTTTAGCTGAAAATAGTCACCAAAATCAGAACAACCGCAGAAGGTGCTACCAAATTTGCTAAGAATTACTTGCCCAAAATGTACACAGGAAAAGTACAGGGTGTCTAAAATTATGATAAAATAATGCATAAAATGAAGGTTTGTATATAATATTCTATGAAATTTAGTTAGCATGGACTATTTAATTTAAAAGAAAATGGTTATCAAAATGAACTACATGAATAACGTTAACGTTCCTTTTAATTTGAATACAGGGTGGTCCAAAATAGGTCTAAATAGCAAATTTTTCATAAATCTATGAACAATTCTGTGAAGAAACACTTCTGGCTTTTTAGTTAAATGTTTTACTACCCAGGGTAGAAAAGGACCGAAGAGTCACACAAATGAAATAGAGAGACTGCGATTTGGCCATTGTTTAATCAATAAAATGAATAAAACTGTGTATTTTTTACATTAAAACACTCCCTGAATTGAACATCATATTCTAGTAGAGAATGTCTAGATAACAATTCAATATTAGTATTCATAGTAGCAGGCACATGTTATTAACACATATGAGAAGTTTGAAAACTTTCCTATGTATACTTTTAAAATGACATCAATTTCAAAAGTTCTAGTTTTCCGCTATTTTGTGTAGAAACCTATGGGCGCCACATCCACCGGCGCCACATCCACCGGCCCCACCCTTGACTCACTCGACGTTTAGATCGATAACTTCACTGTTACTAAACATGTGGCTTTAATCCTTTTTTTATTCGGTAGCTGGATAAATTGTCTTTAATATGATACCAAAAATGTTATGTTTTTTTGACAACTTCTATTTAAAATAGAGACACGTATCATGATTTTAAGGATTTTGTGAAACGGCCCCACCTTATTTGATATACCTATTAGTGACATGTGACCAACTGCACTTTCAAAAGTCACAAAAGTTTATCAAAGGTCATGTGTTTTAAGCTCGCCTCCTTTCGCGTTACACACGGATTTTGGCTTTCACGACATGATTTTAACTTTACACATTTATATTTGCTTGTATACCCCCCTGAGGTAGTAAAAGTATATATTTTCTGAAGGGAAATTTCATGAGGAAACCAAATATGCCATTAAAATTATAGTACGACTAAGAACTAAAATGGTATGATCGGAAATGTTCGGAAAAATATCAGAGTTTTTAATTTTTAATTCGAGATCCATATATTTTTTATACCTACCCCTATCATTATTTACTTTACATATTTGAATTCCTCATGAAATTACCCATTAGATGATATATAATTGTTAAAGTTACTACGTCGGTATGGTAATTATACCGGCTAGTGAATATCTCCAATTTTTATTTTATATATTTTTAGAATTTTCAAAAATATTTGTTTAAGGATGAACCCTTCCCTGATATAAACTGCATTTCTGAATTCCTCTAGTTACAAGCTTTCCAAAAATGTATACTTTTGCTATCATAGGTTGAAAACTTTTTCTGTTATTGTCATTTTTATAAATCCGGTAAATTGAGGCTGATTATTCATGTTTACTGTGTAGCGAATAGGAAGAAAGCTGATGTGCATTGTCTTATCCATAATTAATTAGTTGTTACAAATAGTTGACAGTCTGTTGAACCACATACTTAAAGACTACTAATTATCCTTTAAAATGGGACCAGAATGGTGTTTGTAACATTAGGAGATGACTAGTTATTGTAAAAAGAACAAAACATGGGATTATCCCCATTGAGTTTGTACAGGCGGCGCCCCTTCCAGAAACACCCCTTCCAGCACCACCCCTGGTCCCCAAACATCAAACAGCTGTATCTCCCATTCTGTATTAGCTATACCAATGCCATTTTGCAGGCAGATAGCTTGTTATTAGGGCTTTAAAATGATACCAAATTTGTTGAGATAGCTTTTGTGGTTTTAAAAATATTTGAGGAAAATTACAGCATGAAACTAAAAAATGTAACGGCACCACCCTATTGGGAGGCGAGTTCATAACGCGTGACCCAAAACACGATAAACTGTGCTAAGCTCCGAGCCAATAAGGGGATTACTTGACTGACTGATCATGAATTGATAACACATTAGAGTAATGTTCACATGGTGGGTATTTTAAACTGCACTCAACCACAGGTGTTTTGCCATGTAAGAAGCCATTCATAAACTGTTGTGACTTTTGAGAAGGGCAGTTCTTGTCTTCCATTTGAGCTCATTCAGCCATGAAATCATGGACATCTTTCATTTTCAAACGACACTTAGTTAAAAATAATCCTATGACTGTTTCCTAAGTTTTATTGGTCAAATGTTTTACCTTACGATGTTATGACGAACTGTTGAGAGGGGGACTTATGTTTGGTGATGTGTTATTTCCTCTTCAACTCATGTACAAGGTCCCCTAAAATTGATAACATATAAAACTGCTTTAAATTATTTCCCTGACATTTTCAAATTCAAGAAGGTCGCCCTGAAATTGATTAACTTGATCCTTATGAGCTCATATTCGATAAATAGTTTCAGATACTGATGAAAAAAGTCGAAAACTTATGTTGATGGTTGTGCGCATTGCCGCAATAACACAAATAATATTTCAAAATCGGGTTCCGATCTGTTTTATGCCAAAATTGTCAACATTTGGTCCAATTGAACCTATTTTTTGTCTAATTTTAACTAATTTGTTTGTTTGTTGGGGAGGCCAACGTGGGGGGGGGGGGGGGGGGGGGACACTGAACAAATATTTTTGGGTGGGGTGGGCCCCCGGGGGGGGGGGGGTACTCAGATTTGGTTTGGTCGGGGTGTGCGGCTGGAGATTCAAAACCCCTACCCATTTCTATGGGTGATTTTGGAAAAATCGGTACCCATTTTTAGGGGTTTTGCTTCATTTTAGACCAGATTTTCGCAAATTATCGGGAAAAAACCCCTAATTTTTGCAAATTTTCGCGAAAATAGACCCATGTCTAAGGATTTTTCAGTTGAAAAGCCTACCCATGGCTAAGGATGTCTCATGAAAAAACGACCCACTGGAGCGGCACGTCCCCATATGCCTTACATACGTGAGTAACGCCCCCCCGGGGGAGGGGGGGGGGGAGGGGGCAAATATCGCCCCTTTACCCCTGTAGTGCCGCCACTGCGGGTTACCTTTGTGGAAAACATAAGTGTTTTCACTATGGCAATACCAGTTTCAAGAAGCTACGACATGTTTTCGCTCGTCTGTGTGATATTACGATATCGATCAATTTTTATGTCTCACCAATTAGCCGATTGTTTCCTATGGTGTGGTCCTCACACAAAAAGTTCCTGACCATGCGTTTATCTGTTAGCTACTTTTAAATTTCTTACCCGAATTTTGATTCCTCATTCAACATTTTTTGAGAGGCCACAATTAAAGTTATGATTATTAAAATGCAAGACCTAAACTGGAAGAAACAATTATAATGAATTCGTTTAAGCGATATTTAGCATTTAAGCTGCAATTTCCCCCAAATAATACTTACTCGCGTGCAAGTGGTCCTGCCATTTGTAGTCCATATCCAACTTGAAAATCTATTGACAGAGATTCACTCTGTTGAACGATTGCTTTATACACTCGTCAAAAGAAGTTCCTGGACACTTAAATTAAATTAATATTTAATAGAATATATATAATTATATATATATAATTGTATATCAAAATAAGCAGAAAGTAATCCTCTAACAGCTTAACATGGAATTTAGACATGATTACTCATGCATGGCAGATTCCATTCACTTGACAATGGCAAGAAGATTGCACACAATTGGATAATCCCTCCATTCAAATGACTGTAAATGCTCATTTCTTGCAATTTCCTTTTACGCACCTTACCATTGCTTAATGAATGTGCTCAGCCATGCATGAATGCGTACATCTTAATTTCATACAGACATGATAGAGAATTATTGTCTGCTTATTTTGACATGCAATTGTTTAATTTATATTAAATATTTATGTGAAATATTTGAACTTCAATGAGTGTCCAGGAACTTCTTTTGACGAGTGTATGTTCGTCTACTTGATCCAAAGTGACTTACAGCATGCCACAAGACAGATCCATTCAAATCTCTCAACCTTTGTATCGCCTGTTCTCTTATTTTTTATTGAAGAAGTCTTGTTCACGAATTGTAGCTTTTTGTGTAACTGTAGCGTCCCTTCAGTGTTTATAGTTGTTATATTTTGCTTTTGACCAACATCTTTTGCAAAACCTTTCAAACCTGGTAGATTTGTTCGCAACAAAAAATCGTGGCTATCAATCTGTTTGCCGCAGGTACTGTTCAGCAATATACCACCACTCCCGATAATAGCACACGTAGATTGTATTGGTAGACCGTGAGTCCTGTTCAGTTCTGTCCTAGTGATATAGAAATTATGCAAACTTGAATGTAAACTTATTACTCAACTATACTAGCTTTATTTTTATTTTTCAAAAAACAAGCGCATAATTAATTTGATTGTAAAAAGTAATGATCTTAATAGTCCAACCTTTTTATAAGCTAAAAAACATTTATACTACAAATTAACTACAGCAAAATGTATTCATTGGCTTATTTAAAATGTTTCACACAGTAATCTTAAAGGTTTCCTTCATCATGATTTAAGGGCGAAATATGATGATGCATATTAGGTTGGTAGATCAAGTTAAGCAACAAAATGAAAGTAACTATGCAAACCACTATAATCCTGGTCTCACATGATTATAATTGAATGGCTATTAAATCAATTTATTTCCAATAAGATAGAGGGCCGTCCATTTATACCGACCCATCAATCATACATGTAGTTATAAAACAGTATCTGACATAGCAGTCCCGTTTAGCTCAATTGGTAAAGCCGACAGTTTGAGCTAGGGCAATTGTGATCGCAGGTTCCAGATGACAAACATTAAAAAAATATTTTGTCTCAAAGCTCTTCAGTTTTTCAAAACCTAATGCGGAATGCGTTTTTTAATATTTTAATATTTTTTTTTTTTAAAAATATAAATATTGAAATCCTTGTAAAAGTGACCTTTTGTATTTAAAATAATGTGATCAATAAAAATCTGAAAAATCGGTGAAATTTTGGGATTTTTAAAATTAAAATAAAATTAAAATCGTCTTCTTTTTTCTAACGCGCATCAATTAACTAATGCGCGCAGGAGCTTTGAGACAAATGATTTTTTATAATATAGCCTTAGGTGGGGGGGGGGGGTATTTGGTATAAGCCTGTTATCGTCACCAGCCTTGTATGTATGTGACAGTTGCAGTATCCGCTGTATTATTACTAATCATGCAATGCTTTGCATAGAAATATATATGTTAAGGCAAAAATATTAAATGCATAAAGCTGATGAAGTATTACAACTACTAAACAATGACTTACAGATCTTTTTATTTGTTAACTTATACGTCTTGTTTCTATAAAAAATTAAAAAAATTTAATATATATATTTTGGGTAACAATGTAAACAACTAGAAATTACCAAGAGTCTATGACCCGATTCTGACGTCGCACCTCCAAAAGGTCAAGTCGAGCCATTAGTCTGCTGATGAAAGGTGTAGAAACATCTGAAAATTCCAGGTAATTATTTCTTGTGTTGAGATCGAAAGTTAAACTTCAAATTATTTATCACCAACACAGATGAACTTTCATTCTAACTTGAAATTTAATGTGCTTGTTTTTTGTGTGTTTTTGTGGTTGGTGATCGATATGTTCTGACCATTGTATCTTGTTATGTTTTTTCTGTTTTTTTTCTTCTTCTTGTCAAATTATCAGAATCATAGGAAAATTTGACATGTCTTTTTCAGAATCATAGTTGAAGCATGATGTAGCCAAGTGTTGGGCCTTCTGCTGAAGGAGCGTACGCAGCATTTTTTCAAGGAGGGGGTTTTAGGCGGAATGTTTTAAAAGTTGATGGGGCAGGGGCACTTATATACCATAGCAAGCTGAGCATCTTGCGGCATGGGGTTCGGGGCCTGCTTAAGGGCCCGAGAAAATGTTGAATTTAGAAGCTCTCTGAGGGCGGTCTGGGCCACTCAAATTGAACATGTGATTGTGAGTTATCTTAATGTACACAATTCAACAAAAATAAGTTCCTCTTTAGATTATGCCAGATATTTTTAAAATGAGTTACTCCATCGATTTACTCCATTTTTGTGTGCCAAAAATCGCTTCGATGGAATAACTCATTTTACAAATATCAGGCCTAATCTAAAGGGGAACTTATTTTTGTCAAAATCAATGAGATTAGATCCGTTGTCATATTTGCTATACTGTACCCTTTCATTAAAGTTTTAGATTATGAGTATCAGACTTTTTTAACGAAGTTACACACTCCATTGTGTAAGACATGGTGATTTCACCTTTTTTGGCAAAGTGCAAAAAAAAGAGTTTTAAACAGCTTGTTTGAAATAAACTAATACATTGTCTTTATCTCTTGTCTGCTAATATCTTTGGTTCTTTTCTATTTTAAACTGCTGTTGTATCATATTGTTGTTCAAACCATTAATACTTCTTCATTTTGATTCAATTTAAAGAATGGATCGTCACTCATGAGCGATCCCAAGCTTTGTTTCTATAATGAGCTAGTTTTGAGGCTAAACATTTAAACAGGTAAAGACGTGGTCATGGGTAATTAGCAGTGGCTTAGACTTCTTATTCATATTGGGGATGCAATTTCCTACATACTTGGTAAAAATGATATAGTCCCTTAGTGTTTAACCTCACGAAATCCATTCTCCAATGTGAAAATGAAATCTAAGCCACTGGTGATTCACCAAATACCACTTAATTTAGAAGTCCCTAAACACTTGTCAAATAAAACAATGCATGGGGTCACTCAAGTGTGACATACTTCTTTTATGATTTGAACACCCATAACTAATGACAGTTACAAAAGAAAGACACACAAGATTATATTGAGTAGACAAGAGATTATGAGAATACACAAGTTTCGTTCACACATTTTTTTGCATTTTTTCAAAAAGGTGAAATTACCATATTTTTGAGATTATCGTTTCTCACAACAGTAAATAAGCTTACCTCTGGGATAGCTTTCTGGCAGCAATTCGCTTGCCTTTCGTCAGCCCCAATAACACGTGGGGGTGCTGTTGGCGGTTAAGCTATTGAGTCTCATCATCATCGCCGTCAGGCGGTGATGGACTCAATAGCGGCGTGTAAATGGCTGGTAGGTAATACCGTCCTCCGTCTCTGTTGAGGGAGCTCTGCTTGAGCCTGATGTGGGCGGCTTCACGAACTCCTCGTCCAAACCATGAGGAGTCAGAATCAAGGATTCTGATGTTGTCCTTGGGGAACGTATGCCCGGTCCTCGTGGTATGTTCAGCGATGGGGGACGGTTCACGTTGGTGTTCGGCGGCTCTGATGCCCAGGGGGCGTTTAGTCTCGCCAATGTAGGAGGCGGTGCATTGCTGACAAGCAATATGATACACCGTACCACACTTCTCCTTTGTGTCTATTTTGTCCTTGGGCGAGACCAGGTGCTGTCTGAGGGTGTTCCTGGGTTTAAAGTGGACCCGGACACCGCGCTTAGTTAGTATTCTGCGCAGACCTTCCGATACACCTCTGACGTAGGGGAGGGTTACCGACCCTTTTTCTGCGGACGGGGCATCTGTTTGGTTGCGTTTTGGGCGGTTACGCGAATTTGCGATGGCGAAGTGCGACCGCTTGTAACCACACACACCTAGAACACTGCGTATACGCTCTAATTCTTCTACTTTATCCTCCTGTTCTGTGATGAGAGTTTTGGCTCGGTGAGTTAAAGTCCTGATCACACCGAGTTTGTGTTGCAGAGGATGGTGAGAGTCCATAAGTAGGTATTGGTCTGTGTGTGTGGGTTTACGGTAGATGGTGATTTTGGTTGAGCCATCTTCACGTCTGTGAATGTTAGTGTCCAACATGGCGAGTTTACCGTTGTCTTCGCGTTCCATGGTGAACTACTGAACTCAATCGACGGCGATATGTTGTTGATATGCGTGGTGAAATGACCATGTTTTAGTAAATGGAGTGTATCTTGAGTTTGATAAATACGATATTCATGATCTAAAATTCATGATCTAAAATTCTAATGAAATAGTACAGTATGGCAAAGATGATGTAAAAACAACGGACCTAATCCCATCGATGTTGATGATGACAAAAATGATTGAACATTGGACATCTATGGGTACTAATCATTTTGGGACAGCCTGTAGTTACAATTTGTGAATGATTACCCGCATATAATCGGAGTATTGATATTTTTAAATGCAATTCCATCATATTTAACTTTGTCTAAATTGGTTAATATTGCTGTGACGCTAATTTACGAAACCCATCTACAAATTCCTTCTTCCTGCGTAAAATCACTGACTGGAAAAAAATCCCCCAAACCCATCATCTACAGAATTAGCTCCACGTCAGTGAGTGTACACTGCAAATGTGGTTGGTCAAAAATTGACCAACATTTTGACCAACGTTTAGTCTTATATGAACAATCTAATTTGTTGGTCAAACTTGCTTTTGATAAAAGTTTTAACCAACAAATGGTTAGAAATTAACTAACACTGTTGGGCTAAATGTTTCACCAATTGTTGGGCAAAGATAATGATTAAACAGTTGGGTAATATTGACCAACTGTTGGTTTTCTGTAAAACATTTGTTGGTCAATGTAATGAAATTATTTAACCATATATTGGGCACTCTTTTACTTAAAGGTGCTATTCATTGAAAATTGAAATATAGCCAAATTATATATCATTGGAAAGCTTAGAAAAATGGTGGTGTCCACCCGCGGGTGTCCACGTCCCAAAATGCCACTGTAAATAATAAATAGCATTAGAAAGTACCGGTGTAGGGCGGACGCAAACCCGGAAGTGGAGAGGTGAAAATCAAGATTCTTGTATGACGTCAGCAAAGGGACCCGGTAATGTAAACAAACTCATTGTCCATTGTGTTGCATGCCTCTCTTGTATCTATTTGAATAGTAGCGCTGTATGCAGTACTGTCTGTGTGGTATCGATCTCGGACTTCGATGAATGGGTTGAATAGGATGAGGATGAATTTCTGTGCCTGGGGTGACGTCACAATTCTAAACCCCGTTTTGACTAATTATCCCAAGGTATAAGGGGGGTCTGTACTCGAAAGTTTGTATTGCCTATTGGTAATTCCCAGTATATTAGGTTAAGATGAAATAAAGATTAACATATTCTATACAGTCTAAGCTTTCCATTGATACCATACATGATCTCAATGAGTAGGAACTTTAATGCCAACAGTTGGTCAAAATATTGCGTCTGGTTAGGGTTAGGATTTCCCGGGGGAGCACTGACATTGGAAAAGGGTATAGGTATGTGCCGCCCTGAAGACCCCCTTTTTCACCCTCTTCTGTTGTAAGCCACAATTATAATACATGATATGATTCCATCAAGAACGAGTTCAAGTATTCCGTGAATAATTTAGGCTAATTGCATACCTACAAAAAAACCCGGTACATTTCATACGGTATTGACAGTAAGCTTCAAGTAAGCTTCAAGTTCTGCCTTGAATCAAAGAAGCAGTTTTGGTCCTTTGTCAAAAGTCAAAAAAGAGACTCAACCGGCATTCCAGCATTGAAAGACCAAGGAATCCTAATCACAGACAATGCAAAAAGGCCAAACTGCTTAACCAGCAGTTTCACTCAGTATTCACACAGGAGGATATGTCATCAATTCCAGACATGACGAATAGTCACCTACACACAATGCCTGGCTTCAAAATTCACCAGACTGGAGTACAAAAACTTCTAGCCAACTTGAAGCCAAACAAAGCAACAGGGCCTGATGATATACCACCACGGATCCTGAAAGAGACAGCGGAAGAAATTACTCCTATTCTCACACTTATCTTCCAAAGGTCCATAGATACTGGCTCACTCCCCACCGATTGGAAAAAGGCTAATGTATCCCCAATATACAAAAAAGGTGACAGAACGAGAGCAAGTAACTACAGACCGGTCTCGCTCACATCTGTGTGTTGCAAAATTCTTGAACACATAGTCCATTCTCAAATAATGTCCCACTTTGACAAACACAACATAATAACACCACAGCAACACGGGTTCAGAAAAGGTCACTCTTGTGAGACACAACTCATACAAACCATGTATGACCTAACAACTTCGTCAAATAAAAAGGTCCAGACCGACGCTATCATTCTTGACTTTTCAAAAGCATTTGACACTGTCCCACATAAACGTCTTATTCTTAAGTTAACACACCTGGGCATCAACACACAAATGATTACCTGGATAACCGCTTTCTTAAAAGACAGGAGACAGCGTGTTGTTGTTGGTGGTGAACACTCTGAGTGGGTGGGAGTGGAATCTGGAGTTCCCCAGGGTACTGTCCTCGGTCCCTTACTTTTTCTTGCCTACATAAATGACTTACCAGATGAACTCCAATCCACTGCCCGTCTATTTGCAGATGACTGCATCATCTACACCTCTGTGAAATCTGCAAATGATTCTCTGAAACTGCAAAACGACCTAAACAAACTTGCCCTCTGGGAGAAAAAATGGCAAATGTCGTTCAATGCTAAGAAATGTTTCCTTCTACGTATACCATGCTCAAAATCTCCAATTATCACACAGTATATGTTAGGAAACTCCATCCTCCAAGAGGTAACATCTCACACCTACCTGTGGGTAGATATTCAACATGATCTAAAATGGGACACACACATAAATCGGGTAACCACGACAGCAAACAAAACTCTGGGCTTCATCCGCCGTAACATATACTCATGTGCACGAGACACCAAATCAAATGCATACACAGCCTTAGTCAGGCCCACACTCGAGTACTGCTCAACAGTATGGGACCCACACACGAAAGAACACATACAGAAAGTGGGAAAAATCCAAAGGCGTGCGGCTCGGATGGTCTTTAATGACTATGACTGGGAAAATAAAACAAGTGTCACTAAGCTAATGAAGGACTTAAAATGGGATATGCTATCCACCCGCAGAAAGGTGGATTGCCAGAATCCAAATAATGCACAAAGCCATGGGGACCACCTCGCCCTACCAGTCCACAAATACCTGCAACCTGCTCAACTGCGCACTAGACAGTCACACAGTAACGCATTCATCACTTATCAGTCATCAAAGGACTGCCACAAGTACTCTTTCGTCCCCCAAACGATAAGAGATTGGAACTTACTACCTCAAAACATCATTGACATCACCAAACCGGAAACGCTGAAATCGAACCTCGTGAAACATTATCAAACCAAAGACAAAGAAATTAAGGACTAAATAACTAACGCATGCATCGCACAACATTTCCTGCTTGGAAAGTTCCACTCTTGGGACGTTAAGCAGTATTCCTGAAGAAGAAGAAGAAGCTTACTATAACATGGTAAGCTTACCGTCATGACCGTAGAAAATGAACATTTTTCAAGCCTACAATTACAAAATTATTCACGGAATTCTTGAACTCGTTCTTGATGAAATTATATCATGTATATAGCATAATAATTGTGACTTACCTTTGAAAGTGTCTATTATTTACGGTGGAGGGCCCCAAGACCCCAGCAGACGCGATACCGACATGACTTCCACGTTTGCCGTTCTGATGATGAATGATGAATTCGCAAGCAAACGGTGGGAATGATGCCCAACTGTTGGGCAGTTCTAGTTTGCAGTGCGCATGATCGGTCGTCTTTGCCCAACAAATTTGCCCAACAATTTTGATTTATTAACAGTTCAACAGTTTTGACCAGAGTGTTGTGAGTTTTAGTCAAAATAAATGGGCAAAACAAAGGTTTACCCAACTGATGTGATGATATTGGTTTTGTTGGGTAAATCTTGACCAACAAATTAGATAAATGCTTTGCCCAACCGAATGTGTCAAAGATAATGACCAACACATTTGCAGTGTACCATCGGAAAATGTGCCACAGTTCATTAAACTAAGCATTGAACACAGAACTGTAAGTATTCAACGTATTCAAACTGTGCATTTCCAACCTGTAATTATTTTAAATTCGAGCTAGGTTGTTTTTGACGAATGTGCTGATGGGATAGCATGGGGGTAGCTACGAAAGAAGTTGAGCATACTGATATATTCTTGATTTAAGTATACATGTAGATGTTTAAAAGCTCGAACAGGGGGGAGTCTGAGAGGGGATGTGCCCCCGGCCTCCGAAAATGTTATCGAAAAGCCACTCTCTTCATTTCCGATCAATATTGGCTTTTTATATAGGCCTATGCCAGAAAGAAAAATAGATAATGTCCAGAGACTACGTAATATGGTTCAAACCAAGTCATCGCTTATTTCTACCTTGATAAAGGCCTATGGCCGAAATATCGAAATTTTAATAAAATCATGAGGTTTGAACCATATTACGTATTCTCTGGACATTATTATCTATTTTAATCGAACCTACGTAGCTCCTTTGTTTATATATGTCAGAAAGAAGTTATACTAGATACCTCCAAAACGTCAGATGTCTCGTCAACGTACGTACGCGTATGTATCTCGACCGACGTACGCGTCCATTAAACTCCAAACGTTCTTATGTCCCTCGCATGCCTCCCCACCCGCCTTTTCGTACCCACACCCCATAGGCTTTTCTTTTGCGTTTGTCCCCTCTTCTTCGCTCTCCCTTTCCCCCTTTTCCCCCTTTTTCTCCCCCCCCTTTCCCGTTTCTTATTGGTGGAGGGGAGGGGGGGGGGGGGGGGGGGGGTGTCCACTCGTCCACCAAGGATTGACGCCCCCGATCTCTATAGGTTCCAACATGTCCAAGGGGTGCCCCTGCATGCTTTTAGATCATCATTTGCAAGTTACACAATGACTAGATATATGTTTATGACCATTGTAAATTCATTTCTAGCATTTTTATGTTGTTAAGGTACATTACATTCAAGATGGAGGACAACATGGTGGACAATATGGCCACCAAAAATGGGTCAAATTGAAAGAAAAAAATCATATATTATATACCGTATATCGGTGCACGGGAACCCCCTGTATGTACCCGAGTATGGGGTTCCCGTGCAACCCCCAATACTAAAACCAAACCAACTTTTGGGTGCCTTTTAGGGTCCTTAAACACATTTAGGATGTTAACAGTGAAAAAAACCCGATGCTCTCCAGATATCCAAGATGGCCGCCAATATGGCTGCCAACAATGGTAAAATTTGAGAAAAGTCATATGTCAGTTAAATAATATGATAACAGAATAAATAAAATGACTAGGTATATGTGTTTGACAGTGCGAAATCATTTCCAGCATTTTTATGTTACTAATGTACATCACATTTAAGATGGCGGACAAAATGGCCGCCAAAAGTGGTTTAATTGAGAAAATGCATATGGGCGATTCCACGGTAACACGCGTTACATTTAAGCGCGCCATTCTTTATTCTCCACTCTATAACTGTAAAAGTAATTTGAATGAAGTTTTCATCTTTTGTATTGTAATACCCAAGACTTAAGGCTAGATCCTCATGCTAACACCAATATGAAATAGTAGCTCATGTTAATGTAAGACCGCTCCGAATATCGGTAACACGCGTTACGAAAAAAGACGCACTAAAAAAAATCCCAACTTAGTTTTGCTTGTGTATTTCAACTAACCAACCTACAATCAATTGGTCACTACTGTAAGCAAGTACCTTTATAAGGTTTATAAAACTAGAATAATAACAAGAATTAAAGTTCTCACTTTTTTGTAAAATGCAAAATAGTCGGTAACACGTGTTACGGTAACACGCGTTACACTTTGTCCAGCCATAATTTACTAGCCTTTGATTCTATATTATATTTCTAAATACAAATTAATTTTGACTTTTGCAATTGAGCTAACATATTAACCATAAATAGTGATAAATAACACTTGAAAAATTGAGGTTTTAGCACGTTTTCCTGAATATGAGTTTGGTAACACGCGTTACGACATTTTGATGGCCTATTGTAGAGTGGTGTTTATGAATTTATCTAATTGTTTACTATTTTTAAATAGGGCCTAACTAGTAGAATTAAAATTATACGTGGCGTAAATTAAAACCAAATCAATAAAGTAAATATTTTCAAAAAAGTGTTGCTCCGGTAACACGTGTTACCATTTTTGGGGTAAGAAAAGTAGAATTTTTTCGTAGTAAACATTAGCCAAATGTTGTAACAATTTTTTCCTGAACCTTTGCATGAGCTTTGAACAACATAGAGGTAAAAATAAATCTTTTGGAGCAATGTTCAGTTTTTTTGCTCCGTCACATTTTCATGGAATCGCCCATATATGTCTCCTAAAATATTAGATAAAAGCACATACAAAATGACTAGGTGTATGTTATTGACCATTGTGAATTAATTCTCAGCATTTTTAAGTTGCTAATGTACATCAAATCATTCAGGATGGCAGACAAAATGGCCACCGAAAGTCCCCGCTAAAGTTTCCGCAAAAGTGCTGAAATTGAGAAAATTTACATTTATCGGCTAAAATATAAGACAAAAGCATATACACATTGAGAAAAGTATCGCACCACTTGTTGAAAAGTGCAAATGTGGCCTAGAATTTTGCCACCATGGTGTGATATTAAGGATCATTTGTTTGCGTAAGCTGTCCAACAAAATGTTATGCAATAAAAGGGCCACATTTTAGTTTGTGATGTAATCGATGTAATCACACAATGGTGGCAAAATTCGAGGCCACATTTGCACTTTTCAACAAAAAAACAGTGGTGCGATACTTTTTTCAATGTGTACATATAGAATGACTAGATATATGCTATTGACCATTGCGAAGTAATTCCCATCATTTTAACGTTGCTAATGTACATCAAATTCAAGATGGCAGACAAAATTGCCGCCAAATATTGCCTGCAACAACAGTGTCATCAAAAGTGGTCAGATTGAGAATATTCCCATTTATCAGCCAAAACATAAGACAAAAGCATATACAATGACTAGACATATGTTTTTGACCATTGCAAATTCTTTTCTAGCATTTTTATGTTGTTAAGGTACATTACATTCAAGATGGAGGAGAAAATGGTGGAGAAAATGGCCGCCAAAATTGGTCAAATTGAGAAAATTCATATATATCGGTTAAAATATACATTTAAAATGATTAAATATATATTTATGACCATTTCAAATTCATTTCTGGTATTTCTATTTTGCTACTGAACATCACATTTAAGATTACGGTTAAAATAGCTACCCAAATGGTCGCCAAGGGTTGCCAAATTCTAGAAAAAAGTCATATATATCAGCCAAAAAGTAGACTAAACACTGAAATTAAATGACTAGATATTTGTTTTTTACCCTCAAAATGACATTTCTAGTATTCTCTTTTGCTACCCCCTGTACATACTCGACTACAAGGCATGACTTATTGATGGCTGAAGAGTTATTGAGTGTCCCAGCAGAAAACAAGTCTGACTAAAACTGGCAAATATCGTATTTTTGAGATTTTCACCCTCACGGTCCCAACTTTAACCTCTTATAAAAAGAGTTTCCCAAGAGTACATTTTTGTGCAATTTTTTATGGTTATTATTGAATACTTCCTGAGTATTTTCAAACAAAAACCCAGCTTATAGCTGCCATGTTTGCAGCCCTTTTATGGCGTGTTTTGACGCCTGAGGCGTGCCATAGCCGGCTGCACCGGCTGCCCAGTCCGAAGTCCATAGTCCACGATGCGTACATCACAGTATAATTATAGTACAGGCACGGAATGAGGGGTGTGCGACTCAGTTTGCCGATCTGAAGCTACCTTTGTTTAGCTTTGGGGATTGTCACATTGTTGGTGGCGCTGTTTGTGTCGTCTGCTTTAGGTATAGACTTAATTGAAGTTTACACGGTTTGTTGGAAAAATACCCCTAAAATTGTCCGGTTTTGAAAGTTATGATAAAACGTACGCGCTGGACGGCTTTTACAAGCCTGAAATATATGATACTTCGCGTTTAATTATTTAATTTAGGTATTTGAAATAATTCTCTCACTTTACACCATACCGTCATTGTTTGTGTCCTACAGAGTTGATGCAAGTCTATATTTAAATTCCTTTAATTCCGGTGATCATCATAAAGTGGCGCTGTTGCTTTTTCATTATGCAAACGGGACCTGTTTAGCTACGTATGTCAGGAATTTCATATCCCAAATTTAATAGAATTCCTGACTGAATGATGACAAGAACGGTACATTGCATTATCATTGATTATTGCAATTACACGATTAAAATTCGAATGCTTCCTCTTTTGCTTCTGTATGGTATCGGTCGACAATGCTTATGAATCAACTATGATACTGAATACAGCCTTCCCGATCAATTCAACTAGTCCTGTATTCCCATTAAGATGGATAATAACGCACTGAGGAATTTCGGTTGCATCTGTACCGTAGTTGCCGTTTTAATTTTGTCGATGGCATACCTTGTCAACGAGGCGAACCCACGTCCAGTGCCGCAGCTCTACTTCCGGAACTCTAGATTGAAAAATACAAGTCATCAGTAAGTAGTACCCATCCTCAATTAGATCATGAAAGTACTACTAGACCTGGATCAAAGTCGGATTCATATATGGGTCATTCTTCGGTAAATGTTACATTTCAAGTTTCTAGAAACTCGGATTTAAATTTCAAATTTTTCTAGCTTTGAATATATTTTCACAAATATAAACAATTGTAACATATTAAAAATATATTTTGCACAATCTTTACGGATATTTAATTGATTTGGTCCCTTATTGTGTATAGGTTGGTCACACGATAGAGTCATCTCCGTCACATTTTCAGTATAAAAATCCATTAGAAAATGTATATGATTCCAGACTAGAATTTGATATACATATCCCAAACTATAAAATAAAGAGTATTCTCTTTAAATAAATCCAACTATTTTATTGTTTCAGTATAACATACCGATTTTAAAACTTCGCAAAAGTTTACCGCAACCTCAAAAAGTACCGATTTTTGGTTAAAATGTTGACTGTCACTTTATTTTTCATCGACACCTTCTTAGTGAACATACATTTCAGCTAAGTTAGCATGAGAACACTATTTATTTATAAATTACAACTGATAGTTGTGTCCAATGCTGTATTACTTTACACATTATGAGCCTCAAATACTCATGTGACGGAGATGACTGCATGTGAAAGTCATATCCGTCACAGTGTTCGGTCATCTCCGTCACGCAGAAAATGAACGATAATGTGACGGAGATGACCGAAATGTGACGGAGATGACGTGACGGAGATGACGTGACGGAGATGACCATCTTAAGGGTTGGGACGGTATAGCTTCGCTGGAAAAGTATGTCTAGCGGTCTACTTCAGGGGTATCGTTAGTGGTCACTACTCTTTTTTTTACCACCGATCCTAAAAATCCAATGAAGATATATATTTTCAATTGATTCTATAACGTTCGGAGATGACACTGAATAATCATACGCACATACTATGTTTTGAAAAAAACCCTGATTTTTGATGTATTGCTAAATAATAGCGCGCACTAACCTCACATGTGTTAAAGTTCATGTGCGGTAAGTTCAAACGGTCAAAGCGGTGTTTATATTCTCCTTTTATTACGAATGATATGGCGCTGCATATGGTCTGTGACGGAGATGACACAAAACGTCGGGACAGAAATTTCCCGACAAAAACTGGTAAATAAAGCTCCAATAGGCCTATAATGCCATATTTTGATGGATTAAATATGATTAAATCGTAAATAACTAGCGTTTATGAGTATTTTCATGACGAAAATCCCTTCCACCAATGATAGCAATGGGAAATTTTACGCGTAACCATCGGGACACGGGGTTTTGTTTATCGGCATCAAACATTGGACAAATGTTATATAAAAAAATAATTCTCCAGCGTTTTATGATTTTGTTATGATGGGGATTATGTTTATGAACAGACATACACAAAAAGTAGAGTGATGCAATTACCAGATATAGGATATCAAAGTATCGGGACATGAAATGTAACATTTACCGAAGAATGACCCATATATTTGCCGCTCGATATTTATTCCTAAAGTAATAAAACCAGATGCCCAACAGGCAAAGAAGATTTCTTGATGCACCCCAGGATGCTTCACTTTCATCACATGACCACTGATTTCTGTCACCAGTGTCTACTGGTTCCCATCGACATTACAGTGCAAGGAAATGCTTATAAAGTTGTTAAACGAGGGTCTTTAAGAAAATCCTGTTGCAAGTAATATGATTGATGTGTCTTTAATACAGTTCTCTCTTGATTTTCTTAAAGACCCTATATTTTTATAAATATAAGTTTTAGTTGGGATTCAACTTCTTTCATATTGTGGCCAAGTTTACACTATCTCCATGTATTACTATGGTAAATGTCAGACGACCTCCAGCTGTTAATTACTTTAACACATGTGTGGAACTGTTTGTTTTGGTGATAAGCCCTTCTGGTACTGTAGGGGTGCTAAGCATTATGGGGTACATCAAGAAATCTTCTTTGCCCAACAGACATCTTAAATGTGAAAGTCTATAATACTGTAAAATACTGTTGATAGAATAAGCTCGAAATTAAATGCGAGTAGGGAAATCCTGAAGTTGGTAATGTTGCACATCAAATACCACATTCGGGCAATTCCGTGCATATTTAAATTGAAAAACTAATATCATGCTTTTGTAACATTGATGAGGCCAACAGACCAAAGAAATGTTTGCGCCATGGTGGAGACATGATTTACAAACGATCCGAAACAGCCAGATTGAATAAAAATTACTTCTTTATGTGTCTTGACTTTGCAGTATCACATTTCAGCAGAAGATACAATATAATCTGGATCGGGAGTGGAACGAGAAAAATATCTTAAAATTCAGGTACCGTAGTTTCTTGCGTATAGGCCGCGGCTTAAATGATCATTTAGCAGTCTGCTTCGGAACAGGAACGCGTTCGGCTTGAGTGATTTATCTTTAGTGAGTTTGAAGATGAAGTAGAAACATTTGTACTTTAGGTCCCGAATAATTGTATATCAGTATCGGTCTATACTGAAACACCCAAATGTGGGAAAGGTGTATTTTTAGGTCCCCGATTCTGGGCTGTACTAGTATCGTCCGATACTGGTACAAAGTCAGTGTTCCAGTATCGGTCGATACTATAACATAATTGGCCCAAATTCACAAAGGTGGTTTAACTTTAAACCTAGCTTAAGTCAGAGGTTTAAGCCATGGTCCTAGCTTAAGTCTGGACTTAAGCTAGGACCGTGGCTTAGTCATATTCACAAAGGTGGCTTAAAGTTAAGCCAGGCTTAAACAGCGTTAAACCAGGCTTAACTTTAAGCTACAGAAAGGGGTAGTTTAAAGTGTGGCTTAACTGTCCTAGACAAAAGTTGTGTGGCTAGTTTGGTGTCTGAATTTCTTGGAAATGTGTCAGACAACGGGAATGGCTAGGTCTAAAAGGCCCTATGGATTATAAGAGAGCAGTCAGGGAGTATAAATAGCTATCAATGAGCACATTTGTTTACAAATGAGTGCAGAATTTGCAGTTGAAACCTGTGCCAGTATGCGTACGCGTGCACAAATCAATAGACCAACATAAAAGCCTCTTCTCTCACTCAGGTAGGCCCCGGGTAGGCATACGATTAGAATCATTCTGGACATCACAATTTAATTAGAGATACACAAAGTATTGTTGTGAGGTGTGTCCATCCACCAGGCTACCAGCCTAAACAGTTAAATTTTGACCCAAAAAACATCAGAAAATTAAGTAAGCTTATAATTATTTTTTATAAAGCTCATTTATTTACCTTGCTAAATCAGCCTAGATTTATGCTAGGCAAGCATGCTAGCTCTACTCTGAATGGATCTTCTCCATTCCCTTGTATTTGTTGTTTTAAAGTGATGAATTTGATAGTATGGTCTATGCTTTGAGTTTGATTAAAACAGCTCAGCAGCAGCCAGCAAAATCAAAGCCATTTTGCTGAAATGTGCAGTGTTTTGTTTGTAGGAGTTCCCACATCAGTTCAGGTGCACCATTCACAACAGATCAATTAAAAACTATCACAAACAGCCTGATACAGGATGAGTTTTCAAAAGGTATCATATTAATTTTAAAAAGGCCCATGTTTAGAAAAATACTGGTAAGGGCTGAGGTAATAGCTATTTCAATGTAATGAAATTTGCAGTGTTTTGTTTGAAGGAGTTCCCTTCCCACATCAGTTCAGGTGCACCATTCACAACAGAACAATGAGTTTTCAAAAGGTATTATATTAATTTTAAAAAGGCTCATAATTAGACAAATACTGGTAAGGATAATAGGTTAGTTATTTTAATGTACAGGCCTAGTCCTAAAATGACCACTGATGTAATATTTTGGGTCAGGGGTCCACAGGCCAAAGTTTCATAAATAAATTATATAGCCTAGGCCTAGGCCTACCTTCCAAAAAAGTATTATAATTGAGGAGTTCACTGCAAGACTCAGTCCTGAGTTGCTAAATTATGCATTTTTGTAGCGGTGCTTTAGTTCTGAATATAATTTATCCAATTAAAAACATCAAATTAACACCACAATAAAGCAGACTTGACCTTTTTACGGCAGTGCACTGGGCCTAATAAAAAAAAGTTTTTTCATTTCATCGTGAACAACATTTGAATCGTCATAATGTGTTGCGCGGCTTGACCAATTAGTGGCACTGATCTCACACGTAGCTCAAAATGTGATGCGTTATCATAATACAGGTTATTTTATGCTATTTAGCCTAGTAAGGCCTAGTCCAGCAGAGAAAAGCTTTGTTCCTTGCGATTTGAACGCAAACGACTGCGGTTTGACCGGTTAATGACGTTGATCTTATACGTAGCTAAAATGTGATATTTTATCCAAAAAAGAAAATCTAGGCACATGGTATGCTGTCTTTTAGCCTAGTTAGGCCTAGTCCAGCATGGAAAACAGTTTATTTCCTTGCGAACGGCTATTGTGGCATGAATTTGATTGCGGTTTGACCGGTTAATGACGTTGATCTTATACGTAGCTAAAATGTGATATTTTATCCAAAAAAGAAAATCTGGGCACATGGTATGCTGTCTTTTAGCCTAGTTAGGCCTAGTCCAGCATGGAAAACAGTTTATTTCCTTGCGAACGGCTATTGTGGCATGAATTTGATTGCGGTTTGACCGGTTAATGACGTTGATCTTATACGTAGCTAAAATGTGATATTTTATCCAAAAAAGGAAATCTGGGCACATGGTATGCTGTCTTTTAGCCTAGTTAGGCCTAGTCCAGCATGGAAAACAGTTTATTTCCTTGCGAACGGCATTTGTGGCATGAATTTGATTGCGGTTTGACCGGTAAATGACGTTGATCTTATCGTAGCTCAAAATGTGATATCTGATCCTACAAAGCCAATCTGGGCACACGTTATGCTATTTAGCCTAGTTAGGCCTAGCGTATTTCCTTGCGAATTCAATGCAAACAATATTTGTGGTTGAATTGATTGTGGTTTGACCGGTTAATGACGTCGATCTTATGCTTCAGCTCAAAATGTGATAATATCTGATCCAAAAAAGCACATCAAGGGCTAGGCACAATTTGGCTAATTAACCTCCCCCCCCCCACCCCACGAAATTGAACACTTTTAATCTATTCTAAAAATGCCTTTCTCCTTACATCGCCTTACAGCTATGTTAGAAGCCCAAGGACTTTTCCCCCTTTAAAGTTGGTTGTAACTCATTTCTTTTTCTGAACTATGTGCTATCAACCAGATCCACATGTAATACATTCATTCCTGGTTAGCACTTCTTATATAAATACGCTTCTGAGCATGTGCAGATCAATCCCTTAGCAACTAGACCAATTTTAAGCATAGGAGCCCAAAAGGAGCCCAAACAGTGGCCTAACTTAAGCCTGGCTTAACTTTAAGCCTGGATTAGTTAAGCTAGGTTTTGTGAAAGAGAAATTTAAGTTAAACCATGGTGGTGGCTTAACTAAGCCAGGCTTACTTCACACGAGCAGTCTTAAAATCTTGTGGAACGGAACTAGAACAAATAAATAAATTAACCCTAACTCTATACTACACCACACGGCAACTGTGCGGAGAAAATGTTTTTGTAACCCGGCGTGCAGGTTTTTGGGCTACAAAACGGACCCAGGATATATAACGAGGCGAATACACTTGCCGATTGTCGACTAGTTGCCAGGAACATTAGCATAAAAGTCATTAAAACAGTCAGCCACTCTTCTGGAATTAAAACACTTCTCATCAATTACATTTAAGACAATTTGCGATTGATCTTTACTTTTTGAGCTGTAATCAAGAGATTTAAATTGCTTCCAAAGACCTTTTGGATTATTTCTAGTATAATATGAAGCTTTGGCCTTCCTAATATCCCTTTGGATTTGATTTCTGATTTTACAGAACTTAGTATACATTTCAGAATGTTTCTCTTTCTTTAATTGGTATAGTAACCTGTCCCTTGTACGAATGCTATCTAAAATGCCATTATTCATCCAAGGTTCGGTTTTATTCTTAATGCAAACCTCTTGTACAAGGGCAATTTTGTCCAGAATGCACAACAAATTATTTTTAAATACATTCAATGCAGAGTCCACATCACTACAATACATGTGACCAATCAGTCGCGGTCAGTGCAGCCAGAAGATCATCCTAACTGTATTTTTTCAGCGATCGCATCTTAAGGTTGTTCCTATGGCTATTGATATTTTAATAGAGCTTGCTCAGCTCCACAATAATCTGAAATTTGAGATTGATCGGAGGTACGGTTTTCTAGATATTTATGACAATTTTATTGTCAAAAATGAAGCAAAATTGAAGCGTTCATTTTTCTTTTTCTTATTGTTTTTTGACCCCTAGCTGGTCTAGCAAAATAATTAATATATGCAAAAATGTCTAATTAATTTTTTCCAAGAAACGTATAAATGCTACAAAGCTGAAATTTTGGGAGCTTGTTAATCATAGTTTTTCGAAAGTTTCCTGTGCTGCGGGAGGCTGTAAGACATCTGCATGATTAATTATACTTAATTATCTAAAAACAAATAATTTAAAAAAAATAGGCTAATTAATACACTTAATTTTTTTCTTCTTTCAAGTTTATGCCCTTTACTAAACGTAATGCCACTTATGTGTATATGTTGGTTATACTACTCTCCTTATTTCCTGTGCTGCGGGAGTCTACATGAGTTTTCAAAACAAAATTAGAGCAAAAACAAAAATCTAAATTTTTATAGAAATTCTACCTAGGGAGTTAAAAAAAAAACCAAATATAAAACAAAAGAAAATAGACTGCCCTCTGTTGGCCGAAAAACAATACAAAACAAAAGAATTCAAAATGACTTAAAATGGATTTTGACAGTAAAATTGTCATATCTAGAAAACCGTACCTCCGATCAATCTCAAATTTCAGATTATTGTGAAGCTCAGCAAGCTCTATCAAAATATCAAATAAAAAATTAGCCATAGGAACAACCTTAACAACATTATGTTAAGAAGATTTAAACTTCTTTTTCTTTCTAGTGCAGTAAATAAGAAACTATGAGTTGTTTACAGTCAAACAGTTGCAACACAAGCTTCATTTTTGACAATAGACAATTCTGCTTTAATGCATAATCAACATTAAAGTCACACAGAATAATAAGTTCAAAGTCAGATTGGATCTTAGACAAAGTGTCTTCAAAAACCTCAAAAAACTGGGTGTCAGTTTGTGGGCGGTAGCATGCCCCAATAACAATAGGTTTGGGTTTTAGGCAACAGAATGTCAGCCCAAATTGATTCAATACGAACATTACAAAGGTCCAATCAATCTGACATTAAAAGCTATATTATTTTTGATGTATAAGCAAACACCACCTCCTTTTCTGGAACGATCATTGCGAATAACATCATATCCATCAATTTCAAATTCTGAGTCAGTCACTGTATCATCCAACCATGTTTCTGACATAGCAATTGAGGACCCTAGATCTAAAAGGGGGTTAAGTCACAATATTGTGAAATTGTAGTTAGTATCAGTTTTCTGCTACAAGGAGGATTTCTACACCCTCTGTTCAAATGTTAAAGTTAAGTCATGCGGTAAAGCTGTGCAAGAGTCCATGGGAGGTAAAACCCGAGTGGGTCAAGTCCACACTTGACACAATGAAACCCAGTTTTTGCCATTTTTCTCAATGTGACTTAACCCCCTTTTAGATCTAGGATCCTCAATTATTGTTCAATAAGCTAATAAGAGGTGTTACGACTAATCACTAATGTGTCTGATTTCACACAGTTGCGATTTGAATGCGTTTTTAATAATCAAGTAATGACTTTCTAAAAAACAGTAATATTGTTTGTTATTATTACAGAAAAAAAGTGATAGCCGTGAACAAAAGGATTCCTAAGATGCTACTTATTTATGATCCTGATGTAAAAACTGAAAATATGCATTGTACAAACCACTATACAAAACTGAACAGGACTCACGGTGTACCAATACAATCTACGTGTGCTATTATCGGGAATGGTGGTATATTGCTGAACAGTAGCTGCGGCAAACAGATTGATAGCCACGATTTTGTGTTGCGAACCAATCTACCAGATTTGAAAGGTTTTGCAAAAGATGTTGGTCAAAAGCAAGATATAACAACTCTGAATACTCAAGGGACGCGGCAGTTACTCAAAAAGCTACAAATCGTGAACAAGACTTCTTCAATAAAAATAAGAGAACAGGCGATACAAAGGTTGAGAGATTTGAATGGTTCTGTCTTGTGGCTTAAAAGTAACACTAGATACATTAGACGATATTGTAAAGCAATCGTTCAACAGAGTGAATCTCTGTCAATAGATTTTCAAGTTGGATATGGACTTGAAAGGGCAGGATCACTTGCACTAAAGTAAGTACTATTTGGGGGAAATGCGAAATGTCGCGTAAACGAATTCATTTTAACTTTTTCTTCCCGTTTAGGTCCGGGGTTTAGGTAGTCTGGTTATTAAATGATCATAACTTTAATTGTGGCCTCTCAAAAATGTTGAATGAGGAATCAAATTTCGGGTAAGAAATTAACTTCTGAGTCTTAAAAGTAGCTAACAAAAAAGAGATCAAAATTGATCGATATCGTAATATCACACAGACAGACAATCGAGATAAATGTTCTCAAATTTGTGAGAATTTTGAATTATGATCATCGTTAATGGTTGTCGTAGCTTCTTGAAACTGGTATTGCAATGTTGAACACACTTATGTTTTCCACAAAAGTAACCCGGAACCCGATTTTGAAATATTATTTGTATTATTAACGGCAATGCGCGCAACGATCAACATAAGTTTTCGATTGTTTTCAGCAGGTGCATTACTCAGTATCTGAAACAATTGATCGAATATGAGTTCATTTCATAGGGATCAAGTTAATCAATTTCAGGGCGACCTTCTTGACTTTCATATGTTATCAATTCTTTTAGAAGAGGAAATATCAGTTGCGCATCTTATTCTATTATGGTTTTGAAATGAATAAACAAAATAGACTTAATTCGACACCTCTACTCTAATGCAACCTTTTCCTTAACACTTTCATCACCATATTTAGGATCAACATGAGAAATGCATTAATACAAACATGCCTAGAATTGGTTCAGTAGTTCTTGAGATAGATTTTGAAAGTTGGGAAAGGTTTCTGAAAAATCTATCTTGTATAAGGCCAAACAAAATTAAAGTTTGTCTCAGAAAAATTTTGCGCAAAAGCCAAGTGCTGTGCGGTTTTGTTTTAAATATTTTGTTTAGAAAAAAAGCTAGGAGGTATGCGATTTCTTTTCTTTTCTTCTTTTTTGTTGTTGATCCAAGCTTACAGAGCCTTTTTTAATTTAAAAAAATAAATCCAAAATAAATCCAGACCTACGCGCTCATTTCACATACCAATGCGCGAGGGCTTCTGAGACAAACCATCTTCTTTGTTTGGCCTAATTATGATAAAATTAATAGCCGCGTGGACCATTGAAAGTGTTAATCGCCCTCTAACGCTGCTGACTTGATTTTTGTTCCCTTTAGGATTTGGCGTACTAAAGTTCCTAGTAGTGGATTGTATCTGTTTACTGGAGCGGCGACATTCTGCGACAAGATCTCCCTGTATGGTTTTTATCCGTTTTACACAGACCGTTACAACAATAGCCTGAGATACCACTACTATGGTTCAGCTAAATCGAATTTTTCTACCAATCAGCATAAAATGCCATTTGAATTCAAAAAATTAACTGAGCTACATAACAATGGCGTTATAAGGCTTGTGACAGATAAATGTGAGGATTGAATGTAAGCATATTTAACGAGATATGGCACATTTATGAAGACACTTTTCAATGTAAAACTTGCATAAAAATGGTGATACAGTTTTCAATATTCTAGTTCCTTTATACATCATTGCAAAGTGTAGTGTACGAATTATTATTGAAGTATTGGGTTCTATAATATACGGCCGAGTGCACCAATGGCGAGTAGCTGAAGAATAGCGCTACCTCGCTAGTAACTGAGGCGTAACCCAAAATTTTGAGAGCACCAAACCGGGGTAAGCTACTAGGCTAGTAACTGGCGAGTAATTTACGCTAAATCTTATACCTGACCGGACCCAAGAGTAAGTTGGGGCATAACGTTTTATGCCACAAGTCAATCGATGTAGCAGTGGCGTAAATTTGTTGTGGACATTGGAGAGGATGATTCGCTGATGCGGCAGGACCAATTGCGCTTGCATGCACAGGGGCTGTCTATTTGAGGTGGGATGTGACCCCCTCATAAGCTGAAAGATTTTGTATTTTTGAAACTCCATTAATGTAATTTGGTGAATACATTTAGTCAAAATTTAGATCATCTCCTCTTGCCCATTCAAACAGTAATCGCACCGATTGTGGGTCATATTTTGACCAAAATGTACTAATTGTCCAAGGATTTATTTGAATAACTAAATAACTAAATAACTAAACTTATTATTGTTTTATTAATTAAAAACTGATAAAGCCAAAGTTTCAACAATAGTGCGAGTAGAAGGGTAGAAGAAGAAGAAAAAAAGCATATCGTGCCGTGCGTGGGGATCGAGGTTCTGTGACCGGGGTTCTGTGATTTACAATCGAAGGACAAGGCATCCAAGCCACGGAAGTATTTGTGTTATGTGTTATGATTGTATATGGCCATGTGTTTTGAACTCACCACCCAAAAAGGGTGGTGGCGTTGCATTTTTGGTAACGAATCATCCATCTCTCTCTATTAACTCAACAACTAAATGTGGTAGAGCTATGGTTGAGGTGTCATGTGAAAGCCTATTTATCTAGCTACATTGTGTTAATAAATCAGGTATTTCTATAAATGTTTGGCTGAGATATGATTGATTATGTTGTGAAAGTCAGGGGTGGTGGCGGTGGCGGCGGCGGCGGTGGCGGCGGCGCTGTGTGCAATCTCTATGGGGAATATAGAAAATGTTCCCAATTCTACGTTCAATTTACTATAACTCCTCATTCCTGTATGGTACAAACATGATTTTGCTCTCATTTTATAGATTATTTTATATTCTATAAGATTCTGTTTCAACAAATGTGACAACTATTGTGCAACAATTGTAATCATGAATCGATTGCGTTGTCCTTGGCTTTTTCCCTATTCGCTACACAGTGAACTTGCCCTAGTTCATCGGTTTTACATACATGACTATAACAAAAGAAATATTTAACCGATGATAGCAAAATTATACATTTTTGGAAAGCTCTCAAATAGGGGAATTCAAAAATGCCGTTTAAATCAGGATAGGGTGCATACCAAAAAACATATACTTGTAAACTCTAATAATTATGAAATTTAAACGTTTGTGCTCATTTACTTCTCGATATAGTATATTTCAACACGTTTACCATTAACAACTATTATGTTCTGATGGGTAATTGCATGAGGAACTTAAATATGCACAGTAAAATTATGATTGGGATAGGTATCAAATTATTATTGAGCTTAAATCAAAATATGAAGAAAAAAAATCGATATTTTTTGAACATTCTTAATCACAACATGTTACCATTAGGTCTTATCTAAATTCCAATAGCATATTTAGATTCCTTGTGAGATTACCGTTCAGAAAATATATACTTTATATGGGGTAGAACAAATAGTTATTGCGATATGCTAATTCGTATCTCAGATGGTGTAAAATGTAAAAATCTGGACATGCAACGGTAAGGGTGGCGAGTTCAAAATACACGGCCATATACCATTGAACTACTTGTTTCCATTGGATGCTTGTGTTTTTCATTAAAATTGTGCTTTTTGGTGCAATATTTGTATGTGCAGTGCCCCTCGCCCAAAATATGTTTGTAATGTCATGATAGTCATGATTTTTGAAAAAGCGGTAAACAATGTTTGGCCACAAAAATGGCATCATTTTGCCCGGAACGTGGGCCGACTCAACGTGATTCTTTAATTACACTCACCTATGACCTTTAGCGAGTGACGACACATTTTAAATATTACGGAGGACTATTCACGTCAGCATTTTACAGTAAAGTATAGGTTAACACTTGGCATATTCTGGTATTACTATTCTGGTGTTACTCGCCAGTTATGCTCTCATAATTACATCGTTAGTAAGTTACGCTACAGTTAGGGCATAATTACTAGGAAGGTAGCTTACCTCCCTATTAAGTTAGGCATAACTACTAGGGAGGTAGCTTACCTCCCTATTAAGTTACGCCAGCTTGGAGTGTTTACCTGAATTGTTAAAAAGTAGCACATTTTGAAACTCTTCTATTTTTATCCTTGCACTAACGTCTGTTTGGTGAGCGAGGTCACTCGCGCTGGCTGAAAAAGAAACTATAACAATGCCGTGGCAGACCTGGATAAGAGGTATGACTATAGTGCAAATTACCATACATGCCCTTTTATATCAAATTCACTAAAATAACTATGCAAACATCACTTTTCTATCAACGAAGTCAAGTTTGGTGACACATAATATAGAAGCCTTCCCGCAAACAACTTATCAGAACAATTTAGATTTATTGTTCTTCACCATTTATTTATCTAAAAACGTGGCTTTTTCAACAAAGTCTCTTACAAAATGATCTCATCATGTATGGCATTGACATGCGGTCAAATCGTTCATACTATCTCATAGTTAACATTTGAGTTTTATATACATTTCCATCATCAACCTGTTAGTACTACTAAACCATCTTTTACACAGCTTGCTCTATCAATCCAAAAGAGACAGCTTTATCTGCGGGAAAGACCATCTGCGTTTCCATTCGAGCGACCCTTACGATGCTCAGCTTGAAAGCAAAATGGTTGCATTCTTCTCCTTGGCCTTGTTCAACCAAGTAAGTGGTTGATGATCTGTCACCACTCTGAACTCCCTTCCCAGCAGATAATACTGTAAGCTTTCTATAGCCCATTTTATAGCTAGGTACTCTTTCTCTATGGTTGCATAGTTTTCTTCATTTGTTTTCAACTTTCTACTCAAGAATACAACTGTATGCATCTAACCCTATATGACTGAGCACTGCTCCTAGACCCCGATCTGAAGCATCAGTTTGTAGTACAAACTCTTTACTGAAATCAGGCATTGACAAGACTGAATCTTCACACAAGGTTTCTTTGAGGGACTAAAAATCCCTTTCACTCCCAGGTGTCCATATCGTATTGTTAGGATTATTCTTTCTAGTCAAATCAGACAGAGGAGCAGCAGTGTCAGGTTAATTGGGGATAAACTTACGATAGTACCCTGATACCCCTAAGAATGATTTTACATCGGTCTTAGTCTTTGGTTTGTCCCACGTTTCAATTGCATCTATCTTGGTTTGTTGTGGTTTAACTTGCCCACTTCCTACTAAATATATATGTCCAAATATGACACATGGGTTTGACCAAAGCTACAATTTACTAGGTTTGACAGTCAAGTTGGCCTGCTTGCGAGTCTTTAGCACATCCCTGAGATGGATAACATGACTTTCCCAGTCGTCACTGAAAATTACTTACTAGGCTGCTGCGAACTCCTCTTTACCCCTCAGCAGATAATCTATCATTGTCTGAAATGTGCCAGGAGCCCCATGTAAGCCTAAGGGGAGATACTTAATCTGGTAAAGACCTGTTGGTGTAGCAAATGCAGTTTCACTTAATGGTAGTACTTGCCAGTAACCCTTGCATAAGTCTAACTTTGTTATGTATTTGGCTGGGTCAGTTCTCTCAATTACTTCTTCAATGAGTGGCATTGGGTATGCATCAAATTTACTCTCAACTTGCTGACTTTTTTGTAATTTACACAAAAGCGAGTAGTCCCATCTGGTTTCGGAACCAGGATGGAAGGGGAAGACCATGGACTGTAGACTCTTCAATCACCCCAAGTTCTAACATCATTTCAACCTCTCTCTTAGCCTGGTCCCATCTCTATGTCATGTCCTATCAAAGTAATCTTTCCCGGACGATCCTGCATGACTTCATCATACTCTGATAAGAATCTGGACAACTCCACCTTCTGATCAAGACTCAATCCCCCATCTATGTGTATTTCTGTGTCCCCAGAACTATCACATGTCCAAGTCAGATCTTTGTCCTGACCCTCCTCATCACCAACAACATCCTATATCCTAACACCAACCAGAACCTCTGGAACTCCTTCAAGAAACTCCTTTAACCAGTTAATGTGGAAGATCTTGCGTTTTTTCTGCTTGTCTCCCATTTATATCTCATAGTCAACTGGACCCATCTTCTAGACAACTTTGTAGTATTATCTACCCTGTGGTCACGCCCAACGGTCGTTGGCCGTTCCCACTGTTATTGTTTACAAATATCACCTCTGGTAATGAGACTATCATCTGCCATGATTAAAGCTTGTATCTATGTCAGATCATCTCTGGTCGTCCATCCTTTAGGATAATAATAAAGGGTTCAACAAAAGAAAGTATACCACTTTCTTTATGTCATTTTGAGTAACATTCAAGTAACATAATTTCCCCCCTAACAACAAAGATAAATCATGATTAGCACCATTTAAAGAAAAATTTCCTATTTTCAAAAGTCTCATTTCCAATACACAGCACGAGAAGAAAAGCAACTTATGTCCCAGGACCACAAGCTCATAATTATTTTGACACCGCTGAAATGATATCCATGAACAAATGTTTGTCAAACACTCGGGGGTTGGTGGTCGGAGAGGTAAAAGAAGGATGGCCACTGGCGGTCGGGGAGGTAAAAACAAGCATGGTCACTAGCTTAAAAGCTAACGCTAACGCTAACGCTAACGCTAACGCTAACCATAACGATAACGCTAACGATAACGATAACGATAACGATAACGATAAAGATAACGCTAACGCTAACGCTAACGCTAATCCTAACCTTAACCCTAACCCTAACCCTAACCCTAACCCTAACCCTAAGGCCAAACATTTTTTTTGGGCCTAACCCTAACCCTAACCCTCTTTTGAGCTTGTGGTCCTGGGACACAAGTCAAATAAATCTAATCATGATGAGCTTGTGGTCCTGGGACACCAGTTGAGGACGGGATCAGATATATGCGCAATGGAATCGCCGAGTTAGAACATTCAGGGATCATGTTGATAATGCTATTTTGCCAAGAAAAAGACAAAATCTCGTTTTCGCATTGTAAAAAAGAGGGAAATGTTCTGGACTTTAATAAATCGATTTAACCAACATTTTCTTCAATATTTCTCTTTTTATACTCTAAATAACATTAAAACATTTTCTTTAATTAACAATTTCAACGAAAATTATACTACAATTGGCTGCAAAGCTTGGAAATCGTTTATATTTCTGTTGAGCTTAAGTTGCCATGAGAAATTCATATGTGTGCATGTCATTTCTACAGCTATTGAAATGGTTCTTGTTACAAATAAAATGTTAGCGGTTTTTTCGGCATTATTTGTAATTCTTAAAAGCTACACAGATGGAAAATTCACGTATACATATTTGATGCCGTTATTGGTTGTATACTCGACTGGTACCGTACTTGTGCAACGGACATGACGTGTACGAGTAATTATGTATCGCTTCGCTTGCTTTTATGTTTTTACCATGTATTGTTTTTATTTCTGATCACACGAAATGTTCCAAATTTGATATAATTCAAACACATCCATGTTAATCACATGTATACTATTACAAGTGGAAATTGTTAGTTTCTTATGTATAAAACCAATATTAAAAAAAAAACCTGCGCGCATGTTTCAACATTGTAAAACAATTTGGGCTTGCCACACAGTAATTTTAGTTAAAATACTGAAAATGTGTGCACGCTTTGCGCGCATTCGTTCTACATGTCTCACAAATTGATTGTAAAGCAAAATTTGGGATGTTTTGTAAAGATACTGATATTTTTGCACGCTTTGCGCGCATTCTTTCTCAGTTTCAACACTGAAAAACAAATTTTGGCTTGGCCACCCTAATTTTAGTTACAATACTGAAAATTGCTTCTTGCACATTTGTTCTACATACAAAATTTGGGCTTTGTCACCCTATTTTGTTGGCTTCTTTCTCAACTGTTTCCCCAATAAATCCTAACTAGATAGATTAAAGCCGTATAAGTACAGATTTGTGTGTGGGGGTGGGGGTGGGGGGGGGGGGGGGGGGGGTCATAAAAATGATCAACATCTGAGTAGGAAAATGACGATCATAAATGGGAGATTTTTGGGACATCTCCCTACCAAACAAAATGACAGCCCCTAAGGTAGGGCCTAGTGTATTGCTACCGTTTCTTGGCTTACCCAGTGACTGATTAATAATAATAATAATAATACACGGCATTTATATAGCGCTTTTTACATACATCAATCTCAAAGCGCTTTACAATTTTATTCCTAGGATAGTCAGAACCACGATTGCAGCCTATTACGGCGCAGGGTCCTATCAGTACAACGACTGTGACTACCTTAAATGCACAAGTAACAGGCCCGGGATGATCCCCTACTCTTAGCGATAAGGTCTGTGACTATTTAACGTGTTTAGGGTGAAGCGTCTGAATACACGGGACCAACGGCTTTACGTGACTTTCCGAACCACGAGACAATTGAGACTAAGTACCTTGCCCAAGGATACAAACACGTTGACCGCAGTGGGGCTCGAACTCACAAACCTATGATCGTGAGACTTGCTTCTGATCCACTGATTGAATTTGAATCGTGACAACTGATAATTAATGTAGAGATCCGTGATCGTGACTGGACGTCTCAAATTTCATGAACATGTGCAACTTGACTTTGGGATACGGAATATGGTTTGTACTAATGTTACCTAATGAAATTTGAAGTTTGGTGTATTTGCGTCGGGATTTGCGTTGGTTATATAGGTCATGGACTGACCTAATTCCCTTTCTGAAGGTTTTGTTTTGTATCTCAACGGTATATGTAGAAACGTTGTATTGGTAATGGAGTATTGTTTTACCGACAGGAAACAGTCAGGCGCGTGCCCAGGGGGGGGGGGGGGGGGGGCTTTGGGGCTCAAGCCCCCCGGGTCCCCAGAGGGTAAAAAAAAGAAAAAGAGGGGGAAAAGGGAGGGGAGGGGAGAGGAGGAGGAGGAGAGAGGAGGGGAGGGGAGGAGAGGAGGAGGGGAGGGGAGGGGAGGGGAGGAGAGGAGAGGAGGAGGGGAGAGGAGGAAGGGAGGGGGAGGAGGAGCCGGGGGGCACTGACATTGTAAAAAGGGTATAGATATAATAAGGTATGTGCCGCGCTGAAGACCCCCATTTTCACCCTCTGCTGCTAGTTCTTATGACACCCCTTTTGAGCCTGCATCAGTTCTTAAGACTCCAATTTGATTGAAAATTCAAAAATCGCGAAATTTTGCGTTCCAAACCCCAATTCTTCGAACATTTTGCGTTCTTAAGCCAAAAAAAAATCGCAAATTTGCGTTCTTGCTAATCAAAATTGAACCATAGGCCAGTTCTCAAGACCTACTTTTTTGAAGAAAAAAAATCAGTTCCTAAGACCCTATTTTTTGTCATAAAATCCACTCAGTTCAGTTCTGTAGCCCCCCTAATTGAGACCCTGGGTGGCACACCCCTACCCCCCAAAAAAGTTGAGTGCCCGGGAGGAGGAGGGGAGGGTAAAGGAGAGGCCGGGAGCTTTTATTAGTGTCTCTCACTTTTTCTCTACGTCTCTGAACCACCATGTGAGTGTTTTATAACGAAAGTAAATATTGATAGCAAGGAGAGTTTTAGGTTATCCAGGCAAGTTAAAACCCAACAACTCGGCCCTCTGAATCACCAGTGGCGTAACCAGGGAGACAGCCCCCCCCCCCACATTTGCAAAAGAGTAAAATATAAAAAGGAAGATAAGGAGGAAGGGTAACGAGCATAGACAGTGCAAGCGGGGAGTGCTCCCCCATCATTGTCACGGTGGGGACGATGCTCCCCCCCCCCCCAAAAAAAAGCCATTTTTTTGCGCGAATTAGTTTCAATATTTAACTATTCAACAGTGGCGTCGCCAGGGGGGAGTGAGGGGGGACGATCGCCCCCCCCCCCAATATTGACGTCGGTTCATTTGACCACAGGATTCATGGAATTATGATGGTCAAAAGTACACAGATGAACATTTTTCGCGCCCTACGCTCGCATAATGTGTCCCCAAAGTGCAACATTCTTTGCTACAAGCTTGTTTAAGAGTCAAAATTTACCTCAATCGTGCCAAAAATAGGTGTAAAGTCGAAAGAATTTTTTTTCGCGCGCTTCGCGCCTATTTTTTGGCTCACAAAAGTCTTGTCGGTTCATTTTCATTTCTCGCCCCCCCCCCACCCCCAATATGAATAACCTACCTATACGCCATTGCTATTCAAGCTTAACAACATGGTTTCAGTAACGTTTTCTGGACCATTTTAGGGGAAAAAACTAGAAATTTTGGCGCGCTTCGCGCGAGTTAGATTCAATGTTTCTTTATTCAAGTTATAAAAAGATGGCTTAAGGAACGTTTATCTGGACCATTTTAGTTTTAAAAAGTGACAGTTTGTACGCTCAGGAACGTTTTTCTGGAGCTTTTTCGTGTTCAAATAGCATTTTTTTTGCGCGCTTCGCGCGAATTGCTTTCAATGTTTATTCCAGCTTTATAACAACGTTGCAACATGTTTCAAGAACGTTTTCTGGACCATTTTAGTTAGTAAACTAGACATTATTGCTCGTTTCGAGCCAATTGGTTTCATTTTTTTTTATTATTCAAGCTTAAACAAAATGGCTTTATGAACGTTTTTCAGGACCATTTTAGTGTTAAAATAGTCAGTTTTTGCACAAATTATTTTCAATGTTTTATTATTCAAGATTGCTTCAGGAACGTTTTCAGGACCATTTCAGTATAAAAATAACCAATTTTTGCGCGCTACGCGCGAATTAGTTGGAATGTTTTATTATTCAAGCTTAACAAGATAGTTTCAGGAACGGTTTTTTTAACCTTTCTTTTTACAATAGCCATTTTTTTAAAAATATTTTGTTATTCAATTCGAACAAGATGGCTTCAGAAACGTTTTCTGGACCTTTTTATTGTTAAAATAGATATTTTTTTGCGCGCTACGCGCGTATTAGTTTCACTGATTATTTATTATTCAAGCTTAACAAGATAGCTTCAGAAAAGTTTTTCTAAACCTTTATTTTTACAATAGCCATTTTTTTCGCGCTCCGCGGGAATTATTTTTTATTTTGTGTTATTCAATTTCAACAAGATGGCTTCATAAACGTTTTCTGAAACTTTTTAGTGTTAAAATAGACATTTTTTGCGCGCTACGCGCGTATTAGTTTCACTGATTATTTATTATTCAAGCTTAACGAGATGGCTTCAAGAACGTTTTTCTAAACCTTCATTTTTACATATAGCACATTTTTCCGCGTTCCGCGCCAATTATTTTCATACTACTTTGTTATTCAATTGGAACAAGATGGCGTCAGAAACGTTTTCTGGACCTTTTTAGTGTGAAAATAGACATTTTTAGCGCGCTATACGCGCAAATTAGTTTCATATTATAAGTCAAACTTAACAACATGGCTTCAGGAACGGTTTGTTAAACATGTTAAACTCCCGGTTAAACCTTTCTTTTGACAATAGCCAATATTCCAAAAAATCCAATCCAAGCCAAAAATCCAATCCAAGGGGCACATCCCCCTCAGACTCGTTACCGCGGATAGCGGTGCGAACCAATGAAATTTATTTTTAAGCCCCCCGGGTAAAAAAATCCTGCGCACGCCTATGTGAAACCGTTGCCTGAAATTACCGCCGACGCATTCCCATTTGCAAGCGAGAACGATGTACCGTTAGCAAGTATTGCTGACTGGAAACCGTCGCCTAAATGGGCTAAATTAAAGCAACGCATTCCCGTTGCAATCGGGAACAGGATACCGTCAGCCAGACAGTGCTACCGGTTGCCGGTTGCCTAATTTACCGCCCTCAGTACCGCTATAACGCTAGAGCACGTTGCGTCCGTGACTGCTCATGACAAGTTCGTTTCAATACCTTTGCCCACTTAAAATTAATTATTACATTCTCGTAGCACAGACCTTATTTTTTATATTTTACTAAATTGACACATAAATATGGCTGTTTTCAAGCAAAATTCATATATATTACCAGCATCTAGGAAAACGGTGAGGCTCTTTTTTATGATAAAGGTATAGTAGGCCTATGTGATCTTTCCAGGGAACGCCCTCAACATCGAGAAGAAAAAAATGAAGGCAGATTTTCTTGCAGATTTACATTACTGAAACCGTACATTCATTCCAAGTTACAGGGCGATACGATTTTTAATTACTTCAAAATCAAAATCATGGTTTTAGAGTGAAAATAAACTGTCGGGTTAACACGACAGTTTATATTTTCACTCTAAATTCACTCTAAAACTATGATTTTGAGGTAATTAGGAATCGTATCGCTCTGTAACTTGGAATGTATGTACGATTTATGATCAGAAATGTAAATCTGCAAGAAAATCTACTTTCTAAAGAAAATCATGAATAGAGGGCGCTCTCTGGAAAAGATCACATAATATGCCTTTAAGTTTTATGTGGGTTAGACCCCGGTGCTGCCCAAAACCCGGGTTTTGCGCAGAAATACGTCATGCAGTTCATGCATGGCATACTGGTTGTTTGTAATACGAGCGCTTAATTTGAAAATCGGGAATTACTTTTATAAGGCCGTTAATAGCGGGGAATATCAGTGATCCTGTTGTGACTGCCGTTTCTATGCAAACTATTAGGCATTGGTTCAATGGACCGTGAGACACATCATTGTTCCTGATGTGTGTTAAGTGAGTGTAAATATTAGGCCCTATATGCTGAATAACTTGTAGGCTACTTAAAATCATTTCATTTAATAGGGAAAACCCCATGGATTGCCATAAATCTCAAATGGTGGCCATTTTGAAAAATAGAAAATAAAATATAAAACGCCCCTCTTCCTCCTTTTTTGAAAAACCCGGACGTGAAACATATTATTTCATTTGGCCTTAAATCAAAAGTAATAGCATCCATGATCATGTATTGAGTGTTCTTTTTTGTTTTATGCTCTCATTTACTTAAAACTATAAGTGGCAATTAATGATTATTGAAGAAACATGGTGGTATAACAAACCTGAAGCAGGGTTCTTGATATTGCTGCTGCTGCTGCTGCTGTCGGGTATGCTGGAAGAAGTAGATGGTTGATTGTCTGTAGGTTCTTGAAGTTTGATTTTTTTTTGGCTGGAGGTGCATTACCTTAAAGGCATATTATGTGATCTTTTCCAGGGAGCGCCCTCTATTCATGATTTTTTTTAGAAAGTAGATTTTCTTGCAGATTTACATTTCGGATCATAAATCATGAATACATTCCAAGTTACAGAGCGACACGATTCTTAATTACCTCAATATCATAGTGTTAGAGTGACTTTAGAGTAAAAATAAGTTGTCGGTGATAACACCGACAGTTTATTTTCACTCTAAAACTAAGATTTTAATATTAAGAATCGTATCGACCTGTAACTTGGAATGTATGTACGATTTATGATCAGAAATGTAAATCTGCATTCAATTTTTTTTCGAGGATTGAGGGCGTTCCCTGGTAAAGATCACATAATACACCTTTGAATGACAAAGAACCAAATAAAAAAATAGCCTTTATATCAGTATGCTTTAATACCATGGTTGAATGCTTTTACAAATCACATTGGATGTAATCAAGTTAAATATGTTGTCCAGCTTCAACGACTTAGGAGATGAGGGCGTAATATATATTACGAGGGTGGGTTGGGGGTGGTGGAAGTTTGGGTCGGGCAGAATTTTTTTTCGTCGCCGAAGATGGCAGAGTTTTTTTCTCCATTTTTAATGGTTTCCTTTATTTTGAGTTTGGTAAAGCATTTTTTCTTCTTTTCTCATTAGTGGGTCAAGGTGTTATTTTGCCTTGATAGTGGGTCAAGGTTTTTTATTTTTATTTTTTAAACATATTTCAGCATTTTCAACTTACCTTTATTTGCTTCTATGGCCGCTGAACTCCTTAAATGGTGGGTTTTTGAAGACACTGTCTGGCGGTAGTGTAAGACTTTCATGCCTTCCATATCAGTGTCGACAGCTACTTAGCCATATGTAATCCGGCGAAGCTCCGACCGACCACGCACAACGAAATGGATCATTCATCATCATCATCATCACTGGTTACACGGCTACAGAACTAGTAAAGCTCCATGATGCCGTGGGGTGTAGTCGAAATTTAATTTTTTAAGGGCAGCCTTGAAACTATCAAGGGTCGGTCGCGTAGTAATGTCTAAGGGTAGCCTATTCCAGTCGCGGATGGTTCTTGGGAAGAATGAGTTTTGTGCTGGTCTGTTCTGGATTCTATGATTTTGTATGCATCAGCTGTGAAGTGCCGGCTTGAATGATTGTTTTTGTTGTCTCTAAGTTGAAGTTTGTCGGATGTCACTGGAGATTAACCCTTGTGAATAAGGTAGAACTGACATAATCTGGCATTCTGGCGTCTTTTCGCCAGACAGTCCCATTTCAGGTCTTGGATCATTTTGGAAACAACGTCGATAGTTGTTGACTACAAAACGTGCAGCCCTTCTTTGAACTTTGTCCAACATCTAAATGTATTTATTCTGGTAGGGGTCGGTGACTGCGGCAGCATATTCAAGGTGTGGTAGAACAAGGCTTTATGCTTTGGCTTTGGTTTCTATGCTGCATTGACGTATGTTTCTTTGAAGAAGACCAAGGATTTTGTTGGCTTTGCTTACAGTGCGCCGATAATTGGATTCCCAGGAAAGGTTTTCAGATATTGTCACTCCCAGATAAGTGTGCTCTTGAACTTGCTTGAGGGTTTCACCAAGCATGGTGTAGTCATTTTGAACGTTGAATGTCTTTAGTCCCACAGTCATGGTGCTACACTTTTTGGGATTAAAGGTCATTTGCCATTTGGAAGCCCATTGACACACATGATCTAGATCTTTCTGGAGTTTATCACAATCCTCGTCGTTGGTATAAGATAGCATCGTCCGCAAACAGTCGTATGTTGCACTGAAGTCCTTCAGTGATGTCATTAATATAAATTAAAAATAGTAATGGACCAATACAGTTCCCTGTGGTACTCCTGAGATAACTGGTTGCCATTTGGATGTTTCACCATTGATTCACATATAAGTAAACGAAAACGAGCGTTTCCATGAGCTGACGTGCGTTACTACTACTACTACTACCTGACATTTATACCGCGCCAAATGATCCTTGAGTCCCTGATGCCCACAGTTTCTCCTCTTGGTCAAGAGTAACCTGCTCGGCTTGTTTCAATGGTTTGTTTATGCCATCCGAAGCCTTCTTTTTCATTTCCGAGTCTAAAGTCAGTTGCACTTCTTTGAATTACTTTTCGATCAACAATTTGTGGAAAACATTGTTCATTTCCATGTAGGCCTAAAGGCTGGTGACCAACTGGTATCATGTCTTCCCTACATATTCCTCTCCATTCTCCTTCCTGACTTCGCATACGAATCGACTAATCCTGTAGTTCACCGTATCCTTGGTCATATGAACGAGTGAGACGATGATAAAATTATTACCATCTCTCGCTGCCTTGGAGTTTCTCCATTTTCTCCATTCTTCAAATAGGTTATGCACCGGACTAGCTTGGAGTAGTTCCTCATCCGAATCTGCCTCCTGACTTGCTTGAAGTAGTTCACTCATCTGCGAAGTCTACACCCCGCATTAAATTGTCTTCAAAATCAAATTTAGGAGTAGAACTTGGCAATTTTCTAAAGGCCATGGTGAAAATGAATATTACGTAACTAATACTAGCACTGATCTACAGGTATGACTGAACTAGACTAACACTCAGTAACAGTGACAGAATAATGATTCAAAATAGTCCCCCCCCCCCATGAACCCAGTGTTCAATAAACAAAGTATTGTGGTTGGATACCTGAACTAAGATATGTATTGTTAAAATCATTTGCATCAGAAGTGTCAAATTTACTTTTATACATAACTTGTCAAGAGGTAAATGATATTTACAGATCACTTATTGCGAGACATAAGTTTAAAAAGCAATACGTGGGCCATCACACAAAAGATATCACACATTGGAAATTAATCTATTGCTTGTTTCCAGTGTTTTTTTATTAAGGAAGGCAATATTTGCCTTATTATTTAAACAATTTTCAAAAAATAATTAATTAAAACATTAAATATTTAAATGAGTGTTGTTTTCGCTTGAAGCATATGTAAGATAAAATGTTCGAAGCAGCTTGTTATCAATTATTATGGTGCCTTGTTCAGGTCGGGTTCGCATGAATCTGCTAGGGAAGGCTCGACCCTACCATGCCTACGGGTTTCGCCTTCCCTAGCAGATTCATGCTCACCAGACCTGAACAAGGCACCATTATAATTGATAACAGGCTGCCTCTCACCCTTTATCTAATACTTAAGCTGACACTACTGCTCCTCTGTCTGATTTGACTAGAAAGAATAATCCTAACAGTACGATATGGACACCTGGGAGTGAAAGGGCTTTTCAGTCCCTCAAAGAAACCTTGTGTGATGAATCAGGCTTGTCAATGCCTGATTTCAGTAAAGAGTTTGTACTACAAACTGATGCTTCAGATTGGGGTCTAGGAGCAGTGCTCAGTCGGATAGGGTTAGATGGTAAAGAGTATCCAGTTGTATTCTTGAGTAGAAAGTTGAAAATAAATGAAGACAACTATGCAACCATAGAGAAAGAGTGTCTAGCTATAAAATGGGCTTATATAGAAAACTTACAGTATTATCTGCTGGGAAGGGAGTTCAGAGTGGTTACAGATCATCAACCACTTAAATGGTTGAACGAGGCCAAGGAGAAGAACAAACGTTTGACACGGTGGAGTCTTGATTTGCCACCATTTTGCTTTTTGTTGTCAAGCTGAGCATCGTAAGGGTCGCCCAAATGGAAACGCAGATGGTCTTTCCCGCAGATAAAGCTGTCTCTTTTGGATTGATACAGCAAGCTGTGTAAAAGATGGTTTAGTAGTATTTAAACAGGTTGATGATGGATATGTATTACGCAAGTGTTAACTATATGAAGTAAATGAACCATTTGACCTCATGTAAAAGCCATAAATAAATAAATGGTGGAAAACAATAATTATATAAATCTAAATTGGGCCTAAAAAAAAAAGAAGGTTTGTTTGCCCAAACAAGAGTTGAAAAAAGTGGGTCGGTAGGTCGATTACCTTTTTCTTCTTCTTTTTTGTTGTTGGTTATAGACACATTTAGTGAAGAAAAATACTATACAATTTGATTTTAATACACTTTAATGTTCTTTAAAACCCTAACCTTCATACCTACGATTCACTACGGCAAATAAAATTATGTCCACGCGCATGCTACAGCATTCGATTCGATGACGTCATCAACCAAGCTGATATGTGTGTACGAAGTCGCTGCCCGTGTGAACGTTGCAGGTTATAGCTGAGTGGTTAGGGACCGGCGCGGCGGGGTCGAATCCCAGGGGTTTCGCGGCGATTATTTGGTTAAAAAATTCGGACTTTGTCCCCCTCCCCCAGTTTCCACACCGTAAAAACATAGCCGGGCTGGTTAGGGCTAATACATATATTTTGTTTTAATAGTGCAGCAGGCAGCCTGTAGTACAAACCTTCAGACCATGCTGGATGGTCTGACATGTTCTGTTTTTCACTAGATAGTGGTAGGATCTTGGATTTGCATCTCCTTTGTATTTTAAAGGGCAGTTTTGTTGATTAGGTTGGCAAATTAAGATGAAAATATCATTTAATACACTATATTTTTCAACATAAAACATTATTAAAAAATCAAAAAAATCTGAAAAAACCCCCAAAAAACCCAAAAAACATGGGGTTTTGAGATATTATGGGTCGGTCGTGTTTGGGCAAACAAACCTTAGGCCTTGTTCTGATAAGTTGTTTGCAGGGAGGCTTCTGTTATTATGTGTCACAAACTTGACTTCGTTGATAGAAAAGTGATGTTTTTATAGTAATTTAAGTGAATTTGTAAAATGGCATGTATGGTAAGTTGCACTATAGTCATACCTATTATCCAGGTCTGACACGGCATTGTTATAGTTGATGGCAATCAGTCAGCTACAATGGTCGCTATTTTCTTTTTCAGCCGCGCGAGTGGGCTCGCTCACCAAACGGACGTTAGTACCAGGGTGAAAATAAAAAGAGATTCATATGTGCTATTTTATGAACAATTCAGGCAAACACTCCACTTTGAACTCAATATTATAGAACCACAAGACTTCAATTAGAGAATAAAGGTATTGTTTTTAGACCGTACCCGTGTTATATTGTCTGACATAAATGCGGACGATAGTATTATTTTAAGTGGCGGAGTTGTTCTACGCAAAAAATAATACTATCGAACGCATTTATGTCAGACAATATAACACGGGTACGGTCTAAAAACAATACCTTTATTCTCATTCGTAAACAATCATACTTTAGACATTTATCAAAGAAATAAGTACATTTCATTGTCCACATTTGACAACTTTTACCCCTGCTAGGATCGAATAACCCACAAACATTCCATCCAATCACATGCGATGAGTAAACCATGCGTAAGCGTCGCGGCGCCGGCATAAACGCAGGAAAGACGCTAAAGACGCACTGCAGAAGTGCGCGTTATGGAGCAAACCACGCATTGTGAAGGTCGGACGCACTATTAAAACGTAGGCCCCACCTCCCCGTGTTAAGTTGTCTCATAGAGATGTCGCCGATTTCTCTGAGAACCAATGAGATTGCTTAAACTTTCTTAGCTGTTTAAGAATATTAATTAGTACACTACACTTTGAAATGATGTAAAGGAACTAGAATATTGAAACTGTATCACCATATTTATGCAAGTTTTATATTGAAAAGTGTCTACATAAATGTGCCATATCTCGTTAAATATGCTTTTTACATTCAATCCTCACATTTATCTGTCACAAGCCTTATAACGCCATTGTTATGTAGCTCAGTTAATTTTTTGAATTCCCATGGCATTTTATGCTGATTGGTAGAAAAATTCATTTCAACTGTATCATAGTAGTGGTATCTCAACTTATTTTTGTAACGGTCTGTGTAAAACGGATAAAACCCATAGAGGGAGATCTTCTCGCAGAATGTCGCAGCTCCAGTAAACAGATACAATCCACTACTAGGATGTTGAGTACGCCAAATCCTAAAGGGAACAAAAATCAAGATAGCAGGGTTAGAACGTTTTTAACACTTTCCATGGTCCAAGCGGCTATTAGTTTTATCATAATTATACAAAATAGATTTTTCAGAAACCTTTCCCAACTTTCAAAGCCTATCTCAAGATCTACTGAACCAATACTAGGCATGTTTGTATTAATGCATTTCTCATGTGGATCCTAAATATGGTGATGAAAAGTGTTAAGGAAAAGGTTGCATTAGAGGTGTCGAATTAATATTCTTTTAGTCTATTTTGTTTATTAATTTCAAAACTATAATAAACACAATACCAAAAATAAGTCCCTGTCTCAACAGTTCGTCATAACATCGTAGGGTAAAACATTTTACCAATAAAACTTAAGTTACAAATAATCCTATGACTGTTTCCTAAGTGTTGTTTGAAAATTAATAAAAGATGTCAATGAATTCATGGCTGAATGAGCTCAAATGGAAGACAAGAACTGCACTTTCAAAAGTCACAAAAGTTTATCAAAACACGATAAACTGTGCTAAGCTCCGAGCCAATAAGGGGATTACTTGACTGAATGATCATGAATTGATAACACATTAGAGTAATGTTCACTTGGTGGGTATTTTAAACTGCACTCAACCCCAGGTGTTTTGCCATGTAAGAAGCCATTCATAAACTGTTGTGACTTTTGAGAAGGGCATTTTTTGTCTTCCATTTGAGCTCATTCAGCCATGTACATCTTTCATTTTCAAACGACACTTAGGAAACAGTCATAGGATTATTTTAACTAAGTTTTACTGGTCAAATGTTTTACCTTACGATGTTATGACGAACTGTTGAGAGGAGGACTTATGTTTGGTGATGTGTTTAGAATAAGACGCACAACTGTTATTTCCTCTTCAACTCATGTACAAGGTCCCCTAAAATTGATAACATATAAAACTCATAAAAATTATTTCCCTGACATTTTCAAATTCAAGAAGGTCGCCCTGAAATTGATTAACTTGATCCCTTTGAGCTCATATGCGAAAATTGTTTCAGATACTGAATAATGTACACCTGCTGAAAACAGTCGAAAACTTATGTTGATGGTTGTGCGCATTGCCGCAATAATACAAATAATATTTCAGAATCGGGTTCCGGGTTACCAGTGGCACCAGCCTCATTGGGGGAGCAATTTTAACTAAATTGATTTTTTTTGGGAGGCCTACGGGGGGGGGGGGGGGGGGACAATTTTTTTTTTTTGGGGGGGGGGGGACCAATGCCGCCCTTTTACCCCTGTAGTGCCGCCACTGCGGGTTACCTTTGTGGAAAACATAAGTGTTTTCAATATGGCAATACCAGTTTCAAGAAGCTACGACATTTTTTCGCTCGTCTGTGTGATATTACGATATCGATCAATTTCGATGTCTCACCAATTAGCCGATTGTCTGTCTTTGTGATATTACGATATCGATCAATGTTGATGTCTCACTGGTCCTCACACAAAACGTTCCTGACCATGCGTTTATCTGTAGCTACTTTTAAATTTCTTACCCGAATTTTGATTCCTCATTCAACATTTTTTGAGTGGCCACAATTAAAGTTATGATTATTAAAAAGCCAGACCTAAACTGGAAGAAACAATTATAATGAATTCGTTTAAGCGATATTTAGCATTTAAGCTGCAATTTCCCCCAAATAATACTTACTCGCGTGCAAGTGGTCCTGCCATTTGTAGTCCATATCCAACTTGAAATTTTATTGACAGAGATTCACTCTGTTGAACGATTGCTTTATATGTTCGTCTACTTAGTCCAGTGTGACTTACAGCATGCCACAAGACAGATCCATTCAAATCTCTCAACCTTTGTATCGCCTGTTCTCTTATTTTTATTGAAGAAGTCTTGTTCACGAATTGTAGCTTTTTGTGTAACTGCAGCGTCCCTTCAGTGTTTATAGTTGTTATATTTTGCTTTTGACCAACATCTTTTGCAAAACCTTTCAAACCTGGTAGATTTGTTCGCAACACAAAATCGTGGCTATCAATCTGTTTGCCGCAGTTACTGTTCAGCAATATACCACCACTCCCGATAATAGCACACGTAGATTGTATTGGTAGACCGTGAGTCCTGTTCAGTTCTGTATAGTGGTTTGTATAATGCATATTTTCAGTTTTTACATCCGGATCATAAATAAGTAGCATCTTAGAAATATTGTACACGGCTATCACCTTTTTTCTGTAATAATAACAAACAATAATACTGGTTTTTAGAAAGTCATCTCTTGATTATTAAGAGTCAGTTTGTGTAATTTTTTAGTATTGACTCTTCAAAAGATAGATTTTTCTCATAGCTTGTGTATTGGTAGGCCCTTGGGCCCTTACAACCAGGGTGACTTTCAAAACAAAAAAAATCGACCTGTTGCCATAGTAACTCACCAAAAACCAATTTGGGTCATTTTGGACCATATTTGCCCTGAAAGTTACTCAAAATTGTCTTATGCCAAGAACTCACCATACCAAAACAGAATAATACTGGAACCGTATAATACAATCACCTCAAAGGATAACTCTTTCCCTACTGACTGATCATTTAAAGGTAAATATCTTACTGCTAAAGGTAAATGCCAATTATTTAAAGGTTGCCTATTTTAGTTTTGTAATAAAGGCGATTTTTGACCAAATTAATGTATTGCCTAAAAAATAATTCTGCCAGGGGTGCCAGAAATTTGTCTTTGTTGGTGTGAGTAGTTAAATGTATTGCCCTTTTAAATCTGTAAAAAGTAGCTTGGGAAAATGATATTCCTAAGTACAGTGTTGCCAGGAACATCAGCCTTTTTGAAATCTGAGCATTTTGTCTAAATAAGCCTTTTTAACCCCTTTTTGTTATAAAAGCATGTGTTTTTTCATATATATTCAATCAAAACATATTCTAATAACTCGGTTACGTTCTTGTGGTTGATTGCAAAGGGTAATCTGTAATAACAATTCGACCTGTTGCCATAGTAACAACCAAAAACCAAATTTTCCCTTACATATACTCAAAATTATCTTATGTCAAGAACTGACCATACCAAAACAGACTAATACTGGAACCTTAGAATACAATCACCTCAAAGGACATTTCTTCCCCTACCGACTGCATCATTTAAGGGTGAATATCTTATTCTTAAAGGTAAATGCTAAGTATTTAAAGGTTGCCTATTTTGAGTTCTAAAAATCAAGGTGATTTTTGACCAAAAGTATTGCCTTAAAAATCTCCTTTTCAGGGGTGCAAGAAATATGTCCTTGCTGGTGTAAGAAGTTAGATGTATTGCCCATTTAGATCTGTAAAAAGTAGCTTGGGCAAATGATGTACCTAAGTAGTGTTGCCAGGAACAACAGTCATTTTTAAATCTAAGCATTTTTACTAAATAAGGCTTTTTAACCCTATTTGTTATAAAAGCATGTGTTTTTTCAATGATATTTAATCAAAACATATTCTAATAACTTAGTTACATTCTTGTGGTTAATTGCAAAGGGTAATCTGTAATAACAATTCGACCTGTTGCCATGGTAACAACCAAAAACCAATTTTTGCCATTTTGGACCAAATTTGCCCTGAAATGTACTCAAAATAATCTTATGTCAAAAACTGACCATACCAAAACAGAATAATACTGGAACCTTAGAATACAATCACCTCAAAGGAAACCTTTTCCCCCTACTGACTGCATCATTTAAGGGTGAATATCTTATTCTTAAATGTAAATGGTAAGTATTTAAAGGTTGCCTATTTTCAGTTCTGAAAATCAAGGTGATTTTTGACCAAAAGTATTGCCTTAAAAATCTCCTTTTCAGGGGGCAGAAATATGTCCTTCCTGGTGTATGTAGTTAGATGTATTGCCCATTTAGATCTGTAAAAAGTAGCTCGGGCCAATGATATTCCTAAGTACAGTGTTGCCAGGAACATCAGCCTTTTTGAAATCTGAGCATTTTGACTAAATAATCCTTGTTATCCCCTATTTGTTATAAAAGCATGTGTTTTTCAATGATATTCAATCAAAACATATTCTAATAACTCAGTTACATTATTGTGGTTGTTTGTAAAGGGTTATCTGTAATGAAAATGTGACCTGTTGCCACGGTAACAACCAAAAACATCTTACTCTTAACGGTAAATGCTAGGTATTTAAAGGTTGCCTATATTCAGTTTTGAAAAAAAGAAGGGATTTTTGACCAAAAGTATTGCCTTAAAAATCCCTCTTAGTAGTAGTTAGATGTATTGTCCTTTCAAATCTGTAAACAGTAGCTTCGGCAAATGATATTCCTAAGTACAGTGTTGCCAGGAACAACAGCCTTTTTAAAATCTGAGCATTTTGACTAAATATGCATTTTCATCCATATTTGTTATAAAAGCATGTGTTTTTTCAATGCTATTCAATCAAAACATTCTAATAACTCGGTTACATTCTTGTGGTTGTTTTCAAAGAGTAATATGAAAAAGAGTGTTGCCTGGGTTACTGGAAAACACCCAATTTCATAAACATACACTGTACATAAATCCAGCAGTATCCAGCAAAACCTATGAAAATCAGTGTTGACAAAATACAATTTTTGCTAGTGTGAGTAGCTGAAATTACAACCTTTTTGTGAACAGCATATAGCATGCAGACAAGCAATACAACGAAGTGGTATCTAGTGTTGGCAGAAAAAAAATGTTTTTGGAATATACAGACAGGTATAGGCATAATACTGAATATACATAACAGGTATATGTATGGTATACATGTTCAAAACAAATTGATAATGAAAGGTAAATATTTGATATCAATATGATGCAAATATCTGTAATATGAAAAACAATTGCAAACATGACCTTACTCTTCACAACTGTAGAACGTTGTTTTATGTTTCAAAATAACAAGGGAGAGTTGCCAGGATTCTAGACCTACACCGTAAAATCTCCAACTGGATACGTAAACTCTAAAACTAACATTATGTCTTGTGTGAACTCTCAGCATAGCCTCCATAAAACTGCTGTAACTCCTTCATTATTCATTTGATCTAATTAAAAGTATACATTTTCATGAAGAAAAGAGGTCAATGAATCCAAACCATGAACATGAAATTAACCATTTTGGAGAAATTATAAAAAAACACACGTTTTTGGACCTATTTTAGGTTTTGTCAAGATAACTAAAAATAAATTCTCTAGGGTTGTTTTTTGTGCCCGTTTTACGTTAAAGTTCATGATTTTGGAGGTCCAAAAAAAAATCACATTTTGTGGCACTTTTTGGTCAATATTTAAATAATAAATCATTATATACAACCCTTTTCTTCAAGAAAATGTATACTTTTATATAGATTAAATGAATAATGAAGAAGTTACGGCAATTTTACGGAAGCTATACCTGAGGATTCACACCCCCTTAAATGGGAAGGGTGGGAAAGGAGCTGAATGCTGTTGGATTTGTGTATGTTTATGAAAATGGGTGTTTTCCAGTAACACAGGCAACACTCATATTACCCTTTGAAACAACCAAATGAATGTATGTTATTAGAATATGTTTTGATTGAATATCATTGAAAAAACACATGTTTTTATAACAAATATGGATGAAAAGGCGTATTTAGTCAAAATGCTCAGATTTAAAAAAAAGGCTGTTGTTCCTGGCACATGTACTTAGGAATATCATTTTCCCAAGCTACTGTTTACAGATTCGAAAGGGCAATACATCGAACTACTCACACCAGCAAGGACACATTTCTAGCACTCCCGGAAGGTTTTTTTTTAAGGCAATACTTTTGGTCATAAATCGCCTTTTTTCAAAACTGCAAATAGGCAACCTTTAAATACTTAGCATTTACCTTTAAGAATAAGATATTCACCATTAAATGATGCAGTCAGTAGGAAAAGAGGTGTCCTTTGAGGTGATTGTATTCTAAGGTTCCAGTATTATACCCTTTTGGTATGGTGAGTTCTAGACATAAGATAATTTTGAGTCAATTTCAGGGCAAATTTGGTCCAAAATGGGCAAAATTGGTTTTTGGTTGTTACCGTGGCAACAGGTCAAATTTGTATTACAGATTACTCTTTGCAATCATAACAGAGTTATTAGAATATGTTTTGATTGAATATCATTTAAAAAACAAATTCTTTTATAACAAATAGTGTTAAAAAGACTGATTTAGTCAAAATGCTCAGATTTCAAAAAGGCTGTTGTTCCTTGCAACACTGTACTTAGGAATACCATTTGCCCAAGCTACCTTTTACAGATTTGAAAGGGCAATACATTTAACTACTCAAACCAGCAAAGACAAGTTTCTGGCACCCCTGGCAGAATTATTTTAAGGCAATACATTTGGTCAAAAATCGCCCTTTTTCAAAACTGAAAATAGGCAACCTTTAAATACTTGGCATTTACCTTTAGGAGTAAGATATTTACCTTTAAAGGATGCAGTCATTAGGGGAAGAGTTGTCCTTTGAGGTGATTGTATTGTAAGGTTCCAGTATTATTCCGTTTTGGTATTGTGAGTTCTTGACATAAGGCAATTTTGAGTAAATTTCAGGGCAAATATGGTCCAAAATGGCCCAAATTGGTTTTTGGTTGTTACCATGGCAACAGGTCGATTTTTTTATTTTTTGAAAGTCACCCTGGTTGTTTAAGTGCCCAAGGGCCTGCCAATACACAGGCTATGAGAAAAATCTATTTTTTGAAGAATAGAATCAATACTAAATAATTACACAAAATGACTCTTAAAGTTAAAAACGCATTCAAATTTTAGTCGTAACACCCCTTATTTGCTTATTAAACAATCTGCTCCGGAACGGGAGCGCGTTTCGCTTGAGGGCGCCTAAAATCGTCTGGCCAAGGTAATGTGTACCCGACGATTTTTATAGCTGCAATGTTTTTAATATTTTGTAAAGGACAGTCTAGTTACCGGAATTCCTTGCTGCAGATAGTCCGACTTAATGACTCTTTGGTCTCACCTTTAAGTCTTTAACCCAAACATCTAACGACACACATCGAAATGAACCGGGTTGCATCGATGAGACCACCCGCCTTTATAGAAATTTTAGGGTTAGGAGTGTGAATATATTTACGTTGAAAGCCTTATTGTATTTAATAGTGACATTTTGACATTATCTCTCGATAAGAAACACTTGGTCGAAAAATTCGGCAGAATAGGAATATTCCAATCTTGAAAATTGCTGTAATGGAGGCTCGTCATAGATATATTATAATTATTGAAGCCTTTGTTGATAAATTTCAAATGTTTAGAATTTGACTCTGACTGTCATGGTAACCACATGAGTGGCTGAACACTAAAACAAGCGTAACTAAAAACAAAAAACGCAAATGTCACCATACTTGGTAATAATAATAATAATAATGCATTTATAATGCGCCATCTATCTAGACAACCTATTCCGAGGCGCAAACATTAAAACAAATAAAAACAAACAGTTAAAATATAAAAACAATTACATCAGTCAATCAGTCAAATCATAAGCAATCTTAAACAGATGAGTTTTTAAAGTCTTTTTGAAACCATCAAGTGAATCACAGAATCGAAGATCTGAAGGGAGTGAGTTCCACAGTTTAGGTGCACAAGCATAGAAAGCCCGGTCGCCATATGAAGAATGTGTCCGAGGAACAGAGAGAAACTGTTTATCTGACGATCTGAGGCGACGTGATGGAATATGTGGATTGAGAAGATCGCTGATATAAGAAGGTGCCATATCATGTAGGGCTTTCCAGGTTAGGAGAAGAAGTTTGAAATGGATGCGATACCGAATAGGTAACCAATGGAGACGCTCTAAAACAGGTGAAATGTGATCACATTTTCTAGTCCTTGTGAGCATTCGTGCAGCAGCATTCTGAGCTCGTTGAAGTTTATTGAGATTTCGTTCAGTGATCCCATATAATAAAGCATTGCCATTGTCAAGACGTGATGTGACTAAGGCGTGAACAAGTGTAGCAGCAGTATCATCATCAAGCACTTGGCGAATTTCATTTATGTTCCTTATTTGGAAATATGTTGATTTGCACACATTTTTGATGTGGTTGTTCATTGACAGCGTGTTATCAAATATAATTCCTAGATTTCGAGCACTAGTAGAAGCCTTAATGTTGGAGGAAGCGATTTGAAGAAAATCAGTGCTAGGTTTTGATTGATGGTATTTTGAAGTAATAATGAGAAGCTCAGTTTTGTCATCATTCAATTTCAACTTATTTGCAGTCACGTTGGTTCTGATAGAACCTCTAAAGGACTGCCCCTTGACCAATGGAAATAACGTACATCGAATAACATTAACACTACGACATCCCAGATGTGATCATTAAATCAATCTTTGTATTCGTTCTATTGTTAAACAACAAGTGCATTATGTATCTCTTTGGGAAATTGGCCAGAAAATGGGTATAGAGAAAGTCAAATTTTTGAAGTCCGGCAGGCACATCCACGTACGATTTTGGCAAAAGTACCCCCCCCCACACCCCCCCCCCCGGCCGGGGTAGTTCAATATGGTGGCTCTAAAAAGAGCCATTTAATAGCCATTTAATCTAACTACCGAAACAGTACAGAGCACGTTCTCAAGGCGTAGACTAATTTCATAGTGATGATTGTCTTCCTTTGCATGGTCGCAGTGACGGATGGCGTTCTCTAGGAACATTCCCGGGGATATTTTCAAAAACACCACGGGTCTTCTCGTACAAGGGCGGATCAGTAAATTATGTCACCAAAGGCAGCCCCGGCTACACAAGACAATACAGGGCGTGTCAAAAAATTGTCCCTTGTGAAAAAATGTTTTTTGGTCATGAAAAATACCAAAATTGGACATGAAGTACTAATATTCATGTTCAGCAATCTTTAGTGTGTCATAAGAATTTTCTTCTATGATTTTGGAGCTTTTGTTATCAAATGTTGATACATCTACTCAGGCAGGTCAAATTCCGCTTTGGCCACTTTTCTTGGGCAGAGAACTCTTTTATTAGAATCGCCATTCAGTGTGTACTTAGGGGCTCAATAAGGTTTCGGAGTTGTTTATCTTGAATCGACAACGGTAAGACGGGTTTATTTTGCAAGCTGCCCGAGCAAAATAAACCCGTCTTACCGTTGTCGATTCAAGATAAACAACGACGAAGACCTTGTTGAACCCCGTTCAACAACGACCAAGCATATTTCCATCATGCAAATGTGAATATCGTTTTGGATAATTGATGAAAACAAGTTAAAAAAACTGGTTTTAATAGGCTTAATTTGACATGAAAAAAATAGCTGCTCTTTAAAAACCGAACAAAAATTTTACGATTTATTATAATTAGGCCCTTATTTGGACATCGTCAGTTCCCCGTATGGGCGAGGGAACTTCTGAATGGGCTGGGTTACAAAAAGCAAACATTAGAGAAGTAATTGTGAAATTTAAAATATTTTGTAAATAGCATTTTATTCACACACTACCTTTAACATTCTGAGAAAAATTAAATCAAGAATGCGTTTAATTTACACAGCACATTTTGATACATGTTTACAGATTATTTGTATCAAATCAAAACACACCCTTCCATTTCAATAGTGGTAAGGTCCATTAGATGAAAGGGAACTCATTTTATCGCAATGATGCAAAAATGGCGATTCTCTTGTGCTCAGGTAGCGACCGTTCGGACTAAAATTGTGGCTTTAGGAGTGAGCCGTGACATATGGCCCTCGCCGAAAATATTGTCCTCATGGATATAGCTACATTTCGGTATATAAAGCTGTTTGCTAACTTTAAGGATTGCATGGCGAAATGCATTTATACGCCGAAAAAAATGAACACATTTTGCGAACATTTTTGTTTGTTTACAATTATGCATCGATGCATAATGCATTAGTGGTTTCGAAATAAGCCATCCTTGTAAATTGCATATGAACAGTGGGTTTATCTCAAATCGACAACGCTTTGTTACTGTACTTATGGTATGGGGGAGTTGTTGAATTGAACGTAATCAATCAAATCAATAATAATCTACCTACTAAATCTTGATAGTTAGTTTAATTAGAGCAGAAAACATATTTTCATCCATATTATCCATGACAAACCACAGAATATTTGAATTTTAGATGCATTTTTAACAATACATTACCATATCCTGTAATCATGATCGGAATCAAAAATACATTTTTTCAGTTGAAATTAATTTTCTTGTTCAAAGTGGCTTAAGTGGGATGTGCACTCTTGTTACTGAATTGGTCATATATCGGTAGTTTCAATGGGATAAAGTGTATTTGATTTAGACTAATAGGGCTAACCAACCGTCTACTTGTTTAAAAACATGAAAACATGGGATGTATCTTTAGTTAATTTTCTAATTCATGGGACACTGTTTTTGACACGCCCTGTACTGTCTTTATTATGCCATGTCTTCCTTTACATCACATCATTAGCTCCATCTTATGTAAAAGTGGAGCTATATCGCCTAAATATTATTTGCCAAGCCCATTTCTGCAGCTACTTATCTACCTATAAAATTGAGCCTACAAAGTCGGTATTGAATCATTCTGCATCACGACAATGCAATCCTCACAATTTACAAAGCTTGCCTCATCCCGACTTACTATAACTGTGTGATGAGAATGATATTCATTTGATGGAACATCCACCCTAATCACCTGATTTGGCTCCCTGCGACTTCTGGCTCTTTCCCAACAATCAAATCAAAGATTGATGGGAGGCCTATTTCAAGGATCCAAAACATAGCCAAAGCCGTACATTCAGAGATGAGATCACCCTACTTAGGAGCGCCGCCTATGCTTCGAGAAGTGGAGGATGAGGATGCAGCGGTATATACAGGCTGTATCAAAATGATTTGTACTCTGATATGTTCCATTTTCAAAAAAGCATTAAAAATATAAAATCTCTGATAAATACAATATTTTTGATTTTAATAAATAGGGAATTATGTCAACTTATTGATCTGATAATCTGAAGATAATTGGAGGTTGTTTCTGACCGCTATTGTCATTCAAATGAAGATCGACGTAATCATGGTTTTATTCGCAGCAACGCAAATTGAATAGGTTCACTGCACAAACTCTTTATAAGTAGTGAATATATGAGTGCAGTCATGAGGAACTTTGAATTGTGCGCTTCAGATCTAACGTTTCGATGAAAATGATAAAAACACCAATATTCCTTTAAAAGCTTGTAAATTCTGAAAAAAATGTTCGATTGTCGTAAATCAAAATTCTTAGAAAAGATGAAACTTCAATAATTTTGCATATAGAAGCAAAATGGTCTAAATGGTTCGTAACATATCAAAAAAAATTCTGAAAAACTGATCAGACCACGGTACAAATCTTTTTGATACAGCCTGTAGACGTCCAGGGAAGCTTATTCAAGGGAATGTGACTGTTTTTTGTTAATTGACTTCCCATCTCTAGAAACATGGCCCAAGTGTCAAAACGTTTTGATCCGTCCTCGTATCAGACCAGAGTTTTGAGCCACCACGCCTGGCGCCCTTTTCTCTGAATCCCTTTCGTCCTTTACCACGGTATCAGCTTTGAAAAACTATAGACGAATTGACAAACAGTGCAATTTCAAACAATAAAAACAAATGCTACACGACTTCACCATTCGCATGCTCCAACTAGAAGAATCTGACTAAAATTGTGGAAACCAGTTACACTTCCTACATGTCCTAGGGTTTCCCGGTTTGTTCCCTCTGCTTATTTAACGGATCGCAATGCAATTACATTGTATTCTAATTACTACAGCATTTGAAATTGTCCGATACTGGAACAAACACTGACTTTGTACCAGTATTTTCCAGTATCGGACGATACTAGTACAGTTCAGAATCGGAGACCTAAAGTACACTTTTCCCCCACATTTGAGTGTTTCAGTATAGACCGATATACCTATCCGGGACCTAAAGTACAAATCTTTTTACTTCATCTTCAAACACACTAAAGATAAAGCACTCAAGCCGAACGCGTTCCTGTTCCGAAACAGACTGATGATCATTTAAGTCGTGGCATATACGCAAGAAAGTACGGTACCTGAAAATTGAGATATTTGTCTCGTTCCACTCCCGATCCAGATTGAATTGTTTCTTCTGCTGAAATGTATTAGGTAGTTCCGTCGTTGAATTAAATGCATTAGGTAGTTCCGTCGTTGAACTAGCGGTGTATGGGATTACATTTCCAACGATACTGAAAAGTCAAGACACATAAATGCATAGTGATTTCGTGAAACTCATATTTTTTTGTTCTGCATCCATGATTTGAGTGTAATAACTGTGACAAGTATACCTTGTCTTAGGTAATAATGTTTATCAATGCATTTTATTATTTTTCTTTTCTCCCTTTTTAATACTCAATTAACAATCAAAATGATTTTTATACGATCGCTTAATGTGTAAAGATTTGCATGTTTCATGGGATATTTGTTAATTTCATTCAACGAAAATAAATATGTGTCTCAAATACACTCATAATTTTGACCGGAAATATTTTATGACAGAGAATGAGTATTCTGTTAAGTGAAACTGACATTTCAAAATAACCTTTGCAATCAAATAAATGATTTCATCTTAACTCAAAATAATGTTAATGACAGTGAAAAGTTTTCACTGACCATCCAGGATTTGAAAAGGACCTTTGGATCTGAGTCAGATTCATGGCAATTTGTAGTAACAACTGAGGATGAGTCAGATTCACGTCAATTTGTTGTAACAACTGATGAGGAGTCAGATTCATGGCAATTTGTAGTAACAACCGAGGATGATATACCAACTGGGTGTGGGGAAACAGGCAATGACAAGGGAGAATAACGCGATAATACAGAGAAATAACAAATAACAATTACACACGGAAATGCAATGGGACAAGCAATACAAATTGCTGTGCAATAAAACAACAAAAATATAACGTAACAAAAAAGACCGACGTTTCAAGTGGATATACCACCATTCATCAGGGGGAAAATATAAAAACAAAAGTGGTAAGAACTATAAAGAAGATAATGCACCACACAAGTTTACCACTATAATTATAGCACAATGTCAGTAATAGATGTTGCCTACTAGACATCCGAGTTACTCTTTGCATTTTACATTTTCGAGATATCCTCTTGTATTCGTTTTCTGATTCTTGGTGTGCTTTGTTCCTGGTTCCGTTGGATTCATCTTTTTAAGTTTTAAACTGAGGATGATCCAAATTTATGTCAATTTGTGTAACAACTGAGGAAGAGTCATATTCACGTCAATTTGTTGTAACAACTGAGGATGAGTTAGATTCATGGCAATTTTAATAACAACTGAGGATGAGTCAGATTCGTGACAATTTGTTGTAACAACTGGGGATAAGTCAGATTCATGGCAATTTGTAGTAACAACTGAGGATGAGTCAGATTCATGTGAATTTGTTGTAACAAATGAGGATGAGTCAGATTCATGTCAATTTGTTGTAACAACTGAAGATGAGTCAGATTCATGTCAATTTGTTGTAACAACGGAGAATGAGTCAGATTTATGGCAATTTGTTGTAACAACTGAGGATGAGTCAGATTCATGGCAATTTGTAGTAACAACTGAGGATGAGTCAGATTCATGTCAATTTATTGTACCTAATGAGGAGGAGTCAGATTCATTGACATTTGTAGTAACAACCAGTCAATAGTTAGGTCACCCAAGCCTAATGAAAGCTATGAAGATTGTTAAACGGGGTCAGTCGTCACAAACATGCACAAACACAATAGTCAAACAACCTTGCTATTGTCAACACTCCCTACACAGAGGACTGCATTCGCCATGTATGTCTATGGCAGATTTCATTCCGTGGTATGAAGCTCTGAAGTTTCCGTGGTCTTCGCTATTTCCAAGCAGATAGAGCAATACGTACATGGACTTATTTGTAGACGAGGGTTGATTTCACGATTTAGTGAGGTTTAGAATGAGTTAGGATTCCTGTAATTTCGAAGACCACAGATTTTCGAAACGTGAATTTTCCAACATTTTACGACATAAATTTGGTCACAAAACGTGTTTAATACTATACATTTAACGTTCTGTAGATGTTATTGACCCTCCTCTAAAATTCTACATGATTTTTAACACGTTTCTCAGTTTGTGAGATGCCCAAATAAACCATTTTCCGAAGCTATTTCTAGCAAATATTGCAGTCATTGCGACTCCATTGTTTTCTTGCGTATAACAAAATATGACATGCAGCGTGACCTCCCTACTGACTGCAACCGAGGACGATATACCAACTGAGTGTGGGGAAACAGACAATGACAAGGGAGAATAACGCGATAAAACAGAGAAATAACAAATAACAATTACACACGGAAATGCAATGGGACAAGCAATAAAAATTGCTATGCAATAAAACAACAAAAATATAACGTAACAATAAAGACGACGTTTCAAGTGGATATACCACCCTTCATCGGGGACAAAATATAAAAACAAAAGTGGCAAGAACTAAAAAAAGATAATGCACCACACAAGTTTACCACTATAATTATAGCACAATGTCAGTAATAGATGTTGCCTACTAGACATCCGAGTCACTCTTTTCATTTTACATTTTCGAGATATCCTCTTGTATCAGTTATCTGATTCTTGGTGTGCTTTGTTCCTGGTTCCGTTGGATTCATTTTTCAAGTTTTAAACTGAGGATGATTCAAATTCACGTCAATTTGTTGTAACAACTGAGGATGAGTCAGATTCATGTCAATTTGTTGTAACAACTGAGGATGAGTCAGATAGATTCACGTCTATTTGTTGTAACAACTGAGGATGAGTTAGATTCATGGCAATTTGTAGTAACAACTGAGGATGCGTCAGATTCATGTCAATTTGTTGTAACAACTGAGGACGAGTCAGATTCATGGCAATTTGTAGTAACAACTGAGAATGCATGGCAATTTGTTGTAACAAATGAGGAGGAGTCAGATTCATGTCAATTTGTAGTAACAACTGAGGATGAGTCACATTCATGTCAATTTGTAGTAGCAACTGAGAATTCATGGCAATTTGTTGTAACAAATGAGGAGTCAGATTCATGGCAATTTGTAGTAACAACTGAGGATGAGTCAGATTCATGGCAATTTTAGTAACAACTGAGGATAAGCCAGATTCATGTCAATTTGTTGTAACAACTGAGGATAAGTCAGATTCATGGCAATTTGTAGTAACAACTGAGGATGAGTCACATTCATGTCAATTTGTAGTAACAATTGAGGATGAGTCTGACTCATGTCAATGTGTAGTAACAACTGAGGATGAGTCGGATTCATGTCAATTTGTAGTAACAACTGAGGATGAGTCACATTCATGTCAATTTGTAGTAACAACTGAGAATTCATGGCAATTTGTTGTAACAAATGAGGAGGAGTCAGATTCATGGCAATTTGTAGTAACAACTGAGGATAAGCCAGATTCATGTCAATGTGTTATAACAACTGATGATAAGTCGGATTAATGGCAATTTGTAGTAACACCTGAGGATGAGTGAGATTCATGGCAATGTATAGTAACAACTAAGGATGAGTTAGATTCATGTCAATTTGTAGTAACAACTGAGGATGAGTCTGATTCATGTCAATGTGTAGTAACAACTGAGGATGAGTCAGATTCATGGCAGGCAATGTATAGTAACAACTGATGATGAGTCAGATTCATGTCAATGTGTAGTAACAACTGAGGATGAGTCAGATTCATGGCAATTTGTAGTAACAACTGAGGATGAGTCTGATTCATATCAATGTGTAGTAACAACTGATGATGAGTCAGATTCATGGCAATTTGTAGTAACAACTGAAAATGAATCAGATTCATGTCAATTTGTTGTAACAACTAAGGATGAATCAGATTCATGTCAATTTGTAGTAACAACTGAGGATGAGTCGCATTCATGTCAATTTGTTGTAACAACTAAGGATGAGTCAGATTCATGTCAATTTGTAGTAACACCTGAGGATGAGTCACATTTATGTCAATTTGTTGTAACAATTTTTGCTACGTCGCATCGATACCACTTACCCGTTGATCCCAAAATAGGTTATATCTCTTCCACTCAATGACACCACTGATGACACACAATATTTTCCTAAATATAGCATTACAATTAATACAGACGAAAAGAACGATGACAAAATCAGAATGCAGAGCACTTTCTTGCGGTGGTTCATCATTACTCAGGTTGTAAAAGGCAACGATTTAAAAAGGCAAGGCGGTAAATCGAAAATCTACTCCTTTCTTTAGGATATAAACAACGGTTGATTATTCTTCAAATAAGCCATCAATTCTGGTAGAAATAATTGTAAAAATCACACTGCACTGAGATGCAATACGATTAATGAGCGCGTTTGTGCCTTGTGCTCAGGATGTGTTAACGTCAGTACACAAGTTTTACAGATGGGCAAAATACCAATTTGCAGTTCAAGTGATTGACACAATCGAACAGCCAAACGCAAACAATCCTCTTACCAGGAATAATTTGAACCATAAATTCCACTTGTAATTTACAGACCGTGGTCATCATTTTATAGCATAAATTTGCACATCATATTATACATATACTGTACATCATATTATACATATACATATGTACACAGACCGGGGTACATTATTCATAATCAATCATCCCTATTCATGCGATCTTAACCATCCAATGTTCTGCTTGGGTTGCATTGGACACAATGTGAGGCCTTGAATTTTTTTAGCTCTATTATACAGTGCACTTATAAAACTCTATTGTACATTTCACGGACATAAATTATGCTAATGAGCTCATTAAATGACGTCACTTGCATCATCGGGTTTCCCCGATGATTGAAATACGTTGATTGAAATTCTAGGTCGAGTAAAATGATGTTCTTATTTGTTGTCTGTGAGCTTTTCTGATTTTTTTCCCGTATTGGAGTATTTTTTTATTGAAAATAGACAATTCAAATTAAACGTTGGTTCCAAGTTCAACTGACAGCACATGTATTAAAGGCGACAGCAACGGCAATATGCAAGCAACATTTGAGAAAAAACGATGCCCGACTTTGCAAGAAAGTGTACGGGGAAGTGTACGGGTGAACATGGCAAACCAAAACAGCCTAGTAAATAATCACCTCCGTGGCGCAATTGGTTAGCGCGTTCGGCTGTTAACCGAAAGGTTGGTGGTTCGAGTCCAGCCGGCGGCGTTGTTACTTTTTGCATTTAATGCAGATCGACAAATCACAGTAAAAATATAATATTGACAAAATCACAGACCACTTACACAAAAATCGCATCTGCGCATGCTCCTGTCGTGATCGAAATCCACCACACAAGCAATGGGCGAGTTTTATAAGTGCAGTGTTGTATCAGTAATATACACTCGGCAAAAGGAGTTCTTGGACACTTAAATTAAATTAATATTTAATAGAATATATATAATTATATATATGATTATATATATATAATTGTATATCAAAATAAGCAGAAAGTAATCCTCTAACAGCTTAACATGGAATTTAGACATGATCACTCATGCATGGCAGATCCCATTCACTTGACAATGGCAAGGAAATTGCAAAAAATTTGATAATCCCTCCATTCAAATGACTGTAAATGCTGATTTCTTGCAATTTCCTTTTACGCACCTTCCATTGCTTAATGAATGTGCTCAGCCATGCATGAATGCGTACATCTTAATTTCATACAGACATGGTAGAGAATTATTGTCTGCTTATTTTGACATACAATTGTTTAATTTATATTAAATATTTATGTGAAATATTTGAACTTCAATGAGTGTCCAGGAACTTCTTTTGACGAGTGTATTTGAAATTACTATTCTACTTAATAGTAACAAACATTTAGTTACATAAAAACAACAATTCTTATTAAAAGAGAAGAATATAGGCTCACTATTCGGATTTATAGTAGAATATTGATTTTTTTTAAAATTTTGACCTTTACGGGACCCAACATATTAAAAAAAAAAACCCAACTATTTTCCCTTTTTAAACTACCAAATGAATCCTTAGATACACAGCTAGTTAGATTTGTGCAATTCAATATAGGGTTAGTATGAAAAAAGGAGTAACAAATATAAGTTATGAGATAAAATCGAAGCACCCTTCTTCAGATGCGTTTTCTCCCTCTCGGTATAGCTGTAACACTTCCAAACCTACATGTATATATCTATCTAGAGCCACATGCAGGTATTATTACTCAGCTGAAAAATACAACGCTCTGATTGGTCAATTCTCTAAAATATCAAGTCCCAGATCATAGGTTTTAGCATATAACCATGGAGGAATACTAAGGAGGACTTACTCTTTTAGAAATCGAGAACAGCGTGGGCGCCCTCGCAAGAACTTGGGACAATCCAGTTAAGGTTTGAACTCTATAAGACTGCCACAGTTCCGCCTAGAGTTAGCCTGCATTGTCGTGGCGTTTTAACATTACGTGTATAATGTGTATGATTGTTTCGGCGCGAGCCCGCAAGAGCGTAATAAGTCTTACTCTTCTGATTTGAAGAACGGTTCGTTACAATAGACTTGTAAATGATCTTTGCATTAGTCTACGGGGTGGTGGTGGGGGGGGGGGGGGGGGGGGGGGTGGGGGGGTGTAACAAGGATTAAGAAAAGTTGGTTATGAAATGAGACCAGGTTATATTCGAAATATAGACTTCAAACGCCACTATTAAAAAATTGCCAATAGAACAAAGCTGATCTGGTTGCTGCGGTATTTTCAGGAGAGGGGGGTGGGGTGACTGAGCGGTATTAGTCCTTCAGTGGCATAACTACCGCGGGGAGATATTCTCCTAAATGAGTGACAAAACTCCATGTATGACTAAAAATAGTCATTTATATACACCTGACCACCGGCCTATCTTTCCACATGCGGGGGGGGGGGGGGGGGGGGGGGGGGGGGGGGGGGGGGGGGGGCATTCAGGGTCTCTATAATGGGGTGGATTTTGACGAAAACTAGATTTCGAATGCAAATTGTCACAATTTGTATAAAGGAGCCAAGGGTCGCCAGCTTCTTAGTGGCATATGCCCGTAATGGCAGCGGTCCCTATTATGTTAGAATACCTTATAGTGTTCGTGCCTTTAATTAAAGGATTTTAAAAAAAACCCAGTTTCTTCAGATATAGAAATATGGCACCATTGAATCCGTTTACACTCTTAAAGATAATAACGAAGCAATTCAATTTTAAGCGTTTGATGTGGCGTCTAAATAGTAAAAACGAGATTTTTTAGTTTTTAGCCACCATCAATCTCTCAACAGCTAAATTGTCAGTCCTACATTAAACCGAGACCATGATATAAATTGTTGTTTACATACAGGCGAAATGAGTGCATTTATTCCTGTCGAGTCTCAGTTTCTTTTTGGCCGTACGTAGCCTCTCCGCTCAACGTAGACGCCATTATGATTTAAATTAGACCAAATGGATATTAGACCAAGTGGAAATTATCTATATACTAATTTTCGGTCCCTCGCTTTATTAGATAGTTCAATAATAATTTTACATTCGCGTCCCTCTTCAACTGAAAAAGCGTGGTAATTGCGCCTCTAATATACGAGCTAATTAGATAGTTTAATGCCCGTTTTTCCCCGTTTTCAGACATGCGCAGAAAGGATCGCAGGTGATAATCCGAAATATTGAATTTCTTTTACTCGGGTAGCTACTGTTCGGACACAAATTGTGGTTTTCGGAGTGAGTGATGACATATGGTCTTCACCCAAAATATTTTCATCAGGGATATAGCTACATTTCTGTATATGCGGCTGTTTGTTATTCTTAAAGAACGCATAGTAACAAGCATTACGGGACAATACGTCCGACAAATAAAAATATTTCACGATTTTTTTTCTAAATGTAAACAAAAACTCTTACACAGATCTTAAAGTAACACTTTTACATTAGTAACAGAGATGAACGCGGAGTTTGCCCCTAACGCGACGATGAAGAAACTGGCGGCACCATGCCAATGGTGTTGCTGCAGACCCCGTTTCGGGAGTTAGGTGCACAGTTGGTCATTTTGATAGACGGCGACGATATATGTGTACAAAGAGATAGGGGATATAATTGATATTTTACGATTTAACCACGATATAAATGATATTTTAGATATATTTATTGCCGATACAAGTGACACATTTATTTCAATGTGATATATCTGATATTCTTGATATTTCCGATATAAATGATATAAAAGATACAAACGATAGTTTTGACAATATAAAAGATAGAGATTTTTCTACTGAGATGTACTTTTGCGACGATATATCTGATATTCTTGATATTTTTGATATAAAAGATACAAACGATAGTTTTGACGATATAAAAGATAGAGATATATTAAGTGAGTTGTAAATTTGCGACGATATATCTGATATTCTTGATATTTCCGATATAAATGATATAAAAGATACAAACGATAGTGTTGACGATATAAAAGATAGAGATTTTTTGATTGCGTTGTACTTTTTGCGACGATATATCTGATATTCTTGATATTTTTGATATAAAAGATATAAAAGATACAAACGATAGTTTTACGATATAAAAGATAGAGATGAGATGAGTTGTACTTTTGCGACGATATATCTGATATTCTTGATATTTTTGATATAAAAGATATAAAAGATACAAACGATAGTTTTGACGATATAAAAGATAGAGATGAGATGAGTTGTACTTTTGCGACGATATATCTGATATTCTTGATATTTTTGATATAAAAGATATAAAAGATACAAACGATAGTTTTGACGATATAAAAGATAGAGATGAGATGAGTTGTACTTTTGCGACGATATATCTGATATTCTTGATATTTCCGATATAAATGATATAAAAGATACAAACGATAGTTTTGACGATATAAAAGATAGAGATTTTTTGATTGAGATGTACTTTTGCGACGATATATCTGATATTCTTGATATTTTGATATAAAAGATACAAACGATAGTTTTGACGATATAAAAGATAGAGATATAGTTAATAAGTGAGTTGTAAATTTGCGACGATATATCTGATATTCTTGATATTTCCGATATAAATAATATAAAAGATACAAACGATAGTTTTCACGATATAAAAGATAGAGATTTTTTGATTGCGTTGTACTTTTGCGACGATATATCTGATATTCTTGATATTTTTGATATAAAAGATATAAAAGATACAAACGATAGTTTTGACGATATAAAAGATAGAGATTTTTTTACTGAGATGTAGGCCTACTTTTGCGACGATATATCTGATATTCTTGATATTTTTGATATAAAAGATACAAACGATAGTTTTGACGATATAAAAGATAGAGATATATTAAGTGAGTTGTAAATTTGCGACGATATATCTGATATTTTTGATATTTCCGATATAAATGATATAAAAGATACAAACGATAGTTTTGACGATATAAAAGATAGAGATTTTTTTGATTGAGTTGTACTTTTGCGACGATATATCTGATATTCTTGATATTTCCGATATAAAAGATACAAACGATAGTTTTGACGATATAAAAGATAGAGATATATTAAGTGAGTTGTAAATTTGCGACGATATATCTAATATTCTTGATATTTCCGATATAAATGATATAAAAGATACAAACGATAGTTTTGACGATATAAAAGATAGAGATTTTTTGATTGCGTTGTACTTTTGCGACGATATATCTGATATTCTTGATATTTTTGATATAAAAGATATAAAAGATACAAACGATAGTTTTGACGATATAAAAGATAGAGATGAGATGAGCTGTACTTTTGCGACGATATATCTGATATTCTTGATATTTTTGATATAAAAGATATAAAAGATACAAACGATAGTTTTGATATAAAAGATATAAAAGGTACAAACGATAGTTTTGATGATATAAAAGATAGAGATTTTTTTAATGAGATGTACTTTTGCGACGATATATCTGATATTCTTGATATTTTTGATATACAAGATACAAACGATAGTTTTGACGATATAAAAGATAGAGACATATTAAGTGAGTTGTAAATTTGCGACGATATATCTGATATTCTTGATATTTCCGATATAAATGATATAAAAGATACAAACGATAGTTTTGACGATATAAAAGATAGAGATTTTTTGATTGAGTTGTACTTTTGCGACGATATATCTGATATTCTTGATATAAAAGATATAAAAGATATAAAAGATACAAACGATAGTTGTGACAATATAAAAGATAGATTTTTGATTGAGTTGTACTTTTGCGACGATATATCTGATATTCTTGATATTTTTGATATAAAAGATATAAAAGATACAAACGATAGTTTTGACGATATAAAAGATAGATTTTTTGATTGAGTTGTACTTTTGCGACGATATATCTGATATTCTTGATATTTCCGATATAAATGATATAAAAGATACAAACGATAGTTTTGACGATATAAAAGATAGAGATTTTTTGACTGAGATGTACTTTTGCGACGATATATCTGATATTCTTGATATTTTTGATATAAAAAATTATAAAAAATACAAACGATAGTTTTTACGATATAAAAGATAGAGATGAGATGAGTTGTACTTTTGCGACGATATATCTGATATTCTTGATATTTTTGATATTTTTGATATAAAAGATACAAACGATAGTTTTGACGATATAAAAGATAGAGATGAGATGAGTTGTACTTTTGCGACGATATATCTGATATTCTTGATATTTCCGATATAAATGATATAAAAGATACAAACGATAGTTTTGACGATATAAAAGATAGAGATTTTTTTACTGAGATGTAGGCCTACTTTTGCGACGATATATCTGATATTCTTGATATTTTTGATATAAAAGATACAAACGATAGTTTTGACGATATAAAAGATAGAGATATATTAAGTGAGTTGTAAATTTGCGACGATATATCTGATATTCTTGATATTTCCGATATAAATGATATAAAAGATACAAACGATAGTTTTGACGATATAAAAGATAGAGATTTTTTGATTGAGTTGTACTTTTGCGACGATATATCTGATATTCTTGATATTTCCGATATAAAAGATACAAACGATAGTTTTGACGATATAAAAGATAGAGATATATTAAGTGAGTTGTAAATTTGCGACGATATATCTGATATTCTTGATATTTCCGATATAAATGATATAAAAGATACAAACGATAGTTTTGACGATATAAAAGATAGAGATTTTTTGATTGCGTTGTACTTTTGCGACGATATATCTGATATTCTTGATATTTTTGATATAAAAGATATAAAAGATACAAACGATAGTTTTGACGATATAAAAGATAGAGATGAGATGAGCTGTACTTTTGCGACGATATATCTGATATTCTTGATATTTTTGATATAAAAGATATAAAAGATACAAACGATAGTTTTGATATAAAAGATATAAAAGGTACAAACGATAGTTTTGACGATATAAAAGATAGAGATTTTTTTAATGAGATGTACTTTTGCGACGATATATCTGATATTCTTGATATTTTTGATATACAAGATACAAACGATAGTTTTGACGATATAAAAGATAGAGACATATTAAGTGAGTTGTAAATTTGCGACGATATATCTGATATTCTTGATATTTCCGATATAAATGATATAAAAGATACAAACGATAGTTTTGACGATATAAAAGATAGAGATTTTTTGATTGAGTTGTACTTTTGCGACGATATATCTGATATTCTTGATATAAAAGATATAAAAGATATAAAAGATATAAAAGATACAAACGATAGTTTTGACAATATAAAAGATAGATTTTTGATTGAGTTGTACTTTTGCGACGATATATCTGATATTCTTGATATTTTTGATATAAAAGATATAAAAGATACAAACGATAGTTTTGACGATATAAAAGATAGATTTTTTGATTGAGTTGTACTTTTGCGACGATATATCTGATATTCTTGATATTTCCGATATAAATGATATAAAAGATACAAACGATAGTTTTGACGATATAAAAGATAGAGATTTTTTGACTGAGATGTACTTTTGCGACGATATATCTGATATTCTTGATATTTTTGATATAAAAAATTATAAAAAATACAAACGATAGTTTTTACGATATAAAAGATAGAGATGAGATGAGTTGTACTTTTGCGACGATATATCTGATATTCTTGATATTTTTGATATAAAAGATATAAAAGATACAAACGATAGTTTTGACGATATAAAAGATAGATTTTTTGATTGAGTTGTACTTTTGCGACGATATATCTGATATTCTTGATATTTCCGATATAAATGATATAAAAGATACAAACGATAGTTTTGACGATATAAAAGATAGAGATTTTTTGACTGAGATGTACTTTTGCGACGATATATCTGATATTCTTGATATTTTTGATATAAAAAATTATAAAAAATACAAACGATAGTTTTTACGATATAAAAGATAGAGATGAGATGAGTTGTACTTTTGCGACGATATATCTGATATTCTTGATATTTTTGATATAAAAGATATAAAAGATACAAACGATAGTTTTGACGATATAAAAGATAGATTTTTTTGATTGAGTTGTACTTTTGCGACGATATATCTGATATTCTTGATATTTTTGATATAAAAGATATAAAAGATACAAACGATAGTTTTGACGATATAAAAGATAGAGATATATTAAGTGATTTGTAAATTTGCTACGATATATCTGATATTCTTGATATTTCCGATATAAATGATATAAAAGATACAAACGATAGTTTTGACGATATAAAAGATTGAGATGTGATGAGATGTTCTTTTGCGACGATATATCTGATATTCTTGATATAAAAGATACAAACGATAGTTTTGACGATATAAAAGATAGAGATTTTTTTATTTTTTTATTTTTTTACTGAGCTGTACTTTTGCGACGATATATCTGATATTCTTGATATATTTGATATAAAAGATATAAAAGATACAAACGATAGTTTTGACGATATAAAAGATTGAGATGTGATGAGATGTTCTTTTGCGACGATATATCTGATATTCTTGATATAAAAGATACAAACGATAGTTTTGACGATATAAAAGATAGAGATGAGATGAGCTGTACTTTTGCGACGATATATCTGATATTCTTGATATTTTTGATATAAAAGATATAAAAGATACAAACGATAGTTTTGATATAAAAGATATAAAAGATACAAACGCTAGTTTTGACGATATAAAAGATAGAGATTGTTTTACTGAGATGTACTTTTGCGACGATATATCTGATATTCTTGATATTTTTGATATACAAGATACAAACGATAGTTTTGACGATATAAAAGATAGAGACATATTAAGTGAGTTGTAAATTTGCGACGATATATCTGATATTCTTGATATTTCCGATATAAATGATATAAAAGATACAAACGATAGTTTTGACGATATAAAAGATAGAGATTTTTTGATTGAGTTGTACTTTTGCGACGATATATCTGATATTCTTGATATTTTTGATATAAAAGATATAAAAGATACAAACGATAGTTTTGACGATATAAAAGATAGATTTTTGATTGAGTTGTACTTTTGCGACGATATATCTGATATTCTTGATATTTTTGATATAAAATATATAAAAGATACAAACGATAGTTTTGACGATATAAAAGATAGATTTTTTGATTGAGTTGTACTTTTGCGACGATATATCTGATATTCTTGATATTTCCGATATAAATGATATAAAAGATACAAACGATAGTTTTGACGATATAAAAGATAGAGATTTTTTGACTGAGATGTACTTTTGCGACGATATATCTGATATTCTTGATATTTTTGATATAAAAGATATAAAAGATACAAACGATAGTTTTTACGATATAAAAGATAGAGATGAGATGAATTTTTTGATGTAGGTTCATCAGGATTGTTCAAGTAAATAGTAGAAAGGTTGATTTTTCTTTTTACAAATCCATGGTGGTAAGTATAATAAGCTTATTATACTTACAGTTTAAACGTTACGTTTCATGCTCACTGAGCACTTCATCAGACTAGATGACATCTGACCTCTTCACTGGCTTTTTGTAGTGAATACGCCAGTGAAGAGGTCAGATGTCATCTAGTCTGATGAAGTGCTCAGTGAGCATGAAACGTAACGTTTAAACTGTAAGTATAATAAGCTTATTATACTTACCACCATGGATTTGTAAAAAGAAAAATCAACCTTTCTACTATTTACTTGAACAATCCTGATGAACCTACATCAAATTATTCGAAGAGATTACGGACAAAACGCTGTAAGGAAGCTCCGAGAAAGTGAAAACATCGAGAAAAAGATAGCAAGGTTTAGAAACCATCGCGTTTTTACCCTCCGTTGTAAGGACAGCGGTCTCACCCCACCCAGTCTTCGCCTCAAATGCCCGATCAACACACAAAGTGCTCGCAATATCATCCAAAAAGCTGAAAAAGAACTGCTTCGCGAACGCATCCGAGTTGTAAACAACAAATTAGACGGTTTAAATCGACAAAAATCGGCAGCTGGATCCGATTTAAATTCCCGCGATTACCCTGACGACAAAGAATCTCGCGACATCTCGCGGAGTCTCGCGAAAGTGAATTCCAAAATGTCCGCGCCCGTCAAATTAAAAAACTCGATCGACTAGCGGAAAAACAGGCAGATAAGATCAGAAAGAACACCAAACATGTGAGTAAAAATGTAGCTCCAGATCTAAGCGGTACTCAGCTCAAAAGATGGGTAGTCAATCTGTCGAAATATAAGACCTCCGATGCTCAAAACCAAGTTCTATCAAGGGGGTTGAATTTTGCAGTCTCGCCAGAATCTATCACGGAACCGTCTATCACTGATGAATACATCGTTGCATGTGAAAAGGCGTGCTGGAAACTACCAAAAAATGACGCGGCCCAACTACGAGCTGAGTTAGTGGGTGTTCTCAAGACAAGTAAATCCCCAAAATCCAACATCACCAAACAAGAAAGATGTGCCGTGAAACAACTACAAAAAGTAAAGTCCATCATTATCCTCCCAGCGGACAAAGGCAGAGCTACAGTTATTCTTGACAAGGATGAGTATGACTCCAAGTTATCCGACATGCTTAGTGACACCAACACTTACACCAAGCTCAAGAAAGATCCTACACCTGTCTACAAAAGGAAATTGGTGTCCATCATCACCAGACTGGAAAAAGAGGAAAAAATAACACATGACGACAAGAAGTTTTTGTATCCAACCGCGGAAAACGTCCCCAGGATTTACGGCAGCCCCAAAATACACAAGAACAACAACCCGCTTAGACCTATTGTTGACTACATGGGATCGATTGCGTACAATGTCTCCAGATCTTTAGCAGATATCCTGGGACCCCTAGAGGGCACAACAGTACATCACGTTCTCAACTCAAAACAGTTAGCTGATGATTTAGCGGACATCTCAGTTGAGGATGACGAGATACTCAACTCACATGACGTTGTGGCGCTGTTCACCAACACTCCCATTGACCTCACATTAAGCATCATCAGGAAACGACTGGAGAAAGACCAAGACTTAAAGAACAGAACCCGGCTCACAGTCGATGACCTGATGGAATTAATTCGGTTTGTTCTCACAACAACTTACTTCAGTTTCAAAGGGGAGATATATGCTCAGAACGCCGGTGTAGCGATGGGTAGTCCACTCAGCCCTATAGCCTGCAATTTATTCATGGAATGGCTGGAACAAGAAGCCATCGCCACAGCTCCTATGACATGCAAACCCAGACTATGGAAACGCTATGTGGATGATGTACTAGAGATTATCAAGCAGGGCCAAGTGGAGAATTTAACAACACATCTTAATACCATCGACCCCACCGAGCACATAAAGTTCACACATGAGCAAGAGCAAGACGGCAAGATCCCTTTCCTCGACACCCTAATAATTCGCAAACCTGACGGCAGTACCAAACTTTGCATCTACAGAAAGAAGACACATACCAACCAGTATTTGCAGTTCAATTCACACCACCCCCTCCACCAGAAGTTGGGTGTTATCAGGTCGCTGCTCGACAGAAAGGAAACTATTGTCACTGAGGAAGAGGATAGAAAGGCTGAGGACAATGTGATCTGCGACGCACTAAAACAATGTGGCTATCCCAAATGGGCCATAAACAGAGCCAAAAAAGACAAGGAAAAACATCAGAAGAAAAAGGAGTCCAAAAAGACAGCAACCGACAACAAGTCAAAAGGTATGGTAGTCGTGCCCTATGTTGAGGGACTGGCAGAGAAAGCCTCGCGTGTCTTCAGGAAACACGGTTTCACGACGGCCATGAAGCCTCACTGCACCCTACGCAACATGCTCGTCCATCCCAAGGACAAGCGGGACCCTCATCAAACGGCCGAAATCATATATGAAATACCATGTAAAGGTTGCCCAAAGTCATATATTGGAGAGAGTGGACGTTTATTTGGCACACGGCTCAAAGAACACAAAACGGAAGTTGACAAAATTAGTGCAAAGTCATACACGCGGTCTCAAAGGAAATCGTCAATAGAGGAACAACACAAATCCGCGGTGACTGAACATGTCGCGGCCACGAACCATGTCATCGGGTGGGATGAGGCCAAGGTCATTGACAAAGAGGCGCACAAGACAACAAGATGGCTAAAGGAAGCAATCTGGATTCGACGGAGAGGAAAGTCGACTCTTAACAAAGACGACGGGGCTTACCAACTCAACAACATCTATGACAATTTGATCTCAATACCGCCCTCTACTTCCGGTGGTATTCACTACAAAAAGCCAGTGAAGAGGTCAGATGTCATCTAGTCTGATGAAGTGCTCAGTGAGCATGAAACGTAACGTTTAAACTGTAAGTATAATAAGCTTATTATACTTACCACCATGGATTTGTAAAAAGAAAAATCAACCTTTCTACTAGAGATGAGATGAGTTGTACTTTTGCGACGATATATCTGATATTCTTGATATTTCCGATATAAATGATATAAAAGATACAAACGATAGTTTTGACGATATAAAAGATAGATTTTTTGATTGAGTTGTACTTTTGCGACGATATATCTGATATTCTTGATATTTTTGATATAAAAGATATAAAAGATACAAACGATAGTTTTGACGATATAAAAGATAGAGATATATTAAGTGATTTGTAAATTTGCTACGATATATCTGATATTCTTGATATTTCCGATATAAATGATATAAAAGATACAAACGATAGTTTTGACGATATAAAAGATTGAGATGTGATGAGATGTTCTTTTGCGACGATATATCTGATATTCTTGATATAAAAGATACAAACGATAGTTTTGACGATATAACAGATAGAGATTTTTTTACTGAGATGTACTTTTGCGACGATATATCTGATATTCTTGATATTTTTGATATAAAAGATACAAACGATAGTTTTGACGATATAAAAGACAGAGTTTTTTTGACTTAGATGTACTTTTGCGACGATATATCTGATATTCTTGATATTTTTGATATAAAAGATATAAAAGATACAAACGATAGTTTTGACGATATAAAAGATTGAGATGTGATGAGATGTTCTTTTGCGACGATATATCTGATATTCTTGATATAAAAGATACAAACGATAGTTTTGACGATATAAAAGATAGATTTTTTTACTGAGATGTGCTTTTGCGACGATATATCTGATATTCTTGATATTTTTTATATAAAAGATACAAACGATAGTTTTGACGATATAAAAGATAGAGATTTTTTTACTGAGATGTACTTTTGCGACGATATATCTGATATTCTTGATATTTTTGATATAAAAGATACAAACGATAGTTTGGACGATATAAAAGATAGAGATGATTTAAGTGAGTTGTAAATTTGCGACGATATATCTGATATTTTTGATATTTCCGATATAAATGATATAAAAGATACAAACGATAGTTTTGACGATATAAAAAATATTTTTGATATAAAAGATATAATATAGATACAAAAGATAGTTTTGACGATATAAAAGATAGAGATGATTTGAATAAGATGTACGTACTTTTGCGCCGATATATCTGATATTCTTGATATTTTTGATATAAAAGATACAAAAGATACAAACGATAGTTTTGACGATATAAAAGATAGAGATTTTTTTACTGAGATGTACTTTTGCGACGATATATCTGATATTCTTGATATTTTGATATTTGTGATATTTCCGATATAAATGATATATAAGATATCGTCAACACTATCTTATATATAAATGATAAGATAGTGTTGAAGATATAAATGATAGATGGTTTAAGTGAGTTATGAATTTGCGACGATATATCTGATATTTGTGATATTATTGATATAAATGATACAAAAGATACACACGATAGTTTTGACGATATAAAAGATAGAGATGGTTTAAGTGAGATATAAATTTGCAACGATATATCTGATATTAGTGATACAGGGTGTCCCAAAAGTCTATGCACGACTTTGAAGCTTTGTATCTCACAAAATATAAGTCGTATTGAAAATATGAATACATATTTAGAAAGAGGAGATGTGGGAAATAATTTTGATACCAAACATTGGAGTAACATCTGTTTGTAATGCCACCCTAGAAGTAAAATATGTATTACTGCAAAAATTTAACTGTATACTTCGGAGGAATAAAGTTCATAAATCCATACCTATTGAGATTAACAAAAAGACGGGTAGAGTTGGTTACACGGAAAGTGATCCGTCAATTGTAATATTTACAATTTTACATAACAGTGATCCCATCATAATAACAAACTATATCACACTTAGTTTTCGTTTCTATTGTGAACTCTAGTTTAAATGTTTTCCATTTATACAGAGACGTGTGCTCACTGCTAATGCAAAAGCAGACCTAAAAATTGAATAACGTAACAGAAAAGTGAACACACACATCACACAGCTAATAGATCTCATTGGACTTTTGGCTACTGCATGTCTTATGACATCAATGTGACTTGTTGATCTACCAGTCTTTTTTCTACCACATCGAGACAAATCATGCACAGTTCCTGTGTTCAAAAATGTATCCACCAACTTAAGAATGGATATTCTTCCTGGTGCCCATTTCACTTAAAATGTTTTCTGAACTTTTGTTGAGTAAGTTGAACTGAATTTGTTTCAGCGCAGAACCATATAATTTGTATTCGCTTATCTATGCTGTAAACCATCTTGAATGAAGACTTTTGCTGTGCAATGTTGTCTACTACGTCTATTTATGTTGTAAGTGACCGAGTTTGGTAATAACATTGATGTTGCAAGGTAAGCAGTGAACGGTGACTAATGCGCAACGTTGCTTTCATACCGTTAATTTATGCGCACCTGTTTTAGCAACAATGTGTGGTATTTGGTCTCACACGGCCAAAAACTTTCAACCAGTTTAATAATGTTGTGGGTTCGCCAATAGGGCTGGGTTTGGTATCAAATTAATTTCCCAAATCTCGTCCATCAAAATATGGTTAAATTGATACCATATGATTTATATTTTATGAGATATGACTCTTCAAAAACATGCATAGACTTTTGGGACACCCTGTATTTCCGATATAAATGATATAAAAGATACAAACGATATAAAAGATAGAGATGTTTTGAATGAGCTGTACGTTTGCGACGATATTTCTGATATTTTTTATCTAATTGATATAAAAGATAGCACATTTTCTTCTTTGGCAGGAAATGATACATATTATGTAGGCCTACTGAGCAGTAGTATGGTGTGAGTGTTTAGGCTAGATAGAAGGCTAGGTGCTGCTCAGTTACTAGCGATATAGCGCTATTCTTCAGCTACTCGCCATTAGTGCACTCGGCCGAAAATATATATTTTAGCTATCGGTCCCACATTACAATATTAAGGGGGCAGTGCTTTGTCAATAGATGGGGCTTTTAAAGAACGACGAATCATTTATAACGAAGTAATATATTTTAGCTATCGGTCCAACATTACAATATTAAGGGGCAGAGCTTTGTCAATATAGATGGGGCTTTTAAAGAACGACCAATCATTTATAACGAAGTAATTTGTCCCGATGTTCAGTCCCGATGTCATGCTAAACCATAACAATTTGTCGGAACGGGGCTTTTAAAGAACGACCCATAATCTGTTTTAGCTTTCGGTCTCACAATGCAAGAGGCAACTTAGCTAAAGATACCTCCACGTGGCCTCAGCTAGTTGCTAGCGAGGTAGCGCTATTTTTCATCTATTCTTCAGCTACTCGCCTTAGTGCACTCGGCCGAAAATTTATATTTTAGCTATCGGTCCCACATTACAATATTAAGGGGCAGGGCTTTGTATTTTAGCTATCGGTCCCACATTACAATATTAAGGGGCAGGGCTTTGTCAATAGATGGGGTTAAAGAACGACCAATCATTTATAACGATGTAATATATTTTAGCTATCGGTCCCACATTACAATAAGAAGGTGCAGGGCTTTGTCAATCCCGTTGTCATGCTAAACCTTAACAATTTGTCGGAACGGGGCTTTTAAAGAACGACCCATCATCTGTTTTAGCTTTCGGTCCCACAATGCAAGAGGCAACTTGGCTAAAGATACCTCCACGCGGCCTCAGTTACTAGCGATGTAGCGCTATTCTTCAGCTACTCGCCATTAGTGCACTCGGCCCAAAATATATATATTAGCTATCGGTCCCACATTACAATATTAAGGGGGCAGGGCTTTGTCAATAGATGGGGCTTTTAAAGAACGACCAATCATTTATAACGAAGTAATATATTTTAGCTATCGGTCCCACATTACAATATAAAGGGGCAGAGCTTTGTCAATATAGATGGGGCTTTTAAAGAACGACCAATCATTTATAACGAAGTAATTTGTCCCGATGTTCAGTCCCGTTGTCATGCTAAACCATAACAATTTGTCGGAACGGGGCTTTTAAAGAACGACCCATAATCTGTTTTAGCTTTCGGTAACGACTAATCATTTATAACGATGTAATATATTTTAGCTATCGGTCCCACATTACAATATTAAGGTGCAGGGCTTTGTCAATCCCGTTGTCATGCTAAACCTTAACAATTTGTCGGAACGGGGCTTTTAAAGAACGACCCATCATCTGTTTTAGCTTTCGGTCCCACAATGCAAGAGGCAACTTGGCTAAAGATACCTCCACGCGGCCTCAGTTACTAGCGATATAACGCTATTCTTCAGCTACTCGCCATTAGTGCACTCGGCCGAAAATATATATTTTAGCTATCGGTCCCACATTACAATATTAAGGGGGCAGTGCTTTGTCAATAGATGGGGCTTTTAAAGAACGACCAATCATTGATAACGAAGTAATATATTTTAGCTATCGGTCCCACATTACAATATAAAGGGGCAGAGCTTTGTCAATATAGATGGGGCTTTTAAAGAACGACCAATCATTTATAACGAAGTAATTTGTCCCGATGTTCAGTCCCGTTGTCATCCTAAACCATAACAATTTGTCGGACCGGGGCTTTTAAAGAACGACCCATAATCTGTTTTAGCTTTCGGTCTCACAATGCAAGAGGCAACTTAGCTAAAGATACCTCCACGTGGCCTCAGCTAGTTGCTAACGAGGTAGCGCTATTTTCCAGCTATTCTTCAGCTACTCGCCTTAGTGCTTTAGATAGCGGTCCCACATTACAATATTAAGGGGCAGGGCTTTGTCAATAGATGGGGCTTTTAAAGAACGACCAATCATTTATAACGAAGTAATATATTTCAATAGATGGGGCTTTTAAAGAACGACCAATCATTTATAACGAAGTAATATATTTTAGCTATCGGTCCCACATTACAGTATTAAGGGGCAGGGCTTAGTGTCAATATAGATGGGTTAGCTATCGGTCCCACATTACAATATTAACGGGCAGGGCTTTGTCAATATAGATGGGGCTTTTACAGAACGACCAATCATTTATAACGAAGTAATTTGTCCCGATGTTCAGTCCCGTTGTCATGCTAAACCTTAACAATTTGTCGGAACGGGCGCTCATTATATAGGCTCGGTTGACTACGTCATCGAAAACCGACGTCGCATGCGTTTGGAGAGGGACTTTGGATTAGCATTTTTTAGCACTCAGGGGGTTAGGGTTAAGGGGCAGGGCTTTGTCAATTTATATATATGGGGCTTTTAAAGAACGACCAATCATGTATAACAAAGCAATATATTTTAGATAGCGGTCCCACATTACAATATTAAGGGGCAGGGCTTTGTCAATAGATGGGGCTTTTATTAAAGAACAACCAATCATTTATAACGAAGTAATATATTTTAGCTAGCGGTCCCACATTACAATATTAAGGGGCAGGGCTTTGTCAATTTATATACATGAGGCTTTTAAAGAACGACCAATCATTTATAACGAAGTAATTTGTCCCGATGTACAGTCCCGTTGGCATGCTAAACCATACCAATTTGAACGGGGCTTTTAAAGAACGACCCATAATCTGTTTCAGCTATCGGTCCCACAATGCAATATTAAGAGGCAACTTAGCTAAATATACCTCCACGCCTCAGTTACTAGCGAGGTAGCGCTATTCTTCAGCTACTCGAATTTAGAGTAAAATTGACTAATTGCACATTGTGATATTTTACCCTTAATGCATGGGCGTAGCCAGGAGCCTTGTTATCCGGGGGGCACGAAATCTCACGTGGGGTCCAGGGGAAAAGCTCTGACGGGTTAAGGGGGGCAGTACCCCTTAGAGCTGTATGTTCTCTGCCGTTTTAGGGAAATTTGTTCAATAAATGAGCATTAAGCCTACATACATTTTTTTGACAATGAAAAACACAGACCGCTTTAAGAGACAAACAAACCCAATTTCTTTCTGGAATATGTGAAGTTGAATTTTTGACGGGGGAGATTAGCGACCCCGTCATTTGAAACGACGTTTCTAAGTCGTAACCTTTTCACAAACCCCTAAAATTCGCGGCATTTGCTAATATTAATAACTTGCATTAATCATCTTCTGAAGCGATTTTGTTGTAAAATGTAATTGATATTGTTATAATATGAAGGTAAGAGGACACAGTAAGTTATTTCAGCTATTTGGATGCCATTTAGTAATATACTAAGCTATTTGGATGCTATTTTGTATTATATTATATGATTTAGTAATATACTGAGTCACTGAGTCCACGGCCTCTTTGTTCCGTGTTGCCTTGGTCTCGCAATTAGCCCAATGATTATGGCGAACCCTAGGCTACATCCCCCAGTCATCAATATTACCGTACGGACGCTAAAGCTGTACAAATATCGGAGCCTGCAAGATAGCGACATAAGAGGGCGGCTGAGAGTTACAGTCTGTGAACCCTTCAATATGATTAGCCCAATGATATGGCAACAACCCCTCGACCTTTGCCATGCACTGTTAGTGCAATGCAGTACAACGTACTTTCAGGGTGGAAATGTTGGCGTATGGTATACATGCGTTGTGCAGAGATTTCCGCGTAGCTGACGGCCTGCAGATGGGTCAGTGTGTTGTATACGTACACTGCGTGCACTGATGCCCGGTGCCGGGACTGATAATGCTGAGCATGTTTAGCAAAGTCTAAAACCGCCGCAAATAAAATGGATAAGCCTATTTTCATTTTCAAACTTTAAACAGAAGGTACCAGTCTTTCATAAAAAAAGTTTTACATAACCTATTTCTCAATGTGTCCTTATAATATTTCTGAATGATTCGGTGTCCACCATACAACTTTAATTACCCCAATCCAACTTCTTCATCAATGTTAACCATACGTCTTAAAGGTTGTTGACCCTATTCTAGATTTAAGGGCATCATCAGTGTAATGAGAAATGGGACCTTTCATTTGATATCAAAAACACTTTTGAATCCCTTAGAGTTAAATTGTTAGGAAACATAATAGCAACGCTGTTTGTTAATGTCTGTTCTTGAACTTTCAACAGTCTTGTATCTCCCCCGTCCAGTTTTTTTTAAATACCTTGTTTTGTTAATATTGTGCCATCACTCGCCGTAAAAATAGCGGAACATTGTTGCGATGCGAGGTCCATAGGGTCCGCTTAGTGGGCCAGCCCAGGGTAGGTTTTGAATTTTCCCGAATGACCTGGCACCATTCGTCTTGATCCGAATTTTATTTTGATTACCTTACGTAGCATTTATATGAAGGTACATTTTTGGTTAAAAGTTGGATCAATTAACCCATAATTGGTAGAGCTATATGAGTTTTAAAAAAAATATTGGGCGAGACGCAGTAAAATGTGGTTTGCTCAAAGCCGGCCCTCTTTGTACTTAACCTTTGACCCATCATTATTATATTTTTGTGCTAGCCACTACGGTGGCTTGCACTCATCCCCTGAATTGACAATCGATAGAGCAAGTACGCGTTATTTATAATGACTTCGAGTCACTTGGTTCAGGAAACCGTGACCAAATCGGTATAATTATCAAACGGGTCCAGCCAAATGACACTCTCATACGGGTATTGATTGGACGAGAAGTGTAACGCTTGGATACCATTGTGTATTTGCATCAGGGTAAATTACAAGCGCCTCCGAGTCCATCCGTGTCGATGACTTTGATTGGACGAGAGATGTGTTGAGTTGTTTAGCGCCCGGGGTGAAATTTTGAGATGTTGTCCGCAGTTGTTTGCCTAGCCTGTGGAAAGTATATTTACTCCGATAGGTAAACAAAGCGATAAATATCCACTAGCTTGTGGCAATGTAATTTCTAAAGAAATGGAGAGGGGACGCAAACATTATTAAGGACTGAGAATTCTAGGCAAATATAGAATATAATAGATTAACGCTGTCCATGCGCGCGGTTATGCACACGCAAAATACGATTCACAAAATGTTTCACAAATGTATTTAATTTATTGGCTTTCATCATCATATATTTCGAATCACCGTGAGAAATTAATTAACATAAGTACAAACACGTCTAGTATTAGGTCATTATTCTTGAGATAAGACTTTGAAAGTTCAGAAAAGGTTTTTGCAAAATCTTTTTTATATGGCAAAACCAGGGAGGTGTAATAGGTAACATCACTCTGGTAAAACTAGCCGCATAGAAAGAGTTAAGGAAAGGCTAGAAAATGGTTGATTTAATATACATGATTAAGAATTCCTATTTATTATTATTATTAATTGGTTGTCCACACTCTGTATTAAAATACAAGTATCACTCATAAATTTAAGGTTAGGATTGCTATCGAGCTTGAAGCAAACAAACTGATGAATAAATCATCAAATTTCAAAATATATAATGCAGTTCTCATAAAATTAACTTATATAATTACTAGGTAATAAATACACTCTCAAAATAATGGGGGGGGGGGGGGGGGGGGGGGCTCAAGGAAGTAACTTTAGGAATTTTGTGAGTGCTGTAATTATTGAACTATGACTCAAATGTCTATAAAAGTACATTAGAAACGCACCATTAGATACTCAGGGGGTGGGGGTTGCATGGAAGTTTTAAAAAAACACTTTGCCCACTATCCAGGAAAAAAAACCAACTTTGCCCACCAACCAGGAAGAAGAAAAAAAAGATGACTCACCCAACTCACCCAACTCAATGTAAAGAAAAACAGTAAAACCTAAAAAAACCCCACTGTGCCGCCTTTGCTAAAAAAAAACAAAAAAACTTGCCGCCATCGGATCGACCCCAACTTCCATGCCCCCCTCCTGAAAATCAAATGGTGCGTCCCTTATGTCTGTTATTCAACTAAAGCCGTTACAAACTATTGTACTTTTTTAATTCACTATTGAGGAAATATACCTCTGAGAATCTGTGTTGATTTTTACAACACTTATACCAATAAAGCATATGGAGAGGGTGGTTCTAAAATGTTTACTCTCGTGTTTGCCAAAGATGGAGATATCGTTTATAACTGCACAAACAATCATACGGGTAGTTAATTTCCATTCTTTGGGTAGGCTTAAATAAATACAAAATTGGCGTTCGTTTTATGAGTTTTTAAGTCAATTGATTTCATGGACTATTTGCGACATGTGGGCGTAGCCAGGAGGCTTGTCGTCCCGGGGCACGAGAGTGGCGTGGGGTCCAGGGCCCACCTTACCTAAGGGCCCCGGTAGGTCCTGGGACAAAGCCTCTGCAGGTGATTAGGATTGGTATTGATTCCCCCGCGACGAGAAACGCCCTGAAATTTGAGATACTAAAGTATATAAAACCCTTTAACTCCCCTGAATTGTTGATTGCACGCCCCCCCCCCCCCCCCCCCCCCCGAATGACCCTTGGTGCTGGGTTACCTGTGGCTACGCCGCCAATGAATGCACACAACAAGATCAAATGACCGTTTCAATTCTTCCAAATTTCTTTTTAATTCACGAATTGGGCAGAGCTCCAAACTGAGAAATAGCCCAAACCCTAATTGGAGGTGATTCTTATAAATAATTAATTTTCAGAGTGTTTATAACATTAATGTGAAAGTTTCAGATTAAAAATTCCAACCAAAAAATAGAAAAATAAAAAAATACAAATAAAAGTACATTGTTAGTACATTGTAAGTACATCTTTAAAGGGTGATATCTCAGTTCGGAGTTTTCATAAAGACTAACTGAAAAATGATATAACTCCGCTTAAAAAAGAGTACCATTGTTAAGCGGAAGATCTCTACTACAATAATCAATTACAAGCTCAATTTTGATTTGCCTAATTGTGTCTGATTTTCACATATACATTATACGGACAACTACTGCAAATTTGTCTTCATATTCATTACTTGATATCATGCCCAAATTTGCCAATACGTCCACTGCCTGCTCTTGTGCCAATCTCTGATTACCCAATTACATGTCATTATTCTACCAAATGCTTTCCTGAAAAAATATCAAAGTCTTTCATTTGTACTAGCACTTCCCCTTTAAAGGTTTTTTATTTATATTATATACTATCCTTGTTATTTTTTGTTTCACCTTGATGCATTTACTTGCTGGCACCACACTTGTTTTGGTCTAAACCCTTTAAAAAGGGTTTAGACCCGAAACGTAGTGTCATCTCTAATTTAATATATTTTGCACTGTGCTTCTTAATACCGTATTTTAATTGTTCATGTACTCAAGATCATCGAGTTAATATTACCGTAGGTTGATGAAAACATCATTTTTATATTGGTGGCTCTTTCTCTCATCATGCTCATAGGAAACTATGTCGCCAACTTTCAATAAAGCTCTTTTCAGGGACACCAATTTCGCAAGAACGAAAAAGGGCACCTAACTCCCAAATCCTCGTGCAATACCGAATTTATTAAATCAGAATTGTGCATTCGCTAATAGTAATACGTTTAATAGTAATGCGTGGCATGTCTGTTTCCGTAATACAAATTATAGTTATTTAATAATGGTCCGTTTTATTAAGTACGTCGGCATAAGGTAGGCTTAACATAATAGTATGTGTATGAGTCTTTGTGATAGGCCTAGTATCATGCTAATATTGCCGATTTGTGTAGGAATGTTATTTATAAGCGCCTACTGAAAATGCTAAAAGAATTAAATCACGATTATCCTTGAAGCTCGCTTATAAATACTTCACCTCAAAGGATTTCTTGTCCACTACATCAAAAGAAATTTGACTCGTTTTAATAAGCATTCAGTCAGGGATTTAGAATTAAATGATCATTATATTTTGAATATGATATTCGAAGTAAAAAAAATTGATTTCAAAATGTAGATGTTCGGGAATTTGGTTTTGTGTTCCTGTTTCTTCCATCTGGAAGCAAATTACTTGAATAGCAATCTCTATTTTCGATTGTTCAAATGAAAAGTGACCTTCGCAATATAGACCTATCAAATCTTATGAGCAAGATAAATATTGCATATATTTTATTGCACATTTTATTTATCTTCTCCTTTATCAGTGTTTATAGTCTCAATAGAAGCGAGTATTAGAAGGTTTCTAAATGCCGTTTGCATTTGCACATAGCATGGGCGCCAAAAGCCTTGTTATCCGGGGGGGGGGGGGGGGGGGGGGGGGGCGGGGGCACGAAATCTGCGTGTGGTCCAGGGGCAAAGCCCTAGCAGGGGTTTAGGAGCGGATCCAGCCAAGTTTTAGGGGGGCCCAACAAAATAAAATTGTGCTGGTACCATCTAAGCGAGCTATGCTTGGACAGGGGGGTGACTGAGGGGGGGGGGGGGGGGGGGGGGGGGGGGGTGGCCCCCTCTGAAGTAGATTTTTTAAATTTTCGAACTCATTTGGTGCGAGCTGGTGTATACTAAATTACAAAATGTTATCGAAAAGCCACCTCTTCATTTCCAATAAATATTTAGTTTTTTATCAATGCACGAAAGAAGTTGAGCATATATTCTTGATTTAAGTATAGATGGTTTAAAAGGTCGAACAGGAAAGTTGTGGGGGGTGGGGGGGGGGGGGGGGGGGGGGGGGGGGGGGGTGAAGTCAAAAAAATTCGCACGGTCCAAAAAAAATCGCACAGTCAAAAAGTCGCGCAGTACAAAAAAAACCCACAGTTTTAGCCAATTCACCGGGTTTTCATCAGTTTTCTCTATAACATTTTTCTTTATTTAACTGCTGCAAAAATAAATAATAATTTTTTCCATTTCCTTTCCTTCCTTTTCTCCCTTTCTTTCCCTTCCTTTACCTTCCCGATTTTCCACTGCCTTCCCGATTTCCCGGTCAAATTATTTTTCCGGGGGGCAATCTGCCCCCCCGGCTACGCTACTAGGTGGTCTGATAAGGAAGATAAGGGCATGTGAGTGAAGACATTATTTGTGTATTCGCTCAGGGAGGTGGTCTGATAAGGAAGAAAAGGCATATAAGTGTAGACATTATTTGTGTATGAAATAACACATATTTTGTTGATTTCAGCAATTTAATTAAGTGCAAAAAATGAAATGAAAGTGCCGAAGTTGGTTTAGGTTCATGTTTTACCAAAGTTATGATTTTTACTGAAAAAATAACATATTCTCACTTCTAATACAAGATAATGTAACTTACCTAGAGTAATAGACCACTACACCTGTGGTATCTACATTGTGCCAACTATTAAAGGCATCGCCTTTCAGGACAGGCTATTTACTGCGGCATGAGCTGCGTTCAGACCTGGCTTTTTACTCTAGTTAAATATTTTATGACCCGTGATAAAATACCTGAACTATTTTCGCTAACTCGACCGATTGTCCACACACAGGCAACATGTCGTTATCATGACCAAATTAACCCGTCGAAGTTGACTCGACCGCCTACCCCTGGAGTTGAGTTCCGGATGTTAAATAAAAGTGGGGTGCATCGTGCATGTTAACACAAATCTATTAATGTTTGTATCATTAAACACGTCGAGTAATGGAAACTCAATATTTCCGACATGTTCGGCTCAAGATTTAAACCAAAGCATGCGCAATTTTAAGAAAAGTGAGGCGAGTCGGTTTTAAAATGTTTAAAATACCAATGTTTGAAGTAAAAAATGAGCTAGGAGTCAATCCTAAAAGAACTTCTTGTTCGTTAAGGACATTGTGAATTTCAATGTGTTTTTAGAAATTCTTGAGGATGTACACGCGTGGCCTATATACAAACAAGGATAACAAGTAAGCGAGCTATGCTTAAAAACAAGATACAAGTGTGAAATAAACAATACTTGAGCCAGAAGTCTTTAGCAGCAGGTCAATTACATTGCGAAAGGTCACATTTACCTCGAGCTATCGTACTGCGCTGTCTACACGGTGCGTTAACTCGACTCGACTGGTCGAGATGGACTTTACCTCTGACTTTTTTCAGAGGTAAATTGGTCGAGTTTAGGTCGGGTTAAGTTAGCTTGACTCTTGTCCACACGGGCACTAACTCGACCATTCTCGCCAATTTAACTTGACTCGTCCTTAACTCGACCTTTAGCTTGAGTTAAATACTTAGTAGCCAGGTATATGATCAGTTGTGTCAGCAGGGGAGCGGGGAGCCATGCATGTGTGAGTAAATTCATAAATACTAGAATTTATGGTCAAATACAGCCTAAGACAGCCCAGGTTTGGAAATGTTGGATGTAAAATGTGAATCACTGCTCTGGTAAATTAGTGTATTGTAAGTTCATTTTCAAAGACCGTCTCTTTTCGGTCGATCTTTCATTAAATTGTGGTTTTTTAAATATAATTTACGGAAGTTCATTATATGGCTTTATCATTGAGATTACAAGAAATTCCATTGGCATAGCGGAATATTGTAAGGCACACTAGAAGGGGTCCCTGTACCTTAGGCCTTTGTCTTGTATGCCTTTTTTTAATTATTGTCCTTGTTAAAGGAGAACCACCAGACTAGTCAAGCAGGAGTCGCCGGAGTGTAGGAAATAATTTCTAAGTTCTGTATAAAGCAAGACTTGTGGCATTGCTCCCCAAGAGAGATTGTTAAACCTGATACTTGCTAAATAGATGGCCTACCTGGGGCCCACCTTCTTCACCAAATATCAAATAAGTAATTGTATTGAAAATATCCGAAGATTAAGATTTAAATGGTTATATGGTCAAACTTGAACGATATGTATACTGTCTTAGCTCATAACAAACCAAAATGAGTATCAATTGCTAAAAATATTATTGTTTTCCACACTGAACATGGCAGTCGGTTTTCAAGAAAAGAAAAGAAAAGTCCAATCTACTATAAATATGTAACTGAATTTAAAGATTCAATTATGGAGAGATTGGTTTATTTCACTATTAGTATTATCAGCAAAGTTATTGAGAAACTACTCTTTCACAGCATGGGTTGTTATTATTTTGGTTCAATAATTTCAATGCAAAAAAGGTTTCGCGCAAAATCGAAAGTTAAAAATTGACATCCTGAAATAAGTTTTGAAAGAGCAATAAGAACATCAATTATCAGTAATGACAATTCTGTGTGCTTGGCCTAATAAAAATTGGTTTTTGTTTCATTTCAATTTTGGAATAGCTGGCAGTATGTAGTTTTGATTGCAATTAGAACTTCTTTTGACTTGTCTTTGACCAGGCTTGCCAGGGATACACTTTAACCTTAAATAACGTGGTCTCAGTTGTAGACATGGAATTAAACATCCAAAACAGGATCGGAATTGGATTAATCTGGAAATCAAGCTAAATATAATGTACGCCAATGTGCACCGAGTAATGACACTGTGAAAATAAGTTAGTAGGTATTTATCCTCCAACTTTGACCAACCTAAAGAGCAATTTCATCTTTAAAAAATGAAATGATTAAAATCGGCGCCTTCCATTTATTTTATTTTTTATCTTTATAAATGGAATCATCTTGGGCATGGTTTATCCCTTTTAAAGGGAATTTTTATTTATTCTACTTTTTGATGTTCCATTATATTATTTACTTACTTATCATTTTTTTGTTTATTAATCCGTGTCTTCTTTTTACTATTGATAATTTTTGTTCCATGATTTAATGTATCACGGAATTTATTTTCGGCTTTTTGAGGCCGTTTATAATTTTTTACAAAACGATGGAGCGATATTCATTTTACCGCTGTTTTGATCGCAGCCATACAACCGGCACTTAAATTTATTAAACAAAGATATCAAATAAATTGAATAAATAAATAAATATGAACTTATTATATGTTATTATATTTAATATTTAAAACATTCAATCAAATGAATAAAATGATTTCATAAATTAAATATTAAATATTCATGAAATAATTAGAAATATATCAGCCTAAAGTGAATAAATACAATACATGTTTAGGAATAATTGCAATGAGTATGCAATATATTTTGGTTTTTTTTATTGATAAATAAAGCAACAAATTATCGATAAAACAATAATGAAATAAAGATAATAATGACACAGTCAGGAAGACATTTGATTTGTCTTTGTAAAAACGAAATAACTTCAAAATGATAATAAATCAAACTGGAGCATGTATAAAATAATAATTGATTCACCTTTGATGGAAATTGTGGACGATAAGAAGGTATCTATATACTAATTTTCGGTCCCTCGCCTGATTAGATAGTTCAATAATAATTTTACACTCGCGTCCCTCTTCAACTAAAAAAGCGTGGTAATTGCGCCTCTAATAGACGAGCTAATTAGATAGTTCAATGCCAGTATTTTCCCGTTTTCAGACATGCGCAGAAAGGATCACAGATGATTATCCGAAATGTTGAATTTCTTTTACTCGGGTCACAAGCCTTAGAGCAGGGACATTATCAAGAGCGCCATCGCTTGATGGCTAGTTTATCTAGTCTCAATTTATTTTTGATTGACAGGTAACATCTTTTGTTCCTCTCAAGTGATTGTCCTAGACAAAAGTCACACGAGTCGATGTACGTACCCGAGTCATCAGGTACCCATCGTTTAAACCCCCATGATGCAACGATAGACTGTGGCTGTTAATCGACACATTGAAGTGTGTACGAACGAAATACACCTAGCACATAAAGTCCCTGCTCAGGTGCTTTGAGGTTGACTAATTCAAAATATATAATCGGTACCAAAAATCTGAGATATACATTAAATGAGCAAATTTCTTCTCCGCAGTTTGATACCTCATTCAACAAAATCGAATGGATACTTTTAAAGTTATGTCGATTTCAATGACCGTTCATGCAACAGAAAAGTGGCACTAGGTATAGGAATCATTGATTTGTGTGTGATAACTGTGTGCTATCTGAACGTGACAGATGAATGGGTCTTTAGTGATAACCGCAATGTGCGGGACAAAGGGTGTATCTGACTGTGAAGAATACAAGTCTTAGCTGATAAGCTGTGAGTTTTTCAGTGCGTAAATCCATAGACGGGTAAAACATTGATTTTTACAGTCTATGGTAAATCACACACAAATCAATGATTTCCTATACCTAGTGCCACTTTTCTGTTGCATAAACGGTCATTGAAATCGACATAACTTTAAAAGTATCCATTCGATTTTTTTGAATGAGGTATCAAACTGCGGAGAAGAAATTTGCTCATTTAATGTATATCTCAGATTTTTGGTACCGATTATATATTTTGAATTAGTCAACCTCAAAACACCTGAGCAGGGACTTTATGTGCTAGGTGTAGATGTCCTTAATTGTTAAGTGTCGTTTAAATCAAAATTAGATTCTTTAAGTGCAACAGCTTTTTAACTGCTTTTAGGCGAAAACTCTGTGTTAAAAACGCTTAAAATAGGAAATATAAAGCATTTTAAGCTTATGTTGAACTGTATAATGTTTTTTTCTTACTTAATTTACATCGAATAGATTTAGCTCAGCGGTAAGGTGTCGGATTTGAAATCAGCGGGTTACGGGTTCGAATCCTATCACAGCATGTAGTTTTGTCAATGTTATTTTATTTCGTATTTATCGAGATTTTTTATCCTGAGACAAGTATACCGAAAGGGATAAGCGCTCATTCATACCATTCATGCGCAGTGATCCAGGTCTGATACTGCATAATTGCTTTTCACTATCGAAGTGATTATGTAACTCCCTGGTAAATGGGTCACGCACCTTTATTAATGCTAGCACATCCCATTGGTTTATGTAGCGATCTTTTCAATCAGTGTTCAGGACTTGAAAGCGTGATCCAATTGATATGGTAATAATTGGTTTACATTACACGTAACACTTCAATAGTAAATAGTGGATGGCCAATCGATTATCATCATTCAATTTAATTTGTAGTACGACCTCGTTATTAGCGTCAGCGCGATATATTAATCCAGTCATTCAGTTTAGCGTCAGCGATATTGTAATCCAATGTCATTTCAAATAACCTGAACACGCTTTTAGTATGGGCTGGTTACGACAGATTTTTAAATTATAATTAAAACAATGTATTATAAAATTGAAGTTAATAGTTTGTGTTTGCTTTAATACGAATTGAAACACCATGTGATCTTTTTATTTATGAAAAGATAAGTTTATGAGCTCGACCACATCAAAATATGTATTAATAATTAATTAATTAATTAATGGGTAAATAAATAAATAAATAGATATTAATTTATTAATTCGGTAAGTTATTAAATCCTTAGACAAACAAATAAATTAATAAATATAATGTATAACATTAATGTTCAATTAATTGAAAATCAAATGAACACATAATTAATAAATAAACCCATCAAGATAGAAGAAAGTTTAAAAAAGAAGAAAATCAATATCAATAAATATCAATTTAAAAATAAAAAAAATGTAAATAGATAATAATATTAAATAAATAAATAAATAAATAACGTAAAATAATATAAATAAATAACATTAAGAACTTCAATCAAGATTCGAACCTACGGCTTGTTGATTGAGAGTCTAAAGCTCTACCGACTGAGCTATTTCGAACCTCGTGATATCAATGTATTTTTACAATTTAATGTTTCGAATAACACATTACATCAATTTATAGAAATTGCGTGTGGTACAAATTATGTATGCAGCTTCAATTTTCTTCAGTGGGCATTCTGTTAAGAAAACAAACTCCCTTGTAGTAGAAAATAAGTTGAAAATGGATGCCCCTCCCCGAGAACCAACATGCAAAATGAACATATTTAGATAATATTTGTGTACATATTTTATCAAAGTCACATCATAGTTTTATGTACCAAACTTTTTTTTAGACAGTAGATTTCATGCCCAATTACATTTCTGATAATAAATCATGAATATTTTCTGAGTTACAGGGCGATACGATTCATAATTACTTCAAAATAAAGAAGAAAAAAAAAGGTGACTCCAGTGAGATTCGAACTCACGCGCAAAAGTTTCCATAAGACCACCGCCTTAGACCACTCGGCCACAGTGACAGTTCCCGATTACAGTGGCAGAGAATTAACAAATACCAAATACTTATTTGAATGTCGTTATTTCCCAATGACCATAAAATCTGTCCGAGCCGGGGATAGAATATTTTGAAACAACGTGTTATTGCACAAAGGCAACTGATTTTTCTTAATCCTTACAGTTGTAAGTTTGGGCTGATTTCCATTAAAAATCCATAAAGGTCCCTTCCCGGTCAATCAATTGCACGAGAACATTATATTATCCCAAAGCTCGCGGTAAACCAGACATTATGCAATTCAAATGTTAATCAGTAAATCAAACAGAAAAGTTACTGTCTACTTCACGGAATTATAATCCCTAAATCGATAGCACTGTCAGACATCAATGACTTATCTCAATACTACATGCAGTATTCGTAACATTATCTCAATCAATAACATTGAAGAGACTGGCCTTGCGTTACATTGCATCACGGTGTATTTTGATGAGCACCGACGACTCGGGTAGAAAGTGAATCAAAAGAAATCAATCATGGGTCATTCATCGATATTACAGACCATTCAGTTTATTCTTGGGATTGACGCGGGATATTTGAAAGGAGAGTAAACTCGCATGATTCTGAAATGGGCTTTTTACTTCTGGTAGTTTTGGTGAACAAAGTTTAGTAATTCTAATATCACTACATTAGACGTTGTATTACCTGGATTGTTTTCAAATGAGAATAAAATATAACTTGAGTATATAAGGAAGTACGGAATTCTAAAAATAAATATGATATGAACGTAATTCATTGAGAAAATAAGCTTTGAATCTTACTCGTACTTGTTTCATAGACTTTAAAACATCTTACCATCATGGAATAATAATTCCGTAATTGCTATTCCAATATTTTATCTAACACTCCTATAGATAGTGATATCTGATGGGCTATTTCTCTAAAATTTCAACATTTTGGAACATAATGATCATTTAAATTTAACGAAGATAGACTACATCCCCTGTTATTATACTTAAATATTAAAATGAAGCAGACGAAGCAACGCCCTATAGCGTCACCAGGCGGCGTTGATATTGCAGTTTATATCCAGGAGGCGTGACCACAGTACCTTTCCGGTTCATGATTATTCACAAACACACAGTTTGAACGTCGAAGAGGGCGCTCGTAATAATGTCCAATTTTTACCTTGTGTAAGGCTTGTGGGGTAGCTACTGTTCGGGCAAAAATTGTGGTTTTCGGAGTGAGTGATGACATATGGTCTTCACCCAAAATATTTTCATCAGGGATATAGCTACATTTCTGTATATGCGGCCGTTTGTTATTCTTAAAGATCGCATGAGTACAAGCATTTATACGTGACTAAACGTCTGACAAATAACATTATTTTACGACATTTTCTAAATGTAAATAAAAACTCTTACACAGATCTTAACGTGACACTTTCGCATTAGTAACATAGATGAACGCGTAGTTTGCTAACGATAAAGAAACTGTGGCGGTACCATAACAACCGTTCTTATGTTGAAGCTGCGCGGCCGCGTTTATCATGACGCGCGCGATTCGGCGCACACGTAATGACGCATACAAAGTGTATACGCGTTTGTGGCGCAAACTGCACATTGTAACGTGGCAGGGTGAAAGCAGGCAGTCCGTACACTCTTAGAAAAAGGATGCTTCAGGCTTCAGGGGTTCTTGGCTGTCCCGTATGGAACCCTTTATATCACCTTAAAAGGTTCCAAAAAGAACTATTTTAAAGTTCAAAATGGGCAAAATATGGGCAAACATTGGTCTTCTACAGAACCTTTTGGGACCTTAAAATCAAAGAACCTTTTAAACCATATACGGGACAGCCAAGAACCCTTCTGAAGCACCCTTTTTTCTAATAGTGTACCCTAAGCCAGCTCCTCATCTCCGCACTTCCCTTACTTGATAATCTGGATATAAGGGCACATGGGGCATCTGGATAAACGGAACGTGTGGTACATTATCATGATTATTAAAGAGTGTCTGGATTATTAAGGGCATCCGTGTGGTATCTGGATTACGGGGTTCACTATAAAACGAGTCTCAAATTACCTGGATATACTTATGCGCAGGTGGGCCACCTGTGATAACTGGATTTTAAGGATGTACACTCAGGTAGTATCTCGGGAGGCTTTATAGAACACAGCAAACATGACAAAGGGACTACATACTATACGTTAACGGCCCACATGCCTATTGGAGGAATAATGTATTTAATGTAAATAGGCCAAACAAAACCCGGATGGCACACATTGTGCTCAAGTACAAGCGTGGAATGGTGCAAGTAATCTTGATGATAGACTCCGCCGACCATAAAACTAAACGACCTACTATAAAACTATAACGCTCAGAACGTAGGCCTACTGAATTACCTGGATACTGTATGTGCATGGGCAGTGGCGACACCAGCACCAAAATGTTAAAGGAGGAAAACGGGATGGCGGGGCAATAAAATAATCGGGGGAGACATTTAAAAGCTAATTTTAAGTAACTTTCAATTTTGACATTAAAATTCAACTTTTTATTATTTGGGGTACAAAATAGGTAGAGACATGCGCTGACAGACAGGAGGTAATAACTGGGGGGTATTAAGAACACGTTGATGGAGTAGGCCTACTTGGATTAGGAACATGGGTATCTGTATTAATTAAGAGCACATTGGGCCTAGGCTCATGGTGTATTAAGGGCACCATGTCACTTACATTATATTAAGGGCACTTTACATTATATCAAGAGTACCTGAATTATTTAAGGACATACTCTTGATATTTATATAAACATTTATAACGCTTTGATATTGCTCACCTCTGCCTATATTGTGATATGACTTTTACTGCCCGCTATCTTTGGCACCCGCGTTTAATTTACTTGACTATGATAAAGTAAGGGCACACTGCAGTGGGCCTACCTTGATTATGTGGTATTCGGTGCATTATTAAGGGCAACTAAGGGTAACTGGATTAGGGGGTAGGGCTTAGGCCTATGGGGTCCCTGGATATAATGGGACAAAGGGTACCTGCATTTCAGGTCTCATGGGAGGCCTACGTATGTATCTGGAAACACAAACGTTATACCTGGATTATCAAAAGCACCTGCGATATTCGGATTATTTAGGGCCCCGTCTGGATTATGTATGCATGTAGGACATGTTCTTGATATTATTGTATCACATTTTCTTACGCTTTGTTTACTTATTCCCCGTGAAATCTTCTAGCGGGTCCAGCGCGAAGCGCTGGTGCCCGCTAGTTGTAATAATTTGATGGATTTAGCAAGCAATATTTGGCACATATAACAACTAAACTAGCAAAACAGGCTTCTTTTTTAGACCGCAATCGTTCCATTTCAATGGAATTTTTATCCTGTACTTAGGTCAGAATTGGACGCCACAACCATTATTATACACGCATTATTATAGCCAAAACCTCTTGGAACTCAACAAGCGTATTGAGCTATAGTTTCTTATCAATTCCTTTAAAATACACATTCTTTTATGGTACATTTATTTATTCGAAAAACACTTTCAAAACAGCGGCACCCACCTGAAGGTAATTGGTGCAACGACCTTCACAATTGTTTGTCAATTGACGCCACACAGCCATTATTATAGAAACACGTATTTTTAAACCCTAAACTTCTTGGAACTCAACAAAGCGTATTGAGCTTATCTGCTTAAATTTCATATAATTGAAGAAATTAATGTGGCTACTTCAAATCCCCATTCAACATATTTTTGGAACTCACCATAAGCGTATTGAGCTTATTTGCTTATAAATTGTATAGAATTGAAGAAAATAATGGTACTTCAAATCCTCATAAAAATGTGTACGGGGATGTGATTTGAATTGGAAATGGTTGATGCAGATCCGGGTGCAGATCAATGCATTCATATTGTGGGCCATCTGTTTCTCACTTCTTTTCAGAAAGAAAATTCACAATTGTTTAATTGTCAATGGATTCACTCAAGTATAACTAATTCCAAGATTTTCCCTTCCCAAGTTGTTAATCTCTCACAGATATTTAGCGTTGGAAATCCTTAATCATCTTAATTTTTTTTCTCAATCAATCTTTATTCAACAGTTAAAATACCGAACAAAAATACCACTAGATACGGGATGGACGGATCCATTTAATATACAGGAAAAGATAAAATACAACAACAACTATACATTAAACGATGTAAAAAACAATTAAAAAACCCACAAGCCTACTCAAAACAATTAAAACCTGAAACCAACAGGAAAGGGGACCCAGCCCTAGATTATAATAATGGACACTTTGTGATTACTTGGAACGTCTCTATTCCCTTAAGGGACATGCAGAATCAAAACGAAATATTGGACCTCCGAACCCTTCTTCGATGTCAAACGTGGGGTATTCAATGGAGATCCCTTGAGTCCTATCTTATTAGCATGCTTATACATAGTGGATATCAGATCATACGAGGTCATTCAATAAATTCTACCTCCTCCCTCATAACATCGCTAATATGAATGTCAGTCTCATGACATTTGTCATGATTATAGCCCTGAATTCATAGCTACACATTTGTTAGTAAATGATAATTATGATATCTGTTTCACTTTTGTTATGATGCGGTCAAAGCCAAAGAGAGATTTTGGACAACGGACACGGAAAATTACCTTAAAAGTATACACATTTTTAAAGGTTTTCCCCCGTATTATATGGTTAGATATAAGAGCATGATTTAAATATTGAAATTGGAAATCAATGAATGATATCTGAATATATTACAATATAATCGGCCGAGTGCACCAATGACGGGTAACTTAATAGGGAGGTAAGCTACCTCCCTAGTAGTTATGCTCTAACTGTAGCATAACTTACTAACGATGTAATTCTTAGAGAATAATTAGCGAGTAACACCAGAATAGCAACTAGCGAGGTAAATATCCACATTAATCAGCATCGTCCCCTTACAAAATTAATTGGCGCATATGCTAAGTGTTAACCTATAGTTTACTGTAAAATTCTGGCGTGAATGGTCCTCCGTAATATTAAAAACGTGTCGTCACTCGCTAGGTCATATGTGAGTGTAAATCAAGAATCACGTGGAGTCGGCCTGCGATCCGGAAAAAATTGATGCCATTTTATGGCCAAAAAATTCGAAGTTTGTTTACCGCTTTTTCAAAAATAAGGACTATCATGACATTACAAACATATTTTGGGCGAGGGGCACATACAAACATTGCACCAAAAAGTACAATTTTAATGACAAATACAAGCACCCGATGGAAACAATTATATACAATTATAACACATCTCTTAACACAAATACTTCCGTGGCGTGGACACCTTGTCCTTCGCTTGTTAACCGCGGAACCCCGGTTCGATTCCCAGACCACTCACGGCACGATATCCTTTTTTTTATTTCGTTCATCTAGTTCTACCCTTCCACTCACAATAATGTTGAAACTTGGTTTATCAGTTTTTAATTAATAAAAACAATAATAAGTTATGTATTTAGTCATTATTTAAGATCCTTGGACAATTAGTACATTTTGGTCAAAATATGACCCAAAGTCGGTGCGATTAGTGTTTGAATGGGCAAAAGGAATTGATCTAAATTTTGACCAAAAAAATCACCAAATCGCATGAATGGATTTTCAAAAATATAAAAATCTTTCAGCTTATGAGGGGTCACATTCCACTTCAAATAGACACCCCCTGGGCATGCAAGCGCAATTGGTCCTTCAGCATCAGCGAATCCTCCCCTCCAATGTTCACAATAAATATACGCTACTGCTAGAATCGACTGACTTGTGGCATAAAACGTTATGCCCCAACTTACTCTTGGGTCCGGTCAGGTATAACATTTAGCGTAAATTACCCGCCAGTTACTAGCCTAGTAGCTTACCCCGCATTGGCGCTCTCAAAATTTTGGGTTACGCCTTAGTTACTAGCGAGGTAGCGCTATTCTTCAGCTACCCGTCATTGGTGCACTCGGCCGTATATCATGTATAAATAAGATTGTAAGCAATTATATTAACTCTTGTATGCTGCTATTGGCATACTGGAATACTGATAATCAGTCAAACTTTCGTTGTTACAACTCGGTCACAGTGATGCTTCGTATGTTAATTTGTTAACATATAGTTCCTTTACGAGTTTTCATTATGTGTAACCTTTAGAATAGTCCATCAGGTATAAACAGTGAATATGTTCATAGGGGACCGAACAGAGTCAGAAATTGTTCCCCCTATCTCATTTTTGGTTACTGCTGATTGTAAAACGGTTAAGAAAAGATGAAAAAGGGTAGCAATTGATTGTAATTGGTAGAGAGCGCCACTACGAAGACATGTCGGGTTGGAGTGGGGTTGGGTGGTGGCTGGGTTGGGTGGGGGTGGGTGTGGTATGGTGGCCCGTGGTGGGAGTGGGGTGGGGTGGGTGGTGTTGGGGCCCGATGGGGGTAGGTGTGATATTTAGTTGCAAACAGACTTTAATAGCGGGTATGCCTACTGATATTTCACCATTATTACCATGATTACAGGCTCAATCTCATCGCAGTTAAGTCGCGGGCGTTTATTGGGTTAAATGTTTCGCGTAAAGGCTCAGTGCTCTGATTTTACTGCTTTTGCTAGCGTACCACGCTGCCACACACATCAATACTATTGCAAAGTAAGAGAAAAAGCACCTAGCCGGGATCGATTGTAAAGGTCATGTTAATTGACAAACACAAAATTCATTTTTTCTTACATAACCCTTGCCCTCATTAGCCCTGATTGCCTACATGTAGCACGTATGGGACCCATGGATCAGTGCTGGCTAGGATGATGCACGCTCTATGCAATAGGAGGCATGTAGCCGTCTCTTAATATTTATTGCATTGTGGGACCGATAGCTGAAATAGATTATGGGTCGTTCTTGAAAAGCCCCGATCAAATTGTTGAGAAGTTAGAACATATTGCACGCGAACCGAAATGCATAGGCCTATGCTATATGCATCACAAAGACCTGCCCCTTAATATTGTTAAGGTTTAGCATGACAACGGTACTGAATTTCGGTACAAATTACTTCGTTATAAATAGTCATTCTTTGAAAGCACCGATTTGTTGAGATGTTTATAGAATATTGAATGGCTTTGAGGGGGATTCAAGAATATATTTTTATAGCGAGTGAAATATATTCTTGTATCACCCGAAAATAAGACATTCAATATTATTATTATTATTTATGTAACAGACTGCTTTGATAAAAACTAAATAAGTTAGACCGAACTAACCTTCTTTGCGCAAAATAGATTATGGGTGAATCCTTTTCTGCACAAAAGGTATACTTTTATATAGATTATATGAATAATGAAGAAGAGACTATACCTGAGGGTCCACACCCTCTTCAAGGGCCCCGGTACGGTGTGGTCCAGGGGCAAAACTCGCCCTGGCAGCGCAAGGGTTAAGGGTGCAGCGCGTCCTTAGAACTGTAGGTTCTCAGCCGTTTTGAAGGCCATGGGAGAACTCTCCTAGCACAGATTTCTTTCAATTAAGACATTTTCTTCCCGTAAATTTTTCTTCATTTATCATATTTTCGGGAAAGTCGTTCAATAAAAAGGCGTTAAGTTCTCAATTCCGCCATGAATGCCTTGACATTATTTGCTAGTTGACCTGTTTCTGATAATACATGTGCGCGTAGCGAGCAATTTTTGTGTGGATGTACCAGCATCTGGCTATAATGAAGGTTAAATGTGTTTCTAAAATGATATTCCTGGACATATGATACGCGAAAATTTGCTATTTTTATACATTAACTGCCCCGAATGGGTGCAATCCCCCGGATGATATAGTCAAGGGTGGCCTTTGGACACGCCACTGCACTGAACATGCAACTTGTCTATCTCTGTAGGTTCTAAAGGGTGTCCCCTCTTTCAAGGGTGTCCCCTCCGAGCTTTTGGATTATAACTCAGGGGGCCTTTGGATTTCTATAGGGGGGGGGGGGGGCATTGACCCCATACCAACATAACCAGACCATCAAACCTTTTGTTCCTTTTCAGCTGAGTTAACGCTCCGAGCTCCCGGCCTAAATTGGTATATAGTCTCAGCTGTGAACAATGGACTTTTTTATTGACTACAATTTACAAATCCTTAAATCACGAGAAAAAAGTATTTGGCAGAAAAAAAGTGTGTCAGAGCTGGCAGAAAAAGGGGGTCACCTTATGGAAACTCCCCAAAAATCCCCTTTATACTCTTTTTTTTGGTGCCGTCGGGAACCCGGGGGGGGGGGGGGGGGGGCACGTGCCCCTCAGGCCCCCTCCTGACTACGCCAATGTAATGATTTTGTCGTGACCGCCACACTATACACAACTCACTAATCATCTCTATCTTTTATATCGTCAAAACTATCGTTTGTATCTTTTATATCATTTATATCGGAAATATCAAAAATATCAGATATAGGCCCTATCGTCGCAAATACACAAGTCACTTAAATCATCTCTATCTTTTATATCATCAAAACTATCGTTTGAATCTTTAATATCATTTATATCGGAAATATCAAAAATATCAGATATATCGTCGCAAATACACAACTCACTTAAATCATCTCTATCTTTTATATCATCAAAACTATCGTTTGAATCTTTAATATCATTTATATCGGAAATATCAAAAATATCAGATATATCGTCGCAAATTTACAATGCACTCAAATCCTCTCTATCTTTTATATCGTCAAAACTATCGTTTGTATCTTTTATATCATTTACATCGAAAATATCAAAAATATCAGATATATCGTCGCAAATACACAACTCACTTAAATCATCTCTATTTTTTATATCGTCAAAACTATCGTTTGTATCTTTTATATCATTTATATCGAAAATATCAAAAATATCAGATATATCGTCGCAAATTTACAATGCACTCAAATCCTCTATCTTTTATATCGTCAAAACTATCGTTTGTATCTTTTATATCATTTATATCGGAAATATCAAAAATATCAGATATATCGTCGCAAATACACAACTCACTTAAATCATCTCTATCTTTTATATCGTCAAAACTATCGTTTGTATCTTTTATATCATTTATATCGGAAATATCAAAAATATCAGATATATCGTCGCAAATTTACAATGCACTCAAATCCTCTCTATCTTTTATATCGTCAAAACTATCGTTTGTATCTTTTATATCATTTATATCGGAAATATCAAAAATATCAGATATATCGTCGCAAATACACAACTCACTTAAATCATCTCTATCTTTTATATCGTCAAAACTATCGTTTGTATCTTTTATATCATTTATATCGGAAATATCAAAAATATCAGATATATCGTCGCAAATTTACAATGCACTCAAATCCTCTCTATCTTTTATATCGTCAAAACTATCGTTTGTATCTTTTATATCATTTACATCGAAAATATCAAAAATATCAGATATATCGTCGCAAATACACAACTCACTTAAATCATCTCTATTTTTTATATCGTCAAAACTATCGTTTGTATCCTTTATATCATTTATATCGGAAATATCAAAAATATCAGATATATCGTCGCAAATTTACAATGCACTCAAATCCTCTCTATCTTTTATATCGTCAAAACTATCGTTTGTATCTTTTATATCATTTATATCGGAAATATCAAAAATATCAGATATATCGTCGCAAATACACAACTCACTTAAATCATCTCTATCTTTTATATCGTCAAAACTATCGTTTGTATCTTTTATATCATTTATATCGGAAATATCAAAAATATCAGATATATCGTCGCAAATTTACAATGCACTCAAATCCTCTCTATCTTTTATATCGTCAAAACTATCGTTTGTATCTTTTATATCATTTATATCGGAAATATCAAAAATATCAGATATAGGCCCTATCGTCGCAAATACACAACTCACTCAAATCCTCTCTATCTTTTATATCGTCAAAACTATAGTTTGTATCTTTTATATCATTTATATCGGAAATATCAAAAATATCAGATATATCATCGCAAATACACAACTCACTTAAATCATCTCTATCTTTTATATCGTCAAAACTATCGTTTGTATCTTTTATATCATTTATATCGGAAATATCAAAAATATCAGATATATCGTCAGAAAATCATCTCTATCTTTTATATCGTGAAAACTATCGTTTTTATCTTTTATATCATTTATATCGGAAATATCAAAAAAATCAAATATATCGTCGCAAATGTATAACTCACTTAAATCATCTCTATCTTTTATATCGTCAAACTATCGTTTGTATCGTCAATATCAGATATATCTTTTATATCAGTTAGGTACGATATATAATGATATTTCCAAAATGACCAATTGTGCACCTTACTGGACATATGGTCTTCACCCAAAATATTTTCATCAGGGATATAGCTACATTTCTGTATATGCGGCTGTTTGTTATTCTTAAAGAACGCATAGTAACAAGCATTACGGGACAATACGTCCGACAAATAAAAATATTTCACGATTTTTTTTCTAAATGTAAACAAAAACTCTTACACAGATCTTAAAGTAACACTTTCACATTAGTAACAGAGATGAACGCGGAGTTTGCCCGCGACGATGAAGAAACTGGCGGCACCATGCCAATGTTGTTGCTGCAGACCCCGTTTCGGGGTATACACCACCAATGCACTATGCATGGGATACCACGTCCGGTAAAAGTTTATCACAGCAAGAGTTCCTTTTTGCGGTACAAATTGCGAGATTTTGACAGACTTTTTTCAAATATATCTATTAGTTTTCAGCCTTAGTGGATATCTGATTCCCATATCGACATGGCTTAGGCGACAGGGAAGAGATAGAAAGTCGATTTTGAAGTCAGTCCACTTTTAAAATGCTTCTTGATTCAACTATATTAATAACTATTCGACTGACTAGCAAATCGTCTTCCTTCTCAAACAGTTTCCTTTCAAGTCAAATATTGATTATCAAGTGCTACTTATAAGACTACAATAGGAGGGTACTCAGCGCGTGACGATGGCGATATTAAATCGTCTCGAAGTTTATCCGCATTATTGATTGAAGGGGCGATCGTAATTGGTGTTTATCAATCGCTATATTTACTAAAACGCCTCAGCTTGTACAAGCTAATTAATTAATTAATCACCATTATGGATATTGGTCACCATAACTGAATTATACATGATAAAATACCTCAAAATAAGTCCAAACATGCATACTATCTCAAATTATTCTCTTTATTCTTTCATCTTTTAAATCGTATATGAACCATAGATTTAAAATAGAGATCCAGTATGCCGGCGCCATTTTTAAACCATCATGGGGACAAAATTGGAGGTATGTCGGTATTTTCCGTAAATGCTCGTGAGCATTCGGAAAGTGTCATTCTTTCCGCGTATTTCAAACCATGGTCAAACGCGTACGCAGTCACTGCCAAAAATAACGCGGAGATTTTAAAGTTGCGCGATCAACGGTCCCGACGCTTCACGCAAACCGGAAACTTAACTTAAACTTGCAACGGTGCCAGTAGGCCAAGTTTAATATTACGCAGGTCTTAGTTAACCTTAAACATGTTAAACATGTTAAATGTCACTACTGAATCTCATACAAGCGATTAAATCAAATGATTGAAAACCACTGTGCGGCCCTGGACCGTACAATATTATCATGATTATATGAGTGACAAGGGTCGCATTATGACGCGTCTGCGCGTCCTAGACCTCTCACTTTCGAATAGTGACGCGTCAGATTTCAAATTGGAAAGCCTTGCGGGTCCCGATCAAAATTGAAGGGACCCCTCACATTTGACGATGTATGGAAATGGAAACCTTAAGAAATTCTGTAAATTACATATCCATCCTTTGCTCACAATATAAATTCAATAAAACTGTCCTCATCATCAATCATACCCGTCGACCCCTAACTAACCAAACCATAAGTCATCGACTCATAGTGTGGCCTCTAATTTTCCTAAATCAGTTTCGTCCATTTTCAAATACCCATACTTCGGGACCTCTCATTTTCTTGAGGGACCCCTTAAAATTGTTTTTTGAAGTCCTACGGGGTCCCGAAAAATTTCATGGGACCTCTCACATTTTTGATCCAGTGCTATCCCTGATATTGAGTGATGAGTGTGAACTATACGGCGTGAACTTATCATGCTTATAGAGCAAGCATGTGCAACCTTTTCTACCACACGGGCCGCATTGTGATTTTGAGAACTATTCACGGGCCGCAGCGATTGTCAAACATCCAAAACACGTCCGGAGGAGGAGTAATAGGAAGAGGGGAAATCCAATTGCTCATGGAATACCCGCTTCTCTTCGTGTAATTTCCTCTTTTTACTCGCTGTTGCTGCTGGAAGCGCCATTTTAACCAGGGATTTTATCACGCAATCACGCCTTGGGTTATATTTTCTTAATGCAGTGGGTCACCCTACTAATTATAAGGGAGCACACCACCAAATCAATCCGCCATTTGTGTAAAACTAGGGAGTTCCGTTTAAAACGGGCCGCATCATTAGGAATTTTAGGATTGCTTCGCGGGCCACAGATTAGAGGTCGGCGGGCCGCATGTGGCCCGCGGGCCGCAGGTTGCACACGCTTGTTATAGAGAGAAGTACCGGGTTTCAGATTAGCTGCCATGTGAACTTTTGTAAATGTATGGAGGGACACAGAAGAATTTCAGGTCATTCATTACAACCTGGTGAATTAGCACCAAATTATTAAAAGAAGAAAAAGAAGACAACCTCCGCTCATCTTCAAAACAAAATCTTGTTCCACCATTGGTTAGTACAACTTCATATGGTCATCGTAGTTTTCGCCATGCATCTTGTGAACTCTGGAACAAATTACCATTTCATATTAAGAACTCTCAGACTCTTAATCAATTCAAATCATCTCTGAAAACATATCTCTTTGAAATGGCATTTTGTAACATTTAATTTTATTTTGTATCTTTAGTTTCCTGGTATATTGTGTCTTTCATATGTTTTGCTCTGTTTTTTGTTGCTTTCTTTTGTTATTTGTAAGCGCTATGGGACTTCGGTGTAAAGCGCTATACAAGAGTCGTTGTATTATTATTATTATTATTATTATTATTACCCGTAATACGGTCACTCTTCAAAAAAGCAGCCAGCGAAATTATGATAAAAGAGCGGCCAAAGATGCATCAATCATACTGATGGGTCGTTCTTTAAAAGCGGCCAACGAAATTATGATAATATAAAGAATATATATACTTTTAGTCCAGTAACCAAATATCATGAATGTACATGATTGTGTCGTTCTTAACTTGATCATAATGACGAGCAATATGTCCAAAGTACATGATGGGTCGTTCTTTCAAAGCGGCCAGCGAAATTATGAGGGAAATATGCTACTATATTAGTATTAAGAAGTGAATATACTTTTAGTCCAGTAACCAAAGATAATGATAAGTGCCTCAAAATCTGTTTTCCTCTGCATTTTCATGAGATATTTTGTGCTATTTTTGAACTTTGCATCCGAATCTTTATAATTTGTTAGCTTATTTGAGAAGGAAATGTAATTAAAGGTGTGCTTTCACACATACTAAAATCCACTTAGACCAGGTCTAACTCTTTTGTGCATACGGACCATGGGTCTGGATATGGAAGACCCCAGCCAGAAGAGTGAGCCCGTCCGCAACTAAACACTCTCTGAATCTGACCAAAGACGGTCACTTGACTGTCTTTGATCTGACTATAGGATCCAACCTTTCAGTAGGAATACCAAAAACGCCGCGCACAACGGCAGGGTTAAGCTAATCACGGACAAACTGCGCAAAAAAGTTCGGAATTATTTATCAATCGCCATATGATTTAATGTACACTTGATTATTACATTTATTAAAAACAATTTAAATGACGCTAGAATATATCATAAAGTTTAACATTTTTTTAAACAAATGTTTGAAAGTGACAGAAAATTTATCATGTGAAATGCATTCAAATAAGCATGATAAGTACAAACGTGTCTAGTATTATTTGTTCAGTTATCCTTGGACTGATCCTTGGGATACACATGAAAGTTAGGAAAGGTTTTTGAAAAATCTGTTTTGTACCGTGGTTAAACCAATAGCCGCGTGGAAAGTGTTAATTAAACAACCATTCCCGATTCTCCATCTCACCCGCAAAGACACCTAATCCCAAGTTCAAAATAATGTCATTCATGTTGTTAACCAAACAGGTATAGACGAAAATGAAATTCATTCAGCTCTCGAGTCCCGTACCAAACCCAAATACCATAAATAATTATTTACAATTTCCAAAGGCGAAAGGAGGAATTGATCCACTCGCTTGCTGAAATTTTCCACTCTAAAACGGGTTGTCCTGCATTTCACTCCCTTCACTCTTTTTCGAGTGAATTTCCACTCGTTTTACATTTAGAGAGTATGATAACATTACCAAACAAAAGTACATGAAAGTGTCAAATTGATCTCTCTTAGTGTTAGTGATTAACATGACGTGGTATATTGCTGAACAGTAGCTGCGGCAAACAGATTGATAGCCACGATTTTGTGTTGCGAATCAATCTACCAGATTTGAAAGGTTTTGCAAAAGATGTTGGTCAAAAGCAAAATATAACAACTCTAAATAATGAAGGGACGCGGCAGTTACTCAAAAAGCTACAATTCGTAAACAAAACTTCTTCAATAAAAATAAGAGAACAGGCGATACAAAGGTTGAGAGATTTGAATGGTTCTGTCTTGTGGCTTAAAAGTAACACTGGATACATTAGACGAAATTGTAAAGCAATCGTTCAACATAGGGAATCTCTGTCAATAGATTTTCAAGTTGGATATGGACTTGAAAGGGCAGGATCACTTGCACTAAAGTAAGTAATATTTGGGGGAAATTGCAGCTTAAATGCGAACTGTCGCGTAAACGGATTTATTTTAACTTTTTCTTCCCGTTTAGGTAGTCTGGTTATTAAATGATCATAACTTTAATTGTGGCCTCTCAAAAATGTTGAATGAGGAATCAAATGTCGGGTAAGAAATTAACTTCTGAGTCTTAAAAGTAGCTAACAAATAAACGCATGGTCAGGAATTTTTTGTGTGAGGACCACACCATAGGAAACAATCGGCTAATTGGTGAGAGATCAACATTGATCGATATCGTAATATCACAAAGACAGACAATCGAGATAAAATGTTCTCAAATTTGTGAGAATTTTGAATTATGATCATCGTTAATGGTTGTCGTATCTTCTTGAAACTGGTATTGCCATGTTGAAAACACTTATGTTTTCCACAAAAGTAACCCGGAACCCGATTTTGAAATATTATTTGTATTTTTAACGGCAATGCGCACAACGATCAACATAAGTTTTCGATTGTTTTCAGCAGGTGCATTATTCAGTATCTGAAACAATTCATCGAAAATGAGTTCATAGGGATCAAGTTAATCAATTTCAGGGCGACCTTCTTGACTTTCATATTTTATCAATTTTTTTAGAAGAGGAAATATCAGTTGTGCATCTTAATTCTATTATGGTTTTGAAATGAATAAACAAAATAGACTAAAAGAATATTAATTCGACACCTCTAATGCAACATTTTCCTTAACACTTTCATCACCATATTTAGGATCAACATGAGAACTGCATTAATACAAACATGCCTAGTATTGGTTCAGTAGTTCTTGAGATAGATTTTGAAAGTTGGGAAAGGTTTCTGAAAATTCGATTTTGTATAAGGCCAAATAAAATTAAAGGTTTGTTTCAGAAACATTTTTCAAAAAAGCCAAGTGCTGTGCGATTTTGTTTTAAATATTTTTGTTTAGAGAAAAACCTAGGAGGTATGCGATTTCTTTTCTTTTCTTCTTTTTGTTGTTGATCCAAGCTTACAAAGAACTTTTTTTAACTTAAAAAAAGAAAAAGAAAAAGAAAAAAGAAATCCAAAAGAAATTCAGACCTACTGCGCCGAAGCTTATTCCACATACCAATGCGCGAGGGCTTCTGAGACAAACCATCTTCTTTGTTTGGCCTAATTATGATAAAACTAATAGCCGCGTGGACCATGGAAAGTGTTAAACACCCTCTAACCCTGCTGACTTGATTTTTGTTCCCTTTAGGATTTGGCGTACTAAAGTTCCTAGTAGTGGATTGAATCTGTTTACTGGAGCGGCGACATTCTGCGACAAGATCTCACTGTATGTTTTTTATCCATTTTACACAGATCGTTACAACAATAGCCTGAGATACCACTACTATGGTTCAGTTGAATCGAATTTTTCTACCAATCTTCATAAAATGCCATTTGAATTCAAAAAATTAACTGAGCTACATAACAATGGCGTTATAAGGCTCGTGACAGATAAATGTGAGGATTAAATGTAAAAAGCATATTTAACGAGATATGGCACATTTATGAAGACACTTTTCAATGTAAAACTTGCATAAAAAGGGTGATACAGTTTTCAATATTCTAGTCCCTTTACATTATTGCGAAGTACAGTGTACTAATTTATATTGAAGCCTTGGGTTCTATAATATTGAGTTCATAGTGGAGTGTTTGCCTGAATTGTTCAAAAAGTAGCACATTTTGATACTCTTCTTATTTTCATCCTTGCACTAACGTCTGTTTGGTGAGCGAGGTCACTCGCGCTGGCTGAAAAAGAAAATAGCAACAATTTGCATGACATGGTAGCTGACTGATTGTCATCAACTATAACAATGACGTAGCAGACCTGGATAAGAGGTATGACTATAGTGCAACTTACCATACATGCCATTTTCTATCAACGAAGTCAAGTTTGGTGACACATAATAAAGAAGCCTTCCCGCAAACAACTTTTTCAACAAAGTCTCTTACAAATGATCTCATCATGTATGGCTTTTCCATGAGGTCAAATGGTTGAAGGTATTCATATATTCATTTTATTATTTTTCCATCATAAAAAACCAATCCATTTAAAAAACATTAAAATACAAAAAACGATGGAGGAGATGCAACAAAAGGCAAAGCCTGAGGAAGTGTTGCACCACCTTTACAAGGAAAATATGCATAATCAAAACAGTAGAAAACAAAACTCACACACAAACATCAACACACCCCCACACACCCCAAGCAACAAGGAACAAGTATGTCATGAAATCAACACGATAGTTTAAGGAACATGAAACATTTTAATAATTACGATATAATTCCGATGTCATCTGATCACATTAACTTTTTTTTAAATTTTATTAATAAGATAAAACTATTTAATAAATGGGATTAAACATGTAACATGAAGATCGACTCGATGTCAGACGTTTTTACTACACGAGGTAAAAGGTTAACCGTCAGTTAACACAGATTTGGTTTTGTGGATGTCAAAATGGTAGTTTCTTTTATTTCTTGTATTGTAATTATGAATGTTGTCTAAATGGGTAAATGAATGATCAAATGATGAAGGAAGGAATCCAGCGTTTTACTTATACATGAAGATACCCATATTTTTATCATATAATTCAAATATGTTTAAGGTATTACATTTTTTAAACAACGGTTTGGTGTGACACAGATATGAGCTATTTGAAACAATTCTTAAAGCTCTCTTTTGTATTTTAAACAATTTGGTCATGTATTCTTTTGAGGCACTACCCCATAATAAAATCCCATAAGTCAAATAAGGCATAAGAAGAGTGCAGTATAGTTTGCACAAAGACGTTTTTGGCAAGAAGTGTTTGACTTTGTTTAGGACGCCAACATTTCTCGAGCAAATTTTACAAACATTATTTATATGAGATTTCCATGACAAATTTTCATCAATAGTTATTCCTAAAAACTTTGCCGAGGAAACATGGGTTAGTTTACATCCATCAAGGAAAACATGTTGATCGCTTCGAGCACTTCTGATTTTGTAATTTGTTCCCATGAGCATTAAGTTAGTCTTAGTTGTATTTAACGATAGTTTATTACATTTAAACCAGTTACATACTTCTTGCAGTTCTCTGTTTACCGTGTCGTACAATACATTAATGTCATCATTGGAATAAAATACAGTTGTATCATCAGCGAACAAGATAAAATTTAATATTTTTGATGTACAACAAATATCATTCATATAAATAATAAAAAGAAGTGGTCCCAAAATAGAGCCCTGGGGAACACCACAAAGGACATTTTCATATGATGATGTTGTATTATTATAAGATACATATTGCTTTCTGTTTGATAAATAACTGGTAAACCAATCATGTGAGACACCACGAAACCCATAATGATACAACTTATTAAGTAAAATACTGTAGTCTATAGTATCGAACGCCTTCGACAAATCCATAAAAATTCCTAGCGTGTACATATCATTGTCAATGGCATGATTTAAATTTATAACAAAATCCAATATCGCCATATAAGTAGAGTGTTTTTCCCTAGAACCAAAATGTTATTTTTGGATATAAAGTCATAGCACCTGTTATGCATTAAACGTTCCAAAATTTTAGAAAAACATGGTAGCACCGAAACAGGTCGGTAATTACCAAAAGTCTCTGGATTGTCTCTTTATAAATAGGAACTACCTTAGCTGTTTTAGGATCATTAGGGAAAATACCAGTACTGAGTGACAGGTTGCAAATTGTTTTCAAAGGATAAGAAATTTCATTTGCTATTTGCTTAACGAGATCAGATTTAATGTTATCGAAGCCTGGGCTTTTTTTGCTACCAAGTCTGCCAATAATCTTGACTATTTCATTTTCATCTGTTGGTTTCAAATAACATGTAGAACTAAAGTGTGTACTTTTTAAATAGTTTGTGAAATCTTTACCAGTATGGTTGATACTATTAGCTAAAGATGGACCAATATTGGCAAAATATTTGTTGAATTCGTTTGCAATTCTTTTTGGATCATTAGTAACATTCCCATCTGTTACAAATTTATCAGAAACTGGTTTCTTTGAAGATCTAAGAAATGAGTTCAAGAATTTTCCATGTATTTTTCGTAAAGTGCCCAACAAAAGAAAGTCGTACACTTTGTTTAGGTCATTTAAAGTAACTTTCGATTATTGTTTTACCAAACAGGCTGAATAGACATTTAGTTGAATCTTTTAGGCACATTTTGATATCAAACATAACACCTAACAACAAAGATAAACCATGATTAGCACCATTTATAGAAAATTAGTCATTTTTCAAAAGTCACATTTTCAATACACTACGCGGAAGAAAACACCAATTGTTACAAGCACATAATGCCCTTTATGTTCGGAATCAAGTATCCCGCTCACTAAGTGTACGCCCATCGCTGTAGTATACACGGCTGGTGTGTGTGATCGATTGCCCGCCGGTCAATTCTGGTTAATAACAGTGTCACACACGGGGTGAACCTCGCACACACCCATTTTCCTCCTGTGTAGTAATTGATAATGTGACTTTTGAAAAGTGACTAATTTTCTTTAAATGGCACTAATCATGGTTTGTCTTTGTTGCTAGGTGTTTTGTTTGGTATCAAAATGTGCCTAAAACATGCATCCAAATGTCTATTTAGCCTGTTTGGTAAAAAAACAATCAACATTTACTTTAATTGACCTAAACAAAGTGTACGACTTTCTTTTGTTGAGCACTTTATTATACTTTTCCCTGTCAAGTAGGCTACTGAAATAGTTTTGCTTTGCAAGTCTTTGTAGAGTGTTTAACTTGTTTCTGTAAACTTTGTACTTAATAATGTTACTTTCAGTAGGTTTATTAATAGATTTCTTATACAATAGGTTTTTCCTACGAATACTTTTTAACAAGGAAAATGTAATCCAGGGTGATTTTGGCTTGTTTTTATAATTGCGTTTTGTTAGAGTTTTCTTTGGAAAACATTCATCATACAGAGAATTAAATTTATTAATAAAACATGAATATGATATATTTACATCATTAGAACAACACACAGTATCCCAATGAACTCGACTCAGTTCAGTTTTGAAATTGCAAATATTCTTATCACTCATCTCTCTAACATTCGCATTTGATTGTCTTTCTTCTTTCTGACACACGGAAAAATTTGTTGAAATGAAAATAGATAAATGATCACTAATATCTGTTAAAATTAGACCAGCTATCTGCTTAGTATGAGAATAAATATTGTCAATAAGAGTTGCTGTTTTTGATGTAATTCTAGTAGGTTTTTGTAATACTGGGGTACAAAGAGAATGAATTTAAAATATCTATGAAGTCAGCTGTAGGAGTATGAGTATCATTATTTAATAGATTGATATTGAAGTCACCCATAAGGTAAATGAGTTTGTTTTCATTCTTAGTAATTTTGGACAATAAATTTTCTGCAAACGGTTGAATTCGTTAATATCCTGATCTGGTGATCTGTAGGTAACACCTATGATTATATTTTTCGATTTTGCACGTTCAATTTAAATAAATAATGTTTCAGTATTCAAAGGATGCTTAACCTGGTTCAAGTACAGTGTACTAATTTATATTGAAGCCTTGGGTTCTATAATATTGAGTTCATAGTGCCTGAATTGTTCAAAAAGTAGCACATTTTGAAACTCTTCTTATTTGGTTCATACATTTCTCTTAGTTAACACTTGAGTAATACATTTCCACCATCAACAACCTGTTAATACTACTAAACCATCTTTTACACAGTTTGCTCTATCAATCCAAAAGAGACAGCTTTATCTGCGGGAAAGACCATCAGCGTTTCCATTTGAGCGATCCTTACCATGCTTACGGTTGAAACAAAAATGTTGACAAATTCCAAAAATTGGAAACAAATTTCCTTTATGATTTTTAGTAAAGTTCTGTGATGAGTTCTACGGAAAATACGGCCAAGATATATTTATAAATGAGTCCAGGTAAGTCTTTCCTGATAGTCAAACTTCATTTTAAGAAAATAAGGATCAGGAAATTATATTTCAATATGTGCATGTCATTTCTACAGCTATTGAATTGGTTCTTGTTTCAAATTAAATGTCAGCGGTTCGTAGCTCTTAAAAGAGCTACACATGGGAAACTCACGTATAAATATTTGATGCCGTTATTGGTTGTATACTCGACTGGCACCGTCCTTGTGCAACGGACCTGACGTGTACGATTAATTATGTAGCGCTTCACTTGCTTTTATCATAGATAATCAAGACGGGGATGGATAAATGGGTATTTTGTTTGAAGCTGTGTGTTTCGGACCAAGGTCGCTCAACACAAAAAGCCGATTAGCCTTTCGCCCTGTCATGAAATAACTTCTCAACATCCATAAATAATACACCACTTTCGTTCCCAGATACATTAAATCGCTAGGAATCGCTAGAAATGTGCTATTGTCCATCGCACTCATCATAGGTTTGATTTAACGTGTAATAAAAAACTGGGTGTAATAAGTGTCTATAAACTTCACAAATAGCGTTACTTCTATCGCATCGTTAAATGTGTCTATTCAATTAACATGTTTCAAATATTAGAAGTATTTTAACTGTTACGGTTGCTTTTTTTCTAAACTAATGTTATGTATATCTTTAGCTAGTATTAGATACTGTAGTTGCCGCAATATCAATACCCAATCTGTTTACTGGGCTTTTCAAACATGCTAGACATATGTGCGAAACAGACATACAGTCATCAAAAAAGTAACTATACAGGTAATAAATGGACTTTTAACTCTAAAAATATATATCCTACCTAAAATTATTAAACCATAAAGTTGTTGAGAAATGTATCTTCTTTAATATGAGATATTGCACGCTAGGATCGGTTGAATATTGAAGAAGTGACAATCCAAAATGTAAGGTATACTCACAATTTCATTTTCACATTTTATATTTCAACACGGGGGAGAGTATGACAGGTAGCGTGTGTGTGGCGTATTGATCCATCGGAACAATACGGCCGACTGTCCAACCTGCGCATGCATCCCCCAATTGCACTACCGGTAATTGATAAGGTACCCGTAGATGGGTCCGCGTGTAGAAAACAAAAGTGTGAAAATGAAAATCTGACTTCATTTTACATTTGGGAGTGTCCTCAATAATCACCCGATCCTAGCGTGCAATATCTCATATTAAAGAAGATGAATTTCTCAACAAATTTATAATTTAATATTTTTAGGAAGAATATGTATTTTTAGAGTTAGAAGCCCATTTATACCCTGTATAGTTACTTTTTTGATGACTGTAGATCAGCTCCACACAACATTTCAATAAAGATAATCCGGGAGATAATCATCCCCCTCTATTGACGATCTATGCTTTTACGCGCAAGGTAGGGGAGATGCGGGAGAGTTGAGCCACCGGGAGAGTTGAACCACCCCCTATAACTCGAAAAGTAGTAACTTACTAAAATTTATATTGGCATATATTGTTATATAGCATCAATACGACATTCTTAGTGTTAAACTCTACTGTCATGTGTGCTCAGTATCAAAGATACCTAAACAAAATCATTTTTTTCACTTTTGAGTGAAAAATAGAAAAATAAATGTTTTGTCTTTTTTCCCATAGCAAGACTTAGAATATAATAGCGGTAATTTGTTTATTGAAGGGGGTATATATGACCATTATTTTAGAGAACTATTGTAAACTACCAAATGTTCTACACCAGACAGGATTGGGTTATTTACAAAATGGTCACCATGAGGAGAGTTGAGCCATTGGTCATGGGGAGAGTTGAGCATAGGGAAAACATGTAGTAACATTTTGCTTTTTGGACTAAAGGTGAAAAATGTATAATAAATGAGAGAAAATGTTATTTTGTGCCATGATAATAACAATCGAGCACCATATTTACTTTAAGGATTAATAAATCAAAAGTTGAAAAAATATGATTTTGGTTTTTTCACCAGCCATTGACTTATCATGCTGGCTCAACTCTCCTGTAATGGTGGCTCAACTCTCCCATACTGTAGGGAGAGTTGAGCCACTTTACCAATTTTTTTCAAACCTTTTGTATAAATAAGCCTTAACTGCTATCCCAACTGTTATTGTTTCACAACGAAAACAACACTCTAAAGTTTATCTTACACTAATTTTTTACAGGTTTGTACTTTTCTTCCGCATATGGTGACACAAAATATAAAAAATGGCTCAACTCTCCCGCATCTCCCCTAATGGTTTTTACCATGTATTTTTTTAATTATTTCTGAACACGACATGCTCAAAATGTGATACAATTCAAACACATCCATGTTTATCACATGTATACTATTACCTGAGACGAATATACCTGAAGTATATTCGTAATCATTGAGTGATGGAATTTGAATCGTGACAACTGATAATGCATGTAGAGATCCGTGATCGTGACCGGACGTCTCAAATTTCATGAAAATGGCAACTTGACTTTTGGAAATACGGAATATGGTTTGTACTAATGTTACCTAATGAAATTTGAAGTTTGGTGTATTTGCGTCGGGATCTGCGTTGGTTATATAGGTCATGGACTGACCTAATTCCCTTTCTGAAGGTTTTTTTTGTATCTCAACGGCGGGCAATGTAGAAACGTTGTATCGGAAATAGAGTATCGCTTTTCCGACAGGCACAGACGCATTCCCGTTTGCAAGCGAGAACGATGTACCGTTAGCAAGTATTGCTGACTGCAAACCGTCGGCTAAATTACAGCAACGTATTCCCGTTGCAAGCGGGAACGGGATACCGTCAGCCAACTGTCACTGGTCAGCCAAACAGTGCTGACGGGTGGCCGTTGCCTAATTTACCGCCCTACCACTAACGCTAACACCATGAACATGTTGCGTCTGTGACTGCTCATGACAAGTTCTTTCAATACTGACCTTGATACATGTAACCATAGCAACTTGTATTGACTACTGACGTTTACACATCCTAAGCACAAGGCACAAACGCTCGTTAATCGTAAAGCATCTCAGTGCAGTACTGTGATTTCTACAATTATTTCTACCAGAATTGATGGCTTATATGCAGAATAATCACCCGTTGTTTATATTCTAAAGAAAGGAGTAGAATGTTACCGCCTTGCCCTTTTTAATCGTTGCCTTAATACTACCTGAGTAATGTTCTGTTTTCCAAACAAGAACCACCGCAAGAAAGTGCTCTGCATTCTGATTTTGTCATCGATCATTTCGTCTGTATTTGTAATGCTATATTTAGGAAAATATTGCGTATCATTGAGTGGAAGAGATGTAACCTATTTCGGGATCAACGGGTAAGTGGTATGGATGAGATGTAGCAAAAATGGTTACAACAAATTGACATGACTCATCCTCAATTGTTGCTACAAATTACCACTTTTATTTTTATATTTTCCCCCTGATGAATGGCGGTATATCCACTTGAAACGTCGGTCTTTATTGTTACGTTATATTTTTGTTGTTTTATTGAATACCAATTTTTATTGCTTTTCCTGTGCATTTCCGTGGGTAATTGTTATTTGTTATTTCTCCGTTTATCGCGTTATTCTCCCTTGTCATTGCCTGTTTCCCCAAACACAGTTGGTATATAATTATCGGTTGTTACTACAAATGTCAATGAATCTGACTCCTCATTTGTTACAATAAATTGACATGAATCTGACTCATCCTCAGTTGTTACTGCAAATTGATATGAATCTGACTAATCCTCAGTTGTTACAACAAATTATCATGAATCTGACTTATCCCCAGTTATTACTACAAATTGCCATGAATCCGACTTATCCTCATTTGTTACAACAATTGCCATGAATCTGACTCATCCTCAGTTGTTACTACAAATTGCTATGAATCTGACTTATCCTCAGTTGTTACAACAAATTGTCATGAATTTGACTCATCCTCAGTTGTTACTACAAATTGCCATGAATATGACTCATTCTCAGTAGTTACAACAAATTGACATGAATTTGAATCATCCTCAGTTTAAAACTTAAAAAGATAAAATCCAACGGAACCAGGAACAAAGCACACCAAGAATCAGGAAACGAATACAACAGGATATCTCGAAAATGTAAAATGTAAAGAGTAACTCGGATGTCTAGTAAGCAACATTTATTACTGTCATTGTGCTGTAATTATAGTGGTACACTTGTGTAGTGCATTATCTTCTTATAGTTCTTACCACGTTTGTTTTTATATTTTCCCCTGACGAATGGTGGTATATCCACTTGAACGTCGGCCTTTATTGTTACGTTATATTTGTTGTTGTTTTATTGCACAGGAATTTTTGTTGCTTGTCCCATTGCATTTCCGTGTGTAATTGTTATTTTTTATTTCTCTTTATTATCGCGTTATTCTCCCTTGTCATTGTCTGTTTCCCCACACCCAGTTGGTATATCATTCTCAGTTGTTACAACAAATGTCCATGAATCTGACTCATCCTCAGTTATTGCAACAAATTGCCATGAATCTGACTCATCCTCAGTTGTTACTACAAATTACCATGAATCTGACTAATCCTCAGTTTTTACAACAAATTATCATGAATCTGACTTATCCCCAGTTGTTACAACAAATGTCCATGAATCTGACTCATCCTCAGTTGTTACTACAAATTGCCATGAATCTGACTCATCCTCAGTTGTTACTACAAATTGCCATGAATCTGACTAATCCTCAGTTGTTACAACAAATTATCATGAATCTGACTTATTCTCAGTTGTTACAACAAATTGACATGAATCTGACTCATCCTCGAGTTGTTACTACAAATTGCCATGAATCTGACTCATCCTCAGTTGTTACAACAAATTGCCATGAATCTGACTCATCCTCAGTTGTTACAATAAATTGACACGAATCTGACTCATCCTCAGTTGTTACAACAAATTGCCATGAATCTGACTCATCCTCAGTTGTTACAACAAATTGACATGAATCTGACTCATCCTCAGTTGTTACAACAAATTGAAATGAATCTGACTTATCCTCAGTTGTTGCAACAAATTGTCATGAATCTGACTCATCCCCAGTTGTTACAACAAATTGCCATGAATCTGACTTATCCTCAATTGATACAACAAATTGACATAAATCTGACTCATCCTCAGTTGTTACAACAGATTGTCATGAATCTGATTCATCCTCAGTTGTTACTACAAATTGCCATGAATCTGACTCATTCTCAGGTTGTGTGTGTGTGTGGGGGGGGGGGGGGGGGTGAGAGAGTGTCTTTTGTCGTAAGTGTGTGTGTGAGTTTTAATATTTAAAAAATTAAAATGTCATTCCATCGTGAGCCAAGATTAATGTTCTTCTTCAATTTCTTCATGTATCAAACCCGACCTTTGAAATCATTCTTGATTATTGCAACGAAATGTATCTTTTTTTATGAATGTCATTAAATCATATGATAACAAAGGTCACCCAAGCGCTATATGAAAGCTATGAAGATTGTTAAACGTGGTCAGTCGTCACAAAAATGCACAAACACAATAGTCAAACGACCTTGCTATTGTCAACACTCCCTACACAGAGGACTGCAGTGCAAATCTGTACGATGTTCGCCATGTAATGTCTCATGACGGATTTCATTCCGTGGTATGAAGCTATGAAGTTTCCGTGGTCTTCGCTATCTCCAAGCAGATAGAGCAATACGTACATGGACTTTTTTGTAGACGAGCGTTCATTTCATGATTTGGTGAGGTTTAGAATGAGTTAAGATTCGTGTAATTTCGAACACCACAGATTTTTTAAAACGTACATTTTCCAACATTTTACGACATAAATGTGGTCACGAAACGTGTTTAATACTATACATTTTACCGTTCTGCAGATGCTATTGACCCTCCCCTAAAATTCTACATGATTTTTAACACGTTTCTCAGTTTTTGAGATGCCCAAATAGACCATTTTCCCAAGCTATTTCTAGCAAATATTGCAGTCACTGAGACTCCATTGTTTTCTTGCGTACAACAAAATTTGACATGCAGCGAGTGACCTCTCTGCTGGCTGATAAGTAGATGTTTCATTCATTAAAACCCAGTTGCCGATGTATCGCCAGGTGTGCACTGTCAACGTGGTACGGTTATTATGCACTATACACTGGTACTATTCTTACATTCCGGAGTACTATTCTGTGTATCATCCAGGGTTATTTAAAGGAAAGTGGTGTGTTTTTCTAAACATGTCGTGTACATGTAGTAGTATTATATTCTAAGCATGTCGTGTACTTGTAGTAGTATTATATTCTAAGCATGTCATGTACATGTAGTAGTATTATATTCTAAGCATGTCGTGTACATGTAGTAGTATTATAATCTAAGCATGTCGTGTACATGTAGTAGTATTATATTCTAAGCATGTCGTGTACATGTAGTAGTATTATATTCTAAGCATGTCGTGTACATGTAGTAGTATAATATTCTAAGCATGTCGTGTACATGAAGTAGTATTATATTCTAAACATTGCGTGTACATGTAGCAGTATTATATTCTAAGCATGTCGTGTACATGTAGTAGTATTATATTCTAAACATGTCGTGTACATGTAGTAGTATTATATTCTAAACATGTCGTGTACATGTAGTAGTATTATATTCTAAGCATGTCGTGTACATGTAGTAGTATTATATTCTAAGCATGTTGTGTACATGTAGTACATGCCTCGTAGGTCTATGGGTTATCGTGACGTTAGAATTACCCGGGAAAGCCAGGTATTTCTTATTTGATTTGCGAGGTAATCCTTCAATAGGCTTTGTTGTATACCACAATACTTTGCCAAAACAAACCCGATGGGCATTTGGGTGTTTCTGAAGATACACAAAGAAACCCAAGGACACATGCTATATACATGCATACATGTAGCATATATTCTTTGCATTGAGCTAGTATGCATGCAGTAGTGATGCGTGCGTGCAAAGATTCATTGGTGCGTGTCAATGGAAAATTATTTTGAATTGCCAGTTCCATATGTTAACATGTGTGGAGGGCGTCTATACATGTTTTTTTATATTTATTATCAATAACACACATTTTTAACATTACGTATTTCTTTGTACTGTATTTTAATAAACTATTGTTATGTCAATATATTTTTATCATTGTTACACTTTAACAGACTTTAAATTTCGCGGATACTTTATTTCGCGAATTGAAAATGACTGCTATTTTTTGGGGTATTACATTTCGCGAATTGGAAAATTTACTTAGTAATTCAATGCAAAATTGTCAGTTTCGCGAGTATTTAATTTTACAAATCCACTATTAACCATTTCAGCGCAGCGGGTAGTCCAACTTTCCGGGGGGGGGGGGGGGTGGGGGGGGGGGGGGGCACATACATTGTCTCACTCTCACATAGTGTCAAGGGAAGGCAAATTTGATAAGGGGTGCACATGTATAATAAATATAACACATACATTATGAAAAGTGATTTATTAATTCAATCTCAGATTACTAAGGCCAAGTAACAAATGTGTTTCTCGTCCGTACAATTTTAAAACAAGAACAACTTTTAAAAAATATCATTTAAAATTCATTTTTCTATTATTATTATTATAGATTATTAATAGTCTCAAATAGTACCAGAATAATGAGCAACGACCGATTATACTGTTAAAAATAAACACAACGTAAAAATTTACAACAAGAACCACTTTAAAAAAATATCATTTAAAATTCATATTTCTATCGGGTAGCTCAACTTTTCCTGGGTGTGTGTGTGGGTTGGGGGGGGGGGGGGGGGGGCTCATACATTGACTGTAACAAAGTCTACGGGTAGCACAAATTGACATGGGGATGCACATAACACATTGGAAGTAAATTGTTAATGCAATCTCAGATTACTAATAGTCTCAAATAGTAGCCGAATAATGAGCAACGACCGATTATAACTGTTAAAAATAAAATAAACACAAATAAACACAACGTACACTTATACAACAAGAACAACTTTTTAAAAATATCATTTAAAATTCACATTTCTCTCGGGTAGCAAAATTTTCCCTACGGGGGACACATACATTGACTGTCGCAGTGTCTAGGGGTAGCACAAATTGACATGGAGATGCACATGTATAACACATTGGAAGTAAATTGTTAATGCAATCTCAGATTACTAATAGTCTCAAATAGTAGCCGAATAATGAGCAACGACCGATTATAACTGTTAAAAATAAAATTCAACACAAATAAACACAACGTACACTTATACAACAAGAACAACTTTTAAAAAATATCATTTAAAATTCACATTTCTCTCGGGTAGCACAATTTTCCCTAGGGGGGGGGGGGGGGGCACATACATTGACTGTCGCAGTGTCTAGGGGTAGCACAAATTGACATGGGATGCACATGCATAACACATTGGAAGTAAATTATTAATGCAATCTCAGATTACTAATAGTCTCAAATAGTAGCCGAATAATGAGCAACGACCGATTATAACTGTTAAAAATAAAATTCAACACAAATAAACACAACGTACACTTATACAATAAGGGGGGGGGGGGGCACATACATTGTCTCACTCTCACATAGTGTCAAGGGAAGGCAAATTTGATAAGGGGTGCACATGTATAATAAATATAACACATACATTATGAAAAGTGATTTATTAATTCAATCTCAGATTACTAAGGCCAAGTAACAAATGTGTTTCTCGTCCGTACAATTTTAAAACAAGAACAACTTTTAAAAAATATCATTTAAAATTCATTTTTCTATTATTATTATTATAGATTATTAATAGTCTCAAATAGTACCAGAATAATGAGCAACGACCGATTATACTGTTAAAAATAAACACAACGTAAAAATTTACAACAAGAACCACTTTAAAAAAATATCATTTAAAATTCATATTTCTATCGGGTAGCTCAACTTTTCCTGGGTGTGTGTGTGGGTTGGGGGGGGGGGGGGGGGCTCATACATTGACTGTAACAAAGTCTACGGGTAGCACAAATTGACATGGGGATGCACATAACACATTGGAAGTAAATTGTTAATGCAATCTCAGATTACTAATAGTCTCAAATAGTAGCCGAATAATGAGCAACGACCGATTATAACTGTTAAAAATAAAATAAACACAAATAAACACAACGTACACTTATACAACAAGAACAACTTTTTAAAAATATCATTTAAAATTCACATTTCTCTCGGGTAGCAAAATTTTCCCTACGGGGGACACATACATTGACTGTCGCAGTGTCTAGGGGTAGCACAAATTGACATGGAGATGCACATGTATAACACATTGGAAGTAAATTGTTAATGCAATCTCAGATTACTAATAGTCTCAAATAGTAGCCGAATAATGAGCAACGACCGATTATAACTGTTAAAAATAAAATTCAACACAAATAAACACAACGTACACTTATACAACAAGAACAACTTTTAAAAAATATCATTTAAAATTCACATTTCTCTCGGGTAGCACAATTTTCCCTGGGGGGGGGGGGGGGGGGCACATACATTGACTGTCGCAGTGTCTAGGGGTAGCACAAATTGACATGGGATGCACATGCATAACACATTGGAAGTAAATTATTAATGCAATCTCAGATTACTAATAGTCTCAAATAGTAGCCGAATAATGAGCAACGACCGATTATAACTGTTAAAAATAAAATTCAACACAAATAAACACAACGTACACTTATACAATAAGAACAACTTTTAAAAAATATCATTTAAAATTCACATTTCTCTCGGGTAGCACAATGTTCCCTACGGGGGGCACATACATTGACTGTCGCAGTGTCTAGGGGTAGCACAAATTGACAGTCAATGTATGTGCCCCCCGTAGGGAAAATTGTGCTACCCGAGAGAAATGTGAATTTTAAATGATATTTTTTCAAAGTTGTTCTTGTTGTATAAGTGTATGTTGTGTTTATTTGTTTTTAATTTTATTTTTAACAGTTATAATCGGTCGTTGCTCATTATTCGGCTACTATTTGAGACTATTAGTAATCTGAGATTGCATTAACAATTTACTTCCAATGTGTTATGTGCATCCCCATGTCAATTTGTGCTACCCATAGACACTGCGACAGTCAATGTATGTGCCCCCCGTAGGGAAAATTGTGCTACCCGAGAGAAATGTGAATTTTAAATGATATTTTTTAAAAGTTGTTCTTGTTGTATAAGTGTACGTTGTGTTTATTTGTGTTTATTTTTATTTTTAACAGTTATAATCGGTCGTTGCTCATTATTCGGCTACTATTTGAGACTATTAGTTATCTGAGATTGCATTAACAATTTACTTCCAATGTGTTATACATGTGTATCCCCATGTCAATTTGTGCTACCCCTAGACACTGCGACAGTCAATGTATGTGCCCCCCCCCCCGTAGGGAAAATTGTGCTACCCGAGAGAAATGTGAATTTTAAATGATATATTTTTAAAAGTTGTTCTAGTTGTATAAGTGTACGTTGTGTTTATTTGTGTTTAATTTTATATTTAACAGTTATAATCGGTCGTTGCTCATTATTCGGCTACTATTTGAGACTATTAGTAATCTGGAATTGCATTAACAATTTACTTCCAACGTGTTATGTGCATCCCCATGTCAATTTGTGCTACTCCTAGACACTGCGACAGTCAATGTATGTGCCCCCCGTAGGGAAAATTGTGCTACCCGAGAGAAATGTGAATTTTAAATGATATTTTTTAAAAGTTGTTCTTGTTGTATAAGTGTATGTTGTGTTTATTTGTTTTTAACTTTATATGTTAACAGTTATAATCGGTCGTTGCTCATTATTCGGCTACTATTTGAGACTATTAGTAATCTGAGATTGCATTAACAATTTACTTCCAATGTATTATACATGTGCATCCCCATGTCAATTTGTGCTACCCCTAGACACTGCGACAGTCAATGTATGTGCCCCCCGTAGGGAAAATTGTGCTACCCGAGAGAAATGTGAATTTTAAATGATATTTTTTAAAAGTTGTTCTTATTGTAAAAGTGTACGTTGTGTTTATTTGTGTTTAATTTTATTTTTAACTGTTATAATCGGTCGTTGCTCATTATTCGGCTACTATTTGAGACTATTAGTAATCTGAGATTGCATTAACAATTTACTTCCAATGTGTTATACATGTGCATCCCCCATGTCAATTTGTGCTACCCCTAGACACTGCGACAGTCAATGTATGTGCCCCCCGTAGGGAAAATTGTGCTACCCGAGAGAAATGTGAATTTTAAATGATATTTTTTTTAAGTTGTTCTTGTTGTATAAGTGTATGTTGTGTTTATTTGTGTTTAATTTTATTTTTAACAATTATAATCGGTCGTTGCTCATTATTCGGCTACTATTTGAGACTATTAGTAATCTGAGACTGCATTAACAATTTACTTCCAATGTGTTATGTGCATCCCCATGTCAATTTGTGCTACCCCTAGACACTGCGACAGTCAATGTATGTGCCCCCCGTAGGGAAAATTGTGCTACCCGAGAGAAATGTGAATTTTAAATGATATTTTTTAAAAGTTGTTCTTGTTGTATAAGTGTATGTTGTGTTTATTTGTTTTTAACTTTATTTGTTAACAGTTATAATCGGTCGTTGCTCATTATTCGGCTACTATTTGAGACTATTAGTAATCTGAGATTGCATTAACAATTTACTCTCAATGTATTATACATGTGCATCCCCATGTCAATTTGTGCTACCCCTAGACACTGCGACAGTCAATGTATGTGCCCCCCGTAGGGAAAATTGTGCTACCCGAGAGAAATGTGAATTTTAAATGATATTTTTTTAAAGTTGTTCTTGTTGTATAAGTGTATGTTGTGTTTATTTGTTTTTAATTTTATTTTTAACAGTTATAATCGGTCGTTGCTCATTATTCGGCTACTATTTGAGACTATTAGTAATCTGAGATTGCATTAACAATTTACTTCCAATGTGTTATGTGCATCCCCATGTCAATTTGTGCTACCCATAGACACTGCGACAGTCAATGTATGTGCCCCCCGTAGGGAAAATTGTGCTACCCGAGAGAAATGTGAATTTTAAATGATATTTTTTAAAAAGTTGTTCTAGTTGTATAAGTGTACGTTGTGTTTATTTGTGTTAAATTTTATATTTAACAGTTATAATCGGTCGTTGCTCATTATTCGGCTACTATTTGAGACTATTAGTAATCTGGAATTGCATTAACAATTTACTTCCAACGTGTTATGTGCATCCCCATGTCAATTTGTGCTACCCCTAGACACTGCGACAGTCAATGTATGTGCCCCCCGTAGGGAAAATTGTGCTACCCGAGAGAAATGTGAATTTTAAATGATATTTTTTAAAAGTTGTTCTTGTTGTATAAGTGTTTGTTGTGTTTATTTGTTTTTAACTTTATTTGTTAACAGTTATAATCGGTCGTTGCTCATTATTCGGCTACTATTTGAGACTATTAGTAATCTGAGATTGCATTATACACCTATCAGTTGTAAGACGCACCCTATGACCCCCGGGAGAGGTGCGTCGTGGGTGCGTCGTTTACCAAAAAAAATTGACGGAGGGTACGTCCGTGGCAGCCTTTGGTCCGTCAAAAAAATGACGGAGGGTGCGTCAAGGTCCGTCACTTTACATGGGTGCGTCACAGTGTACATCTGTTTACGAACAACAAAATACGACCTTTAAATATACGCTATAGGGCTACTATACCACATAACTGCTTAATACCGCCAACCAGGCTCCACTTTAATACCGCAAACATCACTCCGATATTTTATACCGCATGTTCTAAAATGCCTGAAATCACTCTATCATCAATACAAGAGTTTGGCAACGAAAAAAACAAGGAACCGCAGTAGACCGAGAACCTTTCATTTTAAGAGAAGTGTCACGTATACAAGCATCTTCATGGTATAAGATAGGGGATCAGCATTGCGCTCTTCCGCACAAGCGCAGAACAATCTAAGAACACAGAGGTAGTAGGACAGGCCCCCGGAATTGAATTTGGTCGGGGATGTGCGGCAGGAGATTCAAATAAAAAACATAGGCCTACCCGGTCGCTTAATTTCTTTCTGCAACTATAACGGGATGCATCCCATTGTGTTACTACGCTACTACGCTTTATTCCGTGTATCGATCTGTTGTCTATTGCATCCCGTTATAGTTGCATAAAGAAAATACGCTACCCGGTCCCGGTCCGGGGTCTATATAATTATTCGAGGGCCAGGGTTGACAACATCGAATAAGGGCAGATCCCCCGTGAATTAAAAGTAGTTTCATTTCCAGTAGATCGTGTTTTATCCAGTTATAGTCAACGATATCTGACGACGGGGTGCGTCGTCATGGTCCGTCAGAATCCACCAATGGTGCGTCCAAAAATTGACGGAGGGTGCGTATTTGGAAGGCAATGGTCCGTCGTTTTTTTGACACAGGGTGCGTCATGGTACATGAGAAGTCGACGCACCTCGGTAAAGTGACGCACCACTCCCGGGGGTCATAGGGTGCGTCTTACAACTGATAGGTGTATTAACAATTTACTTCCAATGTATTACACATGTGCATCCCCATGTCAATTTGTGCTACCCCTAGACACTGCGACAGTCAATGTATGTGCCCCCCGTAGGGAAAATTGTGCTACCCGAGAGAAATGTGAATTTTAAATGATATTTTTTAAAAGTTGTTCTTATTGTAAAAGTGTACGTTGTGTTTATTTGTGTTTAATTTTATTTTTAACTGTTATAATCGGTCGTTGCTCATTATTCGGCTACTATTTGAGACTATTAGTAATCTGAGATTGCATTAACAATTTACTTCCAATGTGTTATGTGCATCCCCATGTCAATTTGTGCTACCCCTAGACACTGCGACAGTCAATGTATGTGCCCCCCATAGGGAAAATTGTGCTACCCGAGAGAAATGTGAATTTTAAATGATATTTTTTAAAAGTTGTTCTTGTTGTATAAGTGTACGCTGTGTTTATTTGTGTTTAATTTTATTTTTAACAGTTATAATCGGTCGTTGCTCATTATTCGGCTACTATTTGAGACTATTAGTAATCTGAGATTGCATTAACAATTTACTTCCAATGTGTAATACATGTGCATCCCCATGTCAATTTGTGCTACCCCTAGACACTGCGACAGTCAATGTATGTGCCCCCCGTAGGGAAAATTGTGCTACCCGAGAGAAATGTGAATTTTAAATGTTATTTTTTAAAAGTTGTTCTTGTTGTATATTAAGTGTACGTTGTGTTTATTTGTGTTTAATTTTATTTTTAACAGTTATAATCGGTCGTTGCTCATTATTCGGCTACTATTTGAGACTATTAGTAATCTGAGATTGCATTAACAATTTACTTCTAATACATGTGCATCCCCATGTCAATTTGTGCTACCCCTAGACACTGCGACAGTCAATGTATGTGCCCCCCGTAGGGAAAATTGTGCTACCCGAGAGAAATGTGAATTTTAAATGATATTTTTTAAAAGTTGTTCTTGTTGTATAAGTGTACGTTGTGTTTATTTGTTTTTAACTTTATTTGTTAACAGTTATAATCGGTCGTTGCTCATTATTCGGCTACTATTTGAGACTATTAGTAATCTGAGATTGCATTAACAATTTACTTCTAATGTGTTATACATGGGCATCCCCATGTCAATTTGTGCTACCCCTAGACACTGCGACAGTCAATGTATGTGCCCCCGTAGGGAAAATTGTGCTACCCGAGAGAAATGTGAATTTTAAATGATATTTTTTAAAAGTTGTTCTTGTTGTATATTAAGTGTACGTTGTATTTATTTGTGTTTAATTTTATTTGTTAACAGTTATAATCGGTCGTTGCTCATTATTCGGCTACTATTTGAGACTATTAGTAATCTGAGATTGCATTAACAATTTACTTCCAATGTATTACACATGTGCATCCCCATGTCAATTTGTGCTACCCCTAGACACTGCGACAGTCAATGTATGTGCCCCCCGTAGGGAAAATTGTGCTACCCGAGAGAAATGTGAATTTTAAATGATATTTTTTAAAAGATGTTCTTGTTGTAAAAGTGTACGTTGTGTTTATTTGTTTTTAACTTTATTTGTTAACAGTTATAATCGGTCGTTGCTCATTATTCGGCTACTATTTGAGACTATTAGTAATCTGAGATTGCATTAACAATTTACTTCCAATGTGTTATGTGCATCCCCATGTCAATTTGTGCTACCCCTAGACACTGCGACAGTCAATGTATGTGCCCCCCGTAGGGAAAATTGTGCTACCCGAGAGAAATGTGAATTTTAAATGATATTTTTTTAAAGTTGTTCTTGTTGTATAAGTGTACGTTGTGTTTAATTTTATTTTTAACAGTTATAATCGGTCGTTGCTCATTATTCGGCTACTATTTGAGACTATTAGTAATCTGAGATTACATTAACAATTTACTTCCAATGTGTTATGTGCATCCCCATGTCAATTTGTGCTACCCATAGACACTGCGACAGTCAATGTATGTGCCCCCCGTAGGGAAAATTGTGCTACCCGAGAGAAATGTGAATTTTAAATGATATTTTTTAAAAGTTGTTCTTGTTGTATAAGTGTACGTTGTGTTTATTTGTGTTTAATTTTATTTTTAACAGTTATAATCTGTCGTTGCTCATTATTCGGCTACTATTTGAGACTATTAGTAATCTGAGATTGCATTAACAATTTACTTCCAATGTGTTATACATGTGTATCCCCATGTCAATTTGTGCTACCCCTAGACACTGCGACAGTCAATGTATGTGCCCCCCGTTGAGAAAATTTTGCTACCCGAGAGAAATGTGAATTTTAAATGATATTTTTTTAAAGTTGTTCTTGTTGTATAAGTGTACGTTGTGTTTATTTGTTTTTAACTTTATTTGTTAACAGTTATAATCGGTCGTTGCTCATTATTCGGCTACTATTTGAGACTATTAGTAATCTGAGATTGCATTAACAATTTACTTCTAATGTGTTATACATGTGCATCCCCATGTCAATTTGTGCTACCCCTAGACACTGCGACAGTCAATGTATGTGCCCCCCGTAGGGAAAATTGTGCTACCCGAGAGAAATGTGAATTTTAAATGATATTTTTTAAAAGTTGTTCTTGTTATATAAGTGTAATTTTATTTTTAACAGTTATAATCGGTCGTTGCTCATTATTCGGCTACTATTTGAGACTATTAGTAATCTGAGATTGCATTAACAATTTACTTCCAATGTGTTATGTGCATCCCCATGTCAATGTGTGCTACCCCTAGACACTGCAACAGTCAATGTATGTGCCCCCGTAGTGAAAATTGTGCTACCCGAGAGAAATGTGAATTTTAAATGATATTTTTTTAAAGTTGTTCTTGTTGTATAAGTGTATGTTGTGTTTATTTGTGTTTAATTTTATTTTTAACAGTTATAATCGGTCGTTGCTCATTATTCGGCTACTATTTGAGACTATTAGTAATCTGAGATTGCATTAACAATTTACTTCCAATGTGTTATGTGCATCCCCATGTCAATTTGTGCTACCCCTAGACACTGCGACAGTCAATGTATGTGCCCCCCATAGGGAAAATTGTGCTACCCGAGAGAAATGTGAATTTTAAATGATATTTTTTAAAAGTTGTTCTTGTTGTATAAGTGTACGCTGTGTTTATTTGTGTTTAATTTTATTTTTAACAGTTATAATCGGTCGTTGCTCATTATTCGGCTACTATTTGAGACTATTAGTAATCTGAGATTGCATTAACAATTTACTTCCAATGTGTAATACATGTTCATCCCCATGTCAATTTGTGCTACCCCTAGACACTGCGACAGTCAATGTATGTGCCCCCCGTAGGGAAAATTGTGCTACCCGAGAGAAATGTGAATTTTAAATGTTATTTTTTAAAAGTTGTTCTTGTTGTATATTAAGTGTACGTTGTGTTTATTTGTGTTTAATTTTATTTTTAACAGTTATAATCGGTCGTTGCTCATTATTCGGCTACTATTTGAGACTATTAGTAATCTGAGATTGCATTAACAATTTACTTCTAATACATGTGCATCCCTATGTCAATTTGTGCTACCCCTAGACACTGCGACAGTCAATGTATGTGCCCCCCGTAGGGAAATTTGTGCTACCCGAGAGAAATGTGAATTTTAAATGATATTTTTTAAAAGTTGTTCTTGTTGTATAAGTGTACGTTGTGTTTATTTGTTTTTAACTTTATTTGTTAACAGTTATAATCGGTCGTTGCTCATTATTCGGCTACTATTTGAGACTATTAGTAATCTGAGATTGCATTAACAATTTACTTCTAATGTGTTATACATGGGCATCCCCATGTCAATTTGTGCTACCACTAGACACTGCGACAGTCAATGTATGTGCCCCCGTAGGGAAAATTGTGCTACCCGAGAGAAATGTGAATTTTAAATGATATTTTTTAAAAGTTGTTCTTGTTGTATATTAAGTGTACGTTGTATTTATTTGTGTTTAATTTTATTTGTTAACAGTTATAATCGGTCGTTGCTCATTATTCGGCTACTATTTGAGACTATTAGTAATCTGAGATTGCATTAACAATTTACTTCCAATGTATTACACATGTGCATCCCCATGTCAATTTGTGCTACCCCTAGACACTGCGACAGTCAATGTATGTGCCCCCCGTAGGGAAAATTGTGCTACCCGAGAGAAATGTGAATTTTAAATGATATTTTTTAAAAGATGTTCTTGTTGTAAAAGTGTACGTTGTGTTTATTTGTTTTTAACTTTATTTGTTAACAGTTATAATCGGTCGTTGCTCATTATTCGGCTACTATTTGAGACTATTAGTAATCTGAGATTGCATTAACAATTTACTTCCAATGTGTTATGTGCATCCCCATGTCAATTTGTGCTACCCCTAGACACTGCGACAGTCAATGTATGTGCCCCCCGTAGGGAAAATTGTGCTACCCGAGAGAAATGTGAATTTTAAATGATATTTTTTTAAAGTTGTTCTTGTTGTATAAGTGTACGTTGTGTTTAATTTTATTTTTAACAGTTACAATCGGTCGTTGCTCATTATTCGGCTACTATTTGAGACTATTAGTAATCTGAGATTACATTAACAATTTACTTCCAATGTGTTATGTGCATCCCCATGTCAATTTGTGCTACCCATAGACACTGCGACAGTCAATGTATGTGCCCCCCGTAGGGAAAATTGTGCTACCCGAGAGAAATGTGAATTTTAAATGATATTTTTTAAAAGTTGTTCTTGTTGTATAAGTGTACGTTGTGTTTATTTGTGTTTAATTTTATTTTTAACAGTTATAATCTGTCGTTGCTCATTATTCGGCTACTATTTGAGACTATTAGTAATCTGAGATTGCATTAACAATTTACTTCCAATGTGTTATACATGTGTATCCCCATGTCAATTTGTGCTACCCCTAGACACTGCGACAGTCAATGTATGTGCCCCCCGTTGAGAAAATTTTGCTACCCGAGAGAAATGTGAATTTTAAATGATATTTTTTTAAAGTTGTTCTTGTTGTATAAGTGTACGTTGTGTTTATTTGTTTTTAACTTGATTTGTTAACAGTTATAATCGGTCGTTGCTCATTATTCGGCTACTATTTGAGACTATTAGTAATCTGAGATTGCATTAACAATTTACTTCTAATGTGTTATACATGTGCATCCCCATGTCAATTTGTGCTACCCCTAGACACTGCGACAGTCAATGTATGTGCCCCCCGTAGGGAAAATTGTGCTACCCGAGAGAAATGTGAATTTTAAATGATATTTTTTAAAAGTTGTTCTTGTTATATAAGTGTAATTTTATTTTTAACAGTTATAATCGGTCGTTGCTCATTATTCGGCTACTATTTGAGACTATTAGTAATCTGAGATTGCATTAACAATTTACTTCCAATGTGTTATGTGCATCCCAATGTCAATGTGTGCTACCCCTAGACACTGCAACAGTCAATGTATGTGCCCCCGTAGTGAAAATTGTGCTACCCGAGAGAAATGTGAATTTTAAATGATATTTTTTAAAAGATCTTCTTGTTGTAAAAGTGTACGTTGTGTTTATTTGTTTTTAACTTTATTTGTTAACAGTTATAATCGGTCGTTGCTCATTATTCGGCTACTATTTGAGACTATTAGTAATCTGAGATTGCATTAACAATTTACTTCTAATGTGTTATACATGTGCATCCCCATGACAATTTGTGCTACCCCTAGACTCTGCGACAGTCAATGTATGTGCCCCCCGTAGGGAACATTTTTACTTCCAATGTGTTATGCATGTGCATCCCCATGTCAAATTGTGCTACCCGTAGACACTGTCACAGTCAATTTTTTGCACCCCCCCCCCCCCTAGAAAAAGTTGTGCTACTTGTGCTTACGCATTTGCAGCAATTCATGATTGTGCGTACCCATGCGCATCAAAAACACTTAAGCGTACGCGTTCGCATCGAACTACACTTATACATACGTACATGCACCCCTACAATAGTATGTCCGCGTCGCATTAAAACATTTGTGTGTACGGTTGCGCATCGAAAAATAATAGTTCATACGCGTTTGACACAATTAACGATTGTGCGTTCGCCTGCGAATCATCAAACACTTGTGCGTATAACAAAAACATTTATTTTGTGAACATGACATATAATTGCTAGGAAAAGTAAAATAAAACACTTGAGAAAAAAAATACTTTGACAAATAAATTAATTGTTGGCAAACAATTTAATAAGTTGTAACAGATATATTGAATAAATGCTGTGATTTAATCATGCAAAAACTAATATAAACGCTATTTTAATAAAAATTGCTTATGTGTGTAGTACCGAGAATGTACCATTGTATATTATAAGGAACGCTTTAGTGCTCTCAGTATCTTGTTATGCATTAGATATTGACTGGGCGTGTCCTCACAGGCACTCGAGTGTGAATCGGTGACTGTATTGGTGACCTCGCTGGTCTGAAAATGCTATATTGTAAAGCATTGTTATATGTATTGTCATAATCGGATGTGGGCAAATAACGGAATTGAATGCAGTACTCTTCTGATAGTATCAACATGTTACACTTTACAACAATGCCTTTTGTGCAGCTCTACCGTCACTTTAACCCATGGACAACGCGTCATGAGTATTATATTCTAAGCATGTCGCGTACATGTAGTAGTATTATATTCTAAGCATGTCGTGTACATGTAGTAGTATTATATTCTAAGCATGTCGTGTACATGTAGTAGTATTATATTCTAAGCATGTCGTGTACATGTAGTAGTATTATATTCTAAGCATGTCGTGTACATGTAGTAGTATTATATTCAAAGCATGTCGTGTACATGTAGTAGTATTATATTCTAAGCATGTCGTGTACATGTAGTAGTATTATATTCTAAGCATGTCGTGTACATGTAGTAGTATTATATTCTAAACATGTCGTGTACATGTAGCAGTATTATATTCTAAGCATGTCGTGTACATGTAGTAGTATTATATTCTAAACATGTCGTGTACATGTAGTAGTATTATATTCTAAGCATGTTGTGTACATGTAGCAGTATTATATTCTAAGCATGTCGTGTACATGTAGTAGTATTATATTCTAAACATGTCGTGTACATGTAGTAGTATTATATTCTAAGCATGTCGTGTACATGTAGTAGTATTATATTCTAAACATGTCGTGTACATGTAGTAGCATTATATTCTAAGCATGTTGTGTACATGTAGCAGTATTATATTCTAAGCATGTCGTGTACATGTAGTAGTATTATATTCTAAACATGTCGTGTACATGTAGTAGTATTATATTCTAAGCATGTCGTGTACATGTAGTAGTATTATATTCTAAGCATGTCGTGTACATGTAGTAGTATTATATTCTAAACATGTCGTGTACATGTAGCAGTATTATATTCTAAGCATGTCGTGTACATGTAGTAGTATTATATTCTAAACATGTCGTGTACATGTAGTAGTATTATATTCTAAGCATGTTGTGTACATGTAGCAGTATTATATTCTAAGCATGTCGTGTACATGTAGTAGTATTATATTCTAAACATGTCGTGTACATGTAGTAGTATTATATTCTAAGCATGTCGTGTACATGTAGTAGTATTATATTCTAAGCATGTCGTGTACATGTAGTAGTATTATATTCTAAGCATGTCGTGTACATGTAGTAGTATAATATTCTAAGCATGTCGTGTACATGTAGTAGTATTATATTCTAAACATTGCGTGTACATGTAGCAGTATTATATTCTAAGCATGTCGTGTACATGTAGTAGTATTATATTCTAAACATGTCGTGTACATGTAGTAGTATTATATTCTAAACATGTCGTGTACATGTAGTAGTATTATATTCTAAGCATGTCGTGTACATGTAGTAGTATTATATTCTAAGCATGTTGTGTACATGTAGTAGTATTATATTCTAAGCATGTCGCGTACATGTAGTAGTATTATATTCTAAGCATGTCGTGTACATGTAGTAGTATTATATTCTAAGCATGTCGTGTACATGTAGTAGTATTATATTCTAAGCATGTCGTGTACATGTAGTAGTATTATATTCTAAGCATGTCGTGTACATGTAGTAGTATTATATTCAAAGCATGTCGTGTACATGTAGTAGTATTATATTCTAAGCATGTTGTGTACATGTAGTAGTATTATATTCTAAGCATGTCGTGTACATGTAGTAGTATTATATTCTAAACATTGCGTGTACATGTAGCAGTATTATATTCTAAGCATGTCGTGTACATGTAGTAGTATTATATTCTAAACATGTCGTGTACATGTAGTAGTATTATATTCTAAACATGTCGTGTACATGTAGTAGTATTATATTCTAAGCATGTCGTGTACATGTAGTAGTATTATATTCTAAGCATGTCGTGTACATGTAGTAGTATTATATTCTAAGCATGTTGTGTACATGTAGTAGTATTATATTCTAAGCATGTCGCGTACATGTAGTAGTATTATATTCTAAGCATGTCGTGTACATGTAGTAGTATTATATTCTAAGCATGTCGTGTACATGTAGTAGTATTATATTCTAAGCATGTCGTGTACATGTAGTAGTATTATATTCTAAGCATGTCGTGTACATGTAGTAGTATTATATTCAAAGCATGTCGTACACATGTAGTAGTATTATATTCTAAGCATGTCGTGTACATGTAGTAGTATTATATTCTAAGCATGTCGTGTACATGTAGTAGTATTATATTCTAAACATGTCGTGTACATGTAGCAGTATTATATTCTAAGCATGCCGTGTACATGTAGTAGTATTATATTCTAAACATGTCGTGTACATGTAGTAGTATTATATTCTAAACATGTCGTGTACATGTAGTAGTATTATATTCTAAGCATGTCGTGTACATGTAGTAGTATTATATTCTAAGCATGTTGTGTACATGTAGTAGTATTATATTCTAAGCATGTCGCGTACATGTAGTAGTATTATATTCTAAGCATGTCGTGTACATGTAGTAGTATTACACCCATCAAAATATGTAAGTTCCCCCTAGCATATACTAGAATATTTCCATAAATATTTGATGGATTTAAATAATTGTCAGCTAGAAAGATGCACCAAATTGTTAGGCACATTTTGATACCTAATTTGTTGGCCTTGAGACAATGCAACGATAAGAAATTGTGCCATTTACCAATTTGTATACAGAAAAAGCATGTTGTGTACATGTAGTAGTATTATATTCTAAGCATGTCGCGTACATGTAGTAGTATTATATTCTAAGCATGTCGTGTACATGTAGTAGTATTATATTCTAAGCATGTCGTGTACATGTACCAATGCTTAGTATAATAAATATTTGATGGATTTAAATAATTGTCAGCTAGAAAGATGCACCAAATTGTTAGGCACATTTTGATACCTAATTTGTTGGCCTTGAGACAATGCAACGATAAGAAATTGTGCCATTTACCAATTTGTATACAGAAAAAAAAGTGGCACTAAATCTCACTGGCTGTTTTTTTCCATAAATTAACAGACATTTTCTTGGTGGATTTTCGTGCACAGAGATGGGAGTCTACCAATAAATTATGTGTGGCATCATTTCAAGAAAATCAATAAGCAGATCATAATTATGTGTGTGGCAATCTGATTATGAGTGACATGGCAATTTGGTCCGATTATGGGTGACATGGCAATTTGGTCCGATTATGAGTGACATGGCAATTTGGTCCGATTATGAGTGACATGGCAGTTTGGTCCGATTATGAGTGACATGGCAATTTGGTCCGATTATGAGTGACATGGCAATTTGGTCTGATTATGTGCGACTTGACAATTTGGTCACACATAATCAGACCATTTTGCCAGAATTGCCATGTCACTCATACTCGGACCAGATTGCCATGTCACACATAATCAGACCATTTTGCCATGTCGCACATAATCAGACCAAATTGCCATGTCACTCATAATCGGACCAAATTGCCACGTCATTCATAATGAGACGAACTTGCCACACATAATTATGATCTGCTTATTGATTTTCTTGAAATGATGCCACACTTAATTGTTTAGTAGATTCCCATTTTCTGTGCATGATAAATCCACCAAGAAAATGTTTGTTAATTTATGGACAAAATCAGCCATAGCCAGTGAGATTTAGTGCCACTTTTTTTTCTGTATACAAATTGGTAAATGGCACAATTTCTTATCGTTGCATTGTCTCAAGGCCAACAAATTTGGTATCAAAATGTGCCTAACAATTGGGTGCATCCTTCTAGCTAAAAATTATTTAAATCCATCAAATATTTTTGGAAATATTCTAGTATATGCTAGGGGGGAACTTACATATTTTGATGGGTGTATATTCTAAGCATGTCGTGTACATGTAGTAGTATTATATTCTAAGCATGTCGTGTACATGTAGTAGTATTATATTCTAAGCATGTCGTGTACATGTAGTAGTATTATATTCTAAGCATGTCGTGTACATGTAGTAGTATTATATTCTAAGCATGTCGTGTACATGTAGTAGTATTATATTCTAAGTATGTCGTGTACATGTAGTAGTATTATATTCTAAGCATGTCGTGTACATGTAGTAGTATTATATTCTAAGCATGTCGTGTACATGTAGTAGTATTATATTCTAAGCATGTCGTGTACATGTAGTAGTATTATATTCTAAGCATGTCGTGTACATGTAGTAGTATTATATTCTAAGCATGTCGTGTACATGTAGTAGTATTATATTCTAAACATGTCGTGTACATGTAGTAGTATTATATTCTAAGCATGTTGTGTACATGTAGTAGTATTATATTATAGGTCTCTTCACTCTTAATTGAATTTGAAAAGGCATTTGACTCAGTTTCACATGAATTTATTTTCAAAACGCTGGATATGTTTAATTTTGGGGATGGCTTTAAAAGGGGGATCTCAGTTTTTTACAAAAATGCACAATCATCAATCCTAGTCAACGGCCACATGACCCGATTTTGTTACGTTAATTCGGGATGCCGTCAAGCAGCGTCCGAATTAAGGAAAAAAAATCTGGTTGCCCGCCGGGAACCAAGCAGAAAATTATGGTTGCCCGGCAGATTTTTTGGTTGCCCGTGCTGTAAAATATTTAAATGCATGTGTTAAGTGTTTCACTTCTTGTAAAAAAATTGGTTGCCCACCGGGCAACCAAATAAGTACATGTTGGTTGCCCGGTGCTAATTTTGGGTGTCCCGGGCAACCGGGCAACCACTTAACGCGAACGCTGCCGTCAAGGGGATGGACTTTTTACCTTATATTTTTCTTTTGTGTTCTCAGATTTTAAACAATGCCATAAATAATTGTGTGGATATTAAGGGCATTATCATAGATGGTATGGATATAAAGTTTTACAATATGCTGACGACACAACCATTATTTTAGATGGCACAGAAAATTCTCTTTTACATACTTTCAAGCTTCTGGAAAACTTCCATAGTATATATATATATATATATACATAGTATGTATATATATATCTGGTCTGAAAATTAACATGGATAAAACTAGTGCTGTTTGGATAGGATTAAGAAGGGTAGTGATGAGGTTTTATGTAAGAATTATAACTTACTTTGGGTTGGTGATAAAATATTCAGTTATCTTGGGGTGATATTGTGTACACATTTAGATATTATTGTGAATGTAAATTATGTTACTACTATGCAAGCTATTACAAAACAAATTCACCACTGGTCCAAGAGGTTTCTGACCGGAAGAATAGTTGTGGTTAAATCTCTTTTGTTGCCAAAATTAAACCATCTAGTTTCTCACTTCCAACCCCAGGTAAAGAAATTGTCAAGGAGATTAATTCAAAGTTTTATAACTTCGTATGGGGAGGTAAAGTAGATAGGATCAGTAGAAATGAAATGGCTCTTCCCGTTACAAAAGGGGGTGCTAGCATGATTCAATGTAAACCTTTTGAGAAGGCACTTAAGATTACTTGGACTCGTAGATTGCTTAAGCATAACATTGATAGTAAGGTGTTTAATTTATTCAAAGTGAATACTCCTATTTGTAATTTTGATTACTCCTCTGGTACTTATTGGGATAGAGTGATTAAAGAAAGTAAAAATGCCTTTTGCAGTCAGCACGCAGGTATCGCTTTCAATGAGTGACCTTGCCGATTTCTAACCCACGCAAAGATCGATTTCAGGATGTCAACCTTGCTCTAAAACCTTACGAGAAGTTTGTTTTCCCTGAATTAATTGAGGTAGGGTTAGTAGGTGGATTGTTCGTTATTTTCTCTATAATATGATGACAAATCTGACATATTTGGTCCACAAACAGCGATTTTATCGCTAATTTTTAGAATTTAACAACTTTCGTGACTTTGCTTCTTGTAACCATTCACTTGACCGGACTAAAATTCGTACGATATTTTAAGAGAAATTTCCGTACTAACGGAATTCTAAGCTTTAATTTTATATCATGAACATTGATGCCCGACTTCTTTTTTGATGAGAAAAACGAGTCTGATTTTACTATGTTTGCATTATTCAAATAATACCACCCAGTTTGTTAATTTCGTTACTTGGGTTTAATTTCATTGATTCACTTATGCATTTCAAGCCCATATGAGACTAAGTGGTAACATTTCCATCTAGAACAATAAAAAACAGTTATGCTAAATTTCAGGAAAAAACAACACTTTTGAACGCCATGGAAACAGTGCAGTTGATATACTGTGTTCACACAATCACTGTAAGGATTTGGTTTGAACTGTTTGGGAATTTAAAAAAAAGGTGCCCCCTCTGCCACTTTAATATAATGCGCACCCCACTGAAATCAATCCTGGTAGTATTTATTGTTTATTACATTTTTAATGAGCTCCTTTGCTAGTAACTTTTCTCCCACCTCATGTCCGACCCCCCCCCCCCCCCCCCCCCCCCATGAGATCGGAAAAAAAGTAGCAGAGAGGAAAAGAAAATCCACTCGACCCGCAAAATATCAACATGTTACAAGTTAATTATAATTAAGTCACTAACATTGCCCTTTTGTAAAGTAACGACACTACGAGGGGAGGGGCTCCAAGCTCCAATTCATGACATTTGGTCTCCCCTTCCCAAGTCAGCACAACCCCCACTCTATTTTGTCCCAAACACTCTTGAACATTTTGGGAAATGTCTAAATCAGAGCACTCAGGCAAGTTTTACACACATTTAAAATATGTCTGCGCATATTACCCCATCCCCCTCCCCAATTTGTTTTCTTGCCCACAACTAAATAATACATTTTCTTTTTAATCATGACATTTTCCATCAATTTCATGCAAGGGCCGAAGTTTAGTTGGGCTTTAGTTATGATTATTCAGAAACATAATCTGTTGACATTTCGTACGTTCAGGTTTTTTTTACTTGATATTATTAAAACATGAATTTAAATAATACTGTAGAAAGTTATTTAATTGTTTTGGAACAACAATGCTTGATTTAGTAAAAAAAATATAAACCACAATACCCAATCTAAAATTTAACTTGAAGCAATCACGTACGACCCTGTCTGAACGCGCACCATGTGATCAGTAAACCCATCGACGCTACGAAATGAATTTAGCTCGAGATCAGATTCGGGCAGCTATATTATAACCATTCACTTGACCGGACTAAATAATTTTATGATTTTAAGCATGTTTCTAGTTACAAAAGACTATGAATATTATGATACTATGGATAAAATTGGTGCCTGATTCTTCAAAAGTGAATAATTTACCGTGGATTTGGCTTTAGTTTCGTCAAGTTTTCTTGAATTCGGGTCTGTGTGATGGCAATAATTTGCACCGAAAATACAACATGCCATGAAGTTCACAAATAATATTAGATATATTATTTGCATCACATGCCTTTTTATTTTACAATTTCATGCCAAATGTTTTTAAAATGTATGGTTATAATCATGAAAAGAGCTCATTTACATCGTGCTATCATGAGATCAACTCTAACTACGAAGCCATATCGCTACGGGTGAGTACTTCCGGGTCGCTGTGTTTGGAAAAGTGTATTTTCAGCCTGGAAGGATTTCACCGTTTTGCTTAAACCTCAAAATATTGATGATGTTTTAAGTTCCAGTATTTGGCACAATGAAAAGATTAAGGTGGGTAATAGGTGCATTTTGTATAAAGATTGGTATAGACATGGTATACTATAATGTTAACGATCTGTTAACTTCAGAGGGCGAGTTCTTATCTGCTGAAGAGATTTATACAAAATATGATGTGAGAACAAATTTTCTTCACTTACATGGCATTAAAAAGGCAATTGGGAAATCCATTTCTGGTCTTTTAGGTCGGACAAATCATACTCCCATTTCAAGGCTTTCATGTCAAAACTGTTCTTATGGATCCAAAAGGGTGTAAAAGGTTTTACAATATTTTATTAACAAATAATAAGGTCCAATTCAAGTGTATTTACAAATGGAACATGCTCTGGCCACCATTTTTTTTGAAGTGGACTGGCATAAGGTGTGTTCATACAACTGGAAATGTACTTCTGAAGTGAAGCTCCGTTGGTTCCAATTTCGTCTTCTTAACTGAATCCATGGTTAAAATTGGCAAAACAAATGATCCCTTATGCACTTTTTGTGGTGTTGCAAATGAGAGTTTATTTCATATATTTTGGGATTGCAGCTTTACCCAGAAAGTTTTTCAAAACTGGGTTAAAATCAAACTGAATATCAATATTACACTGAGTAAAGAGCTTGTTCTGTTTGGAAATTATTTGTACAAATCCTTCTGGTTCTAAAATTTTGTGTTTACAAAAGGAAGGTTGAAAAAGAGAAACCGTCCTTTAGCTAAGGTAAAATAGAAAGAATTTTAATCTGAAAGAAAAGTTTATGTACAATATTAATTGTAAGCAACATACTTTGATATCAGATGGCATAAATGGAAATCTTTATTTGAAGTTTAATGATTTTGTTGTTGTTGGTAACACTGACTAACGATCATATCGTATGTAGATTATGAATTGTACATTGATTGGACTCTTGATGGAATGATAATAAAATATGTAAGATAAAAAAATAAAAAATGACATGAATCTGACTCATTCTCAGTTGTTACTACAAATTGCCTTGAATCTGACTCACCCTTAGTTGTTTCAACAAATTGCCATGAATCTGACTCATCCTCAGTAGTTACTACAAATTGCCATGAATCTAACTCATCCTCAGTTGTTACAACAATTTGACGGGAATCTAACTCATCCTTAGTTGTTACAACAAATTGACATGAATCTGAATCATCCTCAGTTGTTACAACAAATTGACATGAATCTGACTCATCCTCAGATGTAGCAACAAATTGACATACATTTGAATAATCCTCAGTTTAAAACGTAAAAAGATGAATAACGGAAGCAGGAACAAAACACACCAAGAATCAGAAAACTGATACAAGAAGATATCTCGAAAATGTAAAATGCAAATAGAATACTCGGATGTCTATTTGGCAACATCTATTACTGACATTGTGCTATAATTATAGTGGTAAACTTGTGTGGTACATTATTTTCTTATAGTTCTTACCACTTTTGTTTTTTATATTTTCCCCCTGGTGAATGGTGGAATATCCACTTGAAACGTCGGTCTTTATTGTTACGTTATATTTTTGTTGTTTTATTGCTTGTCCCAGTGCATTTCCGTGTGTAATTGTTATTTGTTATTTCTCTGTTTTATCGCGTTATTCTCCCTTGTCATTGCCTGTTTCCCCATACTCAGTTTATCATCCTCGGTTGTTACTACAAATGTCCATGAATCTGACTCCTCATCAGTTGTTACAACAAATTGCCATGAATCTGACTCCTTCTCAGTTGTTTCTACAAATTGCCATGAATCTGACTCATCAGTTGTTCCAACAAATTGAAATGAATCTGACTCATCCTCAGTTGTTACTACAAATTGCCATAAATCTGACTCATCCTCAGTTGTTACAACAAATTGACATGAATCTGACTCATCCTCAGTTGTTACAACAAATTGCCATGAATCTGACTCATCCTCAGTTGTTACTACAAATTGCCATGAATCTGACTTATCCTCAGTTATTACTACAAATTGACATGAATCTGACTCATCCTCAGTTGTAACAACAAATTGCCATGAATCTGACTTATCCTCAGTTGTTACTACTACAAATTGACATGAATCTGACTCATCCTCAGGTGTTACTACAAATTGCCATGAATCTGACTCATCCTCAGTTGTTGCTACACATAGCCATGCATCTGACTCATCCTCAGTTGTTACTACAAATTGCCATAAATCTGACTCATTCTCAGTTGATCGAGTGGTCTAGATATCCAGAAGTCAACATTTTCATTTCCTGGATAGTCAGTGAAAACTTTTCACTGTCATTTACAATATTTTGAGTTAAGATGAAATCATTTATTTAATTGCAAAGGTTATTTTGAAATGTCAGTTTCACTTAACAGAATACTCATTCTTAGTCATAAGATATTTCCAGTCAAAATTCTGAGTGTATCTGAGTCACATATTTATTTTCGTTGAATGAAATTAACAAATATCCCAAGAAACATTCAAATCTTTACACATTAAGAGATCGTATAAAAATCATTTTAATGGTTAATTGAGTATTAAAAAGGGAGAACAGAAAAATAATAAAATGCATTAATTAACATTATTCCCTAAGACAAGGTATACTTGTCAAAGTTATTATACTCAAATCATGGATGCATGCAAAAAAAATACGAGTTTCACGAAATCACTATGCATTTATGTGTCTTGACTTTTCAGTTTCGTTAGAAATGTAATCACATACACCGCTAGTTCAACGACGGAACTACCTAATACATTTCAGCAGAAGATACAATTCAATCTAAATCGGGAGTGGAACGAGACAAATATCTTAACTTTCAGGTATCGTATTTTCTTGCATATAGGCCGCGGCTTAAATGATCATTTAGCAGTCTGCTTTGGAACAGGAACGCGTTCGGCTTGAGTGCGTTATCTTTAGTGAGTTTGAAGATGAAAAAGAAACATTTGTACTTAAGGTCCCGGATAGGTATATCGGTCTATACTGAAACACTCAAATGTGGGAAAAGGTGTACTTTTGGTCCCCGATTGTGAACTGTACTAGTATCGTCCGATACTGGAACAACCAGTATCGTCCGATACTGGTACAAAGTCAGTGTTCCAGTATCGGTCGATACTGGCATACATTAAATGTTCCAGTATCGGGCGATACTGGAACATAATTATGTACAAGTATCGTTCAATACTGGGAAAAATCTCACTGGTATTACAGGTACCAGTATCATCGTCCGAAACTGGAACATAAAAATGTTCCAGTATCGCTCGGTATTGGAACAAAATTTGGTGTTCCAGTATCGACCGATACTGGAACAGTAAAATCGTACCAGTATCGACCGATACTGTTAACTTTTATGTTCCAGTATTGAACGCTACTGGTATACCAGTATCTGGGACCTAAAGTACACTTTTTCCCAAATGTGTCCAGGATCGACCGATACTGGAGCAATCGCCAGATACTGGGTGATACTGGGTGATACTGGGTGATACTGGGTGAAACTGGGTGATACTGGAATACATGAAATGTTCCAGTATCGCTCTACACTGGAACAAGTAGATACTCGATTTTTTTAAAATTTCGAGTCAAATGTTAGTCGAGTCAGTTTTTCAAAGCGGATACCGTGGTAAAGGACGAAAGGGATTCAGAAAAGAACGCAAGGCGTGTTGGCTCAAAACGTGACTCTGGTCTGATACGAGGACGGATCAAAGGTTTTGACACTTGGGACATGTTTCTAGAGATGGGAAGTCAATTTTTTTTAAATCGTTCCAGTATCGTTCGATACTGTTACATGCTGTAGATACTGGAATATATAAATGGTTCTAGTATCGGTCAGTAGACCAGATTCTCATCTTCGAACGATCACATTTGACATTGCAGCTGCGTTCGACTTCTTCATCGAGACTTCAAATTCATCCGTACATCGTGCGTTCTCATATTATTGAATAGAGGTTTAAAATAATCCCAAACTTACTTGAACAATTCTTTAATTCGAAAATTACAATTTCAAATGCTGTAGCAATTATAATACAATGTAATTGCATTGCGATCCGTTAAATGAAATCCTAGGAAGTTTAACTGGTTTCCACAATTTTATTCAGATTTTCCTAGTTGGAGCATGCGAATGGTGAAGTCGTGTAGCATTTGTTTTTTTGAGTTTCGCTCGTCAGGCCATCATCAATTTAAGGTTGGTGACTGCGTACGGACTATTCTAAGGTTCTTGTTTGAAATCGCTGACTTTGTTTTGGTACCAAGGGATTGCCCCGAGGGGGCGGGGACAAAGTCACCAATCTTATTCATAACTGTCATTTAATATTGATTAGCATCCAAATTGTAATATTAAGTTATTCTAAACATGCTATAAAGGTTAATATTTTGACTTTGGAGTTCGTATTTTTGTGTCATTTCCCCCTGAGGTAAATAAACACCACCCCATTGAATAATGGAGCAATCTAGGGCAATCTAGGGGATTCCCCACTACGTCATTGTTTTTCTCTGGAATGTTTTTCTTTGACCAATAGCGGAGAAGCTGTTATAAAAAACGATTATGAGATAGACCAATCACAGTTCGGCAAATAATATGCATGTTCAGGGCCACAAATTAATTTAGTTTTTGATTTGCAAACAAGCACGGAAAATAAATAAACAACAGAATTCAGAAGCAGGAAAGATCAATTTTGCCGATTGGAAATAATATTATATGAAATATGACTTCATACCCTGGACGAAGCTGGACGAATATTTCGTCTCAGATCTACCGTACGAATAAGTTTTTGAAGCTATTTTTGTAAGCTTATTCATCATTGAAAAAGTCAATGCAAATGATCATGATCGGGATCATGATGTCTCATCATAATCATGGATCCATGGATCAAAGTCGAATCACGTCAACAACCTTCTTTGTTTATGGTCAATTGATGGGGAAATATAATCAAAATCGCAGCTAAATCGTGTTGTACGATTCCATTCTTTGTCTGCTTGTTTAGAGACGACGTTATTCGGTGAGTAATGATTGATGGCCTAGCCTACATCGTGAGTCTTTTTGACAAACAAAAGTATGTTGATTGTTGTCTTGCCTTAATTATTATTATAGTTGCAGTGTCAGGTGTTTGTCAAGCTTTGACAAAAATTAAATGGGTTGTCATGTGTCGTAGACGGGATGGCTATCATAGGCCTAGCTAGGAGTAGGCTCGTACGTAGGCCTAGTTAATTTAGCCTAACATTTTTTAATCTTGTCAATTTCGGTTTTACAACAAAAATGGATGACGCCTGACTTCGATTTTGAATACGTTTCTTGAATTGAAACATTTATAAAGTCACCTTTGATGAGACAGATTCCTGTTCTGTACTAGGCTGTTTATCATGGGATTTATTTTGCGTCGTCCCCAGTCAAATTTTATACTAGTTTGTTAGCCCTGTAATCAGATTTATTTCACTGATGCTTGATACGGCCGTGCTTGCCGGTGAGACTGAGACAGACACGCAACGTCAGAGCGATGTTTAGCTAATACTATCGCTATGACATACATTGTACGTCCTTGCTCGTCACTTGTGTCATTTGGGGGTCCATGATGAAGCTAACAAAATTTCACCGAGTCTGCGCTCGCTGCTGATGAGGGACGTCCAGTTACCAGTCAGTATCTCTGTAGGGAAGGCTAGCCGCCGCGCTGGTGGTACAAACACACGCCAGTTATTCAAATCATGCAGACCAAATTTGCCGTTCATCATTGACATTTTACAACGATATAAAAATGGTGTTTTGTTGTGTTTTCAATGTAGTATTTGTATTGTTGAAAGTACAGCCGCGAGTAGTCGTGTCGCGTGTATCCATGTTCAGGGCCCCACTCGCAAACATCTGCCTCTTGTTACCATGCACAACGTCACACAAAACGCCACGCCCCCAGGTCATTGATGCGCGTACAAGTACATTTTGGAGGTCTTGGCAATATATCAATAACCTGCGCTGTGCGTCCGCGTTTCCATGTAACGATCAATTTGAGTGGAAGCGCGGTGGTACGCACATTTTCAAAAGTTATGAATTGTCATTATTTACTCATGTATTTCGGCTGCTAGAGGCTTTCAATAAAGACTTTGTATACATAATAGCTCATTCGTCTGGTATCCATGTAAGCACAGTCCCTGTAGCCTAGTGGAGTAACCAATCGCCGCGATAGCGAGAGGGACCGGGTTCGAGGCTGTGTATTTTTAAGGTCTTTGTTAATTTAATTCTCGCCAGTTTGTCCGAGTCTATATATTATTTATTTGTTTTTATAGTTAGAAATTGCACTGTTTGTCAATTCGTCTTCAGTTTTTCAAAGCTGATACCGTGGTAAAGGACGAAAGGGATTCAGAAAAGGGCGCCAGACGTGGTGGTTAAAAAAAAACTGGTCTGATACGAGGACGGATCAAAGGTTTTGACACTTGAGACATGTTTCTAGAGATGGGAAGTCAATTAAAAAACACAGTCACATTCCCTTGAAGAAGCTTCCCTGGACGTCTATATACCGCTGCATCCTCATCCTTCACTTCTCGAAGCATATGCGGCGCTCCTAAGTAGGGATGATCTCATCTCTGAATGTACGGCTTTGGCTATGTTTTGGATCCTTGAAATAGGCATCAATCTTTGATTTGATTGTTGGGAAAGAGCCAGAAGTCGCAGGGAGCCAAATCGCGTGATTAGGGTGGATGTTCCATCAAATGAATATCATTCTCATCATACAGTCATAGTAAGTCGGGATGAGGCAAGCTTTAAAAATTGTGAGGATTGCATTGTCGTGATGCAGCATGATTCAATACCGACTTTTTAGGCTCAATTTTATAGGTAGATAAGTAGCTGCAGAAATGGGCTTGGCAAATAATATTTAGGCGATATAGCTCCACTTTTACATAAGATGGAGCTTACAATGTAATGTAAAGGAAGACATGGCATAACAAAGAAGGTACAGGGCGTGTCAAAAAAAGTGTCCCATGAATTAGAATATCAATTAAAGATACATCCAATGTTTTCTTGTTTTTAAACAAGTAGACGATTGGTTAGCCCTATTAGTTTTAATCAAATACACTCTATCCTATTGAAACTACCGAGATAAAATTATGACCAATTCAGTAACAAGAGTGCAATTCCCACTTTAGCCACTTTTGAACAAGAAAATTAATTTCAACTGAAAAAATGTTTCTATATTAATTGTTGAAAAACACCTCGCTGAATTACCTGTCAAGCGTCGAGCGAAACGAGGCGTATTTCTACCTGTATACCGCCGAAGGTGGGAGGCCGAGCGGTCCTATAGAGGGCGCTCACACTGTTTTACCGCCACAAAGCCTTGATGAAAGGCTAGGGTTGAAGGTGAGCCCAAAGAGTTATTAAGTCGGACTATCTGCAGCAAGGAATTCCGGTAACTAGACTGCCCTTAAATTTCTTTTTTAAAAACATTGTTATACAATCGTGGCCAGACGATTTTGAGGCGAAAACGGTCCGGAGCAGATTGTTTAATAAGCAAATAAGGGGTGTTACGTCTTATTTGTCTGATTTCACACAGTTGCGATTTGAATGCGTTTTTAATAATCAAGTTTCTAAAAACCAGTATTATTGTTTGTTATTATTACAGAAAAAAAGTGATAGCCGTGTACAATATGATTCCTAAGATGCTATTTATTTATGATCCTGATGTAAAAACTGAAAATATGCATTATACAAACCACTGTACAGAACTGAACAGGACTCACGGTGTACCAATACAATCTACGTGTGCTATTATCGGGAATGGTGGTATATTGCTGAACAGTAGCTGCGGTAAACAGATTGATAGCCACGATTTTGTGTTGCGAACCAATCTACCAGATTTGAAAGGTTTTGCAAAAGATGTTGGTCAAAAGCAAAATATAACAACTCTGAATAATCAAGGGACGCTGCAGTTACTCAAAAAGCTACAATTCGTGAACAAGACTTCTTCAATAAAAACAAGAGAACAGGCGATACGAAGGTTGAGAGATTTGAATGGTTCTGTCTTGTGGCTTAAAAGTCGCTATGGACGAAGTAGAAGAAATTATAAAGCAATCGTTCAACAGAGTGAATCTCTGTCAATAGATTTTCAAGTTGGATATGGACTTGAAAGGGCAGGATTACTTGCACTAAAGTAAGTATTATTTGGGAGAAATTGCAGCTTAAATGCGAAATGTCGCGTAAACGAATTCATTTTAACTTTTTCTTCCCGTTTAGGTTTGGTTATTCAATGATCATAACTTTAATTGTGGCCTCTCAAAAATGTTGAATGAGGAATCAAATTTTGGGTAAGAAATTAACTTTTGGGTAAGAAATTAGCCGATTGCTTCCATAGGAAGCAATCGGCTAATTGTTGAGAGATCAAAATGGATCGATATCGTAATATCACACAGACAGACGATCGAAATAAATGTTCTCAAATTTGTGAGCATTTTGTTATGATCATCGTTAATCGTTGTCGTTGCTTCTTGAAACTGGTATTGCCAGTTTATGTTTATGTTTTCTTTATGTTTTCCACAAAGGTAACCCGAAACCCGATTTTGAAATATTATTTGTATTATTGCGGCAATGCGCACAACCATCAACATAATTTTTTTCAGCAGGTGCATTATTCAGTATCTGAAACAATTTATCGAATAAGAGTTCATAGGGATCAATTTCAGGACGATCTTCTTGACTTTTATATTATGTTATCAAGTTTTTTATAAGAGGAAATATCAGTTGTGCATTTTATTCTATTATGGTTTTGAAATGAATAAACAAAATAGACTAAAATAATATTAATTTGACACCTCTAATGCAACATTTTCCTTAACACTTTCATCACCATATTTAGGATCAACATGAGAAATGCATTAATACAAACATGCCAAGTATTGGTTGAGTAGTTCTTGAGATAGATTTTGAAAGTTTGGAAAGGTTTCTGAAAAAAAAATCTATTTTGTATAAGGCCAAACAAAATTAAAGGTTTGTCTCAGAAACATTTTGCAAAAAAGCTAAGTGCTGTGCGATTTTGTTTTAAATATTTTGTTTAGAAAAAAAAGCTAGGAGGTATGCGATTTCTTTTCTTTTGTTGTTGATCCAAGCTTACAGAGCCTTTTTTTAATTAAAAAAAAAAAATCCAAAATAAATCCAGACCTACGCGCCGAAGCTCATTTCACATACCAATGCGCGAGGGCAACTGAGACAAACCATCTTCTTTGTTTGGCCTAATTATGATAAAACTAATAGCCCCGTGGACCATGGAAAGTGTTAAACACCCTCTAACCCTGCTGATTTGATTTTTGTTCCCTTTAGGATTTGGCGTACTGGCGTTCCTAGTAGTGGATTGTATCTGTTTACTGGAGCGGCGACATTCTGCGACAAGATCTCCCTCTATGGCTTTTATCCGTTTTACACAGACCGTTACAACAATAGCCTGAGATACCACTATTATGAATCAGTTGAATTTAATTTTTCTACCAATCAGCATAAAATGCCATTTGAATTCAAAAAATTAACTGAGCTACATAACAATGGCGTTATAAGGCTTGTGACAGATAAATGTGAGGATTGAATGTATAAGCATATTTAACGAGATATGGCACATTTATGAAGACACTTGTCAATGTAAAACTTGCATAAAAATGGTGATACAGTTTTCAATATTCTAGTTCCTTGACATCATTGCAAAGTGTAGTGTACTAATTATTATTGAAGTCTTGGGTTCTACAATATACGGCCAAGTGAACCAATGGCGAGTAGCTGAAGAATAGCGCTACCTCGTTAGTAACTGAGGCGTAACCCAACATTTTGAGAGCACCAAACCGGGGTAGGCTACTAGGCTAGTAACTGGCGAGTAATTTACGCTAAATCTTATACCTGACCGGACCCAAGAGTAAGTTGGGGCATAACGCTTTATGCCACAAGTCAATCGATGTAGCAGTGGCGTAAATTTGTTGTGGACATTGGAGATGATGATTCGCTGATGCAGCAGGACCGATTGCGCTTGCATGCACAGGGGCTGTCTATCTGAGGCGGGATGTGACCCCCTCATAAGCTGAAAGATTTTGTATTTTTGAAACTCCATTAATGCAATTTGGTTAATACTTCTAGTCAAAATGTAATAACTGGAGAAGACTCTAGTTGTACAGAATGTATAGGGTTCGTTACTCTGAATAAAACACCTTAAGACTTTCAGCTAATAGTCATTCTTCTTTATTCAATAGGCAACGGTAACCTAGGCACAGGTTCTGACCCACTCTTGGTACCCTAACTCTAACTCTGATAGGAGTCGAGAGGAGATGTAGCCTCGTTCAGGAGCTGGATGCAACTGCTTAGTATGTGTTGTCTAGTCGAAAACCAAGACACAAGTGTGTAGCTTAGAGTTTTGCTACCACCAAATCTAGAGTGGGAGGGGCAAGGTACACTACAGAACTGATCACGTGTCTAAATCACTGCTTACTGTGACTTTGGATTGTATAAAACATGATCAAAAGTACAACCCCTTATTCATATCCGTACCTCTTACAAAAATTTAGATCAACTCCTCTTGCCCATTCAAACAGTAATCGCACCGATTGTGGGTCATATTTTGACCAAAATGTACTAATTGTCCAAGGATTTATTTGAATAACTAAATAAATAAATAAATAAACTTATTATTGTTTTATTAATTAAAAACTGATAAAGCCAAAGTTTCAACATTAATGTGAGTGGAAGGGTAGAAGAACAAAAAAAGAAAGCATATCGTGCCGTGCGTTGGGATCGAACCGGGGTTCTGTGATTTACAATCGAAGGACAAGGCATCCAAGCCACGGAAGTATTTGTGTTATATGTTATAATTGTATATACCATTGAACTACTTTTTTCCATCCGATGCTTGTGTTTTTCATTAAAATTGTGCTTTTTGGTGCATTATTTGTATGTGCCCCTGCCCAAAATATGTTTGTAATGTCATGATAGTCCTGATTTTTGAAAAAGCGGTAAACAACTTCGAAATGTATATATATAAAATATATATGGAATTATATAAATGAAGAGCTTTGTTGCAAAAGGGCTATGGTGCATTTTTTTCAAAAATGAGTTTGATGTAGAAATGTATAGGGAAAAATCATATGTTTCAAGGAAACAAAGTCATTTTTTTCAAAAATACCTACATCTCATTGTAAACAGCCATTGAAATTGTTGTTTTGTTGCAAAAGGGCCTGTATCCAGAATTAAATCGGGATACAGGCCCTTTTGCAACAAAACAACAACTTCAATGGCTGTTTACAATGAGATGTAGGTCTTTTTGAAAAAAATGACGTTATTTCCTAGAAACATATGATTGTGACCTATACATTTCTATATCAAACTTATTTTTTTTAAATGATTAAAATAAATGATTTTTTTTGTGTTTTATTTTTTCTGTATGTACAAACAGATGGAGTTTTGTTGCATAAGGGCCTACATCCAAATTTTCTAAAAATGTAAACATGATTTAAAAAAATTTGAAAACTAGCACATTTGAAATTTATGTCAATTTAAATTAGTATGTAGTGTACCTCTTTCATAATTCATTCAGTTTTTCAATTGCTCAACTTGGATATTTAGAAACAGTTTTTTGACTTTTTCTCAATAAGAGCCAAAGTGGATGAAGGCCCTTTTGCAAAAAACCTCTTCAAATACTGATTATTATTATTATAATGTTTGGCCACTCAAATGGCATCATTTTATCCGGAACGTGGGCCGACTCAACGTGATTCTTTATTTACAGTCACCTATGACCTTTAGCGAGTGACGACACATTTTAAATATTACGGAGGACTATTCACGTCAGAATTTTACAGTAAAGTATAGGTTAACACTTGGCATATGCGACAATTAATTTTGTAAGGGGACGATGCTGATTATTGTGGTTATTTACCTCGCTAGTTACTATTCTGGTGTTACTCGCCATTTATGCTCTCATAATTACATCGTTAGTAAGTTACGCTACAGTTAGGGCATAACTACTAGGGAGTATAGCTTACCTCCCTATTAAGTTACGCCAGTTTGGTGCACTCGGCCGATTGAGTTCATAGTGGAGTTTTTGCCTGAATTGTTCAAAAGGTAGCACATTTTAAAACTCTTCTTATTTTCATCCTTGCACTAACGTCTGTTTGGTGAGCGAGGTCACTCGCGCTGGCTGAAAAAGAAAATAGCGACCATTTGCATGATATGGTAGCTGACTGATTGTCATCATCTATAAAAAGGCCGTGGCAGACCTGGATAAAAGGTAATAGTGCAAATTACCATACATGCCCTTTTATACTTAAATAACTATAAAAACATCACTTTTCTATCAACGAAGTCAAGTTTGGTGACACATAATATAGAAGCCTTCCCGCAAACAACTTATCAGAACAATTTAGATTTATTGTTCTCCACCATTTATTTATTTAAAAACGACAAAGTATCTTACAAAATGATCTCATCGTGTATGGCTTTTACATGAGGTCAAATGGTTCATACAATTCTCATAGTTAATACTTGAGTAATACATTTCCATCATCAACCTGTTAGTACTTCTAAACCATCTTTACACAGCTTGCTCTATCAATCCAACAGAGACAGCTTTATCTGCGGGTGCGTTTCCATTTGAGCGACCCTTACGATGCTCAACTTGAAAGCAAAATGGTTGCAAATCAAAACTCCACTGTGTCAAACGTTTGTTCTTCTCCTTGGCCTCGTTCAACCAAGTAAGTGGTTGATGATCTGTCACCACTTTGAACTCCCTTCCCAGCATATAATACTAATATAATATAATTAGCTTTCTAGAGCCCATTTTATAGCTAGGCACTCTTTTTCTATGGTTGCATAGTTTTCTTCATTTGTTTTTAACTTTCTACTCAAGAATACAACTGGATGCTCTTTACCATCTAACCCTATATGACTGAGCACTGCTCCTAGACCCCGATCTGAAGCATAAGTTTGTAGTACAAACTCTTTACTGAAATCAGGCATTGACAAGACTGATTCATCACACAAGGTTTATTTGAGGGTCTATCAATCCAAAGGACTAAAAAAGAGACAGCTCTATCTGCGGGAAAGACCATCTGCGTTTCCATTTGAACGACCCTTACGATGCTCAGCTTGGAAGCAAAATGGTGGCAAATCAAGACTCCACCGTGTCAAACGTTTGTTCGTCTCCTTGGCCTCGTTCAGCCATTTAAGTGGTTGATGATCTGTCACCTCTCTGAACTCCCTTCCCAGCAGATAATACTGTAAGCTTCCCATAGCCCATTATAGCTAGGCACTCTTTCTCTATGGTTGCATAGTTTTCTTCATTAGTTTTTAACTTTCTACTCAAGAATACAACTGAATGCTGTTTACCATCTAACCCTATCTGACTGAGCACTGCTCCTAGACCCCGATCTGAAGCATCAGTTTGTGGTACAAACTCTTTACTGAAATCAGGCATTGACAAGACTGATTCATCACACAAGGTTTCTTTGAGGGTCTGAAAAGCCCTTTCACTCCCAGGTGTCAATATCGTATTGTTAGGATTATTCTTTCTAGTCAAATCAGACAGAGGAGCAGAAGTGTCAGCTTAATTGGGGATAAACTTACGATAGTACCCTGATACCCCTAAGAATGATTTTACATCGGTCTTAGTCTTTGGGTTGTCCCACGTTTCAATTGCATCTTGGTTTGTTGTGGTTTAACTTGCCCACTTCCTACTATATATGTTCCAAATATGACACATGGGTTTGACCAAAGCTACAATTTACTAGGTTTGACAGTCGAGTTGGCCTGCTTGCGAGTCTTTAGCACATCCCTGAGATGGATAAGATGACTTTCCCAGTCGTCACTGAAAATTACTTACTAAGTCATCCATGTAGGCTGCTGCGAACTCATCTTTACCCCCTTTAGCAGATAATCCATCATTCTCTGAAATGTGCCAGGAGCCCCATGTAAGCCTAAGGGGAGATACTTAATCTGGTAAAGACCTGTTGGTGTAGCAAATGTAGTATATTGCTTAGATCTTTAAGTTAACGGTAGTACTTGCCAGTAACCCTTGCATAAGTCTAACTTTGTTATGTATTTGGCTGGGCCAATTCTCTCAATAACTTCTTCAATGAGTGGCATTGGGTATGCATCAAATTTACTCTCAACTTGCTGACTTTTTTGTAATTTACACAAAAGCGAGTACTTAGTCCCATCTGGTTTTGGAACCAGGATGGAAGGGGAAGACCATGGACTGTAGAATCTTCAATCACCCGAAGTTCTAACATCATTTCAACCTCTCTCTTAGCCTGAGCTCATTTAGCTTGTGGATTACGATACGGACGCTGTCTCACAGGTTTCACATCTGGTCTCATCTCTATGTCATGTCCTATCAAAATAATCTTTCCCGGACGATCCTGCATGACTTCATCATACTCTGATAAAAATCTGGACAACTCCTCCTTCTGATCAAGATTCAATCCCCCATCTATGTGTATTTCTGTGTCCCCAGAACTATCACATGTCAAAGTCAGATCTTTGTCCTGACCCTCCTCATCACCAACAACATCCTTTATCCCAACACCAACCAGAACCTCTGGAACTCCTTCAACAAACTCCTTCAACCAGTTAATGTGGAAGATCTTGCGTTTTTTCTGCTTTATGATTTATATCTCATAGTCAACTGGACCCATCTTCTGGACAACTTTGTAGTATTATCTACCCTGTGGTCACGCCCAACGGTCGTTGACCGTCCCCACTGTTATTGTTTACCACTATCACCTCTGGTAATGAGACTTTCATCCGCCATGATTAAAGCTTGTATCTATGTCAGATTATCTCTGGTCGTCCATCCTTAAGGATAATAATATATGGTGGCAGCGGTGTTTGGACCCATTAATCATGCCAAACGAAGGAGGCGCACATAACTCAAATCTGCCGTTACCGGCGGACAAATTCCAAGGGGCAACTGGGCCCAAGCAATCGGAACTATGGACAAAATGGCAGCGCCGTTTTGATCGGCACAGGTATCCATCGGGACTTGCACATAAAAGGACAACGAGAGCAAGTCAGACATTGCTTTACGCAATGTGCGGACGATATTATTGGCTACGCTAAAAGTTGATGAAACAAAGGCAACTTATGATGAAATCATAGCGTCGATAACTGACTATTACAAAGTTCGACGTAACATTATTGTTGAAAGAGCAAATTTCAACACCCGTAATCAAGCGTCAGACGAACCCGTTGACGAGTTCATACAAGATCTATATCAGCTTGCGGATACCTATGACTATGGAGACTTGAAAGAACAATTGATAAGAGATAGCAGAATTGTGGTAGGGGTAACCAGCGACCATCTCCAAATTAAGTCCAACCTGACTCTTGATCAGGCAGTCCAGGTGTGCAGACAGGCAGAAGCACGTTAGCAAACTAAGGATCTGGTTCGCGGTGCAAGCGCAAGCGCGGTAAACTATGTTAAGCGTCCCAATCAAGCGAATACGCGCAGAAAATCGCAATCCCAATGTACCCCCTCAAACTCTGGTTCAGTTCCCGTTCAGTCGCAGGCCGATTTAACCGTACAGTACAAAGGTCTAGCCCTCAGCCTAACAGTCAGTCAAAATTGTGCCAGTGGTGTGGTAAAGAGGTTCACGACCGTCGTATATTCTGTCCTGCTAGAAGTGTCAATTGTAACAAATGTGGCACACCTGGTCACTACGGCATAGTATGTCGCAAAACTGAAAATGTTCACGAAATAGGCCTAGAATTAGAAAAGGATGATCAACACCTAGGCCTGCAAGATGAATATGACGACATAGATGTCCCATTCCTCGGCGAGATTGGGGGCAATATTGCTGACGATGAAGAATATTGGTCAGCAAATGTTGAAATAAACAACCACAAAACACACTTCAAGTTAGATTCAGGTGCAAAGGGAGCAGTGGTCAGCGAACATGTACCATGGTTGAGGCAAGAAAAGGTAAACAACACGCAAGATATTCTGTACGGTCCTGGACGTATTAAACTTCCGATAGTTGGGAAATTTACAGCAACTCTAGGCTATGGAAATAAACGGATACAGGAGGACGTATACATTATCAAAAATCAGAGGGCTTCGCTACTCAGTCGAAAAGCATGTCACACTTTAGGCCAAATCATCCGTGGGCCTATTAATGAAGTACATGTAAATACAGGAGACCAGACACCAAACTTTAAAGAGGAATTCCCAAAGTTATTCAAAGGCCTAGGTAAAGTCAATGAGAAATATACTTACCACATTCGGCCGTAATTTGGCAAAACAGCGTAAGTCGAAATATTGACATTTTGAGTTAAATGCATTTTTGGGGAAATCGAGGGCGCTCTTTTCATTTGTGATAGTCTCAAAAGCCCTCGACGTACCGTTTTAAAGATAGCATAGCGTATCTCAGCCTTGTTTTGCAACCGTTAGCATTTCAATATGGTAAAACAGCGTAACTCGTATCACGTGTTTCAAAATCTAGTCATTTCTTGGCAAAATAGCGTATCTCTAAGTTACGCGCCTTTGCCAAACAGCGATTTTGCTACGAGATACGCGGGTTTGGCGAAAAATAGTAACCAAAGAATTACACGTAAATTGAGTTACGCTGTTTTTGCAAGATTAACTCTCCGTATAATTAGATGTCGATTTGGCAAACCCGCGTATCTGGTTAAAATCAGCTGTATCTTTAGTAAAAACAGTTTATTTTACTTAAGATTTTAAAAATAAAGAAAATGTAACATCATGCACGTTTTCCTTTTAAATGAACTTACTCTGTAAATAATTTAAAAAAAAGCAAACACTAACACTTAAAAGTGCTCATATCTCAAAAACGTAATTTTCGAGTTACGCTGTCACCGGTATGTATATATACCCCAAGGAAAGTACCATACCCTCTTCTACCAAAGGTCAAAGAAGAATTGGAAAACATGCTTGTACAAGGTGTGATCTCACCAGTGAAAATCCCCACAGAATGGTGTTCAGGAATTGTTTGCGTACCAAAACCAAGTGGTGCATTACGTATGCACCACTTGACCTTACTGCCCTAAACAAAAGCGTGAAACGTGAAATACACCCAATGACTTCTGTAGTTGAATCTCTGGCGAAACTGGGAAATAGTAGATTTTTAATTAGACGCCAATTCTAGATTTTGGCAATTGCCGTGATGGCCCCTCACATGTATCCGTGTGAGCTGGGCGGCCCCTTACCGTCTTATAGAAAAACAACAGATTCCAACACGGTGAACAATCAGCAAAAAATGTCAACGGCCGCATTGATTTTTTGTTGTCACCGGGTTCATACCGTTCTATACCGGGTCGTCATCGGCCTGGAACCGGACTCATACCACCTCCTCACCAGGTCCTCACCGGCCGGAACACCTGGGTACCGTCCGAACCGCCTTGATAACGTCATCAAACCGGCCTTTATAAGCTGAGGGCTCAAGCTCACCGCTTCACTCACATTCCGGGAATCTCTTTATTACTCACATGTATCCGTGTGAGCTGGCCGGCCTCTTACCGTATGACAAATTGGTGGAGACGGCGGCACACGGTGATGACACACGGTGGGCCGTTTCCCATCAGTTGAACACGTTGCCGGGGACATTGCCGGTCATCCGCGCCCTGTAGGAATTTTGATCATGCTCAAAACTCCTGCCGGGTGAGTCAAAGCGGCGGCGAACGGGGAGAGCCCGGTTTGAGGACGGTAAAAAATCAGTAAAAACAATCAGTAAAAAAAGTCAACGGGCGCATTGATTTTTTTTGGTGGTCATCGGGTCCATACCGTTATATACCGGGTCTATACCATTATATACCGGGTCTATGCCGGGTCCTCACCTGCCTAGTACCGGGCTCACCGTTTTCATACTATGCTAGCTTACCGTTCTCACCGGGTGCACAACACCTCCTCACCGGGTCCTCGGTCCATACCGCTCTACACCGGGTCTGTACCGGGTTCTTACCGGGCTGGTACCGGGCTCACCGGCCCCATACAGTTCTAGCTTACCGTTCTCACCGTGTCCTCACCGTATGCATAGCACCTCCATACAGGTTCCTAATCGGTCGGAACGCCTGGGTACCGGCCGAAACGTCTTGATTACATCATCAAACCGTCCTTTCTAAGCTGAGCACTCAAGCTCGCCGCTACATTAGTGTTCTGGAATTCGTACGACCAACATCTATAATACAACATGCCTGCTGAGAATCCGTTCCGCGAACGGTTAACCAGGCTGCATGCGGCCGTTCGCAGCCCGTCGCTGAGATGGTCGACGTCCACCACCGTCCATCACCGCCTTGCGAACGGGCGCAAAACGGGTGCGAAACGGGTGCGCCGTCCTTATACCGTCCTCATACCGGGCTCTCATCGTTCGCCGCCGCTTTACTCACCCGCCAGGAGTTTCGAGCATGATCAAAACTCCGGTGGCCGGCAAAGTCCCCTGAATGTGTTCAACGAACGGGAAACGGCCCACCGTGTGTGCCGCCGTCCGCACCAATTTTTCACACGGTAAGGGGCCGCCCAGCTCACACGGATACATGTGAGGGGCCCTTGAGACAACGCCTCACGCCTTCTCACCAGTTTCATAACACCGTATGGAAGATCTGTTTCAACCGTATCCCTTTGGAATTATATAGTAGCGCGCCTGAAATCTTCCAGCGTACCATGTCTGAAATACTCCAAGGATTAGACGGCGTGATTTGTCACATGGATGACATATTAATACAAATTTGGGAAATAATGTCGGATAACCTGACAGTTATTTTCTGAGCTGTTTTCTCGTTCGTAAATAGAATTCCATGGTTTGACAGTGTGTTATCGCCGTTAACAGTGTCTCCGGCTATGATCACAACTATAAACAAGTGAATACAACAAGGAATATTTTTTTTGATGGAGATTGAAACAAAAAATGTTGACAAATTTCTAAAATTGAAAACAAATTTCCTTTATGATTTTTAGTAAAGTTCTGTGATGAGTTTTACGGAAAATACGGCCAAGATATATTTATAAATATAGTCCAGGTAAGTTTTTCCTGATAGTCAAACTTCATTTTAAGAAAATAAGGATCAGGATATTATAATTCAATATGTGCATATATTATTTCTACAGCTATTGAAATGATTCTTGGTTCAAATAAAACTAGAGCGGTTCTCGGGCTTCACGGTTCGCGGGTTTTGCGGTTAACGGGTTGCATGGTTTTTGGTTGAGCGGTTTCGGTAGACATGTTTAATTTGTGGTTGGTACTTTAGGATCCCAGCGGAACCAGATTCGGTGACTGTCACACTCACATTGTTAGCGATGTGTTGTTATAATGGATAGTTTGACTTATCCATCGTTTCATTCATAAAAATAATAAACAAAAATAATAAAAATAAGCTTACTTAAAAAACACCTTTTCGGCTAAATCACGATTATTTAATGTAAACTTATATTGTAGATAAAATTTGAAATGCGAACATGATTTGTTACGTCAAATGTGTTGCGGTTTGATCAGTTCATTATACACATACTTTACACGTAGCTAAAAAAGTGAAATCGTATCCAAAAAATCAAATCAGGACACATTTTATGGTGTCCGTCATTTTTTAGGCTAAATTGCCGGAATTTTTTTCTTCATCAAATATGTTGCGGTTTGACCGGTTAGCTACACAGACTTTATACGTAGCTCAAATAGTGAAATCATATCCAAAAAAACAAATCGGGACACATTTTATGGTGTCCGTCATGTTTTAGGCTAAATTGCCGGAATGTTTTTTTCTCCGTCAAATGTGTTGCAGTTTGACACGTTAGCTACACAGACTTTATACGCAGCTCAAAATGTGAAATCATGTCCAAAAAGTCCCGTCATTTTTTAGGCTAAATTGCCAGATTTTTTTCTTCTCCCTGTCAAATGTGTTGCGGTTTGACCCTTTAGCTACACAGACTTTATATGTAGCTCAAAAAGTGAAATCATATCCAAAAATCAAATCGGGACACTTTTTATGGTGTCCGTCATTTTTTTAGGCTAAATTGCCAGATTTTTTTTCTCTCCCTCAAATGTGTTGCAGTATGACCGGCTAGCTACACAGACTTTATACGTAGCTCAAAATGTGAAATCATATCAAAAAAAATCAAATCGGGACACATTTCATGGTGTCTGCCATTTTTTAGGCTATGATTGCCGGAATGTTTTCTTCTACGTCAAATGTGTTGCGGTTTGACCCGTTAGCTACACAGACTTTTACGCAGCTCAAAATGTGAAATCATGTCCAAAAAATCAAATCATGACACATTTTATGGTGTCCGTCATTTTTTAGGCTAAATTGTCGGATTTTTTTTTCTCCGTCAAATGTGTTGCAGTATGACCGGCTAGCTACACAGACTTAATACGTAGCTCAAAATGTGAAATCATATCCCAACAATCAAATCGGGACACATTTTATGGTGTCCGTCATTTTTTAGGCTAAATTGCCGGATTTTTTCTCTCCATCAAATGTGTTGCAGTATGACCGGCTAGCTTCACAGACTTTAAACGTAGCTCAAAATGTGAAATCATATCCAAAAAATCAAATTGGGACACATTTCAAGGTGTCCGCCATTTTTAAGGCTAAATTGCCGGAATGTTTTTTCTCCGTCAAATGTGTTGCGGTTTGACCCGTTAGCTACACAGACTTTTTACGCAGCTCAAAATGTGAAATCATGTCCAAAAAATCAAATCAGGACACATTTTATGGTGTCTGTCATTTTTAGGCTAAATTGTCGGATTTTTTTTTCTCCGTCAAATGTGTTGCAGTATGACCGGCTAGCTACACAGACTTTATACGTAGCTCAAAATGTGAAATCATATCCAAAAAATCAAATCGGGACACATTTCATGTTGTCCGCCATTTAGGCTTAATTGCCGGAATGTTTTTTCTCCGTCAAATGTGTTGCGGTTTGACCCGTTAGCTACACAGACTTTATACGCAGCTCAAAATGTGAAATCCTGTCCAAAAAGTCAAATCAGGACACATTTTATGGTGTCTGTCATTTTTTATACTAAATTGTCGGATTTTTTTCTTCTCCGTCAAATATGTTGCGGTTTGACCGGTTAGCTACACAGACTTCATACGTAACTCAAAATGTGAAATAAAATCCCAAAAATTCAAAACGGAACACATTTTATGATGTCCATTCATTTTTTTAGGCTAAATTGCCTGACATTTTTTTCTGCATCAAATGTGTTGCAGTTTGACCCGTCCCTTATGAAAATCGCAATCAATTCTGCAACCTTGCGCAAGGTTAAATTTGGAAAAATACAACCTTGCGCAACCAGTTTGGTTCTTCTGAGAAGGTTGCGCAACCTTGCAGCAATCATCCACAACCTTGCGACAAACTTGTGCAACCTTACGCAACCTTGCGACAACTTTGTGCAACCTGGTACCACCTTGCTACCTGCAATCACATTTTGGTGATTGCATTTTCGTAAAGGGAATAGCTACAGTACACAGACTTTATAAGTAGCTCAAAATGTGAAATCATCCAAAAAATCCCATCGGGACACAAAAGTGTTCAGAAAAGTCGCATTGGATCTTTTTTATTTATGACTAGCAAGTAAACAACTGTGGTATTAATACAAAATCCTGAGAGTGGTATACGTACTAGTATCAGACAAAATCTTCGTCGACCATCTTAAAAAACAATAATCACATTGGTAATTTAGTTTTTCTGTGTAAGGCTACCGGATTGAATTTCATCCGAATAATAGATGCATATGTCAAGAAACAGGTGAGCACTCATTTTTAAGTTAAACCTGTCCGATATGTCCGTGAAAAACCGAATTTAGACATTAATTATTATGTTAAAATGAGTCACATGATAGCCTTGTCTTTTTGGTATGGTTCCCCCTTATTCATTTGCCTGAAGAAGTACTGAAAATGACTACGTGAGCTCATGGTATCAATGAACTCACGCCAGCCGATTTGCTTGAATTGTAATTGACTATAACTATCCGCATTCATTAACGTCAACGTAGGCAAATAACCTTATAAATAGCGTATAAATGACAACAAACACCAATATATTATGCCAGTGAGAAGAATGAGAGGAAAATGATTGATGAAATACAATAAATACAAACACAAACCACACTTTAATTCCATGTAATTCCATAGAATTAATTTGTTGTTCAGAATTCATATGGTTGTAGGCAGTTCACTGTTCATGTATAGACCCTAAAATACCAGTAATAAATGTAACTAATTTAGTCATCTTTCTGAGTTTCCCTCTAAAGGGTAGGGCTTAGGCAGTTCACTTTATCCATAGCTAAATTAGTGATTTCCTAATATGTGTCTTAAATTGTTTTACTGAATGATAGGAATAAAATCAGCTAATTTAATCATCTTTCTGAGTATCCCTCGAAAGGGTGGGGTTTAGGCAGTTCACTTTATCCATAGTTAAATTGGTGATTTCGTAATTGTGTCTGACAGATCAATGTCATAATGTTTCAGGATTTGGAAGGAAGGCGTCTAGTCTATCCTATCATTTTGATAATAGTTTCCCTTACACTTGTATCAAAAATTAATTAATTAAGCATCTTGACTTGTATTAAAATTGTAATTAAGATAGTATATCAATGTTTGGTAATTAATGCAACGTTACAAGAGTTGAATAAACCTCTTGTGAATGTAAAGATAAAGATTTTTTGCACGTTTTGCGCGCATTCTTTCATGTTTGAACACTAAAAACAAATTTGGGCTTGGCCACCCTAATTTTAGTTACAATACTGAAAATTCCTTCGTGCGCAAATGTGCTACATACAACATTTGGGATTGGTCACCCTATTTGTTTTGAAGTTTGGTGTATTTGCGTCGGGATTTGCGTTGGGTATATAGGTCACGGACTGACCTAATTCCTTTCTGAAGTTTTTTGTTTTGTTTCTCCACGGTGGACAATGCAGATACATTGCATTGGTAATAGAGTATCGTTTTACCGACAGGAAACCGTTGCTTGACCTGGTCTTTTCAATACTAAGCTTTATACACGTAGTTATAGCTATTGTATTTACTACCGACGTTTAGACTTCCTGAGCACAAGGCACACACGCTCATTGCAGCTCAGTGCAGTGTGATTTCTATCCTATAAAAAGGAGTAGATTTTAGATTTACCGCCGTGCCTTTTTAAATCGTTGCCTTTTACTGCCTGAGTAATGATGTTCTGTTTTCCAAACAAGAACCACCGCAAGAAAGTGCTCTGCATTCTGATTTTGTCATCGATCATTTCGTCTGTATTTGTAATGCTATATTTAGGAAAATATTGCGTATCATTGAATGGAAGAGATATCATCTTTATCGGGATCAACGGGTAAGTGGTATCTCTGACTAATCCTCAATTGTTACTACAAATTGACATGAATGTGACACATCCTCAGTTGTTACTACAAATTGCCATAAATCTGACTCATCCTCAGTTGTTACTACAAATTGCAATGAATCCGACTTATCCTCAGTTGTTACAACAAATTTTCATGAATCTGACTAATCCTCAGTTGTTACTAAAAATTGCCATGAATCTGACTCATCCTCAGTTGTTACTACAAATTGACGTGAATCTGACCCATCCTCAGTTGTTACTACAAATTGACGTGAATCTGACGCATTCTTAGTTGTTACAACAAATTGTCATGTATCTGACTCATTGTTACTAAAATTGCCATGAATCCGACTAATCCTCAGTTGTTACAACAAATTGTCATGAATCTGACTCATCCTCAGTTGTTACTAAAAATTGCCATGAATCTGACTCATCCTCAGTTGTTACTACAAATTAACGTGAATCTGACTCATCCTCAGTTGTTACTACAAATTGACGTGAATCTGACGCATTCTCAGTTGTTACAACAACGAATTGACATGAATTTGAATCATCCATCCTCAGTTTTAATCTTAAACATGTGAATCCAACGGAACCAGGAACAAAACACACCAAGGATCAGAAAACTGATAAGAGGATATCTCGAAAATGTAACAAAGAGTAACTTGGATGTCTAGAAGGCAACATCTACTACTAAGATTGTGCTATAATTATAATGGTAAACTTGTGTGGTGCATTATCTTTTTTATAGTTCTTACCACATTTTTTTTTGTCCCTTATGAAAAGGGGGTATATCCACTTGAAACGTCGTCTTTATTGTTACGTTATATTTTTGTTGTTTTATTGCACAGCAATTGTTATTGCGTGTCCCAGTGCAGTTCCGTGTGTAATTGTTATTTGTTATTTCTCTGTTTTATCGCGTTATTCTCCCTTGTCATTGACTGTTTCACCAAATCCAGTTGGTATATCATCCTCGGTTGTTACTACAAATGTCAATGAATCTGACTCCTCCTCATTTGTTACAATAAATTGACATAAATCTGACTCATCCTCAGTTGTTACTAAATATTCTCATCCTCATTTGTTACAACAAATTGACATGAATCTGACTCATCCTCAGTTATTACTACAAATTGCCATGAATCCGGCTCCTCCTCAGTTGTTACAACAAATTGTCACGAATCTGACTCATCCTTAGTTGTTACTACAAATTGCCATGAATCTGACTCATCCTCAGTAGTTATATACAACAAATTGACATGAATCGGACTCATCCTCAGTTGTAACAACAAATTGACATGAATCAGACACATCCTCAGTTGTTACAACAAATTGCCATGAATCTGACTCATCCTCAGTTGTTAATACAAATGCCATAAATCTAACTCATCCTCAGTTGTTACAACAAATTGACGTAAATCTGACTCATCCTCAGTTGTTACAACAAATTGACATGAATCTGACTTATCCTCAGTTGTTACAACGATTTGACATGAATTTGAATCATGAACTTAAAAAGATGAATCCAACGGAACCAGAAACAAAACCTAACCAAGAATCAGAAAACTGAAACAACAGGATATCTCGAAAATGTAAAATGCAAAGAGTAACTCGGATGTCTAGTAGGCAACCTCTATTACTGACATTGTGCTATAATTATAGTGGTAAACTTGTGTGGTACATTATCTTCTTCATAGTTCTTACCACTTTTGTTTTTATATTTTGTCCCTGATGAAGGGTTGTGGTATATCCACTTGAAACGTCGGTCTTTCCGTGTGTAATTGTTATTTGTTATTTCTCTGTTTTATCGCGTTATTTTCCCTTGTCATTGCCTGTTTTCCCACACTCAGTTGGTGTATCAACCTCGGTTGTTACTACAAATGTCCATGCATCAGACTCATCCTCAGTTGTTATTACAAATTGCCATGAAGCTGACTCATCCCCAGTTGTTACAACCAATTGAAATGAATCTGACACATCCTCAGTTGTTACTACAAATTGCCATGAATCTGACACATCCTCAGTTGTTACTACAAATTGCCACGAATCTAACTTATACTCAGTTGTTACAACAAATTGACATAAATCAGACACATACTCAGTTGTTACTACAAATTGCCATGAATCTGCCTCATCCTCAGTTGCTACAACAAAATGACGTGAATCTGACTCATTCTCAGTTGTTATAATAACAAATTGACATGAATCCGACCCATCATCAGTTGTTACAACAAATTGACATGAATCTGACTCATCCTCAGTTGTTACTACAAATTGAAATGAATGTGACTCATCCTCAGTTGTTACTACGAATTGACATAAATCTGACTCATCCTCAGTTGTTACTACAAATTGAAATGAATGTGATTCATCCTCAGTTGTTACAACAAATTGCCATGCATCTGCCTCATCCTCAGTTGTAACAACAAATTGAAATAAATCTGACTCATCCCCAGTTGTTTCTACAAATTAAAATGAATCTGACTCATCCTCAGTTGTTACCACAAATTGACATGAATCTGACTCATCCTCAGTTGATCGAGTGCTGGTCTAGAGATTCAGAGGTCCAAATTTTCAACTCCTGGATGGTCAGTGAAAACTTTTCACTGTCATTTACAATATTTTGAGTGAAGATGAAATCATTTATTTAATTGCAAAGGTTATTTTGAAATGTCAGTTTCACTAAACAGAATAATCATTATTAATCATAAGATATTTCCAGTCAAAATTCTGAGTGTATTTGAGTCACATATTTATTTTCGTTGAATGAAATTAACAAATGTCCCAAGAAACATGCAAATCTTTACACATTAAGCGATCGTATAAACATCATTTTAATTGTTTAATGAGTATTAAAAAGGGAGAATTAAAAAAAAGAAAATGCATTAATAAACATTATTACCTAAGACAAGGTATACTTGTCACAGTTATTAAACTCAAATCATGATTGCAGAACAAAACATACGAGTTTCACGAAATCACTATGCATTTATGTGTCTTGTCTTTTCAGTATCGTTGGAAATGTGACCCCATACACCGCTAGTTCAACAACGGAACAACCTAATACATTTCAGCAGAAGATACAATTCAATCTGGACCGGGAGTGGAACGAGACAAATATCTTAATTTTCAGGTACCGTATTTTCTTGCGTATAGGCCGCGGCTTAAATGATCATTTAGCAGTCTGCTTCGGAACAGGAACGCGTTCGGTTTGTGTGCTTTATCTTTAGTGAGTTTGAAAATGAAGTAGAAACATTTGTACTTTAGGTCCCGGATAGGTATATCGGTCTATACTGAAACACTCAAATGTGGGAAAAAGTGTACTTTAGGTCTCCGATTCTGAACTGTACTAGTATCGTCCGATACTGGTACAAAGTCAGTGTTCCAGTATCGGTCGATACTGGCACACATTAAATGTTCCAGTATCGGGGCGACACTGGAACATAATTATGTACAAGTATCGTTCAATACTAAGACAAATCTGAATGGTATTACAGGTACCAGTATCGCCCGATACTGGAACATAAAAATGTTCCAGTATCGCTCGGTATTGGAACAAAATTTGATGTTTCAGTGTCGACCGATACTGGAACAGTAAAATCGTACTGGTAACTTTTATGTTCCAGTATTGAACGCTACTGGTATACCAGTATCTGGGACCTAAAGAACACTTTTCCCAAATGTGTCTAGGATCGACCGATGCTGGAGCATTTTTGTTCCAGTATCGCCGACACTGGGTGATACTGGATGATTCTGGAATACATGAAGTGTTCCAGTATCGCTCGACACTGGAACAAGTAGATACTCGAAATTTTAAATCGTTCCAGTATCGCTCGATACTGTTACATGTAAATCGGTCCGAATCGTTCTAAAGACAGCAAAAAAAGTAACTCGGCTGTTGTAAAAGCACCTTGTTTGTTAAAATCGATCGAGTATTGTTGTCGCGGTATGTGCTTACAGATGAAAAGTGCCCATTTCCATTGTTGCAGTTACTTCTATTGATCTCTCTGATTCAGCGTGAAGATAATAGCGGGAATGTTGATATCAAATCTGCCCATTTGCGTTCAATAATAAGAACACGACAGTACTTTTCATTAATTTTTTTTTGTCTACCGCCGAAGGTGGAAGGCCGAGCGGTCCTATAGAGGGCGCTCACCCTATTTTACCGCCACAAAGCCTTGATGAAAGGCTAGGGTTAAAGGGTTAAAGGTGAGACCAAAGAGTTATTAAGTCGGACTATCTGCAGCAAGGAATTCCGGTAACCGGTATAGACTGCCCTTAATTGTTTTTTAAAAAGCATTGCTATAAAAATCGTCGTATACACATTACCGTGGCCAGACGATTTTGAGGCGCCCTCAAGCGAAACGGTCCGGAGCAGATTGTGTAATAAGCAAATAAGGGGTGTTACGACTTATTTGTCTGATTTCACATAGTTGCGATTTGAATGCGTTTTTAATGATCAAGGGATGACTTTCTAAAAGCTAGTATTATTGTTTGTTATTGTTACAGAAAAAAAGTGATAGCCGTGTACAATATGATTCCTAAGATGCTACTTATTTATGATCCTGATGTAAAAATTGACAATATGCATTATACAAACAACTATACAAAACTGAACAGGACTCACGGTGTACCAATACAATCTACATGTGCTATTATCGGGAATGGTGGTATATTGCTGAACAGTAGCTGCGGCAAACAGATTGATAACCACGATTTTGTGTTGCGAACCAATCTACCAGATTTGAAAGGTTTTGCAAAAGATGTTGGACAAAAGCAAAATATAACAACTCTAAATACTCAAGGGACATTGCAGTTACTCAAAAAGCTACAATTCGTGAACAAGACTTCTTCAATAAAAATAAGAGAACAGGCGATACAAAGGTTGAGAGATTTGAATGGTTCTGTCTTGTGGCTTAAAAGTCACACTGGACAAAGTAGACGAAATTATAAAGCAATCGTTCAACAGAGTAAATCTCTGTCAATAGATGTTCAAGTTGGATATGGACTTGAAAAGGCAGGATCACTTGCATTAAAGTAAGTACTATTTGGGGGAAATTGCAGCTTAAATGCGAAATGTCGCGTAAACGAATTTATTATAACATTTTCTTCCCGTTTAGGTCTGGTTATTAAATGAGCATAGCTTTAATTGTGGCCTCTCAAAAATGTTGAATGAGGAATCAAATTTCGGGTAAGAAATTAACTTCTGAGTCTTAAAAGTAGCTAACAGATATACGCATGGTCAGGAAATGTTTGTGTGAGGACCACACCATAGGAAGCAATCGGCTAATTGGTGAGAGATCAAAATTGATCGATATCGTAATATCACACAGACAGACGATCGAAATAAATGTTTTCTCAATTTTGTTATGATCATCGTTAATGGTTGTCGTTGCTTCTTGAAACTGGTATTGCCATGTTGAAAACACCTATTTTTTCACAAAGGTAACCCGTAACCCGATTTTGAAATATTATTTGTATTTTTGCGGCAATGCGCACAGTTGGGAAGTTGGGAAAGGTTTCTGAAAAATCTATTTTGTATAAGGCCAAACAAAATTAAAGGTTTGTCTCAGAAACATTTTGCAAAAAAGCTAAGTGCTGTGCGATTTTGTTTTAAATATTTTGTTTAGAAAAACAAGCTAGGAGGTATGCGATTTCTTTTCTTTTGTTGTTGATCCAAGCTTACAGAGCCTTTTTTAATTTAAAAAAAAAAATCCAAAATAAATCCAGACCTACGCGCCGAAGCTCATTTCACATACCAATACGCGAGGGCTTCTGAGACAAAACATCTTCTTGCCTAATTATGATAAAACTAATAGCCGCATGGAACATGGAAAGTGTTAAACACCCTCTAACCCTGCTGATTTGATTTTTGTTCCCTTTAGGATTTGGCGTACTAAAGTTCCTAGTAGTGGATTGTATCTGTTTACTGGAGCGGCGACATTCTGCGACAAAATCTCCCTGTATGGCTTTTATCCGTTTTACACAGACCGTTACAACAATAGCCTGAGATACCACTATTATGAATCAGTTGAAATGAATTTTTCTACCAATCAGCATAAAATGCCATTTGAATTCAAAAAATTAACTGAGCTACATAACAATGGCGTTATAAGGCTTGTGACTGATAAATGTGAGGATTGAATTTAAGCATATTTAACGAGATATGGCACATTTATGAAGACACTTGTCAATGTAAAACTTGCATATAAATGGTGATAACAGTTTTCAATATTCTAGTTCCTTTACATCATTGCAAAGTGTAGAGTACTAATTATTATTGAAGTCTTGGGTTCTATAATATACGGCCGAGTGCACCAATGGCGAGTAGCTGAAGAATAGCGCTACCTCGCTAGTTAACTGAGGCCTAACCCAAAATTTTGAGAGCACCAAACCGGGGTAAGCTACTAGGCTAGTAACTGGCGAGTAATTTACGCTAACTCTTACACCTGACCGGACCCAAGAGTAAGTTGGGCATAACGTTTTATGCCACAAGTCAATCGATGTAGCAGTGATGTAAATTTGTTGTGGACATTGGAGAGGAAGATTCGCTGATGCGGCAGGACCAATTGCGCTTGCATGCACAGGGGCTGTCTATCTGAGGTGGGTGTGACCCCTCATATGTTGAAAGATTTTGTATTTTTGAAACTCCATTAATGTAATTTGGTGAACACTTTTAGTCAAAATTTAGATCAACTCCTCTTGCCCATTCAAACACTAATCGCACCGATTGTGGGTCATATTTTGACCAAAATGTACTAATTATCCAAGGATTTATTTGAATAACTAAATAAATAAATAAATAAACTTATTATTGTTTTATTAATTAAAAACTGATTAAGCCAAAGTTTCAACATTATCCATCGAGTGGAAGGAGTGGAAGGGTAGAAGAACAAAAAAAGCATATCGTGCCGTGCGTGGGGGTCGAGGTTCTGTGACAGGCATCCAAGCCACGGAAGTATTTGTGTTATGTACGAGGGGCAGTCAGTAAGTTATGAAAGTGATCATGGTATGGGATGCATGAGTGATTCTATTGAGGGATAGATCATTTTGAACTGGCCCAAAAATGGCTAAAATCATGAAATTTACCAGATAAAAGCTTACTGTGCCTTCAAATTCTAATCAGAAATAATGAAAAATGCTTAAATCAATGTGTAAAAATATTGTGATAGTCAAAATGAAGATATACATGAATGTATCAATCAAAGGAATGTATCAATCAAAGATGGCTGCCACAATCTCTCTTATTACTGTTATCTTTAGAGCTACTAGATATGTATTGTGTAAGTAATCGTCACATAATTTCAATGGTTTGAGGAAATTTTATGAACAGCTCCTTTTGAAATCCCCACTACATGTATTATTGCTTTACATCCCACAACAATTTATTAAATTATAATCCCTCCATTGTTCTTTATCCTTTGTTGTTTTCCAAGGTACATGTATATTATTGCGGATTTTGCTAAATAAAAGCGTATTTGAGATGGTCCCTTCTTGTTCGTATTAAGGAATTCAGATCTAAAAAAGAATATCAAACAGAGATAAGTGTGTGTTCTAACTAACTATGTGCCAAGTGTTATCTGTTTTTATGCTTGTATTGCCGAGATATACGCAAATGTATTAATCAACCCATATTCAACATATTACATATCCAGCCAAATAATTGACAGATTTCAGTCAGTGTCTGAAACCTATTGTGTTTATGTTAATGACGTTACATAACCAAAGGTATCTAACAATCCAAAAGTGTATTGTTTGAAAGACAAAGGTTCATACTTTGTATTGATCACAATATCCCTCAATAGAATCACACATGTATCCCATACCATGATCACTTTAATTATTTATTGACTGCCCTCGTATTATAATTGTATACAGTCATCAAGATTAGTAACTATACAGGTAATAAATGTACTTTTAACTCTAAAAATATATATCCTACCTAGAAATATTAAATCATAAAGTTGTTGAGTAATTTATCTTCTTTAATATGAGATATTGCACGCTAGGATCGGTTGAATATTTAAGAAGCGACAATCCAAAAGGTAAAGTCACAATTTCAAATTCACATTTTACATTTCAACACGGGGGAGAGAATGACAGGTAGCGTGTGTGTGGCGTATCGATCCATTGGAACAATGCGGCCGACTGTCCAATCTGCGCATGCATCCCCCAATTGCACTACAGGTAATCGATAAGGAACCCGTAGATTGGTCCGCGTGTAGAAAATGAAAATGTGAAAATGAAAATCAGACTTCTCCTTACATTTTTGAGTGCCACTTCTTCAATAATCACCAAACAGAGATCAACAAACTCCTTCAACAAGTTAATGTGGAAGATCTTGCGTTTATTCCGCTTATCTCCCATTTCTATCTCATAGTAAACTGGACCCATCTTCTGGACAACTTGGTATGGGCTAAGCCACCTACAATCAAGGAAAATAATAGTTGGCACACTTGACGCAACTTATTACAAATATCCCTGTGCTCGCAATTGAGATCAGACTTGGGACATAGCACTGTTTAATAGAAAGCAAAAGTCTCCCCCTTTCTTATATCCTTCCCCATCCCCCATCAATCAATGTTGGGGGACCTACCATGGCTTCTGATAATATGACTCGGATCAACATTGCCTCCGGGGAGAGGGGCGGGTTTTTTCCGTAATTAAGACCAAGTGTGCCAACCTTTTTTTCCTTGATTGTAGCTTCCAGTGCATTATTGCTTGAAGGTAACAACAGCAGGATTTCATCCCCAGGTTTGAATTCCCGAACCTTCACATCATACCACTGTTTCTCCTTCTTTTGAGCCGTCTCCATATTCTGCTTCACAAGATCTGTCATTGAAGCCAGTCTCTCTCTCATTTGGAGGACATGAGACACAACATTTTTGTGAGCCTGTCACAGCGCCTGCCCACACTTCTTTCATCACATCCAAAGAACCTCTAACCTTCCATCCATATAACAGCTCAAAAGACGAAAAGCTTGCTGACTCCTGTGGAACCTCCCTGTACGCGAATAACAAGTACGGAAGCATCTCGTCCCAACCTCTAGGATCCTCATCAACAAACTCCCGAATTATGGACTTCAAGGAACCATTGAACCGTTCCACTATACCGTCTGTCTGTTCATGATAAGGAGAAGCAGTTACCCTTGTATGGATAACATCTGATAGATCTCCTTCATCAACTTTAACATGTTTGAGGTGAAACTAGACCCATGATCCTTAAAAAATTCTTTAGGAATCCCTACCCTGGAAAACAACTTCACCAACTCAGTAGCTATCTTCTTAGCTGCAATACTTCTCAAGGCGATTGCCCATCATCATAATGGCAATTTGCCATCCAAAATGCCCAGTTATGGCTTATTGCCATCGCTATCTTTTTCCATGGAACGCCCACTATCGTTTAGATGCAATTTATTATTTTGTCAAATTACATTTATAAACATGAAACTAAAATATCGTCTACGCCACAGAGTGATATATTTCCTTATTACTGCAAAATCAAATTTGGGAAATAATGTCGGATAACCTGACAGTTTATTTTCTGAGCTGTTTTCTCGTTCGTAAAATAGAATTCCATTGTTTGACAGTGTGTTATCGCCGTTAACAGTGTCTCCAGCTATGATCACAACTGTATACAAGTGAATACAACAAGGAATGTGTTTTGATGAAGATTGAAACAAAAATGTTGACAAATTCCAAAAATTGGATACACATTTCCTTTATGATTTTTAGTAAAGTTCTGTGATGAGTTTTACGGAAAATACGGCCAAGTAAATTTATAAATAAGTCCAGGTAAGTCTTTCCTGTGAGTCAAACTTCATTTTAAGAAAATAAGGATCAGGATAATATAATTCAATACATATGAATTTCGTGAGCCTATTTTTGGAAGCTAACAGGACCATTTAAATAAGTCAGTTATACAGCAGTTTACAGGTAGATAGAGAGCTGGTTAGGCTTTATTGACTTTGGTACTACTGTTAACAATGCTAAGTATAATATGCACATTCAGTGTATATCTTACAATATTATAGTAATCTCATTTGTATAAACACCTCATGCAATCCGTATACCGGGTGGTTCAAAAAAAAGTTGACCCAAGTTCAAAGTAATTTTTCAACCACATTTAAAGCTTCAGATAATTTCTGTTTGCTTAGTCTTAATCAGCAGTAAGTTTTGAAATTATCCTGATAAGATGGTACATTTATCTTGGTTGGTTCTTCAGATATGGTTCATTACAGAAAGCATGCACAAAGCTCCCTTGGCCACGGGAGCGTCCTTTAGTAGAGATGGAATGCACAGAGTGGACTTACACACGATTGGTCACAAATTGTAAAAATAGGAGAAAAAGAAACAAGGAGCCATCTGAGACATCTGTCTGGTGCTTGACATTACCTACCTATACGTATCTACGTTTCTTTGATGAATGTGAATGGCACATAAGCATAGAGATTGGGATACTTTGTCAGGGCGGGCTTTTCAATTCTGAACCTAGAGCATGCTGTTTTGTTTAAGACAAAAACTAAATAACGCTCCCGTGGACAAGTCAGTTTTGTACATGTTTTCTGTAATGAACCATATCTGAAGAACCAAACAAGCTAAACGTGCCATCTTTTATGGATAATTTCAAAACTTACTGCTGATTAAGACTAAGCAAACAGAAATTATCTGAAACTTTAAATGTGGTTGAAAAATTACTTTGAACTTGGGTCAACTTTTTTTGAACCACCCGGTACAATAATCTTTTACTGTAACTTACATCTTATGTATTACTCCATTTTATTGATATTATGTTATATACTATTATTTATTTATTGTAATTATTATATCATTGGGCGCCATCTTCCTCACGCTCTGCGTTTTAGATTGGCATCCACATCTCTTGTATATTTGTATTTATAAACCACTGTTATTGTATGTTTACCGAGATGGAAACAAATAAAACTGAAACTGAAACAATGCTAAGTCAATTTCCACTCTTTTGTCTGTTACCGATTTTCCCTACAGTCAAAATGTAGAGATGCCCACTACATTTCTACAAAGTCAAACTCACTTCGTCATATTTTCCCAAGATTACCTCAGAATTAAAAAAAAAATGGTTAGAAAGTAGAGGTCTTCAGCTTTCGATATATATGAGTTTGATAAAAGCACGGGCAGGTTTAAGGTATTTTTTCATGCATTGTCATGTGAGACAAAATTTATTCTCAAAACTTTTGTGCACATCCTTGACTCTACATAGTTGAATGGCTCAACTTTAATTGGTATATTCTAAAGCATTAGATCGCCAGCGGTTCCTCTCAACCAATCGTTGGGAGTTTTTTACAGAGATGATAGGAAAATCTCCTAATCAAAACATCAACAAAATGTATCGGCAATAGACTGCATATATCTGATCCCGTTCGCAACTTGTGTCTCAGGACCACAAATTATATTTATTCCGTCTTGGCGCCCTCAACGGAATAAAGCGCAACTTGTGTCCCAGGACCACAAGCTCATATTTTGACACCGCTGAAATGATATCCATGAACAAATGTTTGTCAAAACACTCAGGGGTTGGTGGTCGGAGAGGTAAAAGAAGGATGGCCATTGGCGGTTGGGGAGGTAAAAACAAGCATGGCCACTAGCTTAAACGCTAACGCTAACGCTAACGCTAACGCTAACGATAACGATAACGCTAACGCTAACCCTAACCCTAACCCTAACCCTAACCCTAACCCTAACCCTAACCCTAACCCTAACCCTAACCCTAACCCTAACCCTAACCCTAACCCTAACCCTAACCCTAACCCTAACCCTAAGGCCAAATTTTTGTTTTTGTTTGATTGTCCATAGATCACTTTTAAAAGTTGGGCAGGTCGGTCGAGGGGAGTTTTTTTTCTTCTTTTTCAGGTACCAAAAGTAAAATGAGATGTTTCTTATTGTGGAAACAGTGAAAAAAATCTTTAATATTTTGATGAGTATTTTTATTTTCTCAACACCGAACACAACAACAAAAATTGATTTAAAAAAGAAAGAAAAAAGAATCCCATCTTTTTTGTTTTGAGTCGGAATGATTATGAGGGTCGGGCGAACGAGGACAATCAAACAATTTTTTTGTTGCCTAACCCTAACCCAACCCTAACCCTCTTTTGAGCTTGTGGTCCTGGGACACAAGTCGAATAAATCTAATAATGATGAGCTTGTGGTCCTGGGACACCAGTTGCGGACGGGATCAGATATTTGCGCAATGGAATCGCCGAGTTAGAAAATTCAGGGATCATGTTGATAGTGCTATTTTGCCAAAATAAATAAAAAATCTCGTTTTCGCACTGTAAAAAAGAGCGAAATGTTCTGGACTTTAATAAATCGATTTAACCAACATTTTCTTCAATATTTCTCTTTTTATACTCTAAATAACATTAAAACATTTTCTATAATTAACAATTTCAACGAAAATTATACTACAATTGGCTGCAAAGATAGTATTTTTTAAAGCTTGGCAATCGTTTATATTTCTGTTGAGCTTAAGTTGCCATGAGAAATTCATATATGTGCATGTCATTTCTACAGCTATTGAAATGGTTCTTGTTACAAATAAAATGTTAGCGGTTTTTTCGGCATTGTTTGTATTTCTTAAAAGCTACACAGATGGGAAATTCACGTATACATATTTGATGCCGTTATTGGTTGTATACTCGACTGGTACCGTACTTGTGCATCGGACATGACGATTAATCATGTATGTATTGTTTTTATTTCTGATCAAACGAAATGTTCCAAATTTGATATAATTCAAACACATCCATGTTAATCACATGTATACTATTACAAGTGGAAGTTGTTAGTTTCTTATGTATAAAACCAATAGAGGCTGATCGGTTTAAGGTTAACATAGGTGTGAATAAATACATTTCTGATATTGAAATTGAATTGTACCTCATTATGTTGAACAACATCTGGCTAACTGAAACTGTAAAACGTAAAATGCGTGGTGTCTTTTTTGGAGCGGTCCATTATTGCCAAGGGGGTGAAAACCAAATGTGTCACGAGCGGACATTATAAGTAGAAGATGACCTTACCATATTTTTATGTTAATGAACAATTTTCAGGTTTTTTATGTTATGTTGATAGATGAGACATGTATCTATTAAATAATAAAATATGTGTGGAAAAAAGTTCTGGGAAGTAGTTACATTACCCTTGAGTTAACATTTTGATGAGGGACATGTCCGTCCGTGACACAAAAAAAGTGTTAACGTTTTTTTTATCAACTTTTAAGGACAAAGAAGAAAACTAAAAACATTGTGAGCTATCTCCCCTTTATACCCCCTTTCCCATGCAAGAATGTTATCTAACACTGGCACTATCAAATAAGTAAAATCAATTACGAAACTTGTCACGGATGGACACAAATTTTGTCACATACGGACACTATTCAAGCCTGTGAGTATTTAACATAATTAAAGCCCACCCCTCTTACAAAAATGGACTTGTCCTCTGTGAGTGTGCTTAATATGCAAATTAGTTTAGCCCTGAAAACATTGGAAAGTAACTACTGGTTTAGATAGAAATGACGAAAGACTACGTATAAGTAGAGAACCTTATTTATGTATAGTCCGTCCGTGACGCAATTATTTTTAGTAACAAACCACACCCACCAAAATGTTATAAATTTCAATGAAGTTGATGACACTCTTCAACATATTACATAAAACATATTTTAGGGGAAGTAGTTTGTGTTAATAATCCATTTCCTCCCGTGTTTTGCAAAAATGTCCGTCCGTGACAAACTGATCAGCCTCATTTGTTCTTCATAATGGGAACTCTACAAGTACTTCAAGTTTGGTTTCTACTTGTATGGCATTAAAATACTTAAAGCTAGTGCATTTTACAAACATGTGTATAAACCTGTTCAGACTTAGATGTTACAAGTTATTAAGTGAATTATTGGCAGCACATGCATGAATGTAAAATAAACTGCAAAGGAACAGAAGTGTTACATGATAAAAAAAGAAGAATTTGTATGACCATTACAGGTATTATCTTAATGTGGACACTACTGGAAATGTTGAGAATGTTTTGAAGTAATGAAGAGCTATCATTTGCAGGATACAATGTATCTGAATATTTTGCTCAGTGTTCACATTGTTATTCTTTAGTTAAAGGCCTTGTCACACCATAGCGTATGGCCTGAACGTATGCCGACGTATTCAAAAAATAGCTCTAAAATTGTCAGAATCCAAGAACGTCCAACTTCCCAACGAATTGCGTAGAAAAAGTCGACATCGGTGATGGAATGGACGTATCCATAACGTATCCATAACGTATATATAGCGTATGACTAACGTATTGATAGCGTATCACTAACTTATAACAAACTTATCACAGCGTATCACAGCGTATGCGAGCGTATGACCAACGTATGCTTAACGTATTCGTAGCGCATGTCTGCCGTGTTCGACGTATCCTCAGCGTATCCGCGGCGTACAACGAACACGTGACTTATGCCGCTACAGAAATTGAGTTTCGTACATGGCGCCGGCAGGGGCGGCGCCAGGGTATTTTGATAGGGGGGGGGGGGGCAAAGTATTTCCCGTCCCCCCAAAATTATTTGTGTATATAAATGCATTTTTGTTAGTGATGTGCGAAGCACCAAGGTGCGAAGCACCGCGATCCGCGCTAGCGCGGACAGGGGGGAGTATGAGGGGGGATGGGATGTGCCCCCTAGGCCCTCAGCGTTAGAACTTTTTTCAATTTTCGAACCCATTTGGTGCGATTTGGTGTGTACTTTTGACCGATTTTTGGTTGAAAAGCCATCACTTCATTTCCAATCAATATTGGCTTTTTATCAAAATTAGACAGCTGTTTCGTTATGCGAGAAAGAAGTTGTGCATACTGATGACATTTTCTAACAATGTTATGTTGGAAAACTGTTTCGCGGTTGGTAACGGCGAGTGGAAGCTTTTTTAATTTTTTTTTAAATAAATTGTTAACCCGTATAGCAAAATAAAGCTTTTTTATGCAGCATTTTTACGTTTTAGGTTCGTTATTTATTTGTTTTCCGACCATGATTTCCTATACTATTTGTATAAGAATTTGGTTTCGAATGACGCCTTCAAATTTAAAATATATAATTTTGTATTGATATTGAGGGGCGAGAAATAAAATGAACCGACAAGATTGTTATGAGACAAGATATGCGCGCGTAGCGCGGGAATTTTTTTGACTTTACACCTATTTTTGGCACGATTGAGATACATTTTGGCTGTAAACATGAAACACAAGCTTGTTCCAACGAATATTGCATTTCGGGGTAACATATGCGCGCGTAGCGCGCGCATATGTTACCCCGAAATATTTTCATCTGTGTACTTTTGACCATCATAATTCCATGATTCCTCTGGTCAAATGAACCGACAGTGCCAATCTCAACCGACACGACGTCAATATTGGGGGGGGGGGGGGCGATCGCCCCCTCTGGATACACCACTGATAAGCTCCTCTGTTTTCCTTCCTTTCCCCTTTTCTTTCCTCTTTTCTTTCCTCCCCTTTTCTTTTCTTTCCCTTTTTTCCATCCTTCTTTAGGGGGGGGGGGGGGGCTTTAGCCCCCCTGCCCCCCCTGTGGCGCCGCCGGGACAAGTGTTGCCAGTTCAAGTAAACGCAGCCTAGATGACAACTATTAAAATATCTAGGATAAATCTATAGGTCCAACCTATAACTTACGAGTAACGTACCTCTAACGTATGTTAGCGTATGTCAACGTATGTCTAACGTATGTCAGCGTATGTAAACGTATGTCTAACGTACCACGAACCTATCGGGAACTTATGCAGAACGTATTAAGCACACGTTGAGTACGTCGAGAAATTTTGAACATGCTCAATAATTTTTCGCGGGCTCGACGTGTTCCAAATTTTCACAGCGTATCACAGCGTGCTCTTAACGTAAAGACCCTGTCACACCATGGCGTATCACCTGAACGTATGCCAGCGTATGCGAAATATCGAAACAATACGTTGGTGTGCGTTGGTGTACGCTGATATAAGTTAGGGGTAAGTTGGGGATACGTCGTAAGTTGGGGATGCGCGCATTCGTTCTACATGTCTCAAAATTGATTGTAAAACAAAATGTGGGATGTTTTGTAAAGATACTGATATTTTTGCACGCTTTGCCCGCATTCTTCTCATGTTTCAACACTGAAAAACAAAATTTTGACTTGGCCACCCTAATTTTAGTTACAATACTGAACATTTCTTCGTTCACATTTGTTCTACATACAAAATTTGGGCTTTGTCACCCTATTTTGTTGGCTTCTTTCTCAATTGTTTCTCCAATAAACCTAACTAGATAGATTAAAGCCTTATAAGTACAGATATTTGTGTGTGTTGGGGGGGGGGGGGGGGGGAATAATCAACATCTGAGTAGGAAAATGACGATCATAAATGGGAGATTTTTGGGACATCTCCCTACCAAACAAAATGACAGCCCCTAAGGTAGCCTAGTGTATTGCTACCGTTCTTGACTTACCCACTGACTGACCAGTTTTGCCTCGCAAAAGTGAATTTTCTTCCATTTTTCATATTGATTTTTTCCAAATATATTCGCAGAAAAGGTTTTAATATAAATTATCTTTAGGTAGGTATGGGATTGATTATGGATTTGATGCAGTTAACAACCCATCAATGTATGTGGGACATCCGTGGTATAGGTCAATGCATTTATTGCGCTATATGAGGGCACATACGTCCTATGATGATGCAAGTTCGCCAATAGAGATTTATATAGTTATGATTTTGCATAATTTCAAAATTGTAATTTTCCTCTTACATGATAATTGTAATTCTAAAAATAGTTATCAGGAATGGAGTAACACTAATATTAGAGGAGAATATTTCAAAATGTGGTATTTATTATTACTTTTAAATTCTGAACGAGTATGTTCCACAAAAGTGCCCACCCCTATATTGTGGACCCCTAAATTTTATTTTGGAATAAAATAACGAAGAATAACGAATCTATATGTATTGGATATTATGGTACTTTGTGGAGCAGTAAGTCTGAGCCTAGCTATGGGCTAACCTACCCCGGCGTCGGGCAAGTTCGCCCTTTTGAGACACTTGTCTTCATCATTTACTCTACAGTAAGGCATAGAGTATTGAGATCAGGCCTAAAAAAAAAGGTTTGTTTGCCCAAACAAGAGTTGAAAAAAGTGGGTCGGTAGGTCGATTACCTTTTTTTGTTTTTTTTGTTGGCTATAGACACTTTTAGAGAAGAAAAGGACTATACAATTTGATGTTAATACACTTTAATGTTATTCAAAACCCTAACCTTCCTACAGTGCGATTCACTACGGCAAAAATTATGTCCACGCTCATGCTATAGCTTTTCATTCGATGACGTCATCAACCAAGCTGATATGTGTGTATAAAATCGCTGCCCGGGTGAGCGTTGTCAGGTTAGCCGAGTGATTAGGCACTCGGCTCGGTGATCGGAGGAGCCGGGGGTCGAATCCAAGGGTTTCGCGGCGATTATTAATTGGTTAAACAAATCATACTTTGTCCCCCTCCCCCGGTTTACACACCGTAAAACGTAGCCTGGCTGGTATGGGCTAATACGTGTATTTTGGTTTAATAGTGCAGCCTGTACAATGTAGTACAAACCTTCAGACCATGCTGGATGGTCTGACATGTTTTTATTTTCACTACATAGTGGTAGGATCTTAGATTTACATCGCCTTAGTGTTATAAAGGGTGGATATGTGGGAATAAGTAAATTACAGGGCAGTTTTGTTGATTAGTTTGGCAAATTATTTTTCAACATAAAACATTATTTAAAAAAAAAAAAATCTAAAAAAAAAAAGGCATGGGGTTTTGAGATTTTATGGGTCGGTCGCGTTTGGGCAAACAAACCTCTTTTTTTTAAGGCCTCATGGTCATATGTAGCCAAGATATCAATCTTTCATGATATCAATGAGGTCCATTCAATCTTTAAAATTGGCGTCTCTAGACCTCTTCAAATGAAAATGGGGCGAACACTCACCGCTCTCCCCTACCGTTTGCAAGTATTGCTGACTGGAAACCGTCGCCTAAATTACAACAACGCATTCCCGTTGCAAGCGGGAACGGGATGCGATATTTTTTACCGTAAACAACATTTGGATTGAAACTGATATACATGTATGCATACAAGTAGTTTGCACTTGTACTTACATTACATTATATCCTATGTCGAAAAAATATCCGACAAGGTTTACCGGGATTTGAACCAGTAACGGTAACCTTTCGTTCATGGGACGTGTTCGATAGCCATTAGACCACGAGGAGTTGGCTGACAGCGATTGGAATTTCAATCGATATGATTTTTACGGAATAAAGCTAATCTGTTTTAACAATATATATAATACAATAGAAAGTGCGTAAGTCGAATATGTATAGCGTACAGCGAGCTTTCTGTGAACTACGTCCGCGCTACGATGTTATTATTACGCATTTTAATTAGCCTATCCAAATGTTGGTTACGGTAAAGAATTTCGCCAACGGGATACCGTCAGCCAAACAGTGCTGACGGGTGGCCGTTGCCTAATTTACCGTCCTCTATACCACTAACGCTACATTGCGTCCGTGACTGCATGCATGACAAGTTCTTTTCAATACATTTATACATGCGGGTATACATGTAGTCATGACCTACTAATAGTCGGGCGGCGGCTCCCATAGACACTGTACTTAAGCATGGCACCCCCTCTTGCTCACGATGTAAACGTAACCAAAACAAGTTCAATGAATTTTATAATTATTATCAGGAATCGCTAGGGGTGTGAGATTTGTTGTAGTGTCATATTTTCCAAGAAATGATCATTCTAAGCAGGTTATTTTTAAAAATAAATTCGCTGAATATAGTACATTGCTATAATATGACATCGATCCATTGACTACGGAAAAATCAATGTATTTTCACAGTGGCGTTGCCATCCACAATTAACGTCACTAACCTTAGCTGTACACAAAATTCCTTTTTAGTTTGCGTCTAATGTATTTTGTATAGGCCAATGTTAAAATGTTTCAATAAACTAATTAAGAAATGTTTAAACATTTTAATTAGTGGGCCTAATTAATTATGCAAATGGAAATTAGACAAAAGCTAACATACGTTTTTAGCTCTTCAAGTGTTCTACCCATGTACCAAGTCACAGCATCATAGCTCATCTCATTAGTCCACAAACTTTACTTTGCATATTTCATGCATACATAATTAGCCATAATTAGGACATTTCATGGCAACTGGAATTGGAAAAAATAAAGAAAATAAAAAGAAAGTTGTTGCCAAAGATGTTGGTATTATGCCTCTTTGACCTACCATATCTCGGCAACCGAATGTCCGATTGAAATAAAATTTTCAGTTCCAGAATTGATACACCAAGGGCTAGAACATATCACATTTTAAAGGAAATCTAAAATTTTCATCAGCCAATAGAGCCACCTTAAAAGTCCACAATCTAGCTGAAATAATTATCGTGCATAATATACATATATACAATTTATTTGAGACTATTCATATATTTTTAAGACCTTTAGATAAAAAGATATGTGGAGAGGTTCTTCCTCGTATTTTCATTTAATCACACTCCCTCCTAATCTGCCGATTAGTTATTCGTGAAAGAGAAAAGCTACAGAAAATAAGATTACTACTGTATCAGAATACTACCTGTACCGAGCTGTAAATGGGTACATTGATATCACAATAGATATCACAATGAATATCACAATGATACAATGATCATAATGGTACAGGGTGATCATGAGACTAACGTGCACATCTCATAAAAGGACACGACGCAGACCGTCTTCTATGGTACTACATGTACTGGCGCCGGTGTAGGCCTGTTAATATATGGCAACGGTTGATCAAGACGAACTAAAGAGGTAAATCGAATACATATATCATATCTATCTAGGATTGAGGCCAGTATAATGCAAGCAATTATTAGTAATATTGCATTGTAAGGTAAATCATACGGACTAGCAAGTCATTTTTTTTTTTTTAATAAAAATCACACAAATAAATCGTTTATGAGAAGAACGAGGGCATAAATAACAAGAATTTGTTCATATTTTAGGGACTATATTAAGTATGCAATAATATTAATGTTTAAAAATTAGTATAGGAATAATGCATATAAATGGATAGAGAAGTAGGTATTTTAAGGCCTACATCTTCAAATTTATATGCATTTGAGAAACTACTTTATTTTATTATTAATTTGCCTTATAAACATTTTCCACGCGGCAGGCGTCTGCAGACGACATTCCAAAATGTCTCAATCTGTTTAAAAATGTCAACATTGTTAAATTTCATAACCATATTTGGAATCATCATGTGAAATGCATGGAAATAAGTACAAACATACCTCGTGAAAAGTGTTAAAAGGCCAATTAATAATTAATAATAAAATAAAGTAGTTTCTCGTCGCCTCGTTCATATTTTTTTATGAAATTCTTCAATATTGGTGTTTTTTTATATCTTCCATAAATTGTTTACATTTACAAAGCCCGATATGTTGGTAATATATTTATAGTCCAATGAGCATCTTAGAGAGCAGGTTTTGTGTGACCCACGCCCCCATCTATAAAATATTTGAAAAAGGCATCGTCCTCTTCATGTTATGTTACCAGGGCCGTCAGAAGGGGGGGGGGGGTGCGTTGGGTGCGGACGCACCCCCTTGAAAATCTCTTTTTTTTAATTTTTTTTTTTAGGGTAACATGTTGTTTTATGAATGGAAAATGGGGTCAACGATGGCAAGATACATGAAAATTGTGTCCTAAATTCGCTGTAATGCTCAGAGCTTCCGCCCCCTGGACCCCACCCGTTATTGGCTTCGCGCCAGAGGCGCTCGCATCGTCAGCGTGCTGCAGCACTAACACTCTGACGTCATACTACTACTTCCGGTAAAAAATCGTGAAAACGCACCCCCCTTTCCGGTAAAAAATCGTGAAAACGCAACCGTCCCCCTTTCCGGTAAAAATTCGTGAAAACGCACCCCTCTTGGGAAAAAGTTGCTGACGGCCCTGGTTACGCAGCCAATATCAAAAAAGCAAACAATTGCATCGCGAAATACCGCCCTTAAATAGCTTCAATGTAAAATAATGATCACGACTGAATTAGTAGGGGTATTTTATTTCATTCAAATCGAGGTTGATCGTTTGTACAATAATTATAGAATATTTACTGAATTTTAAAGAAGTCACTCAAAATACGGTATAAGTTTGAAATATGATTTTTGAATTATTGATATTTATAATCAATCATTGTGTAGTATGTGTATGTAACTAATGCAATACCGTATTACTAAAAAACAGTTTCACTTGAAGCTTTACAGTATAATGAAATAATGATTGAGGTGACTCACACACTCTCATTTATCTGTGCAATATAATTTATAATATTATATAATTTATATCATTTACCCTTTTGAACATTGTTATGTCATGTATTAATTTGACTGCCTTGTATTATTATTATATCGAGTATTCATTTGAATCATTAGGATTGATATTAGTTAAATAAATAAACGATGTTTTTATATCAAGACGAACATTTAATAGTAGTGTCGTTTTTATTTATCGTGATGATTCAATTTTGAGATTAGGAAGTAGTGTGATTAAAATATGAAAATACTATGACGAACCCCTACACATATCTTTCTATCAAAAGGTCTTAAAAATATATGTATGGTCTCAAATAAATTGTATATATGTATATTATATACGATAATTATTTCAGCTAGATTGCGGACTTTTAATGTTGTTTATTGCAACATTTTAACATTGGCCTATACAAAATACATTAGACGCAAACTAAAAAGGAATTTTGTGTACAGCTAAGGTTAGTGACGTTAATTGTGGATGGCAACGCCACTGTGAAAATACATTGATTTTTCCGTAGTCAATGGATCGATGTCATATTATAGCAATGTACTATATTCAGTGAATCTATTTTTAAAAATAACCTGCTTAGAATGATCATTTCTGGGAAAATATGACACTACAACAAATCTCACACCCCTAGCGATTCCTGATAATAATTATAAAATTCATTGAACTTGTTTTGGTTACGTTTACATCGTGAGCAAGAGGGGGTGCCACGCTTAAGTACAGTGTCTATGGGAGCCGCCGCCCGACTATAACTGAGCCCAAGGCACAAACGCTTAGTAATCATATTGCATATCGGTGCAGTGTGATTTCTATATAGAATTATTTTTACCAGAATTGATTGGTAATTTACAGAATAATCAACCGTTGTTTATATCCTAAAGAAAGGAGTATATTTTCGATTTACTGCCTTGCCTTTTTAAATCGTTGCCTTTTACTACCTGAGTAATGATGTTCTGTTATCTAAACCAGAACCATCGCAAGAAAGTGCTCTGCATTCTGATTTTGTCATCGATCATTTCGTCTGTATTTGTAATGCTATATTTAGGAAAATATTGCGTATCATTGAATGGAAGAGATATCATCTTTTTCGGGATCAACGGGTAAGTGGTATCGATGCGATGTAGCAAAAATTGTTACAACAAATTGACATGAATCTGACTCATCATCAGTTATTACGACAAATTGACATGACTCTGATTCATTCTCAGTTGTTACTACAAATTGCCATGAATCCGACTGATCCTCAGTTGTTACTACAAATTGCCATGAATCCGACTGATCCTCAGTTGTTACTACAAATTGCCATGAATCTGACTGATCCTCAGTTGTTACTACAAATTGCCATGAATCCGACTGATCCTCAGTTGTTACTACAAATTGCCATGAATCCGACTGATCCTCAGTTGTTACTACAAATTGCCATGAATCCGACTGATCCTCAGTTGTTACTACAAATTGCCATGAAACTGACTGATCCTCAGTTGTTACTACAAATTGCCATGAATCCGACTGATCCTCAGTTGTTACTACAAATTGCCATGAATCTGACTGATCCTCAGTTGTTACTACAAATTGCCATGTATCTGACTTATCCTCAATTGATACAACAAATTGGCTTGAATCTGACTCATCCTCAGTTGTTACTACAAATTGCCATGAATCTGACTTATCCTCAGTTGTTACTACAAATTGCCATGTATCTGACTTATCCTCAATTGATACAACAAATTGACATGAATCTGACTCATCCTCAGTTGTTACTACAAATTGACATGAATCTGACTGATCCTCAGGTGTTACTACAAATTGCCATGAATCTGACTCATCCTCAGTTGTTACTACAAATTGCCATGAATCCGACTGATCCTCAGTTGTTACTACAAATTGCCATGAATCCGACTGATCCTCAGTTGTTACAACAAATTGTCATGAATCTGACTCATCCTCAGTCAGTTGTTACTACAAATTGCCATGTATCTGACTTATCCTCAATTGATACAACAAATTGACATGAATCTGACTCATCCTCAGTTGTTACTACAAATTGCCATGAATCTGACTTATCCTCAGTTGTTACTACAAATTGCCATGTATCTGACTTATCCTCAATTGATACAACAAATTGCCACGAATCTGACTCATCCTCAGTTGTTACTACAAATTGCCATGAATCTGACTTATCCTCAATTGATACAACAAATTGCCATGAATCTGACTCATCCTCAGTTGTTACAACAAATTGACATGAATCTGACTAATCCTCAGTTGTTACTACAAATTGCCATGAATCCGACTGATCCTCAGTTGTTACAACAAATTGCCATGAATCTGACTTATCCTCAATTGATACAACAAATTGCCATGAATCTGACTCATCCTCAGTTGTTACAACAAATTGACATGAATCTGACTAATCCTCAGTTGTTACTACAAATTGCCATGAATCCGACTGATCCTCAGTTGTTACAACAAATTGCCATGAATCTGACTCATCCTCAGTTGTTACTGCAAATTGCCATGTATCTGAATTATCCTCAATTGATACAACAAATTGACATGAATCTGACTCATCCTCAGTTGTTACTACAAATTGCCATGAATCTGACTTATCCTCAATTGATACAACAAATTGTCATGAATCTGACTCATCCTCAGTCAGTTGTTACTACAAATTGCCATGTATCTGACTTATCCTCAATTGATACAACAAATTTACATACATCTGACTCATCCTCATATATTGACATTAATCTGATTCATTCATCCTTAGTTGTTACAACAAATTGACGTGAATCTGACTCATCCTCAGTTGTTACAACAAATTGACATGAATCTGACTCATCCTCAGTTGTTACAACAAACTGACATGAATTTGAATCATCCTCAGTTTAAAACTTAAAAAGATGAATCTAACGGAACCAGGAACAAAACCCACCAAGGATCAGAAAACTGTAACAACAGGATATCTCGAAAATGTAAAATGCAAAGAGTTACTCGGATGTCCAGTAGGCAACATCTATTACTGACATTGTGCTATAATTATAGTGGTACACTTGTGTGGTGCATGATCTTTTTATAGTTCTTACCACTTTTGTTTTTATATTTTGTCCCTGATGAAGAGTGGTATATCCACTTGAAACGTCGTCTTTATTGTTACGTTATATTGTTGTTGTTTTAGTGCACAGCAATTTTTATTACTTTGTCCCAGTGCATTTAATTATTATTTTTTATTTCTTAGTTTCATCGCGTTATTCGCCCTTGTCATTGCTTGTTTCCCCACATCCAGTTGGTATATCATCCTCAGTTGTTACTACAAATTGACATGAATCTGACTCATCCTCAGTTGTTACAACAAATTAAAATAAGTCTGACTCCTCCTCAGGTGTTACTACAAATTGCCATGAATCTGACTCATCCTTAGTTGTTACTACAAGTTGCCATGAATCTGACTAATCCTCAGTGGATCGAGTCCTGGTCTAGAGATCCAGAGGTCCAAATTTTCAAATCCTGGAAGGTCAGTGAAAACTTTTCACTGTCATTTACAATATTTTGAGTTAAGATGAAATCATTTATTTAATTGCAACGGTTATTATTAGATGTTATTTTCAATTAACAGAATACTCATTCTTAGTCATAAAAATTATATTTGTATTTGAGTCACGTATTTATTTTTGTTGAATGAAATAAACAAATATCCAAAGAAACATGCAAATATTTACACATTAAGCGATCGTATAATTGAGTATTAAAAAGGGAGAAAAGAAAAATAATAAAATGCATTAATAAACATTATTACCTAAGACCAGTATACCTAGCTATACGTTACAGTTATTACACTCAAATCATGGATGCAGAACAAAATATCGAGGGCTCATAACCACAAGGCCTTATCTCCATGTTGACCATTTGAAGAAAAAGATTATTGAAGATTTTTAAACACATTGGAGATGAGGCCTTGTGATACTGGCTATAACTTTGAAAGGAGTTGTGTTATGGAGATAAGGCTGTGTTACTGGAAAAAGAATTTCTGAAAACGTTGATATCAAAAAATGGAGAGAGGCCTTGTGTTTCTCAGCCCTCATTATATGAGTTTCAATAAAACGAAGTTACACCAAATTCACAACACGAAATCACTATGCATTTTTATATGTCTTGACTTTGCAGTACCGTTGGAAATGTAATCCCACACACCGCTAGTTCAACGACAGAACTACATAATACATTACAGCAGAAGATACAATTCAATCTGGATTGGGAGTGGAACGAGAAAAATATCTTAACATTCAGGTACCGTTGCACATTTTTCATCAACATACTCTTTTATCTTTGAATAAGTTTATCAGGATTGTAGATTGAAATGATAAAAATGTTTTGTTGTACAAATCCAATTATCTACTCACATCCCGGGGGGATGGGGGGATATACCCCCCCCCCCCCACTTTTTTGACCTGGTGGATGGTCAATGTAATCATCCCCCCCTGATTTTTCACATCTACCAAAAAAAAAAAGGAAAAAAGGAAAAAAAGAAAGAAAAAAAAGGGGAAAAAGAAGAAAAAAAGGAAAAAGAGAAAGAAAGGCGGGCAGGGAGGCATCCGAGGGACATAAGAACGTTTGGAGTTTATTGTACGTTGGTCAGGATACATACGCGTACGTACGTTGACTAGAATCCACCTTTTGGAGGTAACTAATTAACTTCTTTCTGGCATAGGCCTATCTGCCTATATAAAAAGCCAATATTGATCAGAAATAAAGTGATTGCTTTTCAATAAAATATTGGTCAAAAGTACACACCAAATCGCACCAAATGGGTTCGAAAATTAAAAAAAAAAATCAAATTCGGGGGGGGGGGGGGGGGGCACATCCCCCCTCAGAATCCCCCTGTTAGAGCTTTTAAACCATCTATACTAAAATCAAGAATATATTACTATAAAAAAATGCTCAACTTCTTTCGTGCATTGATAAAAAACAAAATATTTATTGAAAATGAAGCGATGGCTTTTCAATACAATATTGGTCAAAAGTATAGGCCTACACCAGATCACACCAAATGAGTTTGAAAATTGAAAATTTTTCTACTTATGAGGGGGGCACATCCCCCCAAAGACTCCCCCCTGTTGGAGCTTTTAAACCATCTATACTAAAATCAAGAATATATCAGTATAAAAAATGCTCAACTTCTTTCGTGCATTGATAAAAATTAAAAAAATTAGTAAAAAAGGAAGCGATGGCTTTTCAATACAATATTGGTCAAAAGTATATACCAGATCGCACCAAATGAGTTTGAAAATTGAATTTTTTTTCTACATCTCAGGGGGGCACATCCCCCCTCAGACACCCCCCTGTCCGAGCATAGCTCGGAGTGCGGTGCTGCGCACCGCATAGATGGTACCACGTCAATTTAATTTTTTGGGGCCACACTTATCATCCCCCCCCACACCTAACAAGACATTTCCGCCCCTGCACATGGTAGACAGTTTCGTCTTCCCGTTCGTGTCTACGATCCACTGTTAAAACCTGAGCTTCCTGGGAACGAGAGTGCAAGAAAATCACGCGGGAAAAACAAGTGGATCAAGTCACTACCGAAGAAGACGAAACTGTCTGGCATGTGAGTAGATAATTGGATTTGTACAATAAAACATTTTTATCATTTCAATCTACAATCCTGATTTAAGAGATCTTTACGACCAAAATACGGTCAAAATCGTACGTGATTTAGAGAATAATACCAGAAAACTCGCCCGCTATCGTAACCATCTTACGTTTACGCATCGCTGCAAAGACCACTAGGAAATAACACCGCCCAGTCTCAAGTTATATTGCTTGATCAACACAAAAAAAGCTCGGAATATCATCCAGCGTGCTCGAAAGCAACTTACAACATGTACAAGGGAGCGAATACGTGTTATAAACAACAAAATCAACTCGTATTTTGTAAAGTTGAAAATATAGCGGAAGTGGAATCATGTAAATTTCAATATTAATTTTACTCTCTTTGTTCATTTATAGTGATTTGTATGTTTTATGGATTTTGTCTTGAAGATAATATTATTTCTAATATTTTTGACGTCAAAAGCCAGTGGCGGATCCAGGAAAATTTTAGGGGGGGGGGGGGCCCAATTGCCGGTACCATCCAAGCGGTGCGCAGGACCGCCCTCCGAGCTATGCTCGGACAGGGGGGTGCCTGAGAGGGGATGTGCCCCCTCAGAAGTAGAATTTTTTTCAATTTCCGAACTCATTTGGTGCGATCTGGTGTATACTTTTGACCAACATTTTATCAAAAAGCCACCTCTTCATTTCCAATAAATATTTTGTTTTTTTATCAATGCACGAAAGAAGTTGAGCATATTATACTGATATATTTTTGATTTAAGTATAGATGATTTGAAAGGTCGAACAGGGGGGAGTCTGAGGGGGGAAGTGCCCCCCTCAGAAGTAGAATTTTTTTCAATTTTCGAACTCATTTGGTGAGATCTGGTGTATACTTTTGACCAACATTTTATCAAAAAGCCACCTCTTCATTTCCAATCAATATATATTTGTTATCAATGCAAGAAAGGAGTAGAGCATACGACGTATATACTGATTTTTTCTTAATTTAAGTATAGATTGTTTAAAAGCTCGAACAGGGGGAGTCTGGAGTCTTCCTCTCTTTCTTTTTTCCTTTTTTTTCCCCCTTTTTTTTTCTTTTTTTTTTTGGTAGGGGGGGGGGGGGGGCCGGGCCCGTCGGGCCCCCCCCTGTATCCGCGCCTGTCAAAAGCTATTCATAATTTCATAAATATTTAACTGCCAGTCTAAAATTGGAACGCATTGGGTATTGACGTAAACACTCCCGTATTTGGTAATGGCCTTGTTCAAAAGCAGTTAACCAATATATGACCTTGTGTTAGTGTATGCAATGAAGATTGAAAGGAACATAAAGAATGCATAGAAATCAATCAAGTTTGGGAATGTGTGTATTTGCCAGCAAAAACTCCCTTTTCTATACCATACTTTATTTACATTATGACTCAATAAAACAAGCATTGTACTATATGCGTTCACTGTGAGAAATGGTTCCATAAGTTCAAGTCAGTCACAGGTTGCACGTACATGTAGGTGAAAGAATTGAAGATTCTAAAATTATTTTCAGAATTTTTCAGAATTTAAAAAAAAATTAGGTATGAAGAAGCTGATCAATAGTAATCTTTTTAATGTATTTACTTCTAAGTTGTATTATAGAGCTAATAATATACAATAATTACTTTGGTGAGCCAACTACATTACACTGGTTTTGTAATGAATCCTGCTGAAATTGTCATAAAATGTAATGTTTAGAACAACTTTGATTACATTCCCTTGAAGAAGCTTCCCTGGACGTCTATATACCGCTGTATCCTCATCCTCCATGGACGTCTATATACCGCTGCATCTTCATCCTCCATGGACGTCTATATACCGCTGCATCCTCATCTTCCACTTCTCGGAGCATAGGCGGGGCTACTAAGTAGGGATTGTCTCATCTCTGAATGCTTCATAATTTTAATAAATATCTTCTTTTTTTTCTTGGACACCAACCATTTTATCACAACCACCCCACCCGCCCGCTCTCACATTTTTGACTAGGCCACTATTTTTCAAATTTCAGTTTCCTTGTCGATTCACTTGTTGTAAAGTTGAAAATATAGCTGAAGTGGAATCATGTAAATTTCAATTTTAATTTTACTATCTTTGTTCATTCATAGTGATTTGTATGTTTTATTGACTTTGTTGAAGATAACATTATTTCTAATATTTTTGACGTCAAAAGCTATTCATAATTTCATAAATATTTAACTGCCAGTCTAAAATTGGAACGCATTGGGTATTGACGTAAACAATCCCGTATGGTAATGGCCTTTGTTCAAAAGTAGTAAATAATATACTATAATTACTTTGGTGAGCCAACTACATTACTCTGGTTTTTGTAATGAATCCTGCTGAAATTGTCATAAAATGTAATGTTTAGAACAACATTGATTACATTCCCTTGAAGAAGCTTCCCTGGACGTCTATATACCGCTGCATCCTCATCCTCCATGGACGTCTATATACCGCTGCATCCTCATCTTCCACTTCTCGGAGCATAGGCGGGGCTACTAAGTAGGGATTGTCTCATCTCTGAATGATTCATAATTTTAATAAAGCTCCAAAATGTACAGGGCCCTGTGTTTTGAACTCGCCCCCCTTAGCCCCCCCCCCCCCCCCCCCCAAAAAAAGAAGAAAAAAAGTTGTTTGCTTGCCCTCGTCCGACCGACCGTGTGAGTCAATCCCGACTGGTCTGAAAAAAACTTTTTTCTTCTTCTGAATTTGTAAAAAAAGAAATAATTGTTTTTTTGTTTTTTTTGTGGATTTTTTAAAACATTCATTTGAATGACCTTAATTGAGCCCTACGTTACTCCTCATGTGAGCCCATACCCTTTTCATGTCACCTCCATGTTAAGGACCAAATAATTCAGAAATGGTACATACTAAAAGTTATACTTTTGAACAGAATAAAACTTAATACTGTAGTAATTAGGATCTAAAGATGAAAGGTTCTAACGCTATGCTGAGGGTCATGGGGTATAAATATGTTGGTTATTTCAAATCAAATGTTGGCTAAACCATGCTAAAATTAACCATTGCCATTAGCCTGCCATTGATAAGGCTCAAAATCGTGCATGCTTGTTTTTGTGTTTGTAGGATAGGGCCAGAACAACCAATGTTAAGAATTTTATAACAACCCAACTTTTTTTGACCCATCTATGGGCAAGCAAACAATTTGTTTTGTTTTGGCCTTACCGTTGCATGTCCAGAATTTTACATTTTACACCATCTGAAATTCGAATTAGCACATCGCAATAACTACTTGTTCTATCCCATAAAAAGTATATATTTTCTGAACGGTAATCTCGCAAGAAATCCAAACATGCTATTGAAATTTAGATAGGACGTAATGGTAACATGTTGTGATTAAGAATGTTAAAAAAATATCGATTTTTTTGTTCTTCTCCATATTTTAATTTTTAAGCTCAATAATAATTGTATAGGCCTACCTATCCCAATCATACTTTTACTGTGCATATTAGTTCCTCTTGCAATTACCCATCAGAACATAATGGTTGTTAAGGGTTACTTGTTGAACATATACTACAGGGTGTCCCAAAAGTCTATGCACGACTTTGAAGCTTTGTATTTCACAAAATATAAGTCGTATTGAAAATATGAATACATATTGAGAAAGAGGAGATGTGGGAAATAATTTTGATACCAAACATTGGTGTAACATCTGTTTGTAATGCCACCCTAGAAGTAAAATATGTATTACTGCAAAAATGTAATTTTATACTTCGAAGGAATAAAGTTCATAAATCCATACCTATTGAGATTACCAAAAATACGGGTAGAGTTGGTTATACGGAAAGTGATCAGTCAATTGTAATATTTAAAATTTTACATTACAGTGATATCATCATAATAACAAACTATATCACACATAATTTTCGTTTCTATGTGAAATCTAATTTAAATGTTTTGCATGTATACAGAGACGTGTGCTATGCAAAAACATATGCAAAAACACAGACCTAAATAATTGAATAACGTAACAGAAAAGTGAACACACACATCACACAGCCATGACAGCTGTCAAACATGTTAAAATTTAAACTTGAAGGCCTCATCGAAGGTTGTTTTACCCATTTAGATTATGTTCCTGTGTTCAAAAATGTATCCACCAACTTCAGAATGGATATTCTTCCTGGTGCGCGTTTCACTTTGAAATGTTTTCTGAAATTGTGTTGAGTAAGTTGAACTGAATGTGTTTCAGCGTAGAACCATACAATTTGTATTCGCTTATCTATGCTGTAAACCATCTTGAATGAAGACTTTTGCTGTGCAATGTTGTCTACTACGCTTATTAGCTCTTATTTATGTTGTGAGTGACCGAGTTTGGTATTAAATAACATTAATGTTGCAATGTAAGCAGTGAACTGTGACTAATGCGTAACGTTGCTTTCATACCGTCAATTTATGCGCACCTTTAGCAACAATGTGTGGTATTTGGTATGAGTTGGTCAACCAGTTTTATAAATGTTGTGGGTTCACCAATAGGGTTGTGTTTGGTATCAAATTAATTTCCCAAATCTCGTCTATCAAAATATGGTTAAATTTATACCATATGCTTTATATTTTATGAGATATGACTCTTCAAAAACGTGCATAGACTTTTGGACACCCTGTATATCGAGAAGTAAATGAGCACAAACGTTTACATTTCATATTTATTAGAGTTTACAAGTATATTTGTACCCTATCCTGATTTAAATGGCATTTTTGAATTTCCCAATTTGAGAGCTTTCCAAAAATGTATAATTTTGCTATCATCGGTTGAATACATTTTTTGTTATAGTCATGTATGTAAAACCGATGAATTAGGGCAAGTTCACTGTGTAGCGAATAGGGAAAGCAAGGGCAATGCAATCGATTCATGATAACAATTGTTACATAATAGTTGTCACGTTTCTTGAAACAGAATCTTAAAGAATATAAAATAATCTATAAAATGAGAGCAAAATCATGTTTATGCCATACAGTGATGAGGAGTTATTGTAAATTGAACGTAAAATTGAGAACATTTTTCTATATTCCCATAAAGATTGTACACAGTGCCGCCGCACCACCGCCGTAGCCACAGCCAATATAATCAATCATATCTCAGCTAAACAGTTACAGAAATACCTGATTTATTCACACAATGTAATTAGATAAATAGGCTTTCACATGACACCTCAACCATAGCTCTACCACATTTAGTTGTTGAGTTAATAGAGAGAGACGGATGATTCGTCACCAAAAATTCAACGCCACCACCCTTTTTGGGTGGTGAGTTAAAACACATGGCCATAGAAGAAATTCGTATGACACACTAGAGATTGCTGAGCATGAATATTAGTACTTCACGTCCAACTTTGGTATTTTCATGACCAAAAAAGGGACAATTTTTTTGACACGCCCTGTATTGTCTTGTGCAGCCGTGGCATGCCTTTGGTGACAGAACTTACTGATCCGCCCTCGTACGAGAAGACCCGTGGTGTCATGAAAGTAATCCCGGAAAGTTCTAGAGAACGTCATTGGGTATTGTAATCCTACCTATACCACCCAAGTATGGTTACATTGCGTTTTTTGTTTTTAGTTACGCTTGTTTTAGTGTTCAGCCACTTATGTGGTTACCATGGCAACCAGATTCAAATTCTAAACATTTGAAATTTCTCAACAAGAGCTTCAATATAATATATCTATGACGGGACTCCGTTACAGCAATTTACAAGATTGGAATATTCCTATTCTGCCGATTTTTCGACCAAGAGTTTCTTGGGGAGAGATAATGTCAAAATGTCGTCACTATTAAATACGATAAGGCTTTCAACGTAAATTTATTCACACTCCTAACCCTAAATATTCTATAAATGCGGGTGGTCACATCGCTGCAACCGCGTTCATTTCGATGTGTGTCGTGAGATGTTTGGGTCATTCGGACTATCTGCAGCAAGGAATTCCGGTAACTAGACTGTTCTTTACAAAATATTAAAAACATTGCAGCTATAAAAATCGTTGGGTACACATTACCGTGGCCAGACGATTTTAGGCGTCCTCAAGCGAAACGCGCTCCCGTTCCGGAGCAGATGTTTAATAAGCAAATAAGGGGTGTAACGAGAACGACTAAAATTTGTCTAATTTCAGACAGTTGCGATTTGAATGCGTTTTTAATAATCAAGTGATGACTTTCTAAAAACCAGTATTATTGTTTGTTATTATTACAGAAACAAAGTGATAGCCGTGTATAATATTTCTAAGATGCTACTTATTTATGATCGGATGTAAAAACTGAAAATATGCATTATACAAACCACTATACAGAACTGAACAGGACTCACGGTCTACCAATACAATCTACGTGTGCTATTATCGGGAATGGTGGTATATTGCTGAACAGTAACTGCGGCAAACAGATTGATGGCCACGATTTTGTAATGCGAACAAATCTACCAGGTTTGAAAGGTTTTGCAAAAGATGTTGGTCAAAAGCAAAATATAACAACTATGAATACTGAAGGACGCTGCGGTTACACAAAGAGCTACAATTCGTGAACAAGACTTCTTCAATAAAAATAAGAGAACAGGCGATACAAAGGTTGAGAGATTTGAATGGATCTGTCTTGTGGCATGCTGTAAGTCACATTGGATCAAGTAGACGAGCATATAAAGCAATCGTTCAACAGAGTGAATCTCTGTCAATAAATTTTCAAGTTGGATATGGACTACAAAGGGCAGGACCACTTGCAAGCGAGTAAGTACTATTTGGGGAAATTGCAGCCTAAATGCTAAATATCGCTTAAACGAATGAATTATAATTGTTTCTTCCAGTTTAGTCTGGTTATTTAATAATCATAACTTTAATTGTTGCCTCGCAAAAAATGTTGAATGAGGAATCAAAATTCGGGTAAGAAATCTAAAAGTAGCTAACAAATAAACGCATGGTCAGGAGCTGTTTGTGTGAGGACCACACCATAGGAAACAATCGGCTAATTGATGAGATATCAACATTGATCGATATCGTAATATCACACAGAAGAGCGAAAAAAATGTCGTAGCTTCTTGAAACCGGTATTGCCATATTGAAAGCACTTATGTGTTACACAAAGGTAACCCGCAGTGGCGGCACTACAGGTGGGAAAGGGGCGGCATTTCCCCCCTCCCCACCCCCAAAAAAATATTTGTTCCCCCCCCCCCCTTTGCCTCCCCCCAAAAATGTGCGAGCTTCGCGCGAAATTTATTGCCCCCTTTTGCTCCACCAATGAGGCTGGTGCCGCCACTGGTAACCCGGAAACCCATTTTTAAATATTATTTTTATTATTGCGGCAATGCGCACAACCATCAACATAAGTTTTCGACTGTTTTCAGCAGGTGTACATTATTCAGTATCTGAAACAATTTATCGAATATGAGTTCATAGGGATCAAGTTTATCAATTTCAGGGCGACCTTCTTGAATTTGAAAATGTCAGGGAAAGAATTTAGAGCAGTTTTATATGTTATCAATTTAGGGACCTGGTAGGTGTGTGTGGGGGGGGGGGGGGGGGGGATATGGGGCAACTGGTCCTATGGGGCAGCTGGTTGTAATTGTATGGGCATACTGCTTTCTTTTGAACAGTACGACTTATGTTGAAACTTGACATATATCCTTACCTTCTACATTCCAAAACATTTGCAACTTTAGCGTATTTACACACGTGATATTCTCCAAATCTTTGAAGCCACCTCCTGTTTAACTGTTGAGAGGGGGACTTATATTTGGTGATGTGTTTATTATGGTTCTGAAATGAATAAACAAAATAGACTAACATAATATTAATTAGACACCTCTAATGCAACCTTTTCCTTAACACTTTAATCACCATATTTAGGATCAACATGAGAAATGCATTAATACAAACATGCCTAGCATTGGTTCAGTAATTCTTGAGATATACTTTGAATTATGATAAAACTAATAGCCGCTTGGACCATGGAAAGTGTTAAAAACGTTCTAACCCTGCTGTCTTGATTTTTGTTCCCTTTAGGATTTGGCGTACTCAACATCCTAGTAGCGGATTGTATCTGTTTACTGGAGCGGCGACATTCTGCGAGAAGATCTCCCTCTATGGGTTTTATCCGTTTTACACAGACCGTTACAACAATAAGCTGAGATACCGCTACTATGATACAGTTGAATTTAATTTTGCTACCAATCAGCATAAAATGCCATTGGAATTCAAAAAATTAACTGAGCTACATAACAGTGGCGTTATAAGGCTAGTGACAGATAAATGTGAGGATTGAATGTAAAAAGCATATTTAACGAGATATGGCACATTTATGAAGACACTTTTCAATGTAAAACTTGCATAAAAAATGGGTGATACAGTTTTCAATACTCTAGTTCCTTTACATCATTGCAAAGTGTAGTGTAATAATTAATATTGAAGCCTTAGGTTCTATAATATTGAGTTCATAGTGGAGTGTTTGCCTGAATTGTTCAAAAAATAGCATATTTTGAAACGCTTCTTATTTTCATCCTTGCACTAACGTCCGTTTGGTGAGCGAGGTCACTCGCGCTGGCTGAAAAAGAAAATAGCGACCATGTGCATGACATGGTAGCTGACAGATTGCTATCAACTATAACAATGCCGTGTCAGACCTGGATAAGAGGTATGACCATAGTGCAACTTACCATACATGCCATTTTCTATCAACGAAGTCAAGTTTGGTGACACACAATAAAGAAGCCTTCCCGCAAACAACTTATCAGAACAATTTAGATTTATTGTTCTCCACCATTTATTTATTTAAAAACGTGGCTTTTTCAACAACGTCTCTTACAAAATGATCTCATCATGTATGGCTTTGACATGAGGTCAAATGGTTCATACTATTCTCATAGTTAACACTTGAGTAATACATTTCCATCATCAACCTGTTAATACTACTAAACCATCTTTTACACAGCTTGCTTTATCAATTCAAAAGAGACAGCTTTATCTGCGGGAAAGACCATCTATCTATGTTTCCATTTGAGCGACCCTTACGATGCTCAGCTTGAAAGCAAAATGGTTGCATTCTTCTCCTTGGCCTTGTTCAACCAAGTAAGTGGTTGATGAACTTCCTTCCCAGCAGATAATACTGTAAGCTTTCTATAGCCCATTTTATAGGTAGGCAATCTTTCTCTATGGTTGCATAGTTTTCTTCATTCATTTTCAACTTTCTACTCAAGAATACAACTAACCCTATCTGACTGAGCACTGCTCCTAGACCCCAATCTGAAGCATAAGTTTGTAGTACAAACTCTTTACTGAAATCAGGCATTGAAAAGACTGATTCTTCACACAAGGTTTCTTTGAGGGACTGAAAAGCCTTTTCACTCCCAGGTGTCCATATCATATTGTTAGGATTATTCTTTTTAGTCAAATTAGCTAGAGGAGCAGAAGTATCAGCATAATTGGGGATAAACTTACGATACCCTGTAACCCCTAAGAACGATTTTACATCGGTCTTAAGTAGTCTTTGGTTTGTCCCACGTTCAATTGCATCTATCTTGGTTTGTTGCGGTTTAACTTGCCCACTTCCTATTATATGTCCCAAATATGACACATGGGTTTGACCAAAGCTACATTTACATGTTTACTAGGTTTGACAGTCAAGTTGGCCTGCTTGAGACTCTCTATAGCACATTCCTGAGATGGATAAGATGACTTTCCCAGTCGTCACTGAAAATTACTAAGTCATCCATGTAGGCTGCATGCTGCGAACTCCTCTTTACCCCTCAGCAGATGATCCATCATTCTCTGAAATGTGCCAGGAGCCCCATGTAAGCCTAAGGAGAGATACTTAAACTGGTAAAGACCTGTTGGTGTAGCAAATGCAGTATATTGCTAAGATCTTTCAGTTAATTGTACTTGCCAGTAACCCTTGCATAAGTTACATTTACTAGGTTTGACAGTCAAGTTGGCCTGCTTGAGACTCTATAGCACATTCCTGAGATGAATAAGATGACGTTCCTCGTCACTGAAAATTACTTACAACAAGAGATAGTTTCATGTTGGACTAAATTAAGTGTACTTTTAATTAACATTCGAGTAATCTATGATTATTGTATCGTAAAAAAATTTAAAAATAAGGAAAAACTCACTTAAAACATTTTCGCCACGCGGCATGATGTTGTATAAGCAACACATCTTGAAAACTCATTATCTCCTGAACAATGGTATGTTCTATTTTTAAACAAAAAATCTGAATTTGTGTGTTTGTCAATTAGAAAGACCTTCACAATCGATGCCGCGCCAGCCAACTAGGAAGGGGCTATATCTTGCTAGGCGTCCCATACGGAATAAACCGTGTACTACGACATGTACGACAACACATTTTAATTGATATGAGCATGTGCACATCAGTTACGGGACGTCTAGCAAGACATTGCCTAGGAAGGGAGGGATTTGGCGGTGTTTTGACGTATCCTGATAAACGTTGCTTAAGGTATATATAGGTAATGTCGACGGTGTGCGGTGGAAATCTGATGTGGCGTGTTATATGGGGGGGGGGGGGGGGGGGGTGGTCGGAGGCGGGGGGGGGGGGGGGGGGGCACTGGCGGTGAACGGATGCGCATCTCTGGCCGTAGAGGAAATAATGTTTACTAGGTATCAGGTATGGGTAATAAATTGGCTGGCGGAGGACATTACATACGCACATCAGACTTAGAGGCAATGTTAGCGGGAAGGGGGTAGGGCGATCGTCACCGGTGCCGGACCGATGCAAGCGTCGGCTTAGAGGCAATTTCATTTTAAGTTAGGCATATTGTTAAGCGAGGGGAGAGTTGTGAATCAGAACTTGAATTTTATTATAAAATATCACACGGTTTTTGTGCAAGTTGATCATACCAAAACACTGACAGAACACCCCCTACGAAAATAAACGAAAATTCAAAATTTTATTTTCATTTTTTTCTTCTTTTTTTCTTCAATTTATTTCACTTTAAATTGTTCTACTCTCTTAACCAAACCAACTTTTTTTTTTAAGCGTTCCGTTGTCAGTTAGTAAGATCGAATAAAAAAATACGAATTTTTAAATTCGTGCGGCGAATTCATGGAGGCCGCCATTTTTAAAAGTACGTTATTATAGTTGCTGCTAATAACGCCTTTTCTTGAATGGAGTGCCCAGTTTATCATTAAATAAACTAAATTTGACTTAAACTCGATTCCAGATGATATTTTGTGCGTTCAATTGACCCCGAAAAACAAATGACGTTATTTTTAATGACAAAACCACCTCTTACACGAACGAATTTGTTACTTTTTTGGGGTTTAAAGTCACTTTTTACTCCTTTTTCCTTCGATAGATTTTGCTTGCCGTAGGTGAAAAGTTTGTAAATACATTGAACTATCGGATTCACAAGTTTAAACATACCCCAAATTAATAGAATTTCCCCGCAGCCAAAAAACACTTTAATTGCTATATACTTAACTGTGTACATCCGGGACACTAATATACTTTTAAAACAAAATGGCGGCCCCCATAGTCGGACACGAATTTAAAAATTCGCATATTTTAATTCGATCTTACTGACTGGTTGTTATCAGACCGATTTCTTCGGAACGGGACTTAAAAAAAAAAAAAAAAAATTTAAAAAAAAAAGTTTCGCGTAGACTTACACTTTTGTATTAGGCCCATATTCAACATGACGCGTCTTCATCAGTGAATTTAGATGCCCGTGCTGACCAGCAAAATCAATGTAAAATCAGAGCATTGAATTACGCGAAACATTTAACGCAATCAGCGCCCGCCCGCGACTTAACTGCGATGAGCTTGTAATTAAAAATAATGGTGAAACACCAGTAGGCCTACTCGCTATTAAATTCTGCCTGCAACTGAATATCACACCTACCCCCACCCCAACACCACCCCACCCAACCCACCCACCCACCCAACCACCCAACCACCCACCCACCCACCCACCCAACCACCCCCACCCCACCACCACCACCAGACCCCCACCCAACTCGACATTTAACTCAATCAACGCCCGCGAATAATGGTCAAATATCAGTAGTCCTACTCGCTATTAAATTCTGCTTGCCACTGACTATCCCCGGGGACTATCCCACCGACCCCTCCCCCTCCCCCAAACATCAACCAACCCAACCACTACCAACCCCCCACCCCAACCACCATCCAACCCCTCCCACCAAACCAACCCGACATGTCTTTACAGTCTCTCTGTGCCAATTACCAGTGATTACGATTGCTTGCACTAGAGTTTTCGTCTTTTTTGAACTGTTTTACAATTAGAAGTAATCCAAAATGACATAGTGGAAACAAACTTGGACTCTGTCGAGTCCAGGATCAAAATATTCACTGATTTACTAAGTCATCCATGTAGGCTGCTGCGAACTCCTCTTTACCTCTCAGCAGATAATCCATCATTCTATGAAATATGCCAGGAGTCCCATCTAAGCCAAAGGGAAGATACTTAAACTGGTGAAGACCTGTTGGTGTAGCAAATGCAGTATATTGCTTAGATCAGTTATACTGGTACTTGCCAGTAACCCTTGCATAAGTCTAACATTGTTATGTATTTGGCTGGGTAAATTCTCTCAATTACTTCTTTAATGAGTGGCATTGGGTATGCATCAAATTTACTCTCAACTTGTTGACTAAAAGCGAGTAGTCAACCAGAACCAGGATGGAAGGGGAAGACCATAGATACCCCAAGTTCTAACATAATTTAAACCTTTTTCTTACCCAGAACTATCACATGTCTAAGTCAGATCTTTGTCCTGACGTTTCTCATCACCAGCAACATCCTTTATCCCAACACCAACCAGAACCTCTGGAACTCCTTCAACAAACTCCTTCAACAAGTTAATGTGGAAGATCTTGCGTTTCTTCCGTTTATCTCCCATTTCTATCTCATAGTCAACTGGACCCATCTTCTGGACAACTTTGTATGTGCTAGGCCACCTAGCTTCCAGTGCATTATTGCTTGAAGGTAACAACAGCAGGACTTTATCCCCATGTTTGAATTCCAGAACCTTCGCTTTCACATCATACCACTGTTTCTCCTTCTTTTGAGCGGTCTCCATATTCTGCTTCACAAGATCTGTCATTGAAGCCAGTCTCTCTCTCATTTGGAGGACATGAGACACAACATTTTGTGAGCCTGTCACAGTGCCTGCCCACACTTCTTTCATCACATCCAAAGTACCTTTAACCTTCCATCCATATAACAGCTCAAAAGGGGAAAAGCTTGCTGACTCCTGTGGAACCTCCTTGTACGCGAATAACAAGTACGGAAGCATCTCTTCCCAACCTCTAGGATCCTCATCAACAAACTTCCGAATTATGGACTTCAAGGTACCCTTAAACCGTTCCACTAGATCTGTCTGTCTGTGGATAATAAGGAGAAGTAGTTACCCCTTGTATGGATAACATCTGATAGATCTCCTTCAGCAACTTTGAGGTGAAATTAGACCCCTGATCCGTAAGAATTTCCTTAGGAATCTCTAGCCTGGAAAACAACTTCACCAACTCAGTAGCTATCTTCTTAGCTGCAATACTTCTCAAGGCGATTGCCCATCATCATAATGGCAATTTGCCATCCAAAATGCCCAGTTATGGCTTATTGCCATTGCTATCTTTTTCCATGGAACGCCCACTATCGTTTAGATGCAATTTATTATTTTGTCAAATTACATTTATAAACATGAAACTAAAATATCGTCTACGCCACAGAGTGATATATTTCCTTATTACTGCAAAATCAAATTTGGGAAATAATGTCGTATAACCTGACAGTTTATTTTCCGAGCTGTTTTCTCGTTCGTAAATAGAATTCCATGGTTTGACAGTGTGTTATCGCCGTTAACAGTGTCTCCGGCTATGATCACAACTGTATACAAGTGAATACAACAAGGAATGTTTTTTTTGATGACGATTGAAACAAAAATGTTGACAAATTCCAAAAATTGGAAACAAATTTCCTTTATGATATTTAGTAAAGTTCTGTGATGAGTTTTACGGAAAATACGGCCAAGATATATTTATAAATGAGTCCAGGTAAGTCTTTCCTGATAGTCAAACAATATTTTAAGAAAATAAGGATCAGGATATTATAATTCAATATGTGCATGTCATTTCTACAGCTATTGAAATGGTTCTTGTTTGAAATAAAACGACAGCGTTTTTTTTCTTCGGCATTGTTTGAAGTTCTTAAGAGCTACACAGATGGGAAATTCACGTATAAATATTTAATGCCATTATTGGTTGTATACTCGACTGGCACCGTCTTTGTGCAACGGACATGACGTGTACGAGTAATTATGTAGCGCTTCGCTTGCTTTTATGCGCTTCGTTTGCTTTTAAGCGCAAGGTTATTGTTTTGACCATTATTGTGATTATTTCTGAAGACGAAATGTTCCAAATTTGATATAATTCAAACACATCCATGTTAATTTAGTTTCCGATATCTTGTATATCATTAAACCCTATTACTTCCTGAAGACGGGGACATTTTGTGTGTATGTGTCGTTCGCGTCTCTTGACTATGGTTACCAGAGCATGAGCCAATCAGCTGTCGCGCTGCTAGGCCCGCGAATTTGGACTTTGTTTGTAAGCTGAGGCAGTGGCCCAGCATCCTCTTGCATTTCCCTCATCCATTATCTCTTTGGCTCTCTTCACGAGCGGTTCTAAAATTTAAAACCACTCCCACCCACCCAATGCAATTTATTACGCTCTTTTTTTTGAGTTTACATCCGATACTTTCTGTCTTACGGCGTTGCCCCTTGGGTGGATGTTGAGTGGTGAACATTACTAGGTAGTGCAATTTGCGGTAATTTTATGATTCAATGAATTCATACCATGCATTGTATCTCCATTAATTAAAGGTCAGACAAATTGAATTTCAGGTACATCATGTTTCTGTGAATTATGTCAGCGAATTGATTTTACTCAATGAGGCCTCTCTAGGGGTAAGGGTCGTATGGTAGCTTAACTAGACCTACAATTAATTTGTTGTTCAGAATTCATATGGTTGTAGGCAGTTCACTACGATATGTATAGACCCTGAAACACCAGTAACATTGGCAAGCGATCAAGGTTTGCTGGAAGTTATATCTATATGAATATAAATTCAACTAATTTAGTCATCTTTCTGAGTTTCCCTCTAAATGGTGGGGCTTAGGCAGTTCACTTTATCAAAAGTTAAAATTGGTGATTTCCTAATATGTGTCTTAATTTGTTTTACTGAATGATAGGAATAAAATCAGCAAATGTAATCATCTTTCTGAGTATCCCTCTAAAGGGTAGGGTTTAGGCAGTTCACTTTATTCATAGTTAAATTGGTGATTTCCTAATTGTGTCTGACAGATCAATGTCATAATGTTTCAGGATTTGGAAGGAAGGCGTCTAGTCTATTCTATCATTTTGATAATAGTTTCCCTTACACTTGTATCAAAAATTAATTAATTAAGCATCTTGACTTGTATTAAAATTGTAATTAAGATTGCCAGTATATCAATGTTTGGTAATTAATGCAAAGTTACAAGAGATGAATAAACCTCTTGTGAATGTAAAGATATAGAATTTTTTTGCACGTTTTGCGCGCATTCTTTCATGTTTTAACACTGAAAACAAATTTGGGCTTGGCCACCCTAATTTTAGTTACAATACTGAAAATTGCTTCGTGCACAATTGTTCTACATACAAAATTTGGGATTGGTCACCCTATTTTTTGTGTTCTTCCTCACTGAAAGCCAAACTGGAGTCAAGTGACTCTTGAAATGGAGTAAATCGGCCATGACTCTCCAAAGGAGTCATCCTGACTCTTCAAATGAGTCATCCTGACTCCCCAAAGGAGTCGTCCTGACTCCCCAAAGGAGTCATCCTAGCCGTCGGAAAGAGTCATCGGCCATGACTCTCCAAAGGAGTCATCCTGACTCTTCAAAGGAGTCATCCTGATTCTCCAAAGGAGTCATCCTGACTCTCCAAAGGAGTCATCCTAGCCGTCGGAAAGAGTCATCGCCCATGACTCTCCAAAGGAGTCATCCTGACTCTCTGGAGCTAATTTGCATATTTTACTTGGTCTTATATTAGACGAGTAAAATGCACAAATCGCTCATTAGCATAATTGCAATGCTACAAAAATTAGCACCGATGCTCGTGTATACCATTTCAATTATGCTAATGAGCTAATTTGCACATTTTATTTATTTAAACCTATTAATTTATTTCAATTAAGTCGATGCCTTAATTTAACACCGTTGAATGTATATTGATATATGCATATTCCTCACTGGTTAAGGGAGGGGAGTGATTGCGCACTAAGTAAATGCAAATACATTGAGCAAGAACATAAACATCAAAGAACCAATTACCTTAAAGCCCCCCCCCCCCCCTTCCCCACCCCCACTTCCAGTTCTCAGTGTCTTATTCCTACCTGGAGTCACGGTGACTCTATTTAGCCAGTTGGAGTCATTATTACTCTCGAAAGGGAGTCCAGCCTACATGTGACTCTATGTCAATATTGACTCCATTTGAAGAGTCACAAGACTCCCTTGAAGAGTCATGCATCATGACTCTCCAAAGGAGTCAGTAAATGTTGACTCTCCAAGGGAGTCATGTGACTCTCCAAACAGAGTCAATATTGACATAGAGTCACATGTAGGCTGGACTCCCTTTATAGAGTAACCCTGACTCCAGTTTGGCTTTCAGTGCTCAACTGTTTCCCTAATAAACCCTAACTAGATAGATTAAAGCCTTAGATGTGTGTTTGTGTTGGGGGGGGGGGGGGGGGCGGTCATAAAAATAATAAACATCTGAGTAGGAAAATGACGATCATAAATGGGAGATTTTTGGGAAATATTGCTACCGTTTCGTTTCTTGACTTACCCAGTGACTGATTGAATTTGAATCGTGACAACTGATAATTCATGTTGAGATCCGTGATCGTGACCGGATGTCTCAAATTTCATGAAAATGTGCAACTTGACTTTGGGAAATACGGATTATGGTTTGTGCTAATGTGACCTAATGAAATTTGAAGTTTGGTGTATTTGCGTCGGGATTTGCGTTTATTATATAGGTCATGGACCGACCTAATTCCTTTCTGAAGGTTCTTTTTTTGTATCTCAACGGTGGGCATTGCATTGGAAATGGAGTATCGTTTTACCGACAGGAAACCGTTGATTGACAAGGTCTTTTCAATACCTTTATACATGTAGTTATAGCTACTGTACTTACTACCGACGTTTAGTCATCCTAAGCACAAGGCACACACGCTCATTGCATCTCAGTGCAGTGTGATTTCTATCCTATAAAAAGGAGTCGATTTTAGATTTACAGCCTTGCCTTTTTAAATCGTTGCTTTTTACTACATGATTAACGATGTTCTGTTTTCCAAACAAGAACCACCGCAAAAAAAGTGCTCTGCATTCTGATTTTGTCATCGATCATTTCGTCTGTATTTGTAATGTTATATTTAGGAAAATATTGCATATCATTGAATGGAAGAGATATCATCTTTATCGGAATCAAGTGGTAAGTGGTATCGATGCGGTGTAGCAAAAAATTGTTACTACAAATTGTCATGAATCTGACTCATCCTCAGTTGTTACTAAAAATTGCCATGAATCTGACTCATCCTCAGTTGTTACAACAAATTGACATGAATCTGACGCATTCTCAGTTGTTACAACAACAAATTGACATGAATTTGAATCATCCATCCTCAGTTTTAATCTTAAACAGATGAATCCAACCAACGGAACCAGGAACAAAACACGCCAAGGATCAGAAAACTGATAAGAAGATATCTCGAAAATGTAAAATGCAAAGAGTAACTTGGATGTCTAGACGGCAACATCTACTACTAACATTGTGCTATAATTATAGTGGTAAATTGTGTGGTGCATTATCGTCTTAGTTCTTACCACTTTTGTTTTTATATTTTGTCCCTGATGAAGGGTGGTATCCACTTGAAACGTCGGTCTTTATTGTTACGTTATATTTTTGTTGTTTTATTGCATAGCATTTTTATGGCTTGTCCCAGTGCATTTCCGTATGTAATTGTTATTTGGTATTTCTCTGTTTTATCGCGTTATTCTCCCTTGTCATTGCTTGTTTTGGCACACCCAGTTCTCCAAAAGACATTATAGCGTATAGCGTATAGATAAAGTATAATGGTAATGATACTACAATTATTATTTATGAGAATCAGCAGTCAGTTGCCCACGTTGACTGAGTCTGTTGTTAACACTTTCCGCATGGCTATTAGTTTTACCATAATATACAAAACAGATTTCTCAGAAACGTCTTCCAACTTTCAAACATCTTATTTCAAGAATTACTGAACCATGTGTGTACTTATTTTATTGCATTCCTCATGGTGATTCCATAAATGGTGATGAAATTCAATAATTGTGACATTTCTGAAACATTTTGGGACATTTTGGAACTGTTGTTTGCAGACGACTGCCACGTGGAAAGTGTTAATGATGCAAGTATCTTTCCATTGGAATATGGATGTAAATCTTGTGCAATTTATATGCCACCAATTGTCAGCCTTAAACGATACCACCAATAAGACACTGTAATATGGTTTCATGTGACTGATAATTGGATTTTCACTTTTAGTAAAAATTTATAACATAATCAATAATTTAATTTAAGGCGATTTCCTCACCAACAAGATTAAGTGATGCGATAAAAAAAAGTTCTACCTAAAGTGTATCGGACACCAAAAGAGAACTGATTTGTAAGAAAAAAACCACAACCTTCCACAGTGTAACTAGTCAATAAAAAAATCATTTGGTACACACAAATGTTTGACCAATCAACTTGCAATAAAAAGGATTCACCTGTAAGCCTGGCAATTACCCATACCAAGTCATAACTTAACACTTCCATGCGGCAGTCAGCTGCAGACAGTTCCAAAACTTCACAAAATGTTTTTTAAAAAATCAAACATTATTGAATTTCATCATCATATTATTTGGAATCACCATAAAAAAATGCATTAAATTAAGTACAGTATGGTTCAGTGATCTTGAGATAGACTATGAAAGTTAGGAAAGATTTCTGACAAATCGGTTTTGCAAAATGGTAAAACTAATAGCTGCATGGAAAGTGTTAACATAGCTATTCATAATAATCATATCCGTTAGATACAATAATTTCTATAAGCCTTGAAATTTATTGGCAAATAAATACCACAAGATACTAGATTATTTTTCAAGTTTTTAGGTGAATGTTATGCACAGGCCATCCTCTTTTAAATGAAATGTAACACAGCCTTTGAATGAAGAAAATTGGTAAAATTGCAGATAAACAAAGCAAACCAGTGAACCTTTGAACTTCTAAAACTGAACGTTGGAAGCATTAGAAGCTGACAGTATACCCAACCAAAGCTGTCATTGATTTTCAATGTGTGGGTTGATTTTAGACTGAGTCCCAAGTCCCTCTATATTGATGCCCTCTTTACTTCACACTGAGTACCTGAGCATGGGCCGTGTGTAAATAGTGAAGACTAGAAGGATTCAGCCTAGGGTAAAGTACCGGTAAGTGATATTACAACTTTTCCTTAAAGGTTCAGTCACACAGCCGATTATTTGCTAGAAAACCACTTCCAGACTACTCAAGACTGGTCACGATTGACAATTATTCGAAAATCGTGAGCAGTTTTCTTTTTTCATGTGAAGTTTTGGCAAGGTCTGGGACTGTCCTGTGCACTCTTCTGCAGTCTTGTGTGATCGGGAGCACGTGGCAAATTTGACAAAACCGCCACGATTTTTTCTCGCAGCCTAAAAAAAAATCGTGGCGGGATTTTTTTAATCGGGAAGGTCGGCATGAACACATGAGCGATTTGGTAGCGGTAGCCGATGAGTTGGCGCGCATCATGATTGGGTTTGTGTAGTTGGAAGTGGTCGGCAATGAGTCTGCTCCAAGCGGGAGAGAATATGCAAGCCAACTTGGCATGTTAAAATCGACTACAGAAGATTAGTCGCCGACTTGTAGCCAACTGCTCATGTGAAAAAGAAGATTATGTCTTGACAGCAACATGTCACAACTTGTGCCGTCGTGTCAAGGTCGGCGATTGATCAGGGACTGAACAAGTGGAGTCGCCGATTAAACATGCTTGATCTTTTTGATTTCATGATGCTGTCGCCTACTGGTAGGCGATTCAGCATCTCTTGTCTTGTTAAAGGCGGGGAAGATCGTATACTAATCATCCCTGCTCTTCCCTTCAGTCACATAGAAGACAGCTCGCGACCCAACCTCTTCCCAACTACACAAGACCACCAATTTTTTCAAACTCGGCTGAAATCTTGTTCAAACTTGCACAATTTACATTTTGGATCCCGACCAGGGATGAGCAGGGATGATTAGTATGCGATATTCACCGCCTTCAACAAGACAAGAGATGCTGAATCGCCTACCAGTAGGCGACAGCATCATGAAATCAACAAGATCACGCATGTTTAATCGGCGACGCCACTTGTTCAGTCCCCGATCAATCGTCGACCTTGACACGACGTCACAAGTTGTGACATGTTGCTGTCAAGACTGCTCGCCGATTTGTACATGAGCAGTTGGCTACAAGTCGGCGACTAATCTTCTGTAGTCACCGATTTAACATGTCAAGTTGGCTTGCATCTTCTCTCCCGCTTGGAGCAGACTCATTGCCGACCACTTTCCAACTACACACAACCACTCATGATGTGCGCCAACTCATCGGCTACCGCTTCCAAACCGCTCATGTGTCCATGCCGACCTTCCCGATTAAAAAAACCGCCACGATTTTTTTTAGGCTGCGAGAAAATAATCGTGGCGGGTTTGTCAAATTTGTCACGTGCTCCCAACCACACAAGACTGCAGAAGACTGCACAGGACAGTCTCAGACCTTGCCGAAACTAGACATGAAAAAAGAAAACTGCTCACGATTTTCGAATGATGGCCAATCGTGATGTGACTGAACCTTATACGCTTTTAGTGAAATTATATTAAAAAGGAAATGATGGACGATTAAAGGCAGATTTTGATATCGTAATTATTTTGTTAATTAGTAACGGACCGGGGTATAGAATTTAATCACCGAATCCCCCTGGCAGCTGCTATTCCCCAGTCGAGGTTCCAAAAGATAAGGACCGAGCGGATGGCATGGAACCCTCGACCAAGGACAACAACTACCAGAGGTTGCCTCTAGACTGAAGAAAAACCATGAGGTCTGGCATGCCTCAGATTAAACATTTAAATAACAATGGCCTAAAAATTAATGTCAGTTCATCAGGCGAGGGCAGTATATCAGGTAGCCTAGGCTAGCCAAAGGGTATCTGGACTTATTAAAAATAGTCAACACTCGATTTAGTGAAATGATATTAAAAAAAGTTAACGATGTATTAGTTATTACCTAAGGCGGTTTCAACTTTATATCGCTAAGAGGCAGAAATGTCTATGTAATTTGAATATTGAAATCATTTGTTAACACTTTCTATGTGGACGACTGCAGACGATTTCCAGAATTTCACAAATGTTTCAAAATTGTCAAAATTATTGAATTTATCACCATGAAAATTGCATTACAATAAGTACAAAAATGCCTAGTATTGGTTCAGTAATTCTTGAGATAGACTTTAAAAGTTGGAAAAGGTTTCTGAAAAATCTGCTTCGGATCGTATATAGTAAAATTAAAAGCCGCGTGGAAAGTGTTAATGCATGGTTTTTAGTAAAATGATAAAATGGTACATTCAGTGATTTTGAAGCAAAATCTTTTGTTCTAGTAACAATAAAACCTGTAAAAATTCTGCGCGCCATGGTCATGGAAAACTGTCCTGAAGCCACCTTGTTATATAAAGCTTAAATAATGAAATATTGAAATAAATACACGCGCGAAGCGCGCAAATAATTGCATTTCTAACTCTAATGGTCCAGTATGATAATAACGTCCCCCACATAATATTTATAATTTTTGGTGTGGTTTTGCATTAAAACTTTGATTCAGTATGATGTTTGTAACGACCCCCACATATTTAGAATATTTAGTGGGTCTGAGGGCCAATAAAATGTTAAAACCTGGAAAACATATTCGCGCGGGGCGCGCAAAATTTTTGACTTTTTGAACTAAAATGGTCATGGAAAACTGTCCTGTAGCCATCTTGTCAAGCTTGAATAATGAAACATTGAAACTAATGCGCGAAGTACGCAAAAATTGACATTTCTAACACTTAAATTGGTCCAGTATGACGTTTTGAACGTCCTCACATAATATTTAGAATATAAGTTTGTGTGTTTTGAGACCCATTATAATGTTGAAACCTGTTGAAAAGTGAGCGCGAATCGAGCAAAAAAAACCCCAGTTTTTGAACTAAAATGGTCCAGAAAAAAACGTTCTTGAACCCTCTGATCTTGTTAAGCTTAAATAATGAAACATTGAAACTAATACGTGCAAAGCGCGCAAAAATTGGCATTTTTAACAATAAAAAGTCTAGTTTAACGTTTTTAACGTCCCTCACATTAAAATTATAGGGACGTGACCCCGTAACCCCCCCCCCCCCATTTGCGCCGCATATGTCCCTACCCTTCCTCCCCCTACCTCTTTCTCTTCCTCCTTCTTCTCCTCTTCTTCCTTCTTCTCATCTTCCTTCTTCTCCTCTTCCTCCTTTTTTTAAACTCTTTTTTCAATGGGGGGGGGGGGGGGGGGGGGCATGGCCTGCTGGCCCCTGGATACGCCACTGAATACAACAAGGAATATTTTTTGATGAAGATTGAAACAAATGCTAGTAATATGTCTGAGTATTATAGTGATTGCACCCCGTTTAGTGACCGACCCGCCCCGAGTAAAAGTTGACGAACTGACAAACTCCAAATGACGAATGGTAGCGAACGTATGACGCTAACGGGAACAAGTAGGGGCGCCATCATTTTACAACTTTACAACTCCATAACACTGCCCATGTATGATGTTAATGGTAACAAGTAAGGGCGCCCTCACGTACAATACTAGGTAATGCATTTGGGACTAATGAACGCTCAGAAAAAAATGGATAGATAGGAAAAGAAAGAGAAAAAGTAAAGAGAGAAAAAATGTTGGACTACAGAATAGTCTAATGTGAAATTCACGTATAAATATTTGATGCCGTTTGGTTGTATTGGCACCGTCCTTGTGAAACGGACCGTATGACGTGTACGATTAATTATGTAGCGCTTCACTTGCTTTTATGCGCAAGGTAATGGCTTTTACCATGTAATGTTTATATTTCTGAACACGAAATGCCCCAAATTTGGCTACCCTAATTTTAGTTACAATACTGAAAACTGCTTCGTGCGCATTTTGTTCTACATACAAAATTTGGGATTGATCACCCTATTTTTGTGGCTTCTTCCTCAACTGTTTCCCCAATAAACCCTAACTAGATGGATTAAAGCCTTATTAAAGTACAGATTTATGTGTGTGTGTTTAGGGGGTGGGGGTGTCATACAAATAATCAACATCTGAGTAGGAGGGGGGGGGGGGGGGGGTCATAAAATGACGATGATAATAAGGATATTTTTGGGACATCTCCCTACCAAACAAAATGACAGCCCCTAAGGTAGGGCCTAGTGTATTGCTACCGTTTCGTGACTTACCCAGTGACTGATTGAATTTGAATCGTGACAACTGATAATTAATGTTGAGATCCGTGATCGTGATCGTGACTTTGGGAAATACGGAATATGGTTTGTACTAATGTTACCTAATGAAATTTGAAGTTTGGTGTATTTGCGTCAGAATTTGCGTTGGTTGCTGACCTAATTCCCTTTCTGAAGTTTTTTTTGGTATCTCAACGGTGGGCAATGTAGAAACGTTGTATTGGTAATGCAGTATCGTTTTTTCCGGCAGGAAACCGTTGCCTAAAATTACCGCCGACGCATTCCCGTTTGCAAGCGTGATCGCCGAACGATGTATCGTTAGCAAGTATTGGTGACTGGAAACCGTCGCCTAAATTACAGCAACGCATTCCCGATACAAGTGGGAACGGGATACCGTCAGCCAAACAGTGCTGACGGGTGGCCGTTGCCTAAATTACCGCACACTATACCACTAACGCTAACACGTTGCGTCCGTGACTGCTCATGACAAGTTATTTTCAATACATTTATACATGTATTCAGAGCTACTGTACTGACTACTGACGTTTACACATCCTGAGCACAAGGCACAAACGCTCATTAATCGTATTGCATATCAGTGCAGTGTGATTTCTACAATTATTTCTACCATAATTGATGGCTTATTTGCAGAATAATCAACCGTTGTTTATATCCTAAAGAAAGGAGTAGATTTTCGATTTACCGCCTTGCCTTCCTAAATCGTTGCCTTTTACAACCTGAGTAATGATGTTCTGTTTTCCATACCAAAAACACCGCAAGAAAGTGCTCTGCATTCTGATTTTGTCATCGTTCATTTCGTCTGTATTTGTAATGCTATATTTAGGAAAATATTGCGTATCATTGAGTGGAAGAGATATAATCTTTATCGGGATCAACGGGTAAGTGGTATCGATGCGATGTAGCAAAAATTGTTACAACAAATTGACATGAATGTGACTCATCCTCATTTGTTACTACAAATTGACATGAATGTGACTCATCCTCAGTTGTTACTACAAATTGACATAAATGTGACTCATCCTCAATTGTTACTACAAATTGCCATGAATCAGACTCATCCTCAGTTGTTACTACAAATTGTCACGAATCTGACTCATCCTCAATTGTTACTACAAATTGCCATGAATCTGACTCATCCTCAGTAGTTACAACAAATTGACACGAATCTGACTCATCCTCAGTTGTTACAGCAAATTGACGTGAATCTGACTCATCCTCAGCTGTTACAACAAATTGACATGAATCAGACACATCCTCAGTTGTTACAACAAATTGCCATGAATCTGACTTATCCTCAGTTGTTACAACAAATTGTCATGAATCTGACTCATCCTCAGTTGTTACAACAAATTGACATGAATCTGACTAATCCTCAGTTGTTACTACAAATTGTCATGAATCTGACTTATCCTCAGTTGTTACTACAAATTGCCATGAATCTGACTTATCCTCAGTTGTTACAACAAATTGTCATGAATCTGATTCATCCTCAGTTGTTACAACAAATTGTCACGAATCTGACTCATCCTCAATTGTTACTACAAAATGCCATGAATCTGACTCATCCTCAGTAGTTACAACAAATTGACACGAATCTGACTCATCCTCAGTTGTTACAGCAAATTGACGTGAATCTGACTCATCCTCAGCTGTTACAACAAATTGACATGAATCAGACACATCCTCAGTTGTTACTACAAATTGCTACAATTCTTACTTATCCTCAGTTGTTACAACAAATTGAAATGAATCTGACTAATCCTCAGTTGATCGAGTGTGGTCTAGAGATCCAGAGGTTCAAATTTTCAAATCCTGGATGGTCAGTGAAAACTGTTCACTGTCATTTACAATATTTTGAGTTAAGATGAAATCATTTATTTAATTGCAAAGGTTATTTTGAAATGTCAGTTTCACTTAACAGAATACTCATCCTTAGTCATAAGATATTTCCAGTCAAAATTCTGAGTGTATTTGAGTCACATATTTATTTTAGTTGAATGAAATTAACAAATATAAAAAACACCATTTTAATTGTTAATTGAGTATTAAAAAGGGAGAAAAGAAAAATAATAAAATGCATTGATAAACATTATAACCTAAGACAAGGTATACTTGTCACAGTTATTACACTCAAATCATGGATGCAGAACAAAAAATATGAGTTTCACGAAAAACTATGCATTTATGTGTCTTGACTTTTCAGTATCGTTGGAAATGTGACCCCATACACCACTAGTTCAACGACGGAACCACCTAATACATTTCAGCAGAAGATACAATTCAATCTGGACCGGGAGTGGAATGAGACAAATATCTTAATTTTCAGGTACCGTACTTTCTTGCATATAGGCCGCGGCTTAAATAATCATTTAGCAGTCTGCTTCGGAACAGGAACGCGTTCGGCTTGAGTGCTTTATCTTTAGTGAGTTTGAAGATGAAGTAGAAGCATTTGTACTTTAGGTCCCGGATAGGTATATCGGTCTATACTGAAACACTCAAATGTGGGAAAAAGTGTACTTTAGGTCTCCGATTCTGAACTGTGCTAGTATCGTCCGATACTGGTACAAAGTCAGTGTTCCAGTATCGGGCGACACTGGAACATAATTATGTACAAATCAGACAAGTATCGTTCAATACTGGGACAAATCTGACTGGTATTACAGGTACCAGTATGGCCCGATATTGGAACATAAAAATGTTCCAGTATCGCTCGATATTGGAACAAAATTTGGAATCGTACCAGTATCGACCGATACTGGTAACTTTTATGTTACAGTATTGAACGCTACTGGTATACCAGTATCTGGGACCTAAAGTACACTTTTTCCAAAATGTGTCCAGGATCGACCGATACTGGAGCAGTTTTGTTTCAGTATCGCTATATATACTGGGAGATACTGACATGAAGTGTTCCAGTATCGCTCGACACTGGTCTGATACGAGGACGGAGTAAACGTTTTGACACTTGGGCCATGTTTCTAGAGATGGGCAAAAAATTGAAAAACATAGTCACATGCCCGGACGTCCATATACCGCTGCATCTCATCCTCCACTTCTCGAAGCATAGGCGGCGCTACTAAGTAGGGATGATCTCATCTCTGAATGTACGGCTTTGGCTATGTTTTGGATCCTTGAAATAGGCCTCCCATCAATCTTTGATTTGATTGTTGGGAAAGAGCCAGAAGTCGCAGGGAGCCAAATCGGATGATTAGGGTGGATGTTCCATCAAATGAATATCATTCTTATCACACAGTCATAGTAAGTCGGGATGAGGCAAGCTTTGTAAATTGTGAGGATTGCATTGTCGTGATGCAGCATGATTCAATACCGACTTTGTAGGCTCAATTTTTTATAGGTAGATAAGTAGCTGCAGAAATGGGCTTGGCAAATAATATTTAGGCGATATAGCTCCACTTTTACATAAAGATGGAGCTAATAATGTGATGTAAAGGAAGACATAATAAAGACAGTACAGGGCGTGTCAAAAAAAGTGTCCCATAAATTAGAAAATTAAATAAAGATACATCCCATGTGTTCATGTTTTTAAACAAGTAGACGGTTGGTTAGCCCTATTAGTTTTAATCAAATACACTTTATCCCATGGAAACTACCGAGATATAACCAATTCAGTAACAAGAGTGCACATCCCACTTTAGCCACTTTTGAACAAGAAAATTAATTTCAACTGAAAAAATGTCTTTTTGATTCCGATGATGATTACAGGATATGTTAATGTATTGTTAAAAATGCATCTAAAATTCAAATATTCTGTGGTTTGTCATGGATAATATGGATAAAAATATGTTTTCTGCTCTAATTAAACTAACTATCAAGATTTAGTAGGTAGATTATTATTGATTTGATTGATTAAGTACAGTAACAAAGCGATGTCGATTTGAGATAAACCCACTGTTCATATGCAAATTACTAGGATGGCGAACCTTATAACCACTAATGCATTATACATCGATGTATAATTGTAAACAAACAAAAATGTTCGGCGTATAAATGCATTTCGCCATGCAATCCTTAAAGTTAGCAAACAGCTTTATAAACCGAAATGTAGCTATATCCCTGAGGAAAATATTTTTGGCGAGGGCCATATGTCACGGCTCACTCCTAAAGCCACAATTTTAGTCCGAACGGTCGCTACCTGAGCACAAGAGAATTGCCATTTTTGCATCATCGTGGTAAAATGAGTTCCCTTTCATCTACTGGACCTTAGCACTATTGAAATGGATGGGTGTGTTTTGATTTGATACAAATAATCTCTAAACATGTATCAAAATGTGTTGTGTAAATAAAACGCATTCTTGATTTAATTTTTACCTGAATGTTAGTGTGTGAATAAAATGCTGTTTACAAAATATTTTAAATTTCACAATTACTTGCGAATTAATTAGTCCTCTCTAATGTTTACCTTTTGTAACCCTGCCCATTCAGAAGTTCCCTACGGGGAACTGACGATGTCCAAATAAGGGCCTAATTATAATAAAACGTAAACATTTTTGTTCGGTTTTTAAAGAGCCGGTATTTTTTATGTCAAATTAAGCCTATTAAAACCAGTTTTTTTTACTTGTTTTCATCAATTATCCAAAACGATATTCACATTTGAATGATGGAATTATGTTTGGTCGTTGTTGAACGGGGTTCAACAAGGTCTTCGTCGTTGTTTCCGAGCAAAATAAACCCGTCTTGTCGATTCAAGATAAACAACTCCGAAACCTTATTGAAGTACACGCTGAATGGCGATTCTAATAAAAGAGTTCTCTGCCCATGAAAAGTGGCCAAAGCGGAATTTGACCTGCTTGAGTAGATTTGTCAAAATTTGATAACAAAAGCTCCAAAAAGTATAGAAGAAAATTCTTTTGACACATTAGAGATTGCTGAACATGAATATTAGTACTTCACGTCCAATTCTGGTATTTTTCATGACACGCCCTGTATTGTCTTGTGTAACCGGGGCTGCCTTTGGTGACATAATTTACTGATCCGCCCTTGTACGAGTAGACCCGTGTTTTTTTGAAAATATCCCCGGGAAAGTTCCTAGAGAACGTCAATGCGAGCATGCAAAGAGGAAGACAATCATCACAATGAAATTAGTCTACGCCTTGAAAACGTGCTCTGTACTGTTTCGGTAGTTAGATTAAATGGCTCTTTTTAGAGCCACCATATTGAACTGCCCCCCCGGGGGGGGGGGGGATACTTTTGCCAAAATCGTACGTGGATGTGCCTGCCGGACTTCGAAATTTGACTTTCTCTAGACCTATTTTCTGGCCAATTTCCCAAAGAGATACATAATGCACTTGTTGTTTAACAATAGAAAGAATACTAAGATTGATTTAATGATCACATCTGGGATGTCGGAGTGTTAATGTTATTCGATGTATTTAGTAGAGGAGAGGTGCGGCATGTTTTTACTTTGCTATCTTGCTGTATTAGAATGAAAAAGTACAAATCAAATAAATAAGGATATCCCAATACATTAGTTAACTTTTTCAGCCTTGATGTGTTACGGCCTCTGCCCTCTCGCAACCCCCAGAGGGAGCATTCGCGCTTCGCCCTCGCAATGTCAGTATTAATTACAATATTTCGCCTCCCCTAGATATCCTGGATCCTCTCCTGGTCTGAATGACCTATCTCCTTGCTATAAATATTTACATATTTATTGTAAAATTACCTCATCATTTTCCTAGTAAAACGCAAAGATATTTTGACAATTGTCTGTTCTAAAGGGTGTTCCATAAGTTTCGATGCGTTTTTTAAGTTCGCAGCATAAAACTATAACCATATTCGGATAGAGAAAAAAACTTTGAAGGCCGATATCTCAAAACCTTAAAATCTCAAAAACACATTGTTGTATCACCTTATCCTTTGGCAATGTAGAACAGACTAAGATCAAGAGTTTCGACCAAGAGTTTCTTATCGAGAGATAATGTCAAAATGTCGTCACTATTAAATACGATAAGGCTTTCAACGTAAATATATTCACACCACTAACCCTAAAAATTCTATAAAATGGTGGTCTCATCGCTGCAACCCGTATCATTTCGATGTGTTTCGTGAGATGTGGGGTTAAAGTAGTCTTTGTCAAAGACACCTCGGAAAAACCCTCCAGGTTGTTGAGTCCGCCAAGATTCTTGGTGTTCAAATTAGTTCTAATCTCAAATGGGACATCCAAGTGTCAGAAATGTTGAAGAAGGCCAATGGGAGACTGTATATGCTAAAATTACTCAAACACTTTAACTTACCGTGATGATCGTGTCACCATCTTCTCTGGCTTTGTCAGACCTTTGGCAGAATATGCCGCCCCTGTATGGCACCCTGGTCTTAAATCCGACGAATGTGCCGCTTTGGAACAAATCCAGAGAAGCGCTTGCAGGATCATCATGGGTAAGCAGTACACAACTTATGATGAGGCTCTTGATGTATGTGGCTTAAGGGTGGACTTAAGGAAGTTTTTGATTTGATTTTTTGAATTTTGTGAGTGCTGTAATTATTGAACTATTAATCAAATGTATATAAAAGTATACATTTTTGGAAAGGAAATGGATCAGAGAATCCAAATTATTTTTTGAGAAAATCACAAAATTCACTTTTTTGACCCAATCTTTTTGAACAAAGCTAACAAAAAATAATTTTTAGTAAAAAATGGTCAAATCACTTTATAATGATGTTAAGACACTAATGAAGGGACGATTTTTTTTTTAAAAACCTAATCTAATATTTTTGCAAAATTTGACCAAAAAGTGCCAAAAAACGTGAAAAATGGATTTTTAATTTTTGTTAACACTTTTTTTGTCAACATTTCAAAAAATATTGGATTAGATTTTTTTTTTAAATCGTCCCTCCAGTAGTGTCTTAACATCATCATCAAGTGATTTGGGCATTTTTAACTCAAAATTATGTTTGTTAGCTTTGTTCAAAAAAATTGGGTCAAAAAAGTGATTTTTTGTGTGATTTTCTCAAAAAATCAACATTTTTGGTCAAAATTGATGCCAAATTTGGATTCTCTGATCCATTCCTTTCCAAAAAGGTATACTTTTATATACATTTGAGTCATGGTTCAATAATTACAGCACTAACAAAATTCAACAAAAAAATTCCTTAAGTCCCCCCTTAAAAATCATTTGAAGGGAGCAACTTTGCTTGATTTTTTTTAATTCAATCATAAAATCCGAGAAATTCAGTGGTTGGATTCCACCTACCCGAGGTAGTGTACATAAGAGAAATCTGCGTGGTGCCAACAAACTGTCAACCCAAAATTGCAATACAACTCGTTACAAAAACAGCCCGATAGTATACATGACTGATCTATGGAATAGCAAGAGTCTTGAGTAGTAGTGCATTCCAATCTCCAATATGTCATTTACCCTAAAATTCAATGCTTTTTAATATCTCACGTGCAATATTTTTAATTTAGATTGCATTTCTATGGTTTTTAATTTGGCGTGGTTACTTTGTGCATATATTATGGTGCGTTTAATGTTTATTTTTGTCTATCTGCTGCTTATATTTGTATATATTGTTGATATTGTTGATAATAATATTGTTGTATTATTTTATACTGGCCGCAATTCAGTTCATGACTGCATGCTATGGCCTTTTTTAATAAATCTTTTATAAATGAAATGAATGAATGAAGGTGAGGGTAGACTATAGTATTGTAAGGTGACATTTAGCATTTAGTTATCTCTCAGGTTTTTTTAAAATGAGGACATCTTATATGAATATTGCATATTGAGTGTGTTTCTTTATTCATTGTTGACTTGTCTACTGCCGAAGGTGGGAGGCCGAGCGGTCCTAGAAAGGGCGCTCACACTGTTTTATCGCCACAAAGCCTTGATGAAAAGCTAGGGTTATAAGGTGAGACCAAAGAGTTATTAAGTCGGAATCTGCAGCAAGGAATTCCGGTAACTAGACTGCCCTTAATTGTTTTTTTAAAATCATCGCTATAAAAATTGTCGGGTACACATTACCAGACGATTTTGAGGCGCCCTCAAGCGAAACGGTCCGAAGCAGATTGTTTAATAAGCAAATAAGGGGTGTTACGACTTATTTGTCTGATTTCACACAGTTGCGATTTGAATGCGTTTTTAATAATCAAGTGATGACTTTCTAAAAACCAGTATTATTGTTTGTTATTATTACAGAAAAAAAGTGATAGCCGTGTACAATATGATTCCTAAGATGCTACTTATTTATGATCCTGATGTAAAAACTGAAAATATGCATTATACAAACAACTATACAGAACTGAACAGGACTCACGGTGTACCAATACAATCTACGTGTGCTATTATCGGGAATGGTGGTATATTGCTGAACAGTAGCTGCGGCAAACAGATTGATAGCCACGATTTTGTGTTGCGAACCAATCTACCAGATTTGCAAGGTTTTGCAAAAGATGTTGGTCAAAAGCAAAATATAACAACTCTAAATAATCAAGGGACGCAGCAGTTACTCAAAAAGCTACAATTCGTGAACAAGACCTCTTCAATAAAAATAAGAGAACAGGCGATACAAAGGTTGAGAGATTTGAATGGTTCTGTCTTGTGGCTTAAAAGTAACACTGGACAACTTAGAAGAAATGGTAAAGCAATCGTTCAACACAGGGAATCTCTGTCAATAGATTTTCAAGTTGGATATGGACTTGAAAGGGCAGGAGGACTTGCACTAAAGTAAGTACTATTTGGGGGAAATTGCAGCTTAAATGCGAAATGTCGCGTAAACGGATTCATTTTAATTTTTTCTTCCCGTTTAGGTAGTCTGGTTATTTAATAATCATAACTTTAATCGTGGCCTCTCAAAAAAGTAGAATGAGGAATCAAATTTCGGGTAAGAAATTAACCTCCGAGTCTTAAAAGTAGCTAACAGATAAACGCATGGTCAGGAGCTTTTTGTGTGAGGACCACATCATATTGGTGAGAGATCAAAATTGATCGATATCGTAATATCACACAGACAGAGATAAATGTTGTCAAATTTGCGAGAATTTTGAATTATGATCATCGTTAATGGTTGTCGTAGCTTCTTGAAACTGGTATTGCCATGTTGAAAACACTTATGTTTTCCACAAAGGTAACTCGGAACCCGATTTTGAAATATTATTTGTATTATTAACGGCAATGCGCACAACGATCAACATAAGTTTTCGATTGTTTTCAGCAGGTGCATTATTCAGTATCTGACAAATGTATCGAATATGAGTTCATAGGGATCAAGTTAATCAATTTCAGGGCGACCTTCTTGACTTTTATATGTTATCACATTTTTTAGAAGAGGAAATATCAGTTGTGCATCTTATTCTAATATGGTTTTGAAATGAATAAACAAAATATACTAAAAGAATATTAATTCGACACCTCTAATGCAACATTTTCCTTAACATTTTCATCACCATATTTAGGATCAACATGAGAAATGCATTAATACAAACATGCCTAGTATTGGTTCAGTAGTTCTTGAGATAGATTTTGAAAGTTGGGAAAGGTTTCTGAAAAATCTATTTTGTATAAGGCCAAACAAAATTAAAGGTTTGTCTCAGAAACATTTTGAGAAAAAGTGCTGTGCGATTTTGTTTTAAATATTTTTTTATAGAAAAAAAAGCTAGGAGGTATTATGATCTCTTTTCTTTTCTTCTTTTTTGTTGTTGATCCAAGCTTACAGAGCCTTTTTTTAATTAAAAAATAAATCCAAAATAAATCCAGACTTACGCGCCGAAGCTCATTTCACATACCAATGCGCGAGGGCTTATGAGACAAACCATCTTTTTTGTTTGGCCTATTTATGATAAAACTAATAGCCGCGTGAACCATGGAAAGTGTAAAACACCCTCTAATCCTGCTGATTTGATTTTGGTTCCCATTTAGGATTTGGCGTACTAAAGTTCCTAGTAGTGGATTGTATCTGTTTACTGGAGCGGCGACATTCTGCGACAAGATCTCCCTGTATGGCTTTTATCCGTTTTACACAGACCGTTACAACAATAGCCTGAGATACCACTATTATGAATCAGTTGAATTGAATTTTTCTACCAATCAGCATAAAATGCCATTTGAATTCAAAAAATTAACTGAGCTACATAAAAATGGCGTTATAAGGCTCGTGACAGATAAATGTGATGATTGAATGTAAATAGCATATTTAACGAGATATGGCACATTTTATGTAGACACTTTTCAATGTAAAACTTGCATAAAAAATGGGGGATACAGTTTTCAATACTCTAGTTCCTTTACATCATTGCAAAGTGTAGTGTAATAATTAATATTGAAGCCTTGGGTTCTATAATATTGAGTTCATAGTGGAGTGTTTGCCTGACTTGTTCAAAAAATAGCATATTTTGAAACGCTTCTTATTTTCATCCTTGCACTAACGTCCGTTTGGTGAGCGAGGTCACTCGCGCTGGCTGAAAAAGAAAATAGCGACCATGTGCATGACATAGTAGCTGACAGATTGCTATCAACTATAACAATGCCGTGTCAGACCTGGATAAGAGGTATGACCATAGTGCAACTTACCATACATGCCATTTTCTATCAACGAAGTCAAGTTTGGTGACACATAATAAAGAAGCCTTCCCGCAAACAACTTATCAGAACAATTTAGATTTATTGTTCTCCACCATTTATTTATTTAAAAACGTGGCTTTTTCAACAACGTCTCTTACAAAATGATCTCATCATGTATGGCTTTGACATGAGGTCAAATGGTTCATACTATTCTCATAGTTAACACTTGAGTAATACATTTCCATCATCAACCTGTTAATACTACTAAACCATCTTTTACACAGCTTGCTTTATCAATTCAAAAGAGACAGCTTTATCTGCGGGAAAGACCATCTATTTATGTTTCCATTTGAGCGACCCTTACGATGCTCAGCTTGAAAGCAAAATGGTTGCATTCTTCTCCTTGGCCTCGTTCAACCATTTAAGTGGTTGATGAACTTCCTTCCCAGCAGATAATACTGTAAGCTTTCTATAGCCCATTTTATAGCTAGGCACTCTTTCTTTATGGTTGCATAGTTTTCTTCATTCATTTTCAACTTTCTACTCAAGAATACAACTGGAAGCTCTTTACCATCTAACCCTATCTGACTGAGCACTGCTCCTAGACCCCAATCTGAAGCATAAGTTTGTAGTACAAAATCTTTACTGAAATCAGGCATTGACAAGACTGATTCTTCACACAAGGTTTCTTTGAGGGACTGAAAAGCCTTTTCACTCCCAGGTGTCCATATCATATTGTTAGGATTATTCTTTCTAGTCAAATTAGCCAGAGGAGCAGAAGTATCAGCATAATTGGGGATAAACTTACGATACCCTGTAACCCCTAAGAACGATTTTACATCAGTCTTAGTCTTTGGTTTGTCCCACGTTTCAATTGCATCTATCTTGGTTTGTTGCGGTTTAACTTGCCCACTTCCTACTATATGTCCCAAATATGACACAATGGTTTGACCAAAGCTACATTTACTAGGTTTGACAGTCAAGTTGGCCTGCTTGAGACTCTCTATAGCACATTCCTGAGATGGATAAGATGACTTTCCCAGTCGTCACTGAAAATTACTAAGTCATCCATGTAGGCTGCATGCTGCGAACTCCTCTTTACCCCTCAGCAGATGATCCATCATTCTCTGAAATGTGCCAGGAGCCCCATGTAAGCCTAAGGAGAGATACTTAAACTGGTAAAGACCTGTTGGTGTAGCAAATGCAGTATATTGCTAAGATCTTTCAGTTAATTGTACTTGCCAGTAACCCTTGCATAAGTTACATTTACTAGGTTTGACAGTCAAGTTGGCCTGCTCGAGACTCTATAGCACATTCCTGAGATGGATAAGATGACGTTCCTCGTCACTGAAAATTACTTACTAAGTCATCCATGTAGGCTGCTGCGAACTCCTCTTTACCTCAGCAGATAATCCATCATTCTATGAAATGTGCCAGGAGTCCCAAGCCAAAGGGAAGATACTTAAACTGGTGAAGACCTGTTGGTGTAGCAAATGCAGTATATTGCTTAGATCAGTTATACTGGTACTTGCCAGTAACCCTTGCATAAGTCTAACATTGTTATGTATTTGGCTGGGCAAATTCTCTCAATTACTTCTTTAATGAGTGGCATTGGGTATGCATTAAATTTACTCTCAACTTGTTGACTAAAAGGGAGAAGCCCACCAGAACCAGGATGGAAGGGGAAGACCATAGATCCCCAAGTTCTAACATAATTTAAACCTCTTTCTTACCCAGAACTATCACATGTCTAAGTCAGATCTTTGTCCTGACGTTTCTCATCACCAGCAACATCCTTTATCCCAACACCAACCAGAACCTCTGGAACTCCTTCAACAAACTCCTTCAACAAGTTAATGTGGAAGATCTTGCGTTTCTTCCGTTTATCTCCCATTTGGAAAAAGTGTACTTTAGGTCCCAGATACTGGTATACCAGTATCGGTCGATACTGGTACATGAATTTTGCCAGTATCGCTCGATACTGGAACAATTTACATGTTCCAGTATCGGTCGATACTGGAACATCAAATTGTGTTCCAGTATCGAGCGATACTGGAACACTTCATGTGTTCCAGTATCGCCCGATACTGGAACGGTTTCATTCCAGTATCGATCGATACTGGAACAAATTAAATGTTCCAGTATCGCCCAATACTGGACCATTTTGATCCAGCATCGCTCGATACTGGAACATGTAAATCGTTCCAGTATCGCTCGATACTGGAACATGTAAATCGTTCCAGTATCGCTCGATACTGGAACAAGTAAATCGTTCCAGTATCGCTCGATACTAGAACGATTTACATGTTCCAGTATCGCGCGATTATGGAACGATTTAATTTGTTCCAGAACTCGTGTATTGTCATATTTGTGAAAAGGGGACGACTATTTCAGCTTTAAAAATTAGCGACATTTTTACGAGGTCAACTTTGAGTGCATTATAGTTATTTTTTCGTTTTTCAAATACGTGTTCAGTTGTTATATGAATTGCGGGATTTATTTTCTATTATTTGTTTGAAAAAAAAAATGTCGTAGTGTTTTAAAATATTGCGAGGGAAAACCATCTCATTCATTATGGTTTGGGAACAACATTGTTTATGTTGGAGTACTACACACTAAATAGGGTCGTTCAATATCTTTCTCTTGAAGTTGTTGAGGCTCTGAAACTAGATCTTATGGCTACATTGGGATGAGCTGATTGGTCAAGTCAATTTAACGTTACGTATGCATGATCATTTTCTCTTTTTGAAAAATTCAGTGGCTTGGAAAACTACCGATGATCAGTCAGCTTAGAAATAGTTGACTCTATTTTGAGAATTTAAATATTCCCATACTCAACTGCGACAAGTGTTCAAAACAGTTTTCTGATGTTCTCTCATCATCGAGTGATAGTGTTCCACTTATAGCTCGGTTGACAAGACCCCTTTCTTAAATGTGCTTATTGTCAATTTGGTCTTCCAAGCTGACGTGACGTCAGCTTTTGAGTCTGAAAAAGACACGCCTCCGATAATATCTGCTGTTTCAATTGTTATAGCTTGAGTCATCCATTATCAGTGAGAGTCTACGACTAGAGAGAAGTTAGAAATCAAACCCGGATAATGAAGTAAGACTATTTCATCGTGCTTTTATATGGATCCTGTCGTCATGCTATCGGATCCCACTGAGAACCAATCAGAAGCGTAACTGTGAAATTGGGCCTATGATTTGCTTTAAAAAAACCAATCGGCGGCGACTCCCATTTCTATTTTTCATGTTCCAGTATTGGACAATACTGGCACATTTTTCATGTTCTAGTATTGGGCGATACTGGTACATTTTCCATGATCCAGTATTGGGCGATACTGGTACATTTTTAATGTTCTAGTATTGGGCGATACTGGTACATTTTCCATGATCCAGTATTGGGCGATACTGGAACATTTTTCATGTACCAGTATCGGGCGATACTGGTACACATTCTACCAGTATTGCCCGATACTGGAACAAAATAATGTACCAGTATCGATCGATACTGGTACATTATTTTGATCCAGTATCAGGCAATACTGGAACATTTTACACGTGCCAGTATCGAGCGATACTGGACCAAAATAATGTACCAGTATCGAACGATACTGGGTGTTCTAGTATTGGTCGATACTAGTACAGTCTAGTATCTGGGAGCTAAAGTACACTTTTTCCTCCCATTTCTATCTCATAGTCAACTGGACCCATCTTCTGGACAACTTTGTATGGGATAGGCCACCTAGCTTCCAGTGCATTATTGCTTGAAGGTAACAACAGCAGGACTTTATCCCCATGTTTGAATTCCAGAACCTTCGCTTTCACATCATACCACTGTTTCTGTTTCTCCTTCATTAAAGCCAGTCTCTCTCTCATTTGGAGGACATGAGACACAACATTTTGTGAGCCTGTCACAGTGCCTGCCCACACTTCTTTCATCACATCCAAAGTACCTCTAACCTTCCATCCATATAACAGCTCAAAAGGGGAAAAGCTTGCTGACTCCTGTGGAACCTCCTTGTACGCGAATAACAAGTACGGAAGCATCTCTTCCCAACCTCTAGGATCCTCATCAACAAACTTCCGAATTATGGACTTCAAGGTACCCTTAAACCGTTCCACTAGATCTGTCTGTCTGTGGATAATAAGGAGAAGTAGTTATCCCTTGTATGGATAACATCTGATAGATCTCCTTCAGCAACTTAGAGGTGAAATTAGACCCCTGATCCGTAAAATTTTTCGTAGGAATCTCTAGCCTGGAAAACAACTTCACCAACTCAGTAGCTATCTTCTTAGCTGCAATACTTCTCAAGGCGATTGCCCATCATCATACCATCCAAAATGCCCAGTTATGGCTTATTGCCATTGCTATCTTTTTCCATGGAACGCCCACTATCGTTTAGATGCAATTGATTATTTTGTCAAATTACATTTATAAACATGAAACTAAAATATCGTCTACGCCACAAAGTGATATATTTCCTTATTACTGCAAAATCAAATTTGGGAAATAATGTCGGATAACCTGCCAGTTTATTTTCTGAGCTGTTTTCTCGTTCGTAAATAGAATTCCATGGTTTGACAGTGTGTTATCGCCGTTTACAGTGTCTCCGGCTATGATCACAACTGTATACAAGTGAATACAACCAATGGCGTATCCAGGACTGTTTTGATGGGGGGGGGGGGGGGGGGGGGGAACGTTGTATACTTGTGAGTTGAGCGACCCGCGGGTGGGGCCCAGGGGCCGTCTTAGGGTCCCTGGTGGGGTCCAGGGGCGAAGGTCCTTGAAGCTCATGGGTTTTCGGCATTTTGAAGGCAAAGATTCAGCATTCTGAAGCAAGAAGAATTAGGGTGGTTCGAGATCCATTATAATTTGTAACCTGTATAAAAAATGTGCGCGAAGCGCGCCAAAAAAATTCAGTTCATGAACTAAAATAGTCCAGAAAAATGTCCGATGCCATCTTGTTAAGCTTAAATGTTGGAACATTGGAACTAATACTTAAAAACGAACAGTGTGACGTTTTAAACGTATCCACATAATATTTAGAATATTTTGTGTGGTTCGAGTGCGCAAATATTTTCAGTTTTTAATCTAAAATGGTCATGGGAAACTAAATGGTCCAGTATGATGTTTTCAACGTCCCGCACGTAATATTTGGTGTGGTTCGATACCCACTTATAATGTTGAAACCGTTGAAACAGTTTTTAAACTAAAATGGTCAGTTCAAGGGAAACTTTCCTGAAGTCATCTTGTTCAGCTTGAATAATGAAACATTGAATCTAATACGCGCGAAGCGCGCACAATTTGGCATTTCTAACACTAAAATGGTACAGTATGACGTACGTCTCCCACGCAATATGTGGTGTGGTTCGATACCCACTTATAATGTTGAAACCTGTAGAAATAATGCGCGCTAAGCGCGCAAAGATTTTCAGTTTTTAAACTGAAATGGTCATGGTAAACTTTCCTGAGGTCATCTTGTTCAGCTTGAATAATGAAACATTGAAACTAATATGTGCAAAGCGCGCAAAATTAGTTTGGCATTTCTAACACTTAAATGGTCCAGATGACGTTTTTAACGCCCCCACGTAATATTTGGTGCAGTTCGATACCCATTTCATAATGTTGAAATCTGTAGAAAGAAAGCGCACAAACATTTTCAGTCTTTAAACTAAAATGGTCATGGGAAACTTCCTGAAGTCATCTTGTTCAGCTTGAATAATGAAACATTGAAACTAATACGCGCAAAGCGCGCACAAATTGGCATTTTTAACACTTAAAATGTCCAATATGAGGTTTTTAACGTCCCCCACATTAAAATATGGGGACGTGACCTCGTACCACCCCCCTATTTGCGCCGCATAGACATTAACATTTTCCTATTCAACATGTGAATAGATTTCCTTTTCAAATATTTTTGAATAGAAAACTATTCAAAATAAAAAGAATCATTTGATATTCTAAAATTTATATATTCAAAATGTGTTTTTGTAGAAAACTATTCAAAATGAAAAAATCGTTTCATTTTGAATGACAAAATGCCAAGAGACGCTTTAATCGCTAATTTGCATATTTTATTTGGCCTTATATGAGCCGAGTAAATTGTGCAAATAGCTCATTAGCATAATTGCAATGGTACAAAAACTAGCACCGGTGCTCGTTTGTACCATTTCAAGTATGTTAATGAGCTAATTTGCACCTTTTATTCCTTTAAACCTATTATTTTATTTTAATTAAGTTGATGCATTACTTTAACACCATGGAATGTATATTGGGGGGGGGGGGTTGCAGTTGTGGGGGGGGGGGGTGGCTGGCATTCTTGTAATTTTATTTGGGGGGGTTGCAGTTGTGGGGGGGGGGGGGGGTGGTGGCTGGCATTCTTGTAATTTTATTTGATCACTGTTATCATGGATATCGTATATACAATGTGGTTAAAAACAATGGCAAATAAGAAAGAAGGGAAAACCCTTGTTATTTTTGTCTTGTTTTTTAAATTCTTCTTTCAAAAATATAGTCAAAATTAAATAATTCATTGGGCAAAGGGCGTTATCTATATTATTACTACGATAAACTTGGACCTAACATTCATATAACTTTTTAAAATCAAATGGGTTCTTGGGATACATTCGCTATGTATGCCATCGTCTCTGGAACGAGGAACTATAGACCAATATCAAAATACTAGCGGCATAAAGTGTATAACTGTATTTAAAAAAAACATCCGTTGAAAACACACTTTCTGCATGTTCCATCAACAACAACAACAACAAAAAATCCAAATTTGCTTTCATTGTTCGAAATTGTGTGTGCATTGATTAGATAATGTGCCTTTTTGGCGTTAATAAGGCCCAAAAAAAAGTTGTGTTGCCCTTAGCGACCGACCCTAAAATCGTAAAAACTAGGGTCGCATTTTTTTTTTTAGATTTAAATTTGATTAAAAGTGTCCAAATGTTACTATATCTTGCTTGAAATGAATAAGTAAGCCTAAATAAATGTTTTTATACTGTTGTCACACTAGAAACATAAGTTAATGGGCATATACCAATTTTGTCTTGACATAAACCATATATTTTTCAGCAAAAAAGAAAAGAAAAGAAAATTGAAAGAAGAAAAAAATGAAGAAAAAAATAATTGAAAAAAAAGAAGAATAAAAAATTCCGACCGACCGACCAATATTTTTGGCACTTGAGGGCAAAACAACATTTTTTGTTGTTGGCCTTATTATGTCACTCTCTCCTTTAGTCACTATTTGTTCGCCCGTTATTTAGGCTATAGCGTGACAGTGAATGCTCATTCAGTGGTTGGATAAAAATGAAAATAAAAATAAAATTTATAGATAAAATCATGTTAGTTACTTCCATGGTAAAAAACACCTATCTAAACAAATCAAGATTTATATAAGTGTTTAGCAAAAAGACCGTTTCAACATTTACAAAAACTGAAATACATCTTAAAATACTTGGAAACAGTAACATTTATCAAAAATGTGTCTACTTCAATCTTGAAAACTTTATACTTTATGTTCAAAAACTTCTTAAACATCAGGCCCACGGTTGCAAAGGCAGTCAAATTATAAATGCAAAAGGATGAACTTATTTCTTTGAGAAAGATATAACTTCAAAACAGTTTCAATTTAGTTAAGACAGCTTCGTTTCTGATTTAAAAAACTCGCTGTTTGGCGTGCGCCGCCCCTGAAAAATAACGCGGAAAAGGCTGCGTATGTGCGTAATAGTTTTCACAAAATTAATACGCACGGCTGCGTAAAATGTAAACAACAACGTTCGGCTTCACTTTACGCAGCAAATACGCGGGGAGTTTCCCATCTAGCGCCTTACAGCGAATACGATATCTATGGCCTTGTCATATAATACTGCCCTCAATTTTTTGTTTTCTCACCAATGTCTCTTGACATAAAATCCTTGTGCTTTATAAATTATTATTGTAGATTACCATTTCACTTGGGATTGAATCACAATATGTTTGGTCAATGGTACAATAATATCTTCGCTGAATATCCAAATACATATATATATATATGCAGCGATGGAAATACCCACATGACTTTCCACCCGGGGTGGACTAGGAACTACACACTTAGTGGACTTAAAATATTTCTAACCATAGACGGTTACCGTCTATGTTCTAACCCAACTTTTACAAAAAGAAATAAATCAGTTGAAAAAGTGGTTCTAGTGGGAATCTCTGCATTGTAAAGCATGTAAGTCAACCACTAGACTAGCGAGGGGTGAACTGCCCAAGACATGATTTCAATCGCTCTTAGTCTTATTGTTACGGAATAAAGCTATACTACTATTATGATCAGTACGTACAATATTATTTATAGAGCTGCGACACACATGATCGTCAACCCCGGGTGGAAAGTCATGTGGGTATTTCCACTACTGCATATATGTACAGTTAAGCCCACAATTATTCATACCCCTTGGAAAATATGAGTTTTTTGCGTTTTTCTCATATCTATACCAGCTGGAGTGGTGGAACTTTCGCTTTACACTAAAGACAATTAGTTTGCAAGTACAAATCAATATATTTGGGCTCAACATTTTTTGCATAACAATAGAATTGAACAAGAATTGTGTTTTTATGCCTGTCCAAAATTATTCATACCCCATACCAACTCTCAGGATTGAGGCCACTTTTTGTGATAATACACATGTTTTTGACATTCTAAACATTCTTTATATTGTGTGATAGGCTTTTATATTGTTATGTAATTATTCCATGATGTGTGCATACAATGTGGATGCATTACAAATGTGTCCTATTGAATGTACAATGAGGGATATTATAGGACAACACTCTAGCTCATTGACAGCATGGCGAAGAAGATCAAATAACTTTTTTGTGCATATTGTGAATGCTCACAGAGAGGGGAAAGGCTACAGAGCTGTTTCGAAAAAATTCCAAGTGCAAGAATCTACCATACAAAGCATAATTAGCAAGAACAAGACGTTCAACTCACTAAAAAACATTGAAGGATGCAGTCGGAAGCCAGCGGTGTCCCCTTGTTTGGCAAGAAAAGTATTGCGAAAGGCCAACAACAATCCACAGATCACCATCAATGCTCTCCTGAACAACCTTCGCAATTATTGGACCAAGATATCATGGCAGACACTCCAGCATATATGGCACATGAGAGGTCTCCATGGAGGCCGACCAAGAAAGACTCTACTCCTTAAAAGAGACACAGAGAAACTTGTCTTGCATCTTAAACAACCCCAACACTGAAGACCAAAAACTTGGATCTTTGTCCAGAAGTGCTCTTGCAAATGCTAGATGAGTTTCTCATTGTCTCTTTTCAGGAGTAGAGTCTTTCTTGGTCGGAGTCCATGGAGAACTCTTGTGTACTATGTCTGCTGGAGTGCCTGCCTTAATATCTTGGTCCAAGACTCACCAAGGTTGTTCAGGAGATCATTGACGGTGATATGTGGATTATTGTTGGCCTTTCACCATACTTTCCTTGTCAAACAAGGGGACACTGTTGGCTTCCGACCGTGTTCTTCAGGGTTTTAACTGATTTTAACTGATTTTAACTGTCTTGTTCTTCCTAATCATGCTTTATATGGTGGAATTTGGCACTTGAAATTACTTCGAAGTAGCTTTGCAGCCTTTCCCTTCTTTGTGAGCATTCACAATGCACAAAAAAGTCCTCACTGAGTTATTTGATCTCCTTCGCCATGCTGTCAAAGAGCTATTGTGTTGTCCTATAATATCCCTCAATGTACATTCAGTAGGACACATTTGTAATGCATCCACATTGTATGCACACATCATGGAATAAAAACATAACAATATAAAAGCCTATCACACAATATAAAGAATGTTTGGAATGTCAAAATCATGTGCATTATCACAAAAAGTGGCCTCAATCCTGAGAGTTGGTATGGGGTATGAATAATTTTGGACAGGCATAACAACACAATTCTTGTACAATTCTATTGTTATGCAAAAAATGTTGAGCCCAAATATATTGATTTGTACTTGCAAACTAATTGTCTTTAGTGTAAAGCGAAAGTTCCACCACTCCAGCTGGTATAGATATGAGAAAAACGCAAAAAACTCATATTTTCCAAGGGGTATGAATAATTGTGGGCTTAACTGTATATATATAGGGGGAAGCTCCCTCTCAATTATATAGGTCTTCTTCATAAATTCGTGTTTGTTGCAGATTATGATCATCAGATTTCATAAAAAGAGACAAGTCAAAACCTACACAGTTAAACCCCATAGACATTTGCCTCGTTATACATTCATGAGCTCATTATCGCCATCATTGCGCTATAGGAAAGTTTTCTGTTAACTACAACCTTTCAGACAAAAAAGCAGTGTTTTAATAATTATTTCATAAATTCACAAATGCAATATCATATGTATGGATGCGCAGTACTCATGGATGCCTAAAAACATGGTAATTTTCTGAGGAGGTAATTTGGATTTTCCAGAAAAACATGAAATTTAAAAGACAATTTTTGGTTGAAAAAGCAGCGTCCAAAACACGACAGAGATACCCTTTCCCTCTATCCGTCTTTTGCTTCAGCCACCATGGTAGCTGTTTTTAAAAGGGGAAGATGGAGCGAGAGAAGGGGGGGGGAGGGAGAGAGGAGAGGGGGAGGGAAGAGAGAGAATATAAATAAAAATTTTAAAAAAATAAAAAAAAATTAAAAAAAATCTGTGAATATCATACAAATGCTTTCCATGGTGATATTGATCATATTATATTACAGTATCATCTGCAGCCTGCCACCGGTTCAAAACCTTGGCAGACGATAAAAGCTGCTATATCATTAAGTGATTACCTGATTTTATATCATCTCATTAAAATCCTTTTAAACTTGTATGCGATAGTTTTGATATTACCAGGTCCATATCGCTCAGTCAAACTTTCTTTTAATGACGTGATTTTAACCCAAACTTTTAATATCTCCGAAAGTCATTATCACAATGACCATTATAAAACCTCGGCAGACGATAGAGCCGCTATATTATAAAGTGATTACCTACTATTTTATATCATCTCATATAACCCTCTTAAACTTGTTAATGATAGCTTTAAAATTACCAGGGCCCATCTCTCAGTCGAACCTTCTTTTAATGATGTGATTAACCATAACTGTTTATCTCCGAAAGACATTACCACAACGACCGTTATAAAACCTTCACAGAAACTAAAAGCTGCTAGATCATTAAGTGATTACAGCTTGCCTATAGTATTCTATATTACCGTATCTCATTAAAACCATTTTAAACTTGTTTGTGATAGTTTGGACATTCCCAGGTCCTCATCTCTCGGACAAACTTTTCTTTTTTAATGGTGCAATTTACCCCAAACTCAATCTCATTATAACGTATAGATAGAGTATAATGGTAATGATACTACAATTATTATTTATGATTTATGATGTTGTTAACACTTTCCACATGGCTATTAGTTTTACCATAATATACAAAACAGATTTCTCAGAAACCTTTTCCAACTTTCAAACATCTTATTTCAAGAATTACTGAACCATGTGTGTACTTATTTTAATGCATGCCTCATGGTGATTCCATAAATGGTGATGAAATTCAACAATTGTGACATTCCTGAAACATTTTAATGATGCAAGTATTTTTCCATTGGAATATGGATGTAAATCTTGTGCAATTTATATGCCACCAATTGTCAGCCTTAAAAGATACCACCAATAAGACACTGCAATATGGTTTCATGTGACTGATGATTGGATTTTCACTTTTAGCAAAAATTGATAAATTAACCAATAATTTAATTTAAGGCGATTTCCTCACCAACAAGATTAAGTGATGCGATAAAAAAAAGTTCTACCTAAAGTTCTTCATCGGACACCAAAAGAGAACTGATTTGTAAGAAGAAAACCAACCTTCCACAGTGTAACTAGACAATAAAAAAAAATCATTTGGAACACACAAATGTTTGACCAATCAACTTGCAATACAAAGGATACACCTGTAAGCCTGGCAATTACCCATACCAAGTCATAACTTAACACTTCCATGCGGCAGTCATCTGCAGACGACAGTTTGCAGACAGTTCCAAAACTTCACAAAACGTTTTTAAAAAAATCAAACATGATTGAATTTCATCATCATATTATTTGGAATCACCATAAAAAATGCATTAAATTAAGTACAGTATTGGTTCAGTGATCTTGAGATAGACTTTGAAAGTTAGGAAAGATTTCTGACAACTCTGTTTTGCAAAATGGTAAAACTAATAGCCGCATGGAAAGTGTTAACATAGCTATTCATAATAATCATATCTCATCTGTTGGATACAATAATTTCTATAAGCCTTGACATTTATTGGCAAATAAATACCACAAGATACTAGATTATTTTTCAAGTTTTTAGGTGAATGTTATGCGCAGGCCATCCTCTTTGAAGAAAATTGGTAAAAATGCAGATAAACAAAGCAAACCAGTGAACCTTTGAACTTCTAAAACTGAATGTTGGAAGCATTAAAAGCTAACAGTATACCCAACCAAAGCTGTCATTGATTTTCAATGTGTTGGTTGATTTTAGACTGAGTCCCAAGTCCCTCTATATTGATGCCCTCTTTAGTCTTCACACTGAGTACCTGAGCATGGGCCGTGTGTAAATAGTGAAGACTAGAAGGATTCAGCCTAGGGTAAGTGATATTACAACTTTTCCTTAAAGGTTCAGTCACACAGCCGATTATTTGCTAGAAAACCACTTCCAGACTACTCAAGACTGGTCACGATTGACAATTATTCGAAAATCGTGAGCAGTTTTCTTTTTTCATGTGAAGTTTTGGCAAGGTCTGGGCCTGTCCTGTGCACTCTTCTGCAGTCTTGTGTGGTCGGGAGCACGTGGCAAATTTGACAAAACCGCCACGATTTTTTCTCGCAGCCTAAAAAAAAATCGTGGCGGTTTTTTTTTTAATCGGGAAGGTCGGCATGAACACATTAGCGGTTTGGTAGCGGTAGCCGATGAGTTGGCGCGCATCATGATTGGGTTTGTGTAGTTGGAAGTGGTCGGCAATGAGTCTGCTCCTAGAACTATCCGTCGAGTTGAGGGCAGCATAAGGTACCAGAAGAACTCCTTGCGACATCCAGTTCGATGAGTTGATTTAAGCTTTGACCCCAACATCACACGACACAAGCTAAAATTATGTCTTTTTTGACCAGTTTGCTGCGATGAGACCACCATTTTCTAGACGAAATAACACAATTTTATAGAATTTTTAGACTAAGTGTGATAATTTTTACATTAAATATAAGCCCTATAGTATTCAGAAGTGATGCCTTTGTAATGGTTATCTCTGTGATAAGAGAGTTATTTCGTTGTTTAAAATCGGCAAAATCGGCTATTTATGAATCCTGAAAATTACTGTGACGTGAGGTCGTTCCCTTGGAAACGCTGTCCCGTTCCCAAGCCCGCCCCTATTGAAAAGTGGTTTTTGCTCGTATTCCGTCGGGCGACGGACTTCCGTCCAGGCTTCTCGTTACATTGCGTTTTCGCGTCTGGGGACGCAATATTTTTGCTAAAAACGCAGTACATTTTAAACTGGACTCTTTATTGCGTCCATCTGGACGCAATAATTTTCAATCGTGTGTCAAGATAATTTTGCACTTGTAAGCTTACAAATATCAGTTTTCGGACAATACGAATCAAAGTATACTAAATAAAATATTAAATATTCTCGATCTTCCTTGTACAACTCTCGACCATCGACCATGTTTTCACCTCATCTACACATGTTTTCGTCGTGTCCGTAGTCGTCGTTGAATGCATACATCGTCAATACAGTATTTGTACGGACAATTTTTGAACATTTCAGCGCTGTATAGCCCCGTTTAACATCTCTCTGGTTTAACCACTCCGTATCCGATTCCGAAGTCACAATTCGCAAATTCCATTTTTGACTTAGACCCCATAATTTCTTCTCAGACCCCATAATTTTGAGAATTGGTAGATTATGGGGTCCAATGGACCCCATAATATTTTTACCTAACGAGAAGCCTGCTTCCGTCACTTGATGAATCGCCGTGTAAAACATGACGGCAGTGCGTCACTAAATAGAGCGCCCTCAATTGAAACGGAGCCCCGTTCTACAGCTGACTGCCAAGCGGGAGAGAAGATGCAAGCCAACTTGACATGTTAAAATCGGCGACTACAGAAGATTAGTCGCCGACTTGTAGCCAACTGCTCATGTGAAAAAGAAGATTATGTCTTGACAGCAACATGTCACAACTTGTGCCGTCGTGTCAAGGTCGGCGATTGATCAGGGACTGAACAAGTGGAGTCGCCGATTAAACATGCTTGATCTTTTTGATTTCATGATGCTGTCGTCTACTGGTAGGCGATTCAGCATCTCTTGTCTTGTTGAAGGCGGGGAAGATCGTATACTAATCATCCCTGCTCATCTCTTCAGTCACATAGAAGACAGCTCGCGACCCAACCTCTTCCCAACTACACAAGACCACCAATTTTTTCAAAATTGGCTGAAATCGTGTTCAAACTTGCACAAATTACATTTTGGATCCCGACCAGGGATGAGCAGGGAAGATTAGTATGCGATATTCCCCGCCTTCAACAAGACAAGAGATGCTGAATCGCCTACCAGTAGGCGACAGCATCATGAAATCAACAAGATCACGCATGTTTAATCGGCGACGCCACTTGTTCAGTCCCCGATCAATCGCCGACCTTGACACGACGTCACAAGTTGTGACATGTTGCTGTCAAGACTGCTCGCCGATTTGTACATGAGCAGTTGGCTACAAGTCGGCGACTAATCTTCTGTAGTCACCGATTTAACATGTCAAGTTGGCTTGCATCTTCTCTCCCGCTTGGAGCAGACTCATTGCCGACCACTTTCCAACTACACACAACCACTCATGATGTGCGCCAACTCATCGGCTACCGCTTCCAAACCGCTCATGTGTCCATGCCGACCTTCCCGATTAAAAAAAATTGCCACGATTTATTAAGGCTGCGAGAAAAAATCGTGGCGGGTTTGTCAAATTTGCCACGTGGTCCCGGCCACACAAGACTGCAGAAGACTGCACAGGACAGTCTCAGACCTTGCCGAAACTAGACATGAAAAAAAAAACTGCTCACGATTTTCGAATGATGGCCAATCGTGACCAGTCTTGAGCAGTACGTCTGGAAGTGGTTTTCTAGCAAATAATCGGCTATGTGACTGAACCTTATACGCTTTTAGTGAAATGATATTAAAAAGGAAATGATGGACGATTAAAAGGCAGATTTTGATATCGTAATTATTTTGTTAATTAGAATAAGCTTTTAGTGAAATGATATTTAAAAAGTTAACGACATATTAGTTATTACCTAAGGCGGTTTCAACTTTATATCGCTAAGAGGCAGAAATGTCTACGTAATTTGAATATTGAAATCATTTGTTAACACTTTCTATGTGGACGACTGCATGCAGACGATTTACAGAATTTCACAAAATGTTTCAAAATTGTCAAAATTATTGAATTTATCACCATGAAAATTGCATTACAATAAGTACAAACATGCCTAGTATTGGTTCAGTAATTCTTGAGATAGACTTTAAAAGTTGGAAAAGGTTTCTGAAAAATCTGTTTCGTATATAGTAAAATTAATAGCCGCGTGGAAAGTGTCAATGCATGGTTTTTAGTAAAATGATAAAATGGTACATTCAGTGATTTTGAAGCAAAATCTTTTGTTCTAGGTTTTGTTTAACAATAAAAACTGTAAAAAATCTGCGCGCCATGGTCATGGAAAACTGTCCTGAAGCCACCTTGTTATATAAAGCTTAAATAATGAAATATTGAAATAAATACACGCGCGAAGCGCGCAAATAATTGCATTTCTAACTCTAATGGTCCAGTATGATAATAACGTCCCCCACATAATATTTATAATTTTTGGTGTGGTTTTTGCATTAAAACTTTGATTCAGTATGATGTTTTTAACGACCCCCACATATTTAGAACATTTAGTGGGTCTGAGGGCCAATAAAATGTTAAAACCTGGAGAAAATGTTCGCGCGGGGCGCGCAAAATTTTTGACTTTTTGAACTAAAATGGTCATGGAAAACTGTCCTGTAGCCATCTTGTCAAGCTTGAATAATGAAACATTGAAACTAATGCGCGAAGTACGCAAAAATTGACATTTCTAACACTTAAATTGGTCCAGTATGACGTCCTCACATAATATTTAGAATATAAGTTTGTGTGTTTTGAGACCCAAATTTATACTATTCTGTAGTCCAACATTTTTTCTCTCTTTACTTTTTCTCTTTCTTTTCCTATCTATCCATTTTTTTCTGAGCGTTCATTAGTCCCAAATGCATTACCTAGTATTGTACGTGAGGGCGCCCTTACTCATGTTACTTGTTACCATTAACATCATACATGGGCAGTATTATGGAGTTGTAAAATGATGGCGTCCCTACTTGTTCCCGTTAGCGTCATACATTCGCTACCATTCGTCATTTGGAGTTTGTCAGTTCGTCAACTTGCATTTGTTTCAATCTTCATCAAAAAAATATTCCTTGTTGTATTCAGTGTTGTATCCAGGGGCCAGCAGGCCATGCCCCCCCCCCCCACCCCCCCCCCCCCCCCCCATTGAAAAAAGAGTTTAAAAAAAGGAGGAAGAGGAGAAGAAGGAAGAAGAGGATAAGAAGGAGGAAGAGAAGGAGGTAGGGGAGGAGGAAGGGTAGGGACATATGCGGCGCAAATGGGGGGGGGGGGGGTGGGGGTTACGGGGCACGTCCCTATAATTTTAATGTGAGGGACGTTAAAAACGTTAAACTATACTTTTTATTATTAAAAATGCCAATTTTTGCGCGCTTTGCACGTATTAGTTTCAATGTTTCATTATTTAAGCTTAACAAGATCAGAGGGTTCAAGAACGTTTTTTTCTGGACCATTTTAGTTCAAAAACTGGGTTTTTTTTGCTCGATTCGCGCTCACTTTTCAACAGGTTTCAACAGGGGCGTAACAGAGGTTGGTTGTCAGGGGGGGGAACAGCCAAAACAAATCCTGGTTAGAATAATTCCGTGGGGGGGGGGGTGTAGGGTCAAAAAAATTCGCACGGTCAAACAAATTCGCACGGTCAAAAAATTTCGCATGGTCACAAAATTTCGCACGGTCACAAAATTTCGCACGGTCAAAAATGTTCGCAGTACAAAAAACATTCTTTATTTCTTTCCCTTTCTTCTTTTCTTTCTTTCCCCTTTTTTCTCCTTTTCCTTTTTCTTTTTCCTCCCTTTTTCTTTTCCTCCCTTTTTCCTTTCTCTCTCTCTTTTCTTTCCCTTTCCCCCTTCTTTTCCTCTTTTCCCTTCCCCCAATTTTCCTGGTGGGTAGGTTTGAATTTCCTGCTGAGCACCTTCAGGAGGGGCACTGTGCCCCCCCCCCCTGTATTTGAGGTAATGGAGTATCGTTTTTTCCGGCAGGAAACCGTTGCCTGAAATTACCGCCGACGCATTCCCGTTTGCAAGCGTGATCGCCGAACGATGTATCGTTAGCAAGTATTGGTGACTGGAAACCGTCGCCTAAATTACAGCAACGCATTCCCGTTGCAAGCGGGAACGGGATACCGTCAGCCAAACAGTGCTGACGGGTGGCCGTTGCCTAAATTACCGCACACTATACCACTAACGCTAACACGTTGCGTCCGTGACTGCTCATGACAAGTTCTTTTCAATACATTTATACATGTATTCAGAGCTACTGTACTGACTACTGACGTTTACACATCCTGAGCACAAGGCACAAACGCTCATTAATCGTATTGCATATCAGTGCAGTGTGATTTCTACAATTATTTCTACCAGAATTGATGGCTTATTTGAAGAATAATCAACCGTTGTTTATATCCTAAAGAAAGGAGTAGATTTTCGATTTACCGCCTTGCCTTCCTAAATCGTTGCCTTTTACAACCTGAGTAATGATGTTCTGTTTTCCATACAAAAAACACCGCAAGAAAGTGCTCTGCATTCTGATTTTGTCATCGTTCATTTCGTCTGTATTTGTAATGCTATATTTAGGGAAATATTGCGTATCATTGAGTGGAAGAGATATAATCTTTATCGGGATCAACGGGTAAGTGGTATCGATGCGATGTAGCAAAAATTGTTACAAGAAATTGACATGAATGCGGCTCATCCTAAGTTGTTACTACAAATTGACATGAATGTGACTCATCCTCAGTTGTTACTACAAATTGACATAAATGTGACTCATCCTCAGTTGTTACTACAAATTGCCATGAATCAGACTCATCCTCAGTTGTTACTACAAATTGACATGAATCTGACTTATCCTCAGTAGTTACAACAAATTGACACGAATCTGACGCATCCTCGATTGTTACTACAAATTGCGATGAATCTGACTCATCCTCAGTAGTTACAACGAATTGACACGAATCTGACTCATCCTCAGTTGTTACAGCAAATTGACGTGAATCTGACTCATCCTCAGTTGTTACAACAAATTGACATGAATCAGACACATCCTCAGTTGTTACTACAAATTGCTATGAATCTTACTTATCCTCAGTTGTTACTACAAATTGCCATGAATCAGACTCATCCTCAGTTGTTACTACAAATTGACATGAATCTGACTTATCCTCAGTAGTTACAACAAATTGACACGAATCTGACGCATCCTCGATTGTTACTACAAATTGCGATAAATCTGACTCATCCTCAGTAGTTACAACAAATTGACACGAATCTGACTCATCCTCAGTTGTTACAGCAAATTGACGTGAATCTGACTCATCCTCAGTTGTTACAACAAATTGACATGAATCAGACACATCCTCAGTTGTTACTACAAATTGCTATGAATCTTACTTATCCTCAGTTGTTACAACAAATTGACATGAATCAGACACATCCTCAGTTGTTACTACAAATTGCTATGAATCTTACTTATCCTCAGTTGTTACAACAAATTGACATGAATCAGACACATCCTCAGTTGTTACTACAAATTGAAATGAATCTGACTCATCCTCAGTTGTTACAACAAATTGCCATGAATCTGACTCATCCTCAGTTGTTATTACAAGTTGCCACGAATCTGACTAATCCTCAGTTGTTACTACTAATTGCCATTAATCTGACTCCTCCTCAGTTGTTACTACAAATTGCCATGAATCTGACTCATCCTCAGCTGTTACAACAAATTGACATGAATCAGACACATCCTCAGTTGTTACTACAAATTGCTATGCATCTTACTTATCCTCAGTTGTTACAACAAATTGCCATGAATCTGACTTATCCTCAGTTGTTACAACAAATTGTCATGAATCTGACTCATCCTCAGTTGTTACAACAAATTGACATGAATGTGACTCATCCTCAGTTGTTACAACAAATTGCCATGAATCTGACTTATCCTCAGTTGTTACAACAAATTGTCATGAATCTGACTCATCCTCAGTTGTTACAACAAATTGACATGAATCTGACTAATCCTCAGTTGTTACTACAAATTGTCCTGAATCTGACTTATCCTCAGTTGTTACTACAAATTGCCATGAATCTGACTTATCCTCAGTTGTTACAACAAATTGTCATGAATCTGATTCATCCTCAGTTGTTACAACAAATTGTCACGAATCTGACTCATCCTCAATTGTTACTACAAATTGCCATGAATCTGACTCATCCTCAGTAGTTACACCAAATTGACACGAATCTGACTCATCCTCAGTTGTTACAACAAATTGTCATGAATCTGACTCATCCTCAGTTGTTACAACAAATTGACATGAATCAGACACATCCGCAGTTGTTACTACAAATTGCTATGAATCTTACTTATCCTCAGTTGTTACAACAAATTGAAATGAATCTGACTAATCCTCAGTTGATCGAGTGTGGTCTAGAGATCCAGAGGTCCAAATTTTCAAATCCTGGATGGTCAGTGAAAACTTTTCACTGTCATTTACAATATTTTGAGTTAAGATGAAATCATTTATTTAATTGCAAAGGTTATTTTGAAATGTCGGTTTCACTTAACAGAATACTCATCCTTAGTCATAAGATATTTCCAGTCAAAATTCTGAGTTTATTTGAGTCACATATTTATTTTAGTTGAATGAAATTAACAAATATAAAAAAAACCCATTTTAATTGTTAATTGAGTATTAAAAAGGGAGAAAAGAAAAATAATAAAATGCATTAATAAACATTATTACCTAAGACAAGGTATACTTGTCACAGTTATTACACTCAAATCATGGATGCAGAACAAAAAATATGAGTTTCACGAAAAACTATGCATTTATGTGTCTTGACTTTTCAGTATCGTTGGAAATGTGACCCCATACACCACTAGTTCAACGACGGAACCACCTAATACGTTTCAGCAGAAGATACAATTCAATCTGGACCGGGAGTGGAAAGAGACAAATATCTTAATTTTCAGGTACCGTACTTTCTTGCGTATAGGCCGCGGCTTAAATGATCATTTAGCAGTCTGCTTCGGAACAGGAACGCGTTCGGCTTGAGTGCTTTATCTTTAGTGAGTTTGAAGATGAAGTAGAAACATTTGTACTTTAGGTCCCGGATAGGTATATCGGTCTATACTGAAACACTCAAATGTGGGAAAAAGTGTACTTTAGGTCTCCGATTCTGAACTGTGCTAGTATCGTCCGATACTGGTACAAAGTCAGTGTTCCAGTATCGGGCGACACTGGAACATAATTATGTACAAATCAGACAAGTATCGTTCAATACTGGGACAAATCTGACTGGTATTACAGGTACCAGTATGGCCCGATATTGGAACATAAAAATGTTCCAGTATCGCTCGATATTGGAACAAAATTTGGAGTTCCAGTATCGACCGATACTGGAACAGTAAAATCGTACCAGTATCGACCGATACTGGTAACTTTTATGTTACAGTATTGAACGCTACTGGTATACCAGTATCTGGGACCTAAAGTACACTTTTTCCAAAATGTGTCCAGGATCGACCGATACATATACTGGAGCAGTTTTGTTCCAGTATCGCTAGATACTGGGAGATACTGACATGAAGTGTTCCAGTATCGCTCGACACTGGTCTGATACGAGGACGGAGTAAACGTTTTGACACTTGGGCCATGTTTCTAGAGATGGGCAAACAATTAAAAAACATAGTCACATTCCCTTGAAGAAGCTTCCCTGGACGTCCATATACCGCTGCATCCTCATCCTCCACTTCTCGAAGCATAGGCGGCGCTACTAAGTAGGGATGATCTCATCTCTGAATGTACGGCTTTGGTTATGTTTTGGATCCTTGAAATAGGCCTCCCATCAATCTTTGATTTGATTGTTGGGAAAGAGCCAGAAGTCGCAGGGAGCCAAATCGGATGATTAGGGTGGATGTTCCATCAAATGAATATCATTCTTATCACACAGTCATAGTAAGTCGGGATGAGGCAAGCTTTGTAAATTGTGAGGATTGTATTGTCGTGATGCAGCATGATTCAATACCGACGTTGTAGGCTCAATTTTTTATAGGTAGATAAGTAGCTGCAGAAATGGGCTTGGCAAATAATATTTAGGCGATATAGCTCCACTTTTACATAAGATGGAGCTAATAATGTGATGTAAAGGAAGACATAATAAAGACAGTACAGGGCGTGTCAAAAAAAGTGTCCCATAAATTAGAAAATTAAATAAAGATACATCCCATGTGTTCATGTTTTTAAACAAGTAGACGGTTGGTTAGCCCTATTAGTTTTAATCAAATACACTTTATCCCATGGAAACTACCGAGATATAACCAATTCAGTAACAAGAGTGCACATCCCACTTAAGCCACTTTGAACAAGAAAATTAATTTCAACTGAAAAAATGTCTTTTTGATTCCGATGATGATTACAGGATATGTTGCAAATGCATCTAAAATTCAAATATTCTGTGGTTTGTCATGGATAATATGGATAAAAATATGTTTTCTGCTCTAATTAAACTAACTATCAAGATTTAGTAGGTAGATTATTATTGATTTGATTGATTAAGTACAGTAACAAAGCGATGTCGATTTGAGATAAACCCACTGTTCATATGCAAATTACTAGGATGGCGAACCTTATAACCAGTCAGCTGTAGAACGGGGTCCCGTTTCAATTGAGGGCGCTCCAAAACGACGGGTATACGTAACCAAGGTAACGCACACCCGTCAATTTGTGCAATTATTGAATTTTCGCCTTTTACCCCCATTATCTGCATAAAAAGTAACTATCCATCGAGTTGATGGCAGCATAAGGTACCAGAACTCCTTGCGATATCCAGTTCGATGATTTAATTAAACCTTTGACCCCAACATAACACGACACAAGCTGAGATTATGTTTTTTGACCGGTTTTCTGCGATGAGACCACCATTTTCTAGACGAGATAACACAAATGTTAAGAATTTTTAGGGTAAATGTGATAATCTTTACATTAAATATAAGCCCAATAGATTTCAGAAGTGATGCCTTTGTAATGGTTATCTCTGTGATAATAGAGTTATTTCGTTGTGCAAAATCGGCTTTTTATGAATTTGAAAATTACCGTGACGTGGGGCCGTTCCCTCGGAAACGCTGTCCCGTTCCGAAGCCCGCCCTCTATTGAAAAGTGTTTTTTGTTCGTATTCCGGCGGGCGACGGACTTCCGTAACTTTATGGATCGCCGTGTAAAAAAATGACGGCAGTGCGTCACTAGATAGAGCGCCCCTAACTGAAACGGGGCTCCGTTCTACAGCTGACTGATAACCACTAATGCATTATACATCGATGTATAATTGTAAACAAACAAAAATGTTCGCAAAATTTGGTTATTTTTTCGGCGTATAAATGCATTTCGCCATGCAATCCTTAAAGTTAGCAAACAGCTTTATAAACCGAAATGTAGCTATATCCCTGAGGAAAATATTTTTGGCGAGGGCCATATGTCACGGCTCACTCCTAAAGCCACAATTTTAGTCCGAACGGTCGCTACCTGAGCACAAGAGAATCGCCATTTTTGCATCATCGCGGTAAAATGAGTTCCCTTTCATCTACTGGACCTTAGCACTATTGAAATGGATGGGTGTGTTTTGATTTGATACAAATAATCTGTAAACATGTATCAAAATGTGTTGTTGTAAATAAAACGCATTCTTGATTTAAATTTTCCCTGAATGTTAGTGTGTGAATAAAATGCTGTTTACAAAATATTTTAAATTTCACAATTACTTGCGAAATAATTAGTCCTCTCTAATGTTTACCTTTTGTAACCCTGCCCATTCAGAAGTTCCCTCGCCCATACGGGGAACTGACGATGTCCAAATAAGGGCTTAATTATAATAAAACGTAAACATTTTTGTTCGGTTTTTAAAGAGCAGGTATTTTTTATGTCAAATTAAACCTATTAAAACCAGTTTTTTTACTTGTTTTCATCAATTATCCAAAACGATATTCACATTTGAATGATGGAAATATGTTTGGTCGTTGTTGAACGGGGTTCAACAAGGTCTTCGTCGTTGTTTCCGAGCAAAATAAACCCGTCTTGTCGTATCAAGATAAACAACTCCGAAACCTTATTGAAGTACACGCTGAATGGCGATTCTAATAAAAGAGTTCTCTGCCCATGAAAAGTGGCCAAAGCGGAATTTGACCTGCTTGAGTAGATTTGTCAAAATTTGATAACAATTAAAAGCTCCAAAATGTATAGAAGAAAATTCTTATGACACATTAGAGATTGCTGAACATGAATATTAGTACTTCACGTCCAATTCTGGTATTTTTCATGACACGCCCTGTATTGTCTTGTGTAACCGGGGCTGCCTTTGGTGACATAATTTACTGATCCGCCCTTGTACGAGTAGACCCGTGTTTTTTTGAAAATATCCCCGGGAAAGTTCCTAGAGAACGTCATCCGTCAATGCGAGCATGCAAAGAGGAAGACAATCATCACAATGAAATTAGTCTACGCCTTGAAAACGTGCTCTGTACTAACTGTTTCGGTAGTTAGATTAAATGGCTCTTTTTAGAGCCACCATATTGAACTGCCCCCCCCCCCCCCCCCCGGGGGGGGGGGGGGGGTACTTTTGCCAAAATCGTACGTGGATGTGCCTGCCGGACTTCGAACATTTGACTTTCTCTATACCTATTTTCTGGCCAATTTCCCAAAGAGATACATAATGCACTTGTTGTTTAACAATAAAAAGAATACTAAGATTGAATTAATGATCATTTCTGGGATGTCGGAGTGTTAATGTTATTTGATGTATTTAGTAGAGGAGAGGTGCGGCATGTTTTTACTTTGCTATCTTGCTGTATTAGAATGAAAAAGTAAAACAATAGAGATAATAATAATACAAATCAAGTAAATAATTATATCCCAATACATTACTTCACTATTTCAGCCTTGATGTGTTACGACCTCTGCCCTCTCGCAACCCCCAGAGGGAGCATTCGCGCTTCGCCCTCGCAATGTCAGTATTAATTAACAATATT
>CM069446.1:49616880-49677647 GCA_035610835.1 Ophiura sarsii
AAACGCGTCGAATTTGAGGGGGACACCCATCTGTCGTTCTGTCGAACAATCCCTACACCCCCAAACCACCACCCGAGACACGCAATCGTGGCCGGCCTATGTCCGGCATCGTCTGCACTGAATAACTTTATCCGAGATAGCATGATAACCCAAGCGCCTTTGAGGGCGGTTAAACGTTGAACCAGTGGCGGCTGAAGCAAAGAAATATGAAGGTGGGGGGGGGGGGGGGGGGGGGGGGGGGGCGGGGTGGGGGGGGGGCATCAATTGTTTTTGATGTAGAAACTTGAAGAAAAAAATGCACGCGAAACTTGTGAATATTGTGACTTTTTGAACTTAAATTGTATTTTTTTAATACGTTCCCAAAAGTGACAAATTGAACTTATGCGATATCAAATTGATGAAAATTGAACTATATAATTCAAATCGCGCAAATATGGATTATAATTCCATGGCAAATAATGGTTGGTTATCAATCTGAACGATATAATCATTGGTATGTTAAAGGCATAATGTTCATACATTATTTGTTGAAAAGTAATGGTTAATTTCTTTAATTCACAATTTTTTAACAAATATTATATACGTTCAAATATTATTGAATATTATATTTTTTACAAATCAAACAGTCAAATGAAATAGCAAAGCGATCAGTCTCATTCACAATAAAGGTTTGGCAACGTATAATGCTTACCACCCATTGCAAATTAAAATATAATAACAACTGAATCGTCTATTTCGGTTGACGTAATGAAAAATATCAACCTTTTAAATAATTATTATTTTGATGTTAATGCCGAAAATTAAGCAGCAATAAAGCAACAAGCACTTCAACAATATGATACAAATCGGCTAACTGGAATCGTCTGTTTCGGTTGACGTAATAACAAACATTAGATTGTATATATTTGGATTCAAGCTTTTAAAATTGTCTTTAACATCAGTAACAATTATAATTATTTAAATGGTTAGGAGGGTTATGATTATAGAACCACGTGGTTGGTGTAGTTGCTGTGGGGGTGGGGGGGGGGGGGGGGGCGGAGGGCAGTGAAACATAATGGTGTACACATGCGTGACCAAATTTTTTCCAGACACCCCCTAAACAAGTTTTTCCCTGCAAGCAAATTACCCCCGTTTTTTCGCGCGCTTTCGTTGCAAATTTTGACCCCTAAACAAGTTCTTGCCAGAATATGACCCCTAAACAATTTTCGTCAATGTAACGCGGAACAAAATAAGTTACCCTAAACACGTTCCACCGGGATTTTAAGCCGGGATTTTAAAAAGTACCGAGGGTTAACTTGATGCGGTTTGAGAGGTAGGGGTTAAAAAAGTAGCCACGGTAAATGGTTTAGGAGGGATGATTTTAAATCAACCTGAAATGGGGCTTATAATACTTTTAATATTGATTTATAACCACATTATCATGTCATGTCAATATTATTAAGGTACCAAACAATGTGGGGCTGCTATTTACTGGTAATTGAGCTTTGCTTACTATCAAAGCGGTGCTGCCTGCGAGCTGTGCTCGGACAGGTGTGTGCATTGGCTTGATAAATTTATAGTGTGGATCTATTTCGAGTCAATCATGAATATGCGTGACTTTTATGCCAGCAAATCAGGTTTGAGTGGAAATCGGCGCGTACCTGCATCTATGGATAAGTTGTGTGGAGCCTTGGGTGCACACAACTATTACTATAGCTATACTACTACTAGTGTGTTTATATGGAATATGTGCCTTAGGAAAACGGCGATATGTTGAGTTATCTTGCAACTACTTTTAAAACATTTTGGAATAGTAATCAACCCACATACATCGAACTTGGGTCAAAAATCAGGTTAGGTTTCCCTTTTAGATTTTTCTATATTACCTCCGTTATACAGCGTAGTCATTTTGAACAAGAAAACACACCTTGTAGCGCGATGTGTTCAATATGTATCATTCCGCCAATATTTGTAACTTACACGTTTGATAAATCCGATATTCATGATCTAAAATTCTAATAAAATAGAACAGTATGACAAAGATGGATGTCCCAATCCTGCACCAAGACTATTGTATAGTTACACATTACATCCATTATCGCTTGCTTACGGTTATTGTTGTGTTTAGAATCACCCTACGTCCCCAATTTGTTCAAAACGAGGGCCTATGCTTACACGTATGCATGGCCCATATGGCAAACATGAGAAAAAACTAATCGCCTGTTGCCATTGGTGTTCATAGTTATAGCCTACCAATTGACATGACGACAAATTATACCCCATATTAAATTAAGTTATAGATTGAAAGAAGTAAATCAGTGGCATACACATCCAGGAGTGGGAAGTCTTCACTGTGCATGCTTGACCGTACCAACACAATTAGGGCCATTACTTAGTGTCCCACCTCCACCCTCCAAAAATGGAGTACCTCTTAAAAACAAAACAAAATTAACCGCCCATGCAGGTTCACTCATCGAACCAAAGTTAACCGCCCAGGTTTACTCATCTAGCGGATCCCGCGCAAAGCGCGGGTGCCCGCTAGTAGTAACAATTATAGGTTTATTCAGTATACTATAAAAAAGATGAGGGCGCAGGTTATGATACGTAGGGTATGCATATTCTGCAGCTGCAGATGGTGGCGCTATGACAATTGTTGTACGACGTGTGCAGACAATGGTGGACACAAACGGTCGTAAATTTTGAATTTCAGTTGGTTACAACGTAACAATGAATTTTGATAATATGACCCTAAACAAATTCACCACATGTTGGAACTAAATTATTTCATCATAAAACTGCTTTATCAAAAAATCTTAATCAGCATCCATTGGAAACGGTAGCATTGTTGACGAATCCTTTCCAAAATGACATGCTTAATCATATTCATATGATACATTTCATGTTGGGCACAATATTGCAATGAAAATTTTGGCTCTGTTAGTTTTTTTACAATGAACCAATTTTGTTGCATATTTGTGTAGATGCATTTTCCTGTAATTTTGTGAATATGGAGATCATTAAATTTGACCCGAGCGTAGCGAGGATACGCCGCCAGTGTATATAAATCATATTTTCAACCTCTTAAAACCATGATATTAAATTAATATTTGTAATAAGGAATCCTATCAATCAGTAACTTTGAATGACTAATGATCAAAAAAGCAAATCTACGAGAATATCTGCTTTCATAATAAAAATCTATGATAGAGGGCGCTACTGGGACAATATCACATAGCAGACGACGGTGGCTACGATCGGCCGTTAATTTTGAATTTCCGTTGGTTTCAATGTAACAATGGATTTTGATTATATGACCCCATAAAATTCATCATAGGTTAGAAGAAAATTTTTCCAATCCAAAAACCGTTCGGGATGGCTTATCATCCCAATTGTAAATGCTATTTTTTGAATTTAAACCGTTTTAAGCGGTCGTCCCATTCACTTGATCACGAAACCTCGTTCGCATATTTTAACCTGAATACTCGTAAATACGCCTATGTCCAGCGTCGTCTGTCACATAGCTATCTATGAAGCGGAGCGAAGATCGGAAACTCCTCAAAAAGAATAAAGCCACGCACCAAGCCCTAACACGCCTTGAGGGTGCATACCATTATTACGTGCTAACGTGTATCGCAAGCCATTAGGTCCATGACGTATTGCGGCAACGCGTTGCTTTCCCAAAGCAACGCGTTGCCTAGCGAGCCAATAAGATTACGGCTTTTGACCACGTGTTGTTTTCCAAAGCAACGTGTTGTTTTGGCCAAAGCAACGCGTTGTTTTGGGAACGGAATAAATCGCAATATTTGACACTGTGAAATGATTTTGAAACATAATTATATGCCAAAGCACTCAGGGGGTTGGTGGTCGGAGAGGTAAAAACAAGGAGGCACAAGCTAAAACTATAAGTATTGGATATCCAACAATCTTAAACTATAAATATTGTGTTATTGCGATTGATTCCGTTTGCGAAAGCAACGCGTTGCCGCAATACGTTATGGACCTCATGGCTTGCAATAAACGTGTATCGCAAGCCATGAGGTCCATAACGTATTGCGGCAACGCGTTGCTTTCCCAAAGCAACGCGTTGCCTAGCGAGCCAATAAGATTACGGCTTTTGACCACGTGTTGTTTTTCAAAGCAACGTGTTGTTTTGGCCAAAGCAACGCGTTGTTTTGGGAACGGAATAAATCGCAATATTTGACACTGTTGAAATGATATTGAAATATAATTGTATGCCAAAGCACTCAGGGGGTTGGTGGTCGGGGAGGTAAAAACAAGGAGGCACTATCGCAAGCCATGAGGTCCATAACGTATTGCGGCAACGCGTTGCTTTCCCAAAGCAACGCGTTGCCTAGCGAGCCAATAAGATTACGGCTTTTTACCACGTGTTGTTTTCCAAAGCAACGTGTTGTTTTGGCCAAAGCAACGCGTTGTTTTGGGAACGGAATAAATCGCAATATTTGACACTGTTGAAATGATATTAAAACATAATTGTATGCCAAAGCACTCAGGGGGTTGGTGGTCGGGGAGGTAAAAACAAGGATGGCACAAGCTAAAACTATAAATTGGATATCCAACAATCTTAAACTATAAATATTGTGTTATTGCGATTTATTCCGTTTGCGAAAGCAACGCGTTGCCGCAATACGTTATGGACCTCATGGCTTGCGATAGAGGCACAAGCTAAAACTATAAATTGGATATCCAACAATCTTAAACTATAAATATTGTGTTATTGCGATTTATTCCGTTTGCGAAAGCAACGCGTTGCCGCAATACGTTATGGACCTCATGGCTTGCGATAAACGTACGGTTTCTATGGAAAAGGCCTCGGGAAAACGGCAATATCTTGACTTACCTTGCGACTCATTGAATGAAATCTTGGAATATTACCTGGGTCAACACCTCAGATGGGGTGACCGTTTACATTTTTCTATATTTCCCCCCTTTATACGGAGTAGTATATTCTATGTTCAGAAAGGTCACGATCATATTAAAGAACAGATAATCAGAAATGGAACTGTAAATTTTCACTTTATTCATATAACCGGTTTGGTAGATACACCATGTACAACAAGCTATCTACACAATAGAAATGTCCAAAATTTCGAATTAGGGGCGTTTTTACGGGGTTTATCCCCCCCTCCCCCCCCCCCCCCCCCCCCCCGCCCCATGCACACACACCACGCCCGTCGGACGAAGTTAGACAAGTCATATGTTTAATAGGATTGGGTTTTTTTATATGTCAATGGTTGTTATATGTTTTGTTTTATATATTTTTTTGAAAAATCGAACAAACAATTAATACATGTACGTCTTCATTTTGATTCAATTTGAAGAGTAAAAATGGATCGTCACGCATGAGCTACCCCAAGCTTTGTTTCTATAATGAGCTAGTTCTGAGGCTAAACTTGAGGGACTTTTAAACAGGTAAAGACGTGGACGGGTAATTAGCAGTGGCTTAGACTTCTTTTTCATATTGAGGATGCAATTTCCTACAAACTTGCTAAAAATGATATACCGGTAGTCCCTTAGTGTTTAACCTCACGAAATCCATTATCCAACGTGAAAATGAAATGTAAGCCACTGGTGAAAAACTGGTGGTCAAATACCACTTCATTTATAGAAGTCGCTAAACGCTTGTCAAATAAAACAATGCACGGGGTCACTCAAGTGTAACAAACTTCCGTTAAATTGAATTAAGGAGAATAATTATTAATTATTTGAACACCCATAACTTAGGCCTATACCAGTTACAACAGAATGACACACAAGATTAAAATGAGTAGACAAGAGATTATGAGAATACACAAGTTTCTTTCAAACAAGCACCCACATTTTTTAGCACTTTGTCAAAGAGGCAAAAATCACTATGTTATACTAATGGAGTGTATCTTGAGTTTGATAAATCCGATATTCATGATCTAAAATTCTAATAAAATAGTACAGTATGACAAAGATGATGTAAAAACAGCGGACCTAATCCCATCGATTTTGATGATGACAAAAAATTTTGAACTTTGGGCATCGATGGGTACTAATCATTTTAGGACAGCCTGTATATCCACCACCAATTTTTGGAATTAGAAAGAGAAACAATTTGAATGATGTTCTCGTTTTTGAGGAAATCGGATTGCTAAAATATGGTATTCCAGATAATAATTAACCCCCCCCACCCCCAACTATAGAGAACAACCTTTTCTTCTTTTTAGTGCGGAATTCCACGACTCCCTCTATGAAAAGTATATGGAATTCCATATCAGATACCTCATTCAACAAAATCGAATGGATACTTTTTAAGTTATGGCGGTTTCAAAGAATGCGCATGGCATAACAACGGTTTCAGTTTGTTTTCCTGGTCCATGTTCAGCAAGAGTCGGATCATTCAACATGGCGCCCTCTGCCGTCATTTTTAACCCCCTAATGCATATCATTTTACAGTTCTATCTCTGCAAATAAAAACGGGAATACCAGCCAAGTTGAGCTTTACTACATGTAGCTGAAGGACTAGGAAGTACACCCAAGCACGCTGAATGACAGGGAAGTACACCCAAGCACGTTGAAGGACAGGGAAGTACACCCAAGCACGCTGAATGACAGGGAAGTACACCCAAGCACGTTGAAGGACAGGGAAGTACACCCAATCACGCTGAATGACAGGGAAGTACATCCAATCACGCTGAAGGACAGGGAAGTACACCCAAGCACGCTGGAGAACAGGGAAGTACACCCAATCACGCTGAATGACAGGGAAGTACACCCAAGCACGCTGGAGGACAGGGAAGTACATCCAAGCACGCTGAAGGACAGGGAAGTACACCCAAGCACGCTGGAGGACAGGGAAGTACACCCAAGCACGCTGAATGACAGGGAAGTACACCCAATCACGCTGAAGGACAGGGAAGTACACCCAATCACGCTGAATGACAGGGAAGTACACCCAAGCACGCTGGAGGACAGGGAAGTACATCCAAGCACGCTGAAGGACAGGGAAGTACACCCAAGCACGCTGGAGGACAGGGAAGTACACCCAAGCACGCTGAATGACAGGGAAGTACACCCAATCACGCTGAAGGACTAGGAAGTACACCCAAGCACGCTGAATAACAGCGAAGTACACCCAAGCACGTTGAAGGACAGGGAAGTACACCCAAGCACGCTGAATGACAGGGAAGTACACCCAATCACGCTGAAGGACTAGGAAGTACACCCAAGCACGCTGAATGACAGGGAAGTACACCCAAGCACGCTGAAGGACGGGGAAGTACACCCAAGCACGCTGAATGACAGGGAAGTACACCCAAGCACGCTGGAGGACAGGGAAGTACATCCAAGCACGCTGAAGGACAGGGAAGTACACCCAAGCACGCTGGAGGACAGGGAAGTACACCCAATCACGCTGAATGACAGGGAAGTACACCCAATCACGCTGAAGGACAGGGAAGTACACCCAAGCACGCTGAATGACAGGGAAGTACACCCAAGCACGCTGGAGGACAGGGAAGTACACCCAAGCACGCTGAATGACAGGGAAGTACACCCAAGCACGCTGAATGACAGGGAAGTACACCCAAGCACGTTGAAGGACAGGGAAGTACACCCAAGCACGCTGGAGGACAGGGAAGTACACCCAAGCACGCTGAATGACAGGGAAGTACACCCAAGCACGCTGAATGACAGGGAAGTACACCCAAGCACGTTGAATGACAGGGAAGTACACCCAAGCACGCTGAATGACAGGGAAGTACACCCAATCACGCTGAAGGACAGGGAAGTACACCCAAGCACGCTGAATGACAGGGAAGTACACCCAAGCACGCTGAATGACAGGGAAGTACACCCAAGCACGCTGGAGGACAGGGAAGTACACCCAATCACGCTGAAGGACTAGGAAGTACACCCAAGCACGCTGAATGACAGGGAAGTACATCCAATCACGCTGAAGGACAGGGAAGTACACCCAAGCACGCTGGAGGACAGGGAAGTACACCCAATCACGCTGAATGACAGGGAAGTACACCCAAGCACGCTGGAGGACAGGGAAGTACACCCAAGCACGTTGAAGGACAGGGAAGTACACCTAAGCACGCTGAATGACAGGGAAGTACACCCAATCACGCTGAATGACAGGGAAGTACACCCAAGCACGCTGAATGACAGGGAAGTACACCCAATCACGCTGAAGGACAGGGAAGTACACAAAAGCACGCAGGAGGACAGGGAAGTACATCCAAGCACGCTGAAGAACAGGGAAGTACACCCAAGCACGCTGGAGGACAGGGAAGTACATCCAAGCACGCTGAATGACAGGGAAGTACACCCAATCACGCTGAAGGACTAGGAAGTACACCCAAGCACGCTGAATGACAGGGAAGTACACCCAATCACGTTGAAGGACAGGGAAGTACACCCAATCACGCTGAATGACAGGGAAGTACACCCAATCACGCTGAATGACAGGGAAGTACACCCAAGCACGCTGAATGACAGGGAAGTACACCCAAGCACGCTGGAGGACAGGGAAGTACATCCAAGCACGCTGAAGGACAGGGAAGTACACCCAAGCACGCTGGAGGACAGGGAAGTACACCCAAGCACGCTGAATGACAGGGAAGTACACCCAATTACGCTGAAGGACAGGGAAGTACAACCAATCACGCTGAATGACAGGGAAGTACACCCAAGCACGCTGGAGGACAGGGAAGTACATCCAAGCACGCTGAAGGACATGGAAGTACACCCAAGCACGCTGAATGACAGGGAAGTACACCCAATCACGCTGGAGGACAGGGAAGTACACCCAATCACGCTGAATGACAGGGAAGTACACCCAAGCACGCTGGAGGACAGGGAAGTACACCCAAGCACGTTGAAGGACAGGGAAGTACACCTAAGCACGCTGAATGACAGGGAAGTACACCCAATCACGCTGAATGACAGGGAAGTACACCCAAGCACGCTGAATGACAGGGAAGTACACCCAATCACGCTGAAGGACAGGGAAGTACACCCAAGCACGCAGGAGGACAGGGAAGTACATCCAAGCACGCTGAAGGACAGGGAAGTACACCCAAGCACGCTGGAGGACAGGGAAGTACATCCAAGCACGCTGAATGACAGGGAAGTACACCCAATCACGCTGAAGGACTAGGAAGTACACCCAAGCACGCTGAATGACAGGGAAGTACACCCAATCACGTTGAAGGACAGGGAAGTACACCCAATCACGCTGAATGACAGGGAAGTACACCCAATCACGCTGAATGACAGGGAAGTACACCCAAGCACGCTGAATGACAGGGAAGTACACCCAAGCACGCTGGAGGACAGGGAAGTACATCCAAGCACGCTGAAGGACAGGGAAGTACACCCAAGCACGCTGGAGGACAGGGAAGTACACCCAATCACGCTGAATGACAGGGAAGTACACCCAAGCACGCTGAATGACAGGGAAGTACACCCAAGCACGCTGGAGGACAGGGAAGTACACCCAATCACGTTGAAGGACTAGGAAGTACACCCGAGCACGCTGAATGACAGGGAAGTACATCCAAGCACGCTGAAGGACAGGGAAGTACACCCAAGCACGCTGAATGACAGGGAAGTACATCCAAGCACGCTGAAGGACAGGGAAGTACACCCAAGCACGCTGGAGGACAGGGAAGTACACCCAAGCACGCTGAAGGACATGGAAGTACACCCAAGCACGCTGAATGACAGGGAAGTACACCCAATCACGCTGAATGACAGGGAAGTACACCCAAGCACGCTGGAGGACAGGGAAGTACATCCAAGCACGCTGAAGGACAGGGAAGTACACCCAAGCACGCTGGAGGACAGGGAAGTACACCCAAGCACGCTGGAGGACAGGGAAGTACACCCAAGCACGCTGAATGACAGGGAAGTACATCCAAGCACGCTGAAGGACAGGGAAGTTCACCCAAGCACGCTGGAGGACAGGGAAGTACACCCAAGCACGCTGAATGACAGGGAAGTACACCCAATTACGCTGAAGGACAGGGAAGTACAACCAATCACGCTGAATGACAGGGAAGTACACCCAAGCACGCTGGAGGACAGGGAAGTACATCCAAGCACGCTGAAGGACATGGAAGTACACCCAAGCACGCTGAATGACAGGGAAGTACACCCAATCACGCTGGAGGACAGGGAAGTACACCCAATCACGCTGAATGACAGGGAAGTACACCCAAGCACGCTGGAGGACAGGGAAGTACACCCAAGCACGTTGAAGGACAGGGAAGTACACCTAAGCACGCTGAATGACAGGGAAGTACACCCAATCACGCTGAATGACAGGGAAGTACACCCAAGCACGCTGAATGACAGGGAAGTACACCCAATCACGCTGAAGGACAGGGAAGTACACCCAAGCACGCAGGAGGACAGGGAAGTACATCCAAGCACGCTGAAGGACAGGGAAGTACACCCAAGCACGCTGGAGGACAGGGAAGTACATCCAAGCACGCTGAATGACAGGGAAGTACACCCAATCACGCTGAAGGACTAGGAAGTACACCCAAGCACGCTGAATGACAGGGAAGTACACCCAATCACGTTGAAGGACAGGGAAGTACACCCAATCACGCTGAATGACAGGGAAGTACACCCAATCACGCTGAATGACAGGGAAGTACACCCAAGCACGCTGAATGACAGGGAAGTACACCCAAGCACGCTGGAGGACAGGGAAGTACATCCAAGCACGCTGAAGGACAGGGAAGTACACCCAAGCACGCTGGAGGACAGGGAAGTACACCCAATCACGCTGAATGACAGGGAAGTACACCCAAGCACGCTGAATGACAGGGAAGTACACCCAAGCACGCTGGAGGACAGGGAAGTACACCCAATCACGTTGAAGGACTAGGAAGTACACCCGAGCACGCTGAATGACAGGGAAGTACATCCAAGCACGCTGAAGGACAGGGAAGTACACCCAAGCACGCTGAATGACAGGGAAGTACATCCAAGCACGCTGAAGGACAGGGAAGTACACCCAAGCACGCTGGAGGACAGGGAAGTACACCCAAGCACGCTGAAGGACATGGAAGTACACCCAAGCACGCTGAATGACAGGGAAGTACACCCAATCACGCTGAATGACAGGGAAGTACACCCAAGCACGCTGGAGGACAGGGAAGTACATCCAAGCACGCTGAAGGACAGGGAAGTACACCCAAGCACGCTGGAGGACAGGGAAGTACACCCAAGCACGCTGAATGACAGGGAAGTACATCCAAGCACGCTGAAGGACAGGGAAGTTCACCCAAGCACGCTGGAGGACAGGGAAGTACACCCAAGCACGCTGAATGACAGGGAAGTACACCCAATTACGCTGAAGGACAGGGAAGTACAACCAATCACGCTGAATGACAGGGAAGTACACCCAAGCACGCTGGAGGACAGGGAAGTACATCCAAGCACGCTGAAGGACATGGAAGTACACCCAAGCACGCTGAATGACAGGGAAGTACACCCAATCACGCTGGAGGACAGGGAAGTACACCCAATCACGCTGAATGACAGGGAAGTACACCCAAGCACGCTGGAGGACAGGGAAGTACACCCAAGCACGTTGAAGGACAGGGAAGTACACCTAAGCACGCTGAATGACAGGGAAGTACACCCAATCACGCTGAATGACAGGGAAGTACACCCAAGCACGCTGAATGACAGGGAAGTACACCCAATCACGCTGAAGGACAGGGAAGTACACCCAAGCACGCAGGAGGACAGGGAAGTACATCCAAGCACGCTGAAGGACAGGGAAGTACACCCAAGCACGCTGGAGGACAGGGAAGTACATCCAAGCACGCTGAATGACAGGGAAGTACACCCAATCACGCTGAAGGACTAGGAAGTACACCCAAGCACGCTGAATGACAGGGAAGTACACCCAATCACGTTGAAGGACAGGGAAGTACACCCAATCACGCTGAATGACAGGGAAGTACACCCAATCACGCTGAATGACAGGGAAGTACACCCAAGCACGCTGAATGACAGGGAAGTACACCCAAGCACGCTGGAGGACAGGGAAGTACATCCAAGCACGCTGAAGGACAGGGAAGTACACCCAAGCACGCTGGAGGACAGGGAAGTACACCCAATCACGCTGAATGACAGGGAAGTACACCCAAGCACGCTGAATGACAGGGAAGTACACCCAAGCACGCTGGAGGACAGGGAAGTACACCCAATCACGTTGAAGGACTAGGAAGTACACCCGAGCACGCTGAATGACAGGGAAGTACATCCAAGCACGCTGAAGGACAGGGAAGTACACCCAAGCACGCTGAATGACAGGGAAGTACATCCAAGCACGCTGAAGGACAGGGAAGTACACCCAAGCACGCTGGAGGACAGGGAAGTACACCCAAGCACGCTGAAGGACATGGAAGTACACCCAAGCACGCTGAATGACAGGGAAGTACACCCAATCACGCTGAATGACAGGGAAGTACACCCAAGCACGCTGGAGGACAGGGAAGTACATCCAAGCACGCTGAAGGACAGGGAAGTACACCCAAGCACGCTGGAGGACAGGGAAGTACACCCAAGCACGCTGAATGACAGGGAAGTACACCCAATCAAGCTGAAGGACTAGGAAGTACACCTAAGCACGGTGAAGGGCTGGGAAGTACATTTAAGCACGCTAAAGAACTGGGAAATACATTCAAGTAACTAATAAGTATTAGTAACTAATAACATTCATATATTCATAACTAATAACATTCATATATTCATAATATTCATAAGTAACTAATACATTATTTATTATAACTCATTTGCATACTTGGGACTTCTATGTAGCACACCTACCCTTTTCTTTCTTATTTTGCCAAAATAAGTTAGCACAATAGAAACCTACACAGTGTCAGCTTTAAAATGCTTTTTTTTAGTCAAATTGGGATTTCGGTTCTGATTTTATGGTATGACCTTAATAATAAAAAAGAGTCTCAAAAAATCGGAGGAATTGTGTATACATTTGTGTGTCAATACAATCACCCTGTGATTTTTAGCATATTCATTTATATTCAATTATTTTAGAACTAAACAATGGTAACTTTTGATTATTATTTGTTTTAAAATCATAATATCAAGTAATTTTATGCAGATAATGGGTTGGCCAATAATATTTTGGACAAAGTAACGGTTAGTCGAAAAATTAATTGGACGAAGACAAAACATGATCGGACAACATTATTTTGGACTAAGGGAGCGATCATTTAATATGGCAGGGGGAGTGGGCATTTTGAGGGGGAATCCAAATTTTTCTCACAAACTTCAGGGGGAATCTGAATTTTATTTCAACCATTTGGGGGGAATCCGAATTCAAATAAGTAACCTGAAAAAAATTGTTAGTAATTATATATAAGGGGGAATCCGAAATTTGTGACAGTAAATTAGAGTCGGGAATGTCAAAAAAATTGGATACAAAAAAAAATGGATAATGCCCACCATCACCCCCTGCCGTATTAAATGATCGCTCCCTTAGTCCAAAATAATGTTGTCCAATCATGTTTAGCCTTCGTCCAATTAATTTGTCCAAAATAGTATTGGCCAACGACAGTCATTTTCCAATAAGCTAGGGGTCTCAAGACGTGCCACTTGTGTACAAGACAGTACAAACATACAACAAAACACCGCCATCCGGAACGATTTCATACCAGCGATTTTTGATGTTAAATTGAGGACAGTTCCTGATTTGATGCTTGTACAATTTCGACCCAGCTTGAGAAGAATCACCACGTACAAGCTGCCCGACAAGCTGTCGTAATTCTCAATTTATGAATCAAAATCGAAGGAAGAAAGTACGTGTGTACTAATATTCAATAATTCAATTACATGTTTAAGCTTAATTTTTTTAAACCTTAGACAAAATAAGACTACATGTAGTGATTTATTGGACTATGCTTCTTCACATTTTAATTTCTTTTACCATCAGCTTCATTTTCTTGCTTTATAGCCCATCTCATGTTTTAGAATGCTGTTAAATAATTTTAAAGCCTGACTAAGGCTATGAATAACCATGCAATCTGTTAACTTAATATCACAATGAAGCCGATTACATTTCAAAATGGCCTTATTATTAGTTTAAAATTAAATGCATTGTTTTTCTGTATTCCCTCCCAGAGATCTTATCGCGGGTCTTATCGCCACCATGGTAGACCGTATTGGAATGAAACTGAAGCCGTTTGCCTGCAAATATCACAATCATAGAATATTCAGTAGCTTTGACAGATATAAGATACATCAACGGCGTCATGAACGGCAGACACGTAAATATTGGTTGGAAGGTTTATCCATCAGATTGCGATATTATAGAACTTACACTCGGTTAGATGAAAATATCGGACATGAACGAATTGATATCAAAGAGAAACCACAGCATTGTTCATACTGTGATAAGAGTTTTTCTCATGCAAGTCTTAAGACTAGACATGAAAGGATTCATACCAAAGAGAAACCATACCAATGTTCATACTGTGATAAGAGTTTTTCTCATACAAGTCATAAGACTACACATGAAAGGATTCATACCAACGAGAAACCATACCAATGTTCATACTGTGACAAGAGGTTTTCCACTTCAAGTATTAGTATCAACCATGAAAGGATTCATACCAAAGAGAAACCATACCAATGTTCATACTGTGTGAAGAGTTTCTCTCGATCGGCTGATAAGGCAAGTCATGAAAGGATTCATACTAATGAGAAACCATACCAATGTTCAAACTGTGACAAGAGGTTTTGTACTTCAAGTAACAGAATCAACCATGAAAGGATTCATACCAAAGAGAAACCATACCAATGTTCATACTGTGTGAAGAGTTTCTCTCGATCGGGTGATAAGGCCAGTCATGAAAGGGTTCATACTAAAGAGAAACCATACCAATGTTTAAACTGTGACAAGAGGTTTTGTACTTCAAGTATCAGAATCAACCATGAAAGGATTCATACCAAAGAGAAACCATACCAATGTTCATACTGTGTGAAGAGTTTCTCTCGATCGGGTGATAAGGCCAGTCATGAAAGGATTCATACCAAAGAGAAACCATACACATGTTCGTGCTGTGAAAAGATTTTTTCTCGGTCTAGTCATAAAACCAGACATGAAAGGTTTCATACCAAGAAAAAATCATACCAATGTTCATACTGTGACAAGAGTTTCTCTCAATCGAGTGATAAGACCAGACATGAAAGGATTCATACCAAAGAGAAACCATACCAATGTTCATACTGTGACAAAAGTTTCTCTCAATCGGGTGGTAAGACCAATCATGAAAGGATTCATACCAAAGAGAAACCATACACATGTTCGTACTGTGAAAAGATTTTTTCTCGGTCTGATCATAAAATCAGCCATGAAAGGATTCATACCAAGGAAAAATCATACCAATGTTCATACTGTGACAAGAGTTTCTTTCGGTCGAGTGAAAAGACCAGACATGAAAGGATTCATAATCAATCATTCATCAAAAGGTAACAGACTCAACCATGATTCAGACCAAAGAGAAACCATACCAATGTTCGTACTGTGTGAAGAGGTTTTCAACTTCAAATACAGAACCAGCCATGAAAGGATTCATACCAAAGATAAACCATCCCCATTCATACTGTTTCTCTCAATCGGGTGGTAAGACCAGTCATGAAAGGATTTATACTAAAGAGAAACCATACCAAGGCAATGTTCATACTGTGACAAGAGGTTTCTACTTCAATTAACATTATCAGTCAGTGAAAGGATTCTCATCATTAAAGAGAAACAATACCAATGTTCGCACTACTGATAATAGTTTTTCTCAGTTTCGTCATAAAACCTTACATGACAGGATACATACCATAGAGAAATTCCAATGTTAGAATAGAGTCTTCATTTTAACAGAATCGGCCGTGAAAGTATTCATAAGAGAAACCATACCAGTGTTCGTACTGTGATAAGAGTTTTTACCTTGCATGAAAGGATTCATACCAACTTTAGTGAATCCATACCATTGTTCATTCTGGGACAGTGTCGTAGCTAGGTGGGTTTTTTTTTCATATCGAGGGCGAGGTACGAAAAATTAAAGTGAACCGATACGGACTTTCCATAAAAGTTAACTTTTGAGAATTGCCGTTGAGTCAGTGATTTCTCCCAAACCAGCGCGACAAATCCGACGAGCTATCGATAACCGACAGTTCTAATCTCAACCGACAGTGCCTATCTCGACCGACACAACATGAATATACCACTGTTATATGACAACACTTTCTCTAATTCGTACCAGAATATACCACTGTTCTATGACAACACTTTCTCTAATTCGTACCAAAGAAAAATCATACCGTACCGTACCAATGTTCTATAAAATATACTCGCTCCTGGGGGCGGGGTTCTACATAGCCCTAACCCTACTACTACACCACACGGCAACGACACGGAAAAAAATGTTTTTATAACCCGGCGTGCAGGTTTTTTGGGCTACACAACGGACCCAGGCTATTATATGAAGAGGTATTTTGCAAAAGGGCCTACATCCACTTTGGCTCTTATTGAGAAAAAGTCAAAAAACTGTTTCTAAATATTCAAGTTGAGCAATTGAAAAACTGAATGGATTATGAAAGAGGTACACTACATACTAATTGAAATTGAAATAAATTTTAAATGTGCTAGGTTTTTGTTTTTTTTAAATCATGTTTACATTTTTTGAAAATTTGGATGTAGGCCCTTTTGCAACAAAACTCCATCTGTTTGTACATAAAGAAAAAATACCACACACAAAAAATCATTTATTTTAATCATTTCAAATAAATAAGTTTGATATTGAAATGTATAGGTCACAATCATATGTTTCAAGGAAATATTAAAGTCATTTTTTTCAAAAATACCTACATCTCATTGTAAACAGCCATTGAAGTTGTTGTTAAGGGCCTGTATCCCGATTTAATTTTTTTGAAAAAATGCACCATAGCCCTTTTGCAAAATACCTCTTCATATAACGAGGCGAATATACTAAGCCGAGTGTGCTTGACTGCCGTGGTGTAGTGGTTTGGATCTGGGCTCTGGTGCTGGAGGATCGGGTTCAAATCCTGGGGGAGAGGGTCGAGGTGACCTTTCGGGTGAATTTTGGGGATCGGAAAACAAATCTGTTACGATGTGGTGTAGTATGGTTAGGGTAAGGTGTGTGATGATATGCTACTGTACTAAACGTCGCTTTTTGCAGGAATTCCCTAGACACGAGGGCCAGTGTTCATGAAAATCAGTCAAATCAGCGTTTTCATCCTAGAAATATCCCTAAACATGGGTCCAATTCACAAATATCAGTAACGAGTCATACCAAAGAAAAGTATACCAATGTCGGCTATGTCTTTAATTGGTTTGAGCATGCGTACTTGAGTTACAGGACGTCTAGCCAGACATTGCCCCAATGTCCATACTCAAAGGATGTTTCTTCAGCAACACCCCACCACCAGCATGACCAGCGTGCTTCAGTTGCATCACATGACCACTGGTTTATGTCACCAGTGTCTACTGATTCCCATTGACATTGCATCGCAATGAAAGGTTTCTAATATTGTTAAACGAAGGTCTATAAGAACATCCTGCTGCTAGGCAAAATAACCACATTTGAGGCAGAATGCCTTTATGTTTAATAACATTGTACAAAATAACTAAATCATAAATATTATCAAAATCGAGTCAAAGTGTAAAGTAAAGCGACTATAAAAAACACTAAAATCTGCCTCAATTTAAAGGTAGATGTTCCGATTACTGGCCCAATTTTCAACTTGATGTTTTCTATTTTACATAAAAGGTCATCCTTAAAATTGGCACATTCCAAAGTTTGAGTTGCATAACTCCAATGGTTCTATTTTTAGAAGCACAAGGTCACAAAACATTTGCCCATTGAGTCGTAAACAAACTGGTTGGTGTGGTTAACCACCTTTGGCAGTAATTCACCACATTTTCGCCTATAATTTCTAAATGGAACATTTCTGGCCCCTAAGATTTGACGGACAAAATGAGAAAAATATGGGGATTCTTCTGATATCAAAATATCTTGATGTGAAAAAAAATCATAGCCCCAAAAAAGTGATCAGAACATACACGTTAAATAGAATGTGTTTTTTTTTTACTAACTAGAATAATAATAGTCAGATAGTGCCACGATTTGCTTGCTTTATAGTAAAGTTAGGCAAAACAACCCAAATGTTATCAAATCGAGGCATAATTTTGTTACAGTGAAGTTAGGCAAAACAATCAAATTGACTAAAGCAGAATTTCTTTATTATTAGTCAAGTTAGACAACATAACCAGGCCCAGTGTTCTTAATTTACCGGTAAATTATAAATCGCGGTTAAAGGTATATTATGTGATCTTTCCAGGGTACGCCCTCAACATCGAAAAAAAAATAGAAAGCAGATTTTCTTGCAGATTTACATTTCTGATCATAAATCATGCATACATTCCAAGTTACAGGGCGATACGATTCTTAATTACTTCAAAATCATGGTTTTAGAGTGAAAATAAACTGTCAGAATCCTGACACTTTATATTTTTCACTCTAAATTCACTCTAAAACCATGATTTTGAGGTAATTAGGAATCGTATCGCTCTGTAACTTGGAATGTATGTATGATTTATGATCGGAAATGTAAATCTGCAAGAAAATCTACTTTCTAAAAAAAATAATGAATAGAGGGCGCTCTCTGGAAAAGATCACATAATATGCCTTTAATTAACGTTAATTAACGGTTAAATTGGTAAATTATGATGAAAAGTCATAGTATGATTCTCGATGTACTGCCATGTCTGTCATTGTTATACCCATGGCCATGTATTAAAACATGAACAGGTAAATGTTTTCTTCATCTTCTTTGACTTTTGACATGCTCTTGAAGGTTTTATTTAATCAATTTCGCTGTTTGGAAATACATTCAACAACAAACAATGATTTTGTGAACGTTTTAGTTTTGGCAAAATCTGAATAAAAACCCCACCCCCAAATCTGACTCAATCCCCACCCCACCCCCCTTAACCCTAACCCCGAGGCACCTTTTCTCCGCCCCCGGGGCTCAGAGGCGAATGACTTACCACTGGGCCACGGGTCAACCATACTTGGCTCAGTATACTTCGCCAAGTATATAGCCCTGGGGCCAATATTTCATGGAAAAACTGCCGTGCCGGGTGGAACAAGCACACCACATCGTAGTAATTTGGAGTAGGCCTACTCAAGAGTGTTAGGCCCCGCAAAGTTGTTTTTTAGTTTCCCGTAACATTTGTTTTCAAAATTAGCGAGGCAACTTTTTCATTATTCATTATTCATTATTTTTACGACTTTCATTATACAAAATGTTGATGTCAGACGTATAAAATTGTTATACACCGCTGCACCCTATCAAAGAATAAAATTGGGTCAATTTAGCTATATGTTAGAAAGGCTATGCTGGTCAAAATGAATACTTTGTTCACGACGGACAATTTCATCACACAAAATGCATGAATTCGGACGTTTTTAATGCAAAAACGGTTATTTTTTCCCGAAATTTCAATAATGAATTCAAACGCGGGCATGAAAATGAAGCGCGGGCGGGTGACGGGTGACTAAAAATCAACTTTGCAGAGGCGTACGGGATAAGGTGAAATGTTGAATTTGGTTTTTACTTGCAAACTGATCGGAAAGTTGTGTAAAATTGTTTTACTAAACATAGGCGAAATCTGACTCAATCCTCCCAACCTTTAAGGTGAATGAATGTTGAATTTAGACCCATAAGGTGAATGAAATGTTGAATTTGGTTTAAACTTGCAAACTGACTTGCAGTTTAAGGTTAAAACATCAATCTAGTTGCATCTAAAGACATCAATCTAGTAATCTAGTTGCATCTAAAGATAATCAATGTGCATTGTTGACAACAAAAAAGATCAACCCGATTTTTCCGGAGAAACAGCCATGTAAGGAACATCGCAAATTATTTGATGATATGGATATCATTTGCATTTTAACCCCCCCCCCCCCAACCCCCCACCCCATTTCCCCTTTCTTCGGTAAAAATATTAATTAAACATAAGCAATACAAACACTTTATTTAAGAGTTTCTAAATCTGAGAGAAATCCTACAGTAAAAACAGTATTTATTTTGACAAATTAACAAATTGCAAGGTTAGTTTGGAAACAGTCTTACAGGTATTGGTGGTGTTACATTCCTAAAACGGTACTGCATTTACACACCAATGGGCTGGTTTTTTTGCATAGAATTGTCCCAGTGAATAAATTACTGGTCTTTTTAAATGTTTAAAGTAGTTTAAAGTGTCAGAATAATTTATAATTTATAATTTCCCTATTTTACCACCGGTAAAATATGGTGCGGTTAATTAACCGGTTAACTTGCGGTTAATTAACCGACTTCGAACACACTGATAACCACATTTATTCAGATCGAGGCAGAAATCCAACACGACAGAAAATCTACATTTGGTCTGGTGTCCCTATCATATGAAAATAATCAAAGTATGTCTCAATTTAATGAATGTGGTTATTTTGCATAACTAAAAGTCTGCCTCGATTTGCTTTTCGTTATTTCAAAGTAAATTTAGACAAAACAACCAAAATGTTATTTCTTTATAGTAAAGTTAGGCAAAACAACCAAATGAGACCTGTCATCACAAAAGGAGAGTTAAGTCGAACATTGTGTTTTCAGGTTTGTCCAGATTCAAATTGAAGTTGCACAATTCCGGTTTTCTATTGATTTTTGGCTTGTTAATTGGACCATATCTCCTACTACACACTGGCGACTTAACGCTCATTTTGTGATAACACGTCTCAAATGTTGTGTTAACATGTGTCAGATGTTATCAAATCGACGCAGAATGTCATTATTTTAGTAAAGTTAGACACATTTGATCACATCGAGGCAAAATGTCTTTATTTTTTGTAAAGTTAGTCGACACAAAAATTAACAAATTCCGTATCAATTTAATAGAATGTGTTTTTTTGCCTTAAAAGTAAGATTTGGTTGCTTTATTTACAGTAAAGTTAGGCAAAACAACCCGAGGCAGATTTTGTGTAATAGTAACGTTTGGCAAAGCAATCAAAATGTTATCAAATTGAGGCAGATTTTTGGTATCGTAAAGTTAGGCAAAACAGCATAAAATGTTATCAAATCGAGGCAGGATTTTGTTATAGTAAAGTTAGGCAAAACAACCAAAATGTTATCAAAATCGAGGCAGTTATAGTAAAGTTAGGCAAAACATTCAAAATGATATCAAATCGAGGTCAAATTTTGTTTAAGTCAAGTTAGGCAAAACAACCCAAATAGTATCAAATCGCGGCAGAATTTTATTTATGGTCAAGTTGGGCAAAACACCCAAAATGTTATCAAAATCGAGGCAAAATTTTGTTATAGTAAAATGAGGCCAAACAACCAAAAATGTATAGAATTTTATTTACAGTCAAGTTATAGTTGATTCGCAGACATTGGCCGATTAACCATTTCCATGATTTCATTCAGAGGTAACAGAAGCAAAGGAGGGGGAGGCACTCGAATTTTAATAGTAATATGTAAGGTTACTACCGTATCATATCAGTGCCTGTTACAGTACTGTGATGTACAGATAGTGTGAACAACTATTATAACCTAAAAGTAAACCTATTCGGATAACTTTGCCTGCAGATAATTGCCCGCGTATTTTCGATAAAAAAGATGTGTTGTTATTCAGATAATATTGATAAAGGTAGTCAGGTGGTCTCATAGCCAGAGAAGTACATAAAGTAACATTTATAATCCGTATCGTGGTTGATATAACTTTTTATTTATTTAGGAGGACAAATGGTTTTGTAACTACAATCAAGGAAAATAATAGTTGGCAACTCAATACAAACTATCCCTGTGCTCGCAATTGAGATCACACTTGGGACATAGCACTGTTTAATAGAAAGCAAAAGTCTCCCCCTTTCTTATATGCCCCCCCCCCCCCCCCCCCCCCCCCCCCCCCCCCCCCCCCCCCCCATCAATCAATGTTGGGGGAATTGCCAAGGCTTCTTCTGATAATAATGACTCGGATCAACATTGCCTCCGGGGAGAGGGGCGGGTTTTTTCCGTATAGGACAAAGTGTGCCAACCTTTTTTTCCTTGATTGTAGGTTTATACAAAAATAATGATTGCATTATTTCATTTTTCCTCTCAAATGAATACGTAGAACGAATATTTTGTATTTTTTGTTTCTTCTTTATTCCACGTTCATAATAAAAATAATAACAAGTATCCACTTAATTATAAAGATAAAAGGATAAATGACAAACATAATATTTGAAAACTGGATACGGTCAATGATGGTCTATTTGTTTGTTCATTATTGTTAGTAAAGTTAGGCAAAATAACCACATTTGATCAGATCGATGATTCTTCATTTTTAGTCAAATTAGGCAAAGTAACTACATTTTATCAAATCGAGGCAGAATGTCTTTATTTTAGTAAAGTTAAGCAAAATAACATTTTCTTATTGTAGGTGGATGTTCCGATCACTTCAGTTTTTTGTCATCATATTTTGATCAGAAGATTAAGAAAACCCAAATTTGTCTATTTATGTAAAACTTGTTAATGTTAAACGGCGTCTTCAGGCTTCACTCATAATGCCATGTATAACTCGCTTAAAGGCCCAACCAAAAAATCCAGATATTAAACACATTACAATTGTGGTCTCAGATTTTATTAGACATTATTAGAAATGTGTACATTTGTAAACATTTTATGATGTAAAAATGTGGGTTCTTCTGCATCATGAACATTTGATGCCGCGAAAAAATAGTGTTTGCTTTAGAAAAAACCTATGTGTCTTTGTTGGGTAGCACTGCATTACATAATGATATGGTGAACTGTCACTACAAATTACTCTGTATACATCATGTTCTGGTGGACCATGGATTGTGCCACATATCACTCAGTTTCCATGGGAAACGAGGATTTTATTTTTTTGGGGTTGGGGCTTTAAGCACGAAATTAGAGGGAGCTAGAAAAGGGATAGAGTGTGTGATGATTAGAGCAAAGGTTCCATTCTATTGTTATTGTTTTAAATTTCAGATTAAAAACAATAATTCAAATATGTTCTCCGTTTTATGCTGTGAATTATTTCACTGAAGATAGGGAGCTTTAAAAGTGTATCGAATCTTTTGGGACCCCCTGTAACATTCCCGTTATGAATATAACAATAAAAGACACTTCTTACATTATATACTTTTGATAATTCTGGTGCTAACATCTGTATGGTTGGGCGTATTGATGTCACTGGAGTAAGGTATGGACCGGGTCTAGTGCTAGTGTTGGGCTTCGATAATATTGCACCCCCTATACAATATTACAATAACAATGTAATCACGCGGCATACACAGTTCACACAATTTATTTGGTGCACTGTAGGCCCTACATGTACATGTGTAGTCTTATCACCCGATTCAGAGATTCATACTCTTTAGACAGTACGAATATTGGTATGGTTTCCCTTTGGCATGAATCATTTCATGGTCGATTTTGTTATCTGAAGAAGAAGAACTCAACGTTGGTATAGTTTATCTGTGGTGTGAATCCTTTCATGTCTGGTATTATGACTAGACCAAGAAAAACTCTATTCACAGTACTAACATTGGTATGGTTTCTCTTTGGTATGAATCCTTTCATGGTTGATTCTGCTACTTAAATGTGAAAAACTCTTGTGACAGCACGAACATTGGTATGGCTTCTTTTTGGTATGAATCCTTTCATGGCCGATTCTGTTACTTGAAGAAGAAAAAGTCTTATCACAGTGCGAACATTTGTATGGTTTCTCTTTGGTATGAATCCTTACATGGTCCAATCTTTTACTTGAAGAAGAAAAATTCTTGTCACAGTATGAGCATTGATATGGTTTCTCTTTGGTATGAATCCTTTCATGAATGGTCTTGCGACCTAATTGTGAAAAACTCTTATCACAGTATGAACATTGGTATGGTTTCTCTTTGGTATGAATCCTTTCATGGTCGATTCTGTTACCTGAAAAATAAAAACTCTTGTCACAGTAGGAACATTGGTATGGTGTCTCTTTGGTATGAATCCTTTCATGGCTGATTCTGTTACCTGAAGAACAAAAACTCTTGTCACAGTACGAACATTGGTATGGTTTCTCTTTAGTATGAATCCTTTCATGATTGGTCTTACCACCCGATTGAGAGAAACTCTTCTTACAGTACGAACATTGGTATGGTTTCTCTTTGGTATGACTCCTTTCATGAATGGTCTTGCGACCTAATTGTGAGAAACTCTTATCACAGTATGAACATTGGTATGGTTTCTCTTTGATATGAATCCATTCATGTTTGATTCTGTTACTTGAAGAAGAAAACCTCTTATCACAGTGCGAACATTTGTATGGTTTCTCTTTGGTATGAATTCTTTCATGGTCGATTCTTTTACTTGAAGAAAAACTCTTGTCACAGTATGAACATTGATATGGTTTCTCTTTAGTATGAATCCTTTCATGATTGTTCTTAGCACCCGATTGAGAGAAACTCTTCACACAGTACGAACATTGGTATGGTTTTTCTTTGGTATGAATCCTTTCATGAATGATCTTGCTACCTAATTGTGAGAAACTCTTATCACAGTATGAACATTGGTATGGTTTCTCTTTGGTATGAATCCTTTCATGGGCGATTCTGGTACTTGAAGTAGAAAACCTCTTGTCACAATGCGAACATTGGTATTGAGTCTCTTTGGTATGAATCCTTTCATGTTTGATTCTGTTATTTGAAGCGTTAAACCTCTTATCACAGTACGAACATTGGTATGGTTTCTCTTTAGTATGAATCCTTTCATGGCTGGTCTTACCACCCGATTGAGAGAAACTCTTCACACAGTACGAACATTGGTATGGTTTCTCTTTGGTATGACTCCTTTCATGAATGGTCTTGCGACCTAATTGTGAAAAACTCTTGTCACAGTATGAACATTGGTATGGTTTCTCTTTGGTATGACTCCTTTCATGAATGGTCTTGCGACCTAATTGTGAAAAACTCTTGTCACAGTATGAGCATTGGTATGATTTCTCTTTGGTATGAATCCTGTCATGTTCGATTTTGTTACTTGAAGAAGAAAAAGTCTTGTCAGAGTACGAACATTGGTATGGAGACGCCCGTGGAGACGTCTCTTTGGTATGAATCCATTCATGTCTAGTTTTATAACTTGCATAAGAAAAACTCTTATCACAGTATGAACATTGGTATGGTTTCTCTTTCACATCAATTCGTTCATTCCCAATCTTTTCATCTATAACCGCGAAGTTCTATAATATCGCCATCTGATGGATAAATCTTCTAACGAATATCTATGTGGATACCGTTCATGACGCCGTTGATGTATCTTACATCTGTCAAAGCTACTGAAGATTCTATAATTATGATATTTGCAGGCAAACGGCTTCAGTTTAATTCCAATATGGTCTACCATGATGCCGATAAGATCTATGGGAGGGAATACAGAAAAACAAGGCATTTAAACTAATAAGGTCATCTTAAAATGTAATAGGCCAAGTAAAATAATAAACATGTTTCTCGTCCCTGCCCTCACCAGCTTTTTGAGAGTGTTATAAATATTTTTGTTATTTTTCCTATTTCCTCTTTAACTTTGTTTCATCATTTGTTGTGATGAAAAGAGATGTATGTTAGGAAGTGCTTGGGTATCATTTATAAACACAGTCCACACAAGATTTCCAGGCATGGGGATAAGAGCATAAGGAAAAACCAAACAATATATGAGGGCCTCGCCGTTTTTATGATTGACGACAAAGCTTGAACAATGGGAACTTAGCACAGAAATTAATTACACATTGCTGACAAATAACAAATAGTAAGGGCCTCCCTCTCCGAATTTTTAAAAAGTCCGGACGAGAAACACATTATTTTTGTTACTTGTTGGCCTTATGACTAATTAGCAAATTCTATCCACAAATTCGATCGTGGTACATGTAGCAGGAAAAGTTCCCGGGGGGGGGGGGGGGGGGGGGGTGGGGGTATGTGCGGCGGCCAAGACCCCCTTTTCACGACCTGTCAGCAGCTCCGTAAGACCCCCTTTTCATCCACTGGCAGTTCCATAAGACACCCTTTTCATCCATTGGCAGTTCCCCAAATTCAACCAAAAATCATAAAATGTGTGAAAACCTTATGAATTTGAGTTTATGTAGCCTCAAATTTTGCCTAAATTCAGTTCATAAGGCAGAATTTTGCCTAAAATTCAGTTTAAAAGACACAATTTTGTATTTAAGAATTCAGTTCTCTAAGACTTAAGAGTAAGACCCCAATTTCGGCGACCGTTCATCAGTTCCGTAAGCCCCTGTTTTGGTGACCGTTCAGTTCCGTAAGCCCCCTCGGTCCGCAAACCCCTACCAAAATGAATGTCGTCAGTTCCCCCCACCCCCACCCCCCCGGGAAAAAGTAGCTTCAGATCGGCATGTTGAGTCACACACACCTTGCACGGTCCTCTCAAACAGCATAATATGGAGCTTTCGATTTGGGCAACGGACGCTTGTACAACCCGGTAAGATGACACCTCGAGTCATGTGCGCATGTGCGACTTAGCAATCTGTCGGTCGTCCAATTTCTGGGACCCGTCTTCATCTTATTGTCGTAGAAGCATCCGTTGTCCAAATCGAAAGTTCCCTAATGTTTTTTGGCTTAAACCAAGTCATTGAAAAGGTAGTAAGGTATTAAGAGGAACCAGAACTGTGCCCTCTATCATGCGACTAAATGTCTTAATTCTGTTTTCATGTACATAACGGATGGGAATAAGGGACGCACCATTTGATTTTCAGGTGGGGAGGGGGGGCATGGAAGTTGGGGTCGGGCGGAATTTTTTTTCTTTTCGCCGCCACGTTTTTTTTGTTTGTTTTTTTGCAAAGCGGGCAAAGTTGTTTTTTTAAAGGTTTTATTGTTTTTCTTTATATTGAGTTGGGCGAGTCAGATTTTTTTTTTTTTTTACTCAGCAATGGGTCAACTTTTTTCTTCTTTTTCTGGTTGGTGGGCAAAGTTTGCATGTTTCACTATCTGTAAGTTGGTAGGGGGAAAAAAAGAAAGAAAAAAACCCCACCAACGTATGAGTTTCCTGTAGGCTGTACTAGTATCTATCTATCGAGACTAAATCAATTCGAGTCATTGTCAATATCAATGTAGACAACAAATGATGTGGAACACGTCGTGCACCTGTGTTTAGGAATACACTGTAAGTCTGTATATTGAAATTTTTGGTTTTTTTACAATGGCCCAACTATATCTGACTTTGCCACAAAGTTTAGCATTAATTTGAATTGGCGTGGAAGCGGGGTGGTAGTAGTCTACTAGTACTAGTAGTACTATACTATACTTTGTAACTGTCGAATTCCGCGTTTTTCCGCTTTGTAAGTTTTGCATTTTTCTGTGATGTAATTTTCCCCAAGAAAGCTTAACATTTACGATCTATAAGACCAAAATAAACACACTTTTATACTGAGAAAAACACATCATTTTAGATTTTTAGGCTTACCTTATTATTACTTAAAGGCATATTATGTGATCTTTTCCAGAGAGCGCTCTATATTGTTTGTTTTGTTTTATTACGTATCGTTTTTTAATATTTATATTGTTTTATTCAAGACTATTCATACATTTTGTGTTTTGGACGGTTTTTGTGCATTTTTTTCTTCTTTTCATCAAAATGTCGTTTTCCGCGTTTAACCTAAATTCGTGACCTAATACTTTAAAGCTTATAAATATAATATTGATATTAATTAGTAAACCTACCTTTCTTTCTTACAGTGAATACGAATTTTGATTTATACGTCGCGACGTATACGCGTCGAGGATTACGACAGTTTATGTGGTGATTCTTCCCAAGCTGGATTTAAATTGTACAAGCTTCAACCAGGAACTGTCCTGCTACTGGTCCTGCTTCAATTTAACATTCAACAATCGCTCCAGGGAAATCGTTCCGGACGGTGGTGTTTTGTATTTATTTTGTACTCATGTATTGTATACAAATCCGGGATACAAATGGCGCAGTCGGACGTCTTGAGACCCCTAGCTTATTGGAAATTGACTGTCGTAGACTAGTACCTCTCAGCGTGGTTGTTCCTATGGCTATTTCTCGGCGTCAGGCGCCTGACACTCTATTGTTCGAATCGCCGAAAGCATAGACGGACATGAATATACAATGAATAATCATATCAATGAATATACGTCATTTGTGACGTCGAAAATGAAAAGTACCACTACCAGACCATAGTGGACACGAACGGCCGTAATCTTTGAATCTCTCCGTTGATTTCAATGATATTATGTCGGAGTGTTTTACCTAATTTCATACTGACCGGGGGGGGGGCAGTCTTCCCCCCTGCCCCCCTGCCGCCCCCCCCCCCCCCCCCCCCCCCCCCCCCCCCCCACCCCCACCACTGGCTACGCTACTGACTGATGGCTAAAATCCGCTGCATAGTTGATGCCCGGTCGCGGTCGTTGCCATTTTAAGCAATACGGGCATCAACTATGCAGCGGATTTTAGCCGTCAGTTTATAACGACAAGGTCATTTTCATTACACGATTTGGGCGAAAGTGACCGAAAACTCTCGACTTTACCCTACTTTCTGTTCCTTTTTAGCACCTCTCAAATGTTCTTAATTTCTGTTTCCTGTTACAGTACAAACATTGGTATGGTTTCTCTGTGGCATGAATCCTTTCATCTACCTGAATGATAAAAACTCTTGTTACAGTACACACATTGGTATGGTTTCTTTGTGGTATGACTCCATGCAAGGTCTTGCTACCTGAACGATAAAAACTCGTATCACTGTATGAATATCGGTATGGTCTCTCTCTCTTGATGAATCCTTATGTACATAGTACGTCTACTGTGTAGTCTTATCACCAGATTCAGGGTATTGAACTCTTCACACAGTACGGACATTGGTATGTCTGGTTTTATGACCAAACTGAGAAAAACTCTTGTCACAGTACGAACATTGGTATGGTTTCTCTTTGGTATGAATCCTTTCATGAATGGTCTTGTGACCTATTGAGAGAAACTCTTCACACAGTGTGAACATTGGTATGGTTTATCTTTGGTATGAATCCTTTCATGGCCGACTCTGTTACTTGAAGTAGAAAACCTATTGTCACAGTATGAACATTGGTATGGTTTCTCTTTGGTATGAATCCTTTCATGAATGTTCTTTTTACTCGATTGAGAGAAACTCTTGTCACAGTATGAACATTGGAATGGTTTCTCTTTGGTATGAATCCTTTCATGCCTGGTCTTGTGACTTGATTGTGAGAAACTCTTGTTACAGTATGAACAATGGTATGGTTTCTCTTTGGTATGAATCCTTTCATGGTTGATTTTGTTACCTGAAATAGAAAACCTCTTGTCACAGTGCGAACACTGGTATGGTTTCTCTTTGGTATGAATCCTTTCATGATTGTTCTTTTTACTCGAGTGATAGAAACTCTTGTCACAGTATGAACATTGGTATGGTTTCTCTTTGGTATGAATCCTTTCATGATTGTTCTTTTTACTCGAGTGAGAGAAACTCTTGTCACAGTATGAACATTGGAATGGTTTCTCTTTGGTATGAATCCTTTCATGCCTGGTCTTGTGACTTGATTGTGAGAAACTCTTGTTACAGTATGAACAATGGTATGGTTTCTCTTTCGTATGAATCCTTTCATGGTTGATTTTGTTACCTGAAATAGAAAACCTCTTGTCACAGTGCGAACACTGGTATGGTTTCTCTTTGGTATGAATCCTTTCATGATTGTTCTTTTTACTCGAGTGATAGAAACTCTTGTCACAGTATGAACATTGGTATGGTTTCTCTTTGGTATGAATCCTTTCATGATTGTTCTTTTTACTCGAGTGAGAGAAACTCTTGTCACAGTATGAACATTGGAATGGTTTCTCTTTGGTATGAATCCTTTCATGCCTGGTCTTGTGACTTGATTGTGAGAAACTCTTGTTACAGTATGAACAATGGTATGGTTTCTCTTTCGTATGAATCCTTTCATGGTTGATTTTGTTACCTGAAATAGAAAACCTCTTGTCACAGTGCGAACACTGGTATGGTTTCTCTTTGGTATGAATCCTTTCATGACTTGCCTTATAACCCGATAGAGAGAAACTCTTCACACAGTATGAACATTGGTATGGTTTCTCTTTGGTATGAATCCATTCATAGTTGATTCTGTTACCTGAAGTAGAAAACCTCTTGTTACAGTATGAACATTGGTATGGTTTCTCCTTCATATAAATTCGTTTATGTCCAATCTTTTCATCTAACCGAGTGTAAGTTCTATAACGCCATCTGATGGATAAACCTTCCAACCAATATCTATGTGTCTGCCGTTCATGACGCCGTTGATGTATCTTATATCTGTCAAAGCTACTGAAGATTTTATGATTGTGATATTTGCAGGCAAACGGCTTTAGTTTCATTCCAATACGGTCTACCATCATGAACATATGGTGGCGATAAGATCTCTGGGAGGGAATACAGAAAACAATGCATATATATATAAGGTCGCATGTCATAAGGTGGGCATGCTAAAAGGGTGGCGGTGTTGCATTTTTCGGAATGGATTCGTCATTAAAATCTTTTAGCATCACAACCCCTTTGCCTATTGAATTGGTTGATGCATCATTTTAAAGCTGAGAGATGGATCTATAACAGTGTGAAATCTCATTGAAATAGGAGTTTAAGTAACAGAGTAACAGCAGTTTAAATGTGTATAAGTAGGGGTGGCGGCTCAGGCGGTGGCGCGCAATGTATTAGCATAGGGAAATACAAGATTTTCATAGTGTTGATTTGAATAAAATGTTGTATTTTAATAACCTCTCGTCATATCAACCTCATCAATATCTCATTTTAAAGATAAATTTGTAATAAATACAAATTCCTCTAAAAAAGAATTATGATTGCTGTATACCATCACCCCATTAGGGCATGCTGATTTAAGCGATGGTAATTATTAATTAATTGGCTTTACAATTAATTAATAATGTGTTATCATGGATTAAAATGTTTTAAAGAACCATTCAATCATGTAGGACCAATTCAGCAATGCTTTAAAGAAATGCTAGAGCATTTTAAAGTAATTTAATACCTTTGGATAAATAATGTATCAATAGAGGATGTAAAATAAGCTTGAAGCCACTTAGTCAGATCGCTTAATTAACTTAATTTATAACTAATTACTAAAGTGTTTTTCACCATGATGTTACTTATGTATCTATTTATCATGCAGTGGACTCAAACTGGAAATTAACTACTTTTGTAATTTTATTCTGGGTATACCGCATAAATTAAGGTCATAATTAAAATGTAATTAATATGCAAATTACAATTTTTTTAAACCAAATTTCACAGCTCAATTTGTGTATTAATTTGTTAATACAATATATTCTGAATGTATCAGTTTGATACCAACTACTTCAATTGTGTGCTTCTTTTACAATGTAGTACAGCAGGTCCAATTTGAGAAAAACACATTTGAAAATTCTTGTTTACATTGCCAACAATGGACTAATTAACTCTTAATTGGCCGATTTTGCCTTAACGAAAGGGATTTTTAGCCAAAAACTGGTATGAATTATTAGAGTTTGACAATACTAAAACATAAAACAAAATACCTTTTTTGTCAATTTTGATCATGTTAAACACAAATTACACCACCTTGTGACATGGGACCACAAAAGGCCATTTTGAAATGTAATCAGCTATACATTGTGTTAACAATTTTGCAGATGGCATGGTTATTCAAAGCCTTGGTCAGGCTTTAAAATCAATCAAAATAATGCAGTCCGAGATCGTCCATAAGACATCTGGCGTTTCTACACAGAAATCCCCACTTTTTACATAGAGCTGAATACAGCATGCCGCAACATGAGATGGGCTATGTAAGCAACAAAATGAACCTGATGGTATCTCTCTCACAATGTGAAATTAAAATTTGAAGAAGCATAAAATGATAGTCCAATAAATCACTAGTCTATTTTGTGTAAGGTTTCAAAAAAAAAATTAAGCTTAAACACGTAATTGACATTATTGTACACCGGGATTGTACACCTAACTTTCTTTCTTTACATAGGATTCTGATTATATGTTGAGGAATATGAGTTACGACAGCTTTTACGTGGTGATTCTTCTTAAGCTGGGTCGTACAAGCATCAATAATCGCTGGCAGGGAAAATCGTTCCGGATGGCGGTGTTAACCAAAAAATTAAGCTTAAACACGTAGCCTAATTAACATTATTAGTACAACTACCTTTCTTCCTTCGATTTTGATTTATAAATATCTTTAGGATAACAACAGCTTGAACGTGGGGATTCTTCCCAAGCTGGGTTGAAATTGTACAAGTCTCAAAAATCGCTGGCAGGGAAATCGTTCCGGATCGACGGCGGTGTTTTGTATGTTGTTTGTACGGTTTTGAGACCCCTAGCTTATTGAAAAATGACTGCTGTATATAGTATTAGTAGCTAATATGAGATTCTAGGCCGATTATATGGTCCTGGACCATATTATAAGTTAAAAATGTTGACACCGATCGAAGCGGATTTGCAAAACAGAATAAAATTAAACAAACCCGGGCTTGGTGGTAGGGGAAGGCTGGAAATATGAAATAATATGAAATACGTCGTTTTAAACACGGTTTTAAGCTAAACACGCGTCCTACTTAGACTTTAGACACAGCGTTTAGCTATAACTAAACGCAATTCTCGTACATTTGTTTTACTTAAAGGAATGGTCCCGCAAGCACAACATTAAGCATTATTTGTTAGAAAAATAATTATCGAGCCGAAATTACGTAATTATATAGAACAAAACACCGTAGGCCTACTAGTCACAAAAATGAATACAAACTGCCATCACTCAACATGCAATTTTTAAAATTCGCGCCGATCGAAACTCCCGGTGTCGATGACGTCATGGGTATCTGTGCTAAAATTTGCGCATGTGCATTGTATAACTATTACATCATCGACACTGGGACTTTCGATCGCCGCGAATTTTAAAAAGTGCATGTTGAGAGATTGCGGTTTTTATTTGTTTTTGTCATAAGTGTGTTGTTTTGTTCTATATAATTACAAAAGTTGGGCTCGAAAGTTATTTTTCTAACATATAATGCACACTTTTATGCTTGCGGGACACCTCCTTTAAACACGCGCATCAACTCGCCGAAATGTGTCTAACTTTAAACATGGGTACGGGGGTAGTTTAAGGGGGACTTAAGGAAGTTTTTTGTTGAATTTTGTTAGTGCTATAATTATTGAACCATGACTCAAATGTATATAAAAGTATACCTTTTTGGAAAGGAAATGGATCAGAGAATCCAAATTTGGCATCAATTTTGACCCAAAATGTTGATTCTTTGAAAAAATCACAAAAAAACACTTTTTTGACCCAATTTTTTGAACAAAGCTAACAAACATAATTTTGAGTTAAAAATGCCCAAATCACTTGATGATGATGTTAAGACACTAATGAAGGGACGATTTTTTTTTTTTTTTAACCTAATCCAATATTTTTTGAAATTTTGACAAAAAAGTGTAAAAAAAAATAAAAATCCATTTTTTCACGTTTTTTGGCACTTTTTGGTCAAAATTGTCAAAAATATTAGATTAGGTTTTTAAAAAAAAAAATCGTCCCTTCATTAGTATCTTAACATCATTATAAAGTGATTTTGAATTTTTTTACTCAAAATTATTTTTGTTAGCTTTGTTCAAAAAAATGTGGGTCAAAAAAGTGAATTTTGTGATTTTCTCAAAAAATCTACTTTTTTGGTCAAAATTGACGCCAACTTTGGATTCTCTGATCCATTTCCTTTCCAAAAATGTATACTTTTATATGCATTTGATTAATAGTTCAATAATTACAGCACTCACAAAATTCAAAAAATCAAATCAAAAACTTCCTTAAGTCCCCCCTTAAAGCGTGTTTAACTTTAACTGTACCTTGAACATGTTGAATGATCACTCAACCGGTGCAAGCTGATGTGCGGATTGGGTAGTCTTTAAAATTACCGTGTATAAGCAGGGCTAAGGCATTCGGTCGATATCTATGTAACCCATTAGGGCCACAATGAATTGAATACATGTATACAATCAACGCAGGACCAATCTGGGAACGAGATTTGCAGAATATAAAATCGTGTTTTGTTAAACACGTCGTTTAAAGAATAAACACTCGTTTAAGTTAGACACGCGTTTAGTTAAACAAGGTTTTAAGCTAAAACCTAAAACCGTGTTAAGTACGAGAATACGTCCCATAATTTTGTAAACAAGGATTCATTGCGTGGGCCCAAGCTTGTATCAAGGCTAGACTTGACATTAAGTCCTTATTCCAATATAGTAGGAGATAACGTTGAATTATGGTCAGATTTGGGACCATTTACAGTAATTATATAAAGCATGTCCATATAAATCATTGCCACCTACGTGTTTAGGTATGATACATAAATGCACACAGTAATAAAATGTGTGATAAAGAAATAAGCAATAAATGGAACCGGTCGTATTTAGTCATTACAGTAAATTGCAGTGTAATTTGAACTGGCCTGTGATTGGTTCCGTAGTAAAGAACACCGAAATTCATTTGTATTATGTTTAATTGACCATTACAATTGTTCGCGACACAGAGCAGCGCGATACAGCGGGATAAACCCAGTACAGGGTGTCCCATAACAGAATGGGGCAAATTTTAACGTCATTGGTACAGTTGGCTTTCAAATACAGTTGGATTGATTGTAATTGCTCTAACCAATCCAACAATGTGCTTCATCAATCACAGACACTTAATACATACGGGTTGTGGTTGCTATCAACTGAAGATATAACCAAACACTATGGAAATGGGGGTACGGCTGATACCGTGGTTGCTATTTACTGAAGATAGCACCAAACACATTTTACAATTTGCCTTTAATGATAACCGATCATATGTATTAAGTGTCTGTGATCGTTTGCTAATAAATTTCACCCTCACTATACATGCTATATAATAACGCAACCCTGTCAACCAATCATAACAGCTAATTATAACTATTTCCAATTATTCATACGCATCCTTTTGACAGTTTTGCAGACATATCAAATTATCAAGCAATGAACAATTTACTCACATGTGGGGGTCAACGGGTCATGTGAGATTTGAATTTCTAATTGTATAGTAGTGACAGTTTTATCATACTCTAATCTTGGCCTGGTTGTCAACTATTACTAGCCTGCTATGGGTGATAGGGTATATCAAATGCAATATAATGTATCACTTTCATCAGTGCAGTTGGTTTTCTAAAAGTTCATAAATTCATGAAATGTATGTATGTATTGATTCATATTAAGAATTAACGTAATACATTGAATAATGAACATATTAATTAATCAATCATTACGTTTATTAATAAATACAATTGTTAATCAACTTAAATAAATAAATAAATAAATACATTTCTTTAATAAAATTAATTCATAAATTCATCAATGAATAATCAATTATTGATCATTGATTATTGATACTTAATTAATCATTAATGAATCATAATTAGTTATCCATTACTTAATTAGTTGTTTTTGCCCCTGGTTGACTTCGATGTAATAGGTCTTAATCTATTCTTAATTAGATACAAAATATTCCTATTTGGGACCTTTAACTCAAATCATAATCAAAATTCCTTCTATTGTTTATGCTCAATTGTTCAGGGGAGTTTATTTATGTAAACAATCATGTACAGTATAACCATAACAATAGTTGTTTATGGTATAACTATGGCCATAGATCTTTTCTTCTCAAGGATCTATGCCATGACTGAAAGTGCATGTTTTGTTATGACACAATTTTCTTTATGATACTCTTCATTTATTTCTGCTTGCATTCAAACTTAACCCCCTCTAGGCGAGGATTGTGTTTTTAACACTCTTCTTGTTTTGCCGAGACGCCGACGCGTCGCGGCCCCGGGGGGGGGGGGGGGGGGGTACTCGGATTTGGTTTGGTCGGGGGTGTGCCGCTGGAGATTCAAAACCCATACCCATTTTTAGGGGTGATTTTGGAAAAATCGGTACCCATTTTCAGGGGTTTTGCTTCATTTTAGACCAATTTTTCGCAATTTTTCGCGAAAATAGACCGATTTTTCGCAAATTTTCGCGAAAATAGACCTAATTTTTGCAAATTTTCGCGAAAATAGAAAAGAAAATCGCGAAAATAGACCCATTTGTAAAAAGTGACCCCATTATTAGGGATTTCCAGCACAAAACCATACCCCATGTTTAGGGATTTTGTGCCCAAAAAGCTACCCATTAGAGCGGCACACCCCCGTATACCGTCTTGGGTGAGTAAGACGGTATACGGGGGTGTGCCGCGGCCCGGGACATATACTATGTATGCAATACAAATAATTTATAATTCTTAACCACTGTTTTTCAATAGAACGACGGCAATCTAATACAAATAATATACCATCAGCTCCATGACGCGCGATTCATACAATCTATTACAATCATTAGCATTGATTGAACGCTAGATTAATAAAGGCATATTATGTGATCTTTTCCAAGTAGCGCCCTCTATCATTGATTTTTACTATGAAAGCAGATTTTCTTGCAGATTTACATTTTTGATCATAAATCATAAAGATCCTCTAAGTTACAGATCCATTCGATTCCTAATTACTTCAAAATATGGTTTGAAAATAGATTGTACCGCTAGGTACAATCTTTTTTTTTATAATTTTTTTTAATTTTTTTTAAAAAATGTTTAAACATTTCTTAATTAGGACCTAATTAGTTATGCAAATGGAAATTAGACAAAAGCTAACGTACGTTTTTAGATCTTCAAGTGTTCTACCCATGTACCAAGTTACATCATCATAGCTCATCTCATTAGTCCACAAACTTTACTTTGCATATTTCATGCATACATAATTAGCCATAATTAGGACATTACATGGCAACTGGAATTGGAAAAAACAAAGAAAATAAAAGCAAGTTGTTGCCAAAGATGTTGGTATTAGGCCTATGCCTCTTTGACCTACCATATCTCAGCAACCGAATGTCCGATTGAAATAAAATTTTCAGTTCCAGAATCGTTAGACCAAGGGCTAGAACATATTAGATTTTAAAGGAAATCTAAATTTTTCATTTTTAAGGATATGTATCGCATTGCCTAAATAAAATACCGTAGTGTGACTTATAGGCAGTTTGGAGACTTTTTAGACAGTGAAAGTGTTTTATATGTTTGGAAAGGTGATATGTAGTACCAGAGTTTGGATTATAAAAAAGGTAGAGTACTATAGTGAATTTCTAAAAAAAACTGGTAATATTAGGATTATCATAGTCAAATTGCCTAAGTTAGTTTGTTGATGTAAAATAAACAACGCTATATGTTGTTAAAGTCATTTTAGTTGGATACGTAATACCCGTGGCAATCACCGTATCAGTCGTACCCAATTGCAAAATGTGTTAGGTGCTATCTTCAGTAGACAGCACCCACTGATCGGTTATCATTAAAGGCAAATTGTAAAATGTGTTTGGTGCTATCTTCAGTAAATAGCAACCACGGTATCAGCCATACCCCCCATTTCCATAGTGTTTGGTTTTATCTTCAGTTGATAGCAACCACAACCCGTATGTAAGTGTCTGTGATTGATGAAGCACATTGTTGGATTGGTTAGAGCAATTACAATCAATCCAACTATATTTGAAAGCCAACTGTACCAATGACGTTAACATTTGCCCCATTCTGTTATGGGACACCCTGTACTGGATTTATCCCGCTGTATCGCGCTGCTCTGTGTCGCGAACAATTGTAATGGGCAATTAAACATAATACAAATGAATTTCGGTGCTCTTTACTACGGAACCAATCACAGGCCAGTTCAAATTACACTGCAATTTACTGTAATGACTAAATACGACCGGTTCCATTTATTGCTTATTTCTTTATCACACATTTTATTACTGTGTGCATTTATGTATCATACTGTCGCGGGGGCGCGAGCGCTGCTAGATTTACACACGCGTGCGATATCCAAGTGTGCAGAATTGATCAGATCTGACACCACCAAATTTTGTGCGTGGGAAGGGTTTAATTTGGAAACCTTTTATATATTATTAATTAGCCACGCGGGTTCGTTTGCAGGGCAGAACCATGCGTTTTCGGCTCAGTAATGCGAACCAATGACACTGGACGAATACTTAAGTTCACAGTTTATTTTCGCTCTCCTTCTTACAGCATATATATATCACAACGTGGGTTTTATTTTTACAACATCCAAACACAATTACAACTAGCAAAACTTTAATATAAGATTGGGTCAATGGTCAAAGTCTCAACTGTCTTGGTCAAAGGTTTTACAACGGTCCGTCCTACTACTTCTACCACAACCTCAAGTCGACCCTGACTGGGCCTGACCTTGTAACACAAGGTAAACACCTATGGAAGATAAGAGTACGCGTTAATTTCCATACATACAATTTTAATGGTCAAAATCTAATTACCGTTACATAGGACGATATTAACAACTATTTTTAAGTAATTAGACATAGGTGATCTGAAAGCGAGGACTGCCCGTCTATTCCTGCCGAAAGTATCGGCTCTCTTTCGGCATCTCTCTTCCATGTTCGTCCTCTCGGTGCTTGCCCCACACCTGTCAGGTGCTTGCCCAACACATCTCTCTTCCATTTTCGTCCTCTCAGTGCTTGCCCCACACCTGTCAGGTGCTTGCCCCACACATCTCTCTTCCATTTGCGTAGCTGGGATTTTTTTCAGGGGGGGGGGGGGCAAGATTTCTAAAATTTTCGTAAAAGGTTTCCCCCAAAAAAATTCTAATCACTTACCTCGTGAATTTCACGTAAGTTTGGGGGGGGGGGGGGGGGGGGGGGTGGTTAGGTCAAAAAAATTCGCACAGTCAAAAAAAAATTGCACTGTCAAAAATAAAATCGCACAATAAATGTAAGATGAGTGTTTTTGCCTTACCCAACTTTTTAACTCAACCCTCCCCCCATCGATCATTACCATCGCATGGTTTGAGTTTTACATCATATAAATATAAATACAATAACAATATGGGCCTTCGTATGAGTGTTTTATCCTACCCAACTTGTTAACTCAACCCTCCCCCCATCGATCATTACCATCGCATGGGTTGAGTTATGGTTTTACATAATAAAAATATAAATACAATAACAATAGAGGCCTACGTATTACACGCCCTAAGGAGGTAAGTATAATATTAAGCTTCCAGATTTTTCCCTGTTATTAAACGGAGCAACCATAATTATGTCCTAACGATCAATCACTGCGCGCCTTTTCACAAGCTGATTTACACACGCAATCTACACAAGCGGAGCGTAACAAAATAGATCTCAAGGATATTCAGCCGTTTTCAATAATTAGATAATCAAAATACAGCCAAAACCTATAATAAAAGCGATTCCCGCTACAATACCTAAACACGTAGGTTCAATGATTTATATGGACATGCTTTATATAATTACTGTAAATGGTCCCAAATCTGACCATAATTCAACGTTATCTCCTACTATATTGGAATAAGGACTTTATGTCAAGTCTAGCCTTGATACAAGCTTGGGCCCACGCAATGAATCCTTGTTTACAAACTTATGGGACGTATATTCTCGTACTTAACACGGTTTTAGGTTTTAGCTTTAAAACCTTGTTTAACTAAACGCGTGTCTAACTTAAACGAGTGTTTATTCTTTAAACGACGTGTTTAACAAAACACGATTTTATATTCTGCAAATCTCGTTCCCAGATTGGTCCTGCGTTGATTGTATACATGTATTCAATTCATTGTGGCCCTAATGGGTTACATAGATATCGACCGAATGCCTTATCCCTGCTTATACACGGTAATTTTAAAGACTACACAATCCGCACATCAGCTTGCACCGGTTGAGTGATCATTCAAGGTATACAGTTATAAGTTAAACACGCTTTAAACTACCCCCGTACCCATGTTTAAAGTTAGACACATATTTCGGCGAGTTGACGCGCGTGTTTAAGTAAAACAAATGTACGAGAATTGCGTTAAGTTATAGCTAAACGCTGTGTCTAAAGTCTAAGTAGGACGCGTGTTTAGCTCAAAACCGTGTTTAAAACGACGTATTTCATATTATTTCATATTTCCAGCCTTCCCCTACCACCAAGCCCGGGTTTGTTTAATTTTATTCTGTTTTGCAAATCAGCTCGATCGGTGTCAACATTTTTAACTTATAATATGGTCCAGGACCATATCGGCCCAGAATCTCATATTAGCTACTATACTATACAGCAGTCATTTTTCAATAAGCTAGGGGTCTCAAGATGGCACTGGTGCCACTCTTGTGTACAAAACCGTACAAACAACATACAAAACACCGCCGTCGATCCGGAACGATTTCCCTGCCAGCGATTTTTGAGACTTGTACAATTTCAACCCAGCTTGGGAAGAAGAATCCCCACGTTCAAGCTGTTGTTATCCTAAAGATATTTATAAATCAAAATCGAAGGAAGAAAGGTAGTTGCACTATTATAATGTTAATTAGGCTACGTGTTTAAGCTTAATTTTTTGGTTAACACCGCCATCCGGAACGATTTCCCTGCCAGCGATTATTGATGCTTGTACGACCCAGCTTAAGAAGAATCACCACGTAAAAGCTGTCGTAACTCATATTCTTCAACATATAATCAGAATCGTATGTAAAGAAAGAAAGTTAGGTGTACAATCCCGGTGTACAATAATGTCATACGTGTTTAAGCTTCTTTTTTTTTGAAACCTTACACAAAATAGACTAGTGATTTATTGGACTATCATTTTATGCTTCTTCAAATTTTAATTTCACATTGTGAGAGAGATACCACCAGGTTCATTTTGTTGCTTTACATAGCCCATCTCATGTTGCGGCATGCTGTATTCAGCTCTATACATGTAAAAGGTGGGGATTTCTGTGTAGAAACGCCAGATGTCTTATGGACGATCTCGGACTGCATTATTTTGATTGATTTTAAAGCCTGACCAAGGCTTTGAATAACCATGCCATCTGCAAATTTTTTAACACAATGTATAGCTGATTACATTTCAAAATGGCCTTTTGTGGTCCCATCTCACAAGGTGGTGTAATTTGTGTTTAACATGATCAAAATTGACAAAAAAGGTATTTTGTTTTATGTTTTAGTATTGTCAAACTCTAATAATTCATACCAGTTTTTGGCTAAAGATCCCTTTCGTTAAGGCAAAATCTGCCAATTAAGAGTTAATTAGTCCATTGTTGGCAATGTAAACAAGAATTTTCAAATGCGTTTTTCTCAAATTGGACCTGCTGTACTACATTGTAAAAGAAGCACACAATTGAAGTAGTTGGTATCAAACTGATACATTCAGAATATATTGTATTAACATATTAATACACAAATTGAGCTGTGAAATTTGGTTTAAAAAAATTGTAATTTGCATATTAATTACATTTTAATTATGACCTTAATTTATGCGGTATAACCAGAATAAAATTACAAAAGTAGTTAATTTCAAGTTTGAGTCCACTGCATGATAAATAGATACATAAGTAACATTATGGTGAAAAACACTTTTGTAATTAGTTATAAATTAAGTTAATTCAGCGATCTGACTACATGTAAGTGGCTTCAAGCTTATTTTACATCCTCTATTGATACATTATTTATCCAAAGGTATTAAATTACTTTAAATGCTCTAGCATTTCTTTAAAGCATTGCTAAATAGGTCCTACATGATTGAATGTTTCTTTAAAACATTTTAAACCATGATAACACATTATTAATTAATTGTAAAGCCAATTAATTAATAATTACCATCGCTTAAATCAGCATGCCCTATACAGCAATCATAATTCTTTTTTTAGAGGAATTTGTATTTATTACAAATTTATCTTTAAAATGAGATATTGATGAGGTTGATATGACAAGAGGTTATGAAAGTACAAAAAAAAATGTACAACATTTTATTCAAATCAACACTATGAAAATCTTGTATTTCCCTATGCTAATACATTGCGCGCCACCGCCTGAGCCGCCACCCCTACTTATACACATTTAAACTGCTGTTACTCTGTTACTTAAACTCCTATTTCAATGAGATTTCACACTGTTATAGATCCATCTCTCAGCTTTAAAATGATGCATCAACCAATTCAATAGGCAAAGGGGTTGTGATGCTAAAAGATTTTAATGACGAATCCATTCCGAAAAATGTAACACCGCCACCCTTTTAGCATGCCCACCTTATGACATGCGACCTTATATGCATTGTTTTCTGTATTCCCTCCCAGAGATCATATTGCCACCATATGTTCATGATGGTAGACCGTATTGGAATGAAACTAAAGCCGTTTGCCTGCAAATATCACAATCATAAAATCTTCAGTAGCTTTGACAGATATAAGATACATCAACGGCGTCATGAACGGCAGACACATAGATATTGGTTGGAAGGTTTATCCATCAGATGGCGTTATAGAACTTACACTCGGTTAGATGAAAAGATTGGACATAAACGAATTTATATGAAGGAGAAACCATACCAATGTTCACACTGTGTGAAGAGTTTCTCTCAATTAGGTCACAAGACCATTCATGAAAGGATTCATACCAAAGAGAAACCATACCAATGTTCATACTGTGACAAGAGGTTTTCTAATTCAAGTAACAGAATCATTCATGAAAGGATTCATACCACAGAGAAACCATACCAGTGTTCGCACTGTGACAAGAGGTTTTCTACTTCAGGTAACAGAATCAACCATGAAAGGATTCATACCAAAGAGAAACCATACCATTGTTCATACTGTAACAAGAGTTTCTCACAATCAAGTCAAAAGACCAGGCATGAAAGGATTCATACCAAAGAGAAACCATTCCAATGTTCATACTGTGACAAGAGTTTCTCTCAATCGAGTAAAAAGAACAATCATGAAAGGATTCATACCAAAGAGAAACCATACCAATGTTCATACTGTGACAAGAGTTTCTTTCACTCGAGTAAAAAGAACAATCATGAAAGGATTCATACCAAAGAGAAACCATACCAGTGTTCGCACTGTGACAAGAGGTTTTCTATTTCAGGTAACAAAATCAACCATGAAAGGATTCACACGAAAGAGAAACCATACCATTGTTCATACTGTAACAAGCGTTTCTCACAATCAAGTCACAAGACCGGGCATGAAAGGATTCATACCAAAGAGAAACCATTCCAATGTTCATACTGTGACAAGAGTTTCTCTCAATCGAGTAAAAAGAACATTCATGAAAGGATTCATACCAAAGATAAACCATACCAGTGTTCGCACTGTGACAAGAGGTTTTCTACTTCAGGTAACAGAATCAACCATGAAAGGATTCATACCAAAGAGAAACCATACCATTGTTCATACTGTAACAAGAGTTTCTCACAATCAAGTCACAAGACCAGTCATGAAAGGATTCATACCAACGAGAAACCATACCAATGTTCACACTGTGTGAAGAGTTTCTCTCAATTAGGTCACAAGACCATTCATGAAAGGATTCATACCAAAGAGAAACCATACCAATGTTCGTACTGTGACAAGAGTTTTTCTCTAGCTAGTCATACAATCAGTCATGAAAGGATTCATACTAAAGAGAAACCATAAGAGAAACCATACCAATGTTCGTACTGTGACAAGAGTTTTTCTCAGTTTGGTCATAAAACCAGACATGAAAGGATTCATACCATAGAGAAACAATACCAATGTTAGAGTTTTTCGAATGCTGATAACAGAATCGACCATGTTAGGATTCATTCCAAAGAGAAACCATACAAATGTCCGTACTGTGTGAAGAGTTCAATACCCTGAATCTGGTGATAAGACTACACATGTAGACGTACTATGTACATAAGGGGCGATATCCAAACTCTACAGTGATTTTAAATCATTTTTCTATCGATTTTACAACGATATTCCAACGGTATTTCGTTCTATTGTTAAAAGCATCGGAAAAAGATCGGTGATTAACTAGAAACCTCTCTACTTATCTGGCGTTAACAATAGAACTATTGTAGTACTCTCGATGACTCAATTAGTGAAGCAGACACATCAAAGCGCGAGGAAGGTTGTGTTATATTCTTTAAGAAATACTATTTATAAGCTTTTTAAATCCGATCATAAAATGTTTACGTTCACCGCCGATCAATGTATCTGGTCGTCTAGAAATATGAATTCAGCTACCGCTCCATCACTCTATTCATCTATTGTTTGGCGCAGTATTGCCAAGATCTTGTGAAAGTAGCCCATTTCCCCCTTCATTCCATTGAAATCAATGCTGAAAACATTTTGGCGATAGGTCACGTAACATATTTGTACAATAATAATAATAATAATAATAATAATAATAATCAGTATTTATATAGCGCCTTTTCCAAATGGCTCACAATGGATCGGTGATGACGGAGGGGGCGTAATATATTGACCATCGTGTTTGGAAGTATTATACAATATAATACCTATGTATTATACAATATATAATCCAAGTCATTAGTTTAGAGAGGATATTGTTTCCGACTTTTGTCCTTTCGATTTTAGCCTCCGATTTAAGAGATATTTGTATTTTGAACCCTATGTAATGTTTTTCTTCAAAACGTTTATGTATAGGCCTTCATTAGCTCAAACGTCAAAGCGCCGGCTTCACAATCATGAGGTCAGTGGTTCGATCGAATCCTGCGGATGGGGATGGTTTTCTTTTCTGTTTTGTTATTACACTGTTTGTTTTTATAAATTGACAGGATTGCTTATCGTTCGCTATATTTATTGAATGTTGAATGATATTTTTTTCTTTTGCAATTTCACTGCGATAAAGAATGTCCTGTAAATATAATTGTGTTTACTACTCCTAGGCCTACATTGAATGGCCCCTAGCTAGTCTATGAACATGATCTGCAAAGGCCAATTGTTATGTAAATAAGAAGCCAGTCGGCTCATGTCCTTGAATCGATTTTCCTATTTCCTACACCACCGAAACATTATTTCAATAATAATAATACAGGCACATTGATTTGTATTACATAACGGCTGGCATTTACTTTACAAGTTTAGCTCAATCGATAATAACACACAACGAGTTTCTATTGTATTGGCATGTTGCATAGGAGTAGGACAGTTCGGTGGTATACCGCGGTTCATTCACATTTAATGATTCCTTGCACACTAAACAGTCAGTGGAAAATTAAAATGAAATCGTAAATAATTCCACATTCCAAAATAAACTATAATTGAACAATAATGAATAATTATACGAAATGATAAACAATATCGAAAACTAATAAAAATGTATATAAACGATTAAAATAAAATTTCAAGACGTGATAGGAGTCGAACCCACGACCTCCGGTTTACTAGTCCAATGCTCTACCGCTGAGCCAACTATACGCTATGTGAACGCAATAACAAACAACAGTAATATGGTTCAACATACCACTCTTCTCTAAATTGGATGTTTAAAATGCTTTATATTTCTTAATCTTTGTAGTTTTAAGATAGTTTCTCGTTCAAAAGTTGATTATTTAGTGTTAAAGAAAGTAATTCTGATTTAAATGTAACGAATAACACTACTTTTTGAAACAATTCTAGATATATTATATTTCGTTTGTACAGCATTTTGTCGATTTATGTGCACACTTTTACGACTTAGTATTGCATCATGGGCTTTTTGCCGGGCACGCGAGGACTTAGGAGCGAAGCGAGTCATGTGATTTTTGTCCAGGACAAACACTTGATATGTACACGCCCCTTTAAGAATCGGTTCACAAAGTACGGGATTTGTTATTCGTTAAATCTAATAAATCATAGACTCATTTTATAGACAACAACACCGTGTTGAAAAACCCGTGTGTATTTAGGGAATAGTTGAATGAGAACTATATTTGGGTATAAAGCGCTGAGGATTTCAAGAAAACCGCAATAGCTCAGTTGGTTTAAGATTAGGACTCTCAATAGTCAGCAGGCCGTACGTTCGAATCTTTGTGGCGGTTTATATTCCTTGTGCTCTATACTTAGAGGGGTGGAGTCTGGGTAGAGGTCGGTTAGGGATTTAAGTATGCCGAAATATAATATTTATTCTTAAATAGTCTAAAAACGCAGAAAAATGACACTATTTAGGGGAGTAAGATTCATAATGCTACTTGATTACACACATTATGCCTATACCAGAAAACAATAACACGTTGTATGTTTAATGGCTCCCATAGGCCTATTGTTTAGTATTCAATGATAACATTATCCATGCTTGTACCAGGGAGGTGTCATTGACACCTCCCTGCTTGTACTGCTTACTCTAAAATCATCCACGGCTGAACAATAGTCTTTAAAGGCCACATCAAGGATGATTATTCTTATGACGTTAACGAGTGGATTACGATAAGCCTAGCAATGAATAGGCGGCTACAAACATATCGTTTGAGTCGGGGTTTGAGGAGTGTCGCGATTAGCCTCTATCACCTGCCATGATAAAACCTGGCACTTGTACCCCGGGGGGGGGGGGGGGCACTCAACTTTTTTGGGGGTAGGGGTGTGCCGCCCACCCAAAAAGGGGGCTAAAGAACTGAACTGAGTGGATTTTATGACGAAAAATAGGGTCTTAGGAACTGATTTTTTTCCCCCAAAAAATAGGTCTTGAGAACTAGCCTATAGTTCAATTTTCGATTTATTTTGGTTTAAGAACGCAAAATTTTCGGAAAATTGGGGCTTTGGAACACAAAATTGGTGCTTTGGAACGCAAAATTAAGCGATTTTTGAATTTTCAATGAAAATGGGGTCTTAAGAACTGATGCAGGCTCAAAAGGGGGGGTGTCATAAGAACTAGCAGCAGAGGGTGAAAAAGGGGGTCTTCAGCGCGGCACCTAACTATACCCTTTTCAAATGTCAGTGCCCCCCCCCCCCCCGGGACTTGTACTAGAAACCCGATAGGTGCACTTATAAAACTCGCCCATTGCTGGTGTGTTGGATTTCGATCACGACAGGAGCATGCGCAGATGCGATTTTTGTGTAAGTGGTCTGTGATTTTGTCAATATTATATTTTACTGTGATTTGTCGATCTGCATTAAATGCAAAAAGTAACAACGCCCCCGGCTGGACTCGAACCACCAACCTTTCGGTTAACAGCCGAACGCGCTAACCAATTGCGCCACGGAGGTGATTATTTACTAGGCTGTTTTGGTTTGTCATGTTCACCCGTACACTTCCCCGTACACTTTCTTGCAAAGTCGGGCATCGTTTTTTCTCAAATGTTGCCTGCATATTGCCGTTGCTGTCGCCTTTAATACATGTGCTGTCAGTTGAACTTGGAACCAGCGTTTAATTTGAACTGTCTATTTTCAATAAAAAAATACTCCAATACGGGAAAAAATTCACAAAAGCTCACAGACAACAAATAAGAACATCATTTTACTCGACCTAGAATTTCAATCAACGTATTTCAATCATCGGGAAAACCCGATGATGCGAGTGACGTCATTTAATGAGCTCATTAGCATAATTTATGTCCGTGAAATGTACAATACAGTTTTATAAGTGAGGTGTACAATCTGGCAAATGGGTCGCTCTCTACGTCACAACAGGGATCGGGTGAACACTGGTCAGCTTAATAATACAATCTTCCTCGCGCTTTCATGTGTCTGCTTCACTAATTGGGCCATCGAGAGTACTACAATAGTTTTATTGTTAACGCCAGATAAGTAGAGAGGTTTCTAGTTAATCACCGATCTTTTTCCGATGCTTTTAACAATAGAACGAAATACCGTTGGAATATCGTTGTAAAATCGATAGAAAAATGATTTAAAATCACTGTAGAGTTTGGATATCGCCCCTAAGGATTCATCAAAGAGAGACCATACCGATATTCATACAGTGATACGAGTTTTTATCGTTCAGGTAGCAAGACCTTGCATGGAGTCATACCACAAAGAAACCATACCAATGTGTGTACTGTAACAAGAGTTTTTATCATTCAGGTAGATGAAAGGATTCATGCCACAGAGAAACCATACCAATGTTTGTACTGTAACAGGAAATTATGTGATCTTTTCCAGAGAGCGCCCTCTATTCATGATTTTTTTTAGAAAGTAGATTTTCTTGCAGATTTACATTTCCGATCATAAATCATACATACATTCCAAGTTACAGAGCGATACGATTCCTAATTACCTCAAAATCATGGTTTTAGAGTGAATTTAGAGTGAAAAATATAAACTCTAAAACCATGATTTTGAAGTAATTAAGAATCGTATCGCCCTGTAACTTGGAATGCCTGCATGATTTATGATCAGAAATGTAAATCTGCAAGAAAATCTGCTTTCTATTTTTTTTTCGATGTTGAGGGCGTTCCCTGGAAAGATCACATAATATACCTTTAAGAACATTTGAGAGGTGCTAAAAAGGAACAGAAAGTAGGGTAAAGTCGAGAGTTTTCGGTATTGCTTAAAACGACCGGGCATCAACTATGCAGCGGATTTTAGCCGTCAGTTTATAACGACAAGGTCATTTTCATTACACGATTTGGGCGAAAGTGACCAAAACTAGGCGATGAAGTACGTCTTATCTGCATGCCGCCTATTTTCGGTCACTTTCGCTCAAATCGTGTAATTGCATCGGTATTGCTTAAAATGGCAACGACCGATGCAATTACACGATGTGAGCGAAAGTGACCGAAAATAGGCGGCATGCAGATAAGACGTACTTCATCGCCGGTCCGGTTTTGCTAGCCAATCCAGACGTAACTTGCCGTAGTTATTTCATTGTGTGGCCATATTGTGTACATACACCATAGTGTTTGCTAACATCTGTAGACTATTTTATGCTACATTTTGTTTGGATTGACGACTCGGAGTAGGAAAAAACTAACTGTAAAGAACGACGGTAGCGCGGGCGTCTAAAACGCTAACGGGTCAACCATAGCTATTGAACAGACAGCAGAGCAATCACCCGTGGCGAAACCAAGTACTGCCTACGCAACGTGAACACTTGAGTCAGGCGGGATCTACTAAAGTGCTCAACAAAAGCAAGTCGTACACTTTGTTTAGATCATTTAAAGTAACTTTCAATTATTTTTTTACCAAACAGGCTAGATAGACATTTGAATGGATCTTTTCGGCACATTTTGACATAACACCTAACAACAAAGATAAACCATGATTAGCACCATTTATAGAATCAAAAGTCACATTTTCAATACACAAAACCATTGCTAACAAGCACATACGCCGTATCAGTCCCGTGTTGATCACTGCACGTTTCCCCTCAATGGGCGGTCAATCCTGGTTATAGTAATGTCACACACGGTGTGAACCTCACACACGCCCATTTTCCTCCCGCGTAGTGTATTGAAAATGTGACTAATTTTCTTTAAATGGCGCTAATCATGGTTTATCTTTGTTGCTATACGTTATGTTTGGTATCAAAATGTGTCCAAAATATCCATCCAAATGTCTATTTAGCTTGTTTGGTAAAAACATAATCAAAAGTTACTTTAAATGACCTAAACAAAGTGTACGACTTTCTTTTGTTGAGCACTTTATATGGTTTGAGCTGGACTAACCTTAGGTAAGTCGAGCCAAGCCGGACCAATACCTTACGTTAGTCAGAATGGACACCATCTGGACTAACTTAAAGCTAGTCGATCGACTAGCCTAAACTAGTCCAACTTAGGACGGATTAACATTAAACTAGTCGAGCTTCAAGCTAGTCCAGCAGGCTAAAGCTAGTCAAAATGGACACCATCTAGAAAATTATATTCAAATTATTGGGGGGTTTTTGTCGTTGAGAGGTCTCCCCATAACAATATTTGACAAGCTATGCGACAGAAGAATGAATTTCATTTGTTAGCCTCAACAAATCTCTTGCTATGAATCAACGCTTTTGACAACTATGTGCTTTCAATTTTGTACCTTTTTCCAAAACTTGTTTTGTCAATTTTACTCTAGTAGAAGAATATTAAGCCCAGCATTGAAATTGCATGTCATTATATAAAGATAACTTTATATGCTATTCTTAATGGTATTATTCTTGGATAACGCCGTTCACGTGTATGCCAGTTATGGGATTGAAACAAAGATAAAACAATTGAAACTGACATAAATCATGTAGCTGTTGCAGAAACTTTATTTGTTTTATCAATTTTAATACGAAAAAATGATTTAAACCATACATTTAGGCTGAATTTCCCAATATTGACCGTCAAACAGTGGTCAAATATTTAATTTTCACTTTAAATGTTTTATATATAGCTTGCATTTTCGTTTAAAAGGGGTATGTACCATTACATTAACTATTGTATTAAATTACATGCACACTGCATCGCATATTGTGAAGTTGTTCTCTTTTTTTGATTGATATGGATATTTTAGGGTAAATTCCGTTATCCCTGTGAACAGCGTTATCCATGGTTATCCCGACATACACACGCGAAATAAGCCTGACGAAAACACATGCTCAATACTTGCTAAATAGAGCGATTTGGCTATGTGTAGCGCGGTAGTAAACACTCATATATATATGTGGACTATGAGCCATATATTTACACTTACAGCATATTCTAGAAGAAACCGTTTGGTTCACAAAGTGAAATGCGTTATATAGAACACAAAAGAAGAAGCAAACTCACTGTTTTCAATGTTTCGCTGCTGTATCTAGACTTCTCAAAGATTTTCCAAAGAAGAAAGATTGTGCTCTTGCAATATTTTCTTCAAATGAGGGTGATAACACTTTACCATGTTTACAGGATAACGCCGTTCACGATAACGCCTTTTACGTTTTCATCCCTTTTCGGACCTTCTGCTAGCCATAGGCCTATGGTTGCATTTCTATTTTTTTTCGACACAAATGGTGAGAAAAACATTGGACCTATAATATATTACCTTTTATACGGTAACAGAATACCTACTTTACCGAGAAATATCGATCACGGAGTTCACAAGCTTAAAATAGTCGTTTGAAATACTGAACTTCAACATGTTTTATAGCCCAAATGATGCGCCAGAGACTTTCGAGGTGATATAATTTTAATAGCGTGGTGGGTTTGCTAGGGGATTGTTCATAAACGATTGCAAATTTAGTACATTCAGTTTATGTTGGAACGCTAGCTGTGCGGATATCGGAAATTACACACATTTCGTGGAAAGTTCATTTGATATTAAAAGTGCACGTTAAGATTAATGTAGGCAGAACTAAATGCCTTTATATTTTGGTTTGATACGTTTGCTACATTTACTCGTACCAAAATATTACAAAAACTTGAATTGAGAATTAAATTCAGCAGCATATTGAGACATCGAGCTGTGGAAACAGTGTTTTGGTGGTTTTGAGGGCCTTTCAGTACAAATATGAACCTGATAATGTCATTTAAAGTATGGCAAACCATGGTGTTCTGAGTAGAACTCATCGAGATTTACCATAATATTAATAAACATTTGTGATATATACTTGCAGTAAGAATTCCCGGATCAAAGAATGATAAAAACCCAAGTGGTCCCATTTTTTGTGGAATGGCCCGTATAGGCTTTTTAAGCCTGGCCCGAGCAATTTGCTTGAGTCTGGTCCCTTCAGGACCCAAGCGTGTGTCTGTACGGACCGACCGTGTAAACAAACAAACAAACAAACTAAACTGTACGAGAATTGCGTTCAGTTAAACGCTGTGTCTAAAGTCAAAGTTAGACGCGTGTTTTAGCTTAAAACCACGTTTAACTACGTACGAGAATACGGCCCTATATTTCCATCCTTCCCCTACCCGGGTTTGTTTCATTTTATTCTGTTTTGCAATTCGGCTTCTCGGTGTCAAAATTCTTAACTGCTTAAAGTTGAATATGATCCTAGTGGATAGTTATCATTGGAAAGCGTAGAACAACTAGAATACGAGAATATTGTGTAACTTTTTTTTAAAGGATTGAGCAAGCCACAATACCAATTTAATTTTTTTTTTTGTAGCCCCCCCCCCCCCCCCAACTTTTCTGTAAAAAGAATCAAAGATCTTATAAATTAGGCGACCACCGATGACGTCAGGAGTGGGACCAAATTCCGAGACTCCCATCGCATTTCAAAGAAACCATAGAGAGTATCCACATCACTCATGCATGCATGCCCATAACAAAAGCTCATCGTTCCCGTATGAGTATTCGTTGTTCAGATCAATTCAATGCACGATCTCTTATACACGCTTCACTGGTCAAGAATTACATATATGGCTATGTGTTTTGAACTCACCACCCAAAAAGGGTGGTGGCGTTGCATTTTTGGTGACGAATCATCCATCTCTCTGTATTAACTCAACAATTAATTGAATGTGGTAGAGCTATGGTTGAGTTGTCATGTGAAAGCCTATTTATCTAGCTGCATTGTGTGAATAAATCAGTTATTTCTATTATAACTGTTTGGCTGAGATATGATTGATTATTATTTTGAAAGTCAAGGGTGGTGGCGGTGGCGGCGCTATGTACAATCTCTATGGGGTAGAAAATGTTCCCAATTCTACGTTCAATTTAAAATAACTCCTCATCCCTGTATGGTTACAAACATGATTTTGCTCTCATTTTATAGATTATTTTATATTATATAAGGTAAAACTGTTTCAATAAACGTGACAACTGATATGTAACAATTGTAATCATGAGTCGATTGCATTGTCCTTGGCTTTTTCCCTATTCGCTACACAGTGAACTTGCCCTAATTCATCGGTTTTACATACACGACTATAACACAAAAAGTATTCAACCGATGATAGCAAAATTATACATTTTTTAGAAAGCTCTCAAATAGGGGAATTCAAAAATGCCGTTTAAATCAGGATAGGGTGCATACCCTAAAAATATACTTGTAAACGTTTGCGCTCATTTACTTCTCGATATAGTATATTTCAACAAGTTACCATTGACAACCATTATATTCTGATGAGTAATTGCATGAGGAACTAATATGCACAGTAAAAATTATGATTGGGATAGGTATGAAAATATTATTGAGCTTAAATCAAAATATGATAAAATCGATATTCTTTTAACATTCTTAGTCACAACATGTTACCATAAGGTCCTATCTAGATTCACATAGCATATTTGGATTTCCTTTAGAAAATATATACTTTGTATGTGCATGGACTTATAGTTATTGCGATATGCTAATTCGAATCTCAGATGGTGTAAAATGTAAAACATTTGGCGGGTTATTTGAATTGAATGGGTATCCATTCAACATGCGTGTCGGTCACACAGATTATGTGATGTTATGACTCCATAGCCGACTCTTTTATATTTCTGAAATTTTGAAATATACTTTAGTTCCAGCAAATATGGTCGACACATGGGTGCTCTCTATTAATTACGTTAGGGCAATGAACACATTTGTTTAAAATGATCGCGTCATTGAAGAAGTCATAAGTGATTTGTTTTGGTTTTATTTGATTTATATACCACTGATTTTTATTTGATGGATGGATACAAGTTGACACCTTCCAAAACGGATTGCATGGCAGTGAGCTTATTTACATTCAGATATGAAGAGGTATTTTGCAAAAGGGCTATGGTGCATTTTTTCAAAAAATGAGTTTGATATAGAAATGTATAGGGAAAAATCATATGTTTCAAGGGAACAAAGTCATTTTTTTCAAAAAGACCTACATCTCATTGTAAACAGCCATTGAAATTGTTGTTTTGTTGCAAAAGGGCCTGTATCCAGAATTATATCGGGATACAGGCCCTTTTGCAACAAAACAACAACTTCAATGGCTGTTTACAATGAGATGTAGGTATTTTTGAAAAAAATGACTTTATTTCCTTGAAACATATGATTGTGACCTATACATTTCAATATCAAACTTATTTATTTTCAATGATTAAAATAAATGATTTTTTGTGTGTGGTATTTTTTCTTTATGTACAAACAGATGGAGTTTTGTTGCAAAAGGGCCTACATCCAAATTTTCAAAAAATGTAAACATGATTTAAAAAAAAATTAAAACTAGCACATTTAAAATTTATATCAATTTCAATTAGTATGTAGTGTACCTCTTTCATAATCCATTCAGTTTTTCGGGTGTCTACTAACCTAAGACCTAAGACCTAAGACCCAAGACCTAAGACCCAAAACCTAAGACCCAAAACCTAAGACCCAAAAACTAAGACCCAAAACCTAAGACCCAAAACCTAAGACCCAAAAACTAAGACCCAAAACCTAAGACCCAAAAACTAAGACCCCCTCCCAAATGTCCTAAAAATCAGTTTTAAATACACGAGGATAGTTGATAAGTTGTTTAGAGAGGATGACGGATCATTTGAATCCATTTTGGCGCCAAAAATCCAAGGGTCTTAGGTTAGTAGTTGAGAGGGGGGTAAACTACTAACCTAAGACCCCCTCCCAAATGTCCTAAAAATCAGTTTTATATACACGAGGATAGTTGATAAGTTGTTTGGAGAGGATGACGGATCATTTGAATCCATTTTGGAGCCAAAAATCCAAGGGTCTTAGGTTAGTAGTTGAGAGGGGGGTAAACTACTAACCTAAGACCCCCTCCCAAATGTCCTAAAAATCAGTTTTATATACACGAGGATAGTTGATAAGTTGTTTGGAGAGGATGACGGATCATTTGAATCCATTTTGGAGCCAAAAATCCAAGAGTCTTAGGTTAGTAGTTGAGAGGGGGGTAAACTACTAACCTAAGACCCCCTCCCAAATGTCCTAAAAATCAGTTTTATATACACGAGGATAGTTGATAAGTTGTTTAGAGAGGATGACGGATCATTTGAATCCATTTTGGCGCCAAAAATCCAAGGGTCTTAGGTTAGTAGTTGAGAGGGGGGTAAACTACTAACCTAAGACCCCCTCCCAAATGTCCTAAAAATCAGTTTTATATACACGAGGATAGTTGATAAGTTGTTTGGAGAGGATGACGGATCATTTGAATCCATTTTGGCGCCAAAAATCCAAGGGTCTTAGGTTAGTAGTTGAGAGGGGGGTAAACTACTAACCTAAGACCCCCTCCCAAATGTCCTAAAAATCAGTTTTATATACACGAGGATAGTTGATAAGTTGTTTGGAGAGGATGACGGATCATTTGAATCCATTTTGGCGCCAAAAATCCAAGGGTCTTAGGTTAGTAGTTGAGAGGGGGGTAAACTACTAACCTAAGACCCCCTCCCAAATGTCCTAAAAATCAGTTTTATATACACGAGGATAGTTGATAAGTTGTTTGGAGAGGATGACGGATCATTTGAATCCATTTTGGCGCCAAAAATCCAAGGGTCTTAGGTTAGTAGTTGAGAGGGGGGTAAACTACTAACCTAAGACCCCCTCCCAAATGTCCTAAAAATCAGTTTTATATACACGAGGATAGTTGATAAGTTGTTTGGAGAGGATGACGGATCATTTGAATCCATTTTGGAGCCAAAAATCCAAGGGTCTTAGGTTAGTAGTTGAGAGGGGGGTAAACTACTAACCTAAGACCCCCTCCCAAATGTCCTAAAAATCAGTTTTATATACACGAGGATAGTTGATAAGTTGTTTAGAGAGGATGACGGATCATTTGAATCCATTTTGGCGCCAAAAATCCAAGGGTCTTAGGTTAGTAGTTGAGAGGGGGGTAAACTACTAACCTAAGACCCCCTCCCAAATGTCCTAAAAATCAGTTTTATATACACGAGGATAGTTGATAAGTTGTTTGGAGAGGATGACGGATCATTTGAATCCATTTTGGCGCCAAAAATCCAAGGGTCTTAGGTTAGTAGTTGAGAGGGGGGTAAACTACTAACCTAAGACCCCCTCCCAAATGTCCTAAAAATCAGTTTTATATACACGAGGATAGTTGATAAGTTGTTTGGAGAGGATGACGGATCATTTGAATCCATTTTGGCGCCAAAAATCCAAGGGTCTTAGGTTAGTAGTTGAGAGGGGGGTAAACTACTAACCTAAGACCCCCTCCCAAATGTCCTAAAAATCAGTTTTATATACACGAGGATAGTTGATAAGTTGTTTGGAGAGGATGACGGATCATTTGAATCCATTTTGGCGCCAAAAATCCAAGGGTCTTAGGTTAGTAGTTGAGAGGGGGGTAAACTACTAACCTAAGACCCCCTCCCAAATGTCCTAAAAATCAGTTTTATATACACGAGGATAGTTGATAAGTTGTTTGGAGAGGATGACGGATCATTTGAATCCATTTTGGAGCCAAAAATCCAAGGGTCTTAGGTTAGTAGTTGAGAGGGGGGTAAACTACTAACCTAAGACCCCCTCCCAAATGTCCTAAAAATCAGTTTTATATACACGAGGATAGTTGATAAGTTGTTTAGAGAGGATGACGGATCATTTGAATCCATTTTGGCGCCAAAAATCCAAGGGTCTTAGGTTAGTAGTTGAGAGGGGGGTAAACTACTAACCTAAGACCCCCTCCCAAATGTCCTAAAAATCAGTTTTATATACACGAGGATAGTTGATAAGTTGTTTGGAGAGGATGACGGATCATTTGAATCCATTTTGGCGCCAAAAATCCAAGGGTCTTAGGTTAGTAGTTGAGAGGGGGGTAAACTACTAACCTAAGACCCCCTCCCAAATGTCCTAAAAATCAGTTTTATATACACGAGGATAGTTGATAAGTTGTTTGGAGAGGATGACGGATCATTTGAATCCATTTTGGCGCCAAAAATCCAAGGGTCTTAGGTTAGTAGTTGAGAGGGGGGTAAACTACTAACCTAAGACCCCCTCCCAAATGTCCTAAAAATCAGTTTTATATACACGAGGATAGTTGATAAGTTGTTTGGAGAGGATGACGGATCATTTGAATCCATTTTGGCGCCAAAAATCCAAGGGTCTTAGGTTAGTAGTTGAGAGGGGGGTAAACTACTAACCTAAGACCCCCTCCCAAATGTCCTAAAAATCAGTTTTATATACACGAGGATAGTTGATAAGTTGTTTGGAGAGGATGACGGATCATTTGAATCCATTTTGGAGCCAAAAATCCAAGGGTCTTAGGTTAGTAGTTGAGAGGGGGGTAAACTACTAACCTAAGACCCCCTCCCAAATGTCCTAAAAATCAGTTTTATATACACGAGGATAGTTGATAAGTTGTTTGGAGAGGATGACGGATCATTTGAATCCATTTTGGAGCCAAAAATCCAAGGGTCTTAGGTTAGTAGTTGAGAGGGGGGTAAACTACTAACCTAAGACCCCCTCCCAAATGTCCTAAAAATCAGTTTTATATACACGAGGATAGTTGATAAGTTGTTTAGAGAGGATGACGGATCATTTGAATCCATTTTGGCGCCAAAAATCCAAGGGTCTTAGGTTAGTAGTTGAGAGGGGGGTAAACTACTAACCTAAGACCCCCTCCCAAATGTCCTAAAAATCAGTTTTATATACACGAGGATAGTTGATAAGTTGTTTGGAGAGGATGACGGATCATTTGAATCCATTTTGGCGCCAAAAATCCAAGGGTCTTAGGTTAGTAGTTGAGAGGGGGGTAAACTACTAACCTAAGACCCCCTCCCAAATGTCCTAAAAATCAGTTTTATATACACGAGGATAGTTGATAAGTTGTTTGGAGAGGATGACGGATCATTTGAATCCATTTTGGCGCCAAAAATCCAAGGGTCTTAGGTTAGTAGTTGAGAGGGGGGTAAACTACTAACCTAAGACCCCCTCCCAAATGTCCTAAAAATCAGTTTTATATACACGAGGATAGTTGATAAGTTGTTTGTAGAGGATGACGGATCATTTGAATCCATTTTGGCGCCAAAAATCCAAGGGTCTTAGGTTAGTAGTTGAGAGGGGGGTAAACTACTAACCTAAGACCCCCTCCCAAATGTCCTAAAAATCAGTTTTATATACACGAGGATAGTTGATAAGTTGTTTGGAGAGGATGACGGATCATTTGAATCCATTTTGGAGCCAAAAATCCAAGGGTCTTAGGTTAGTAGTTGAGAGGGGGGTAAACTACTAACCTAAGACCCCCTCCCAAATGTCCTAAAAATCAGTTTTATATACACGAGGATAGTTGATAAGTTGTTTGGAGAGGATGACGGATCATTTGAATCCATTTTGGAGCCAAAAATCCAAGGGTCTTAGGTTAGTAGTTGAGAGGGGGGTAAACTACTAACCTAAGACCCCCTCCCAAATGTCCTAAAAATCAGTTTTATATACACGAGGATAGTTGATAAGTTGTTTGGAGAGGATGACGGATCATTTGAATCCATTTTGGCGCCAAAAATCCAAGGGTCTTAGGTTAGTAGTTGAGAGGGGGGTAAACTACTAACCTAAGACCCCCTCCCAAATGTCCTAAAAATCAGTTTTATATACACGAGGATAGTTGATAAGTTGTTTAGAGAGGATGACGGATCATTTGAATCCATTTTGGCGCCAAAAATCCAAGGGTCTTAGGTTAGTAGTTGAGAGGGGGGTAAACTACTAACCTAAGACCCCCTCCCAAATGTCCTAAAAATCAGTTTTATATACACGAGGATAGTTGATAAGTTGTTTGGAGAGGATGACGGATCATTTGAATCCATTTTGGCGCCAAAAATCCAAGGGTCTTAGGTTAGTAGTTGAGAGGGGGGTAAACTACTAACCTAAGACCCCCTCCCAAATGTCCTAAAAATCAGTTTTATATACACGAGGATAGTTGATAAGTTGTTTGGAGAGGATGACGGATCATTTGAATCCATTTTGAAGCCAAAAAACCAAGGGTCTTAGGTTAGTAGTTGAGAGGGGGGTAAACTACTAACCTAAGTCCCCTCCCAAATGTCCTAAAAATCAGTTTTATATACACGAGGATAGTTGATAAGTTGTTTGGAGAGGATGACGGATCATTTGAATCCATTTTGGAGCCAAAAATCCAAGGGTCTTAGGTTAGTAGTTGAGAGGGGGGTAAACTACTAACCTAAGACCCCCTCCCAAATGTCCTAAAATTCAGTTTTATATACACGAGGATAGTTGATAAGTTGTTTGGAGAGGATGACGGATCATTTGAATCCATTTTGGAGCCAAAAATCCAAGGGTCTTAGGTTAGTAGTTGAGAGGGGGGTAAACTACTAACCTAAGACCCCCTCCCAAATGTCCTAAAAATCAGTTTTATATACACGAGGATAGTTGATAAGTTGTTTGGAGAGGATGACGGATCATTTGAATCCATTTTGGCGCCAAAAATCCAAGGGTCTTAGGTTAGTAGTTGAGAGGGGGGTAAACTACTAACCTAAGACCCCCTCCCAAATGTCCTAAAAATCAGTTTTATATACACGAGGATAGTTGATAAGTTGTTTAGAGAGGATGACGGATCATTTGAATCCATTTTGGCGCCAAAAATCCAAGGGTCTTAGGTTAGTAGTTGAGAGGGGGGTAAACTACTAACCTAAGACCCCCTCCCAAATGTCCTAAAAATCAGTTTTATATACACGAGGATAGTTGATAAGTTGTTTGGAGAGGATGACGGATCATTTGAATCCATTTTGGCGCCAAAAATCCAAGGGTCTTAGGTTAGTAGTTGAGAGGGGGGTAAACTACTAACCTAAGACCCCCTCCCAAATGTCCTAAAAATCAGTTTTATATACACGAGGATAGTTGATAAGTTGTTTGGAGAAGATGACGGATCATTTGAATCCATTTTGGAGCCAAAAATCCAAGGGTCTTAGGTTAGTAGTTGAGAGGGGGGTAAACTACTAACCTAAGACCCCCTCCCAAATGTCCTAAAAATCAGTTTTATATACACGAGGATAGTTGATAAGTTGTTTGGAGAGGATGACGGATCATTTGAATCCATTTTGGCGCCAAAAATCCTAAGACTAACCTAAGACCCCCTCCCAAATGTCCTAAAAATCAGTTTTATATACACGAGGATAGTTGATAAGTTGTTTAGAGAGGATGACGGATCATTTGAATCCATTTTGGCGCCAAAAATCCAAGGGTCTTAGGTTAGTAGTTGAGAGGGGGGTAAACTACTAACCTAAGACCCCCTCCCAAATGTCCTAAAAATCAGTTTTATATACACGAGGATAGTTGATAAGTTGTTTGGAGAGGATGACGGATCATTTGAATCCATTTTGGCGCCAAAAATCCAAGGGTCTTAGGTTAGTAGTTGAGAGGGGGGTAAACTACTAACCTAAGACCCCCTCCCAAATGTCCTAAAAATCAGTTTTATATACACGAGGATAGTTGATAAGTTGTTTAGAGAGGATGACGGATCATTTGAAACCATTTTGGCGCCAAAAATCCAAGGGTCTTAGGTTAGTAGTTGAGAGGGGGGTAAACTACTAACCTAAGAACCCCTCCCAAATGACCTAAAAATCAGTTTTATATACACGAGGATAGTTGATAAGTTGTTTAGAGAGGATGACGGATCATTTGAATCCATTTTGGCGCCAAAAATCCAAGGGTCTTAGGTTAGTAGTTGAGAGGGGGTAAACTACTAACCTAAGACCCCCTCCCAAATGTCCTAAAAATCAGTTTTATATACACGAGGATAGTTGATAAGTTGTTTAGAGAGGATGAGAGATCATTTGAATCCATTTTGGCGCCAAAAATCCAAGGGTCTTAGGTTAGTAGTTGAGAGGGGGGTAAACTACTAACCTAAGATCCCCTTCCAAATGTCCTAAAAATCAGTTTTATATACACGAGGATAGTGGATAAGTTATTTAGAGAGGATGACGGATCATTTTAATCCATTTTGGCGCCAACAATCCAAGGGTCTTAGGTTAGTAGTTGAGAGGGGGGTAAAATACCCCCTCCCAAATG
>CM069446.1:49677747-49735988 GCA_035610835.1 Ophiura sarsii
TAAGACCCTTGGATTTTTGGCGCCAAAATGGATTCAAATGATCCGTCATCCTCTCTAAACAACTTATCAACTATCCTCGTGTATATAAAACTGATTTTTAGGACATTTGGGAGGGGGTCTTAGGTTAGTAGTTTACCCCCCCTCTCAACTGCTAACCTAAGACCCTTGGATTTTTGGCGCCAAAATGGATTCAAATGATCCGTCATCCTCTCCAAACAACTTATCAACTATCCTCGTGTATATAAAACTGATTTTTAGGACATTTGGGAGGGGGTCTTAGGTTAGTAGTTTACCCCCCTCTCAACTACTAACCTAAGACCCTTGGATTTTTGGCGCCAAAATGGATTCAAATGATCTGTCATCCTCTCTAAACAACTTATCAACTATCCTCGTGTATATAAAACTGATTTTTAGGACATTTGGGAGGGGGTCTTAGGTTAGTAGTTTACCCCCCTCTCAACTACTAACCTAAGACCCTTGGATTTTTGGCGCCAAAATGGTTTCAAATGATCCGTCATCCTCTGCAAACAACTTATCAACTATCCTCGTGTATATAAAACTGATTTTTAGGACATTTGGGAGGGGGTCTTAGGTTAGTAGTTTACCCCCCTCTCAACTACTAACCTAAGACCCTTGGATTTTTGGCGCCAAAATGGATTCAAATGATCCGTCATCCTCTCCAAACAACTTATCAACTATCCTCGTGTATATAAAACTGATTTTTAGGACATTTGGGAGGGGGTCTTAGGTTAGTAGTTTACCCCCCTCTCAACTACTAACCTAAGACCCTTGGATTTTTGGCGCCAAAATGGATTCAAATGATCCGTCATCCTCTCCAAACAACTTATCAACTATCCTCGTGTATATAAAACTGATTTTTAGGACATTTGGGAGGGGGTCTTAGGTTAGTAGTTTACCCCCCTCTCAACTACTAACCTAAGACCCTTGGATTTTTGGCGCCAAAATGGATTCAAATGATCCGTCATCCTCTCCAAACAACTTATCAACTATCCTCGTGTATATAAAACTGATTTTTAGGACATTTGGGAGGGGGTCTTAGGTTAGTAGTTTACCCCCCTCTCAACTACTAACCTAAGACCCTTGGATTTTTGGCACCAAAATGGATTCAAATGATCCGTCATCCTCTCCAAACAACTTATCAACTATCCTCGTGTATATAAAACTGATTTTTAGGACATTTGGGAGTGGGTCTTAGGTTAGTAGTTTACCCCCCTCTCAACTATTAACCTAAGACACTTGGATTTTTGGCTCCAAAATGGATTCAAATGATCCGTCATCCTCTCCAAACAACTTATCAACTATCCTCGTGTATATAAAACTGATTTTTAGGACATTTGGGAGGGTTCTTAGGTTAGTAGTTTACCCCCCTCTCAACTACTAACCTAAGACCCTTGGATTTTTGGCGCCAAAATGGATTCAAATGATCTGTCATCCTCTTTAAACAACTTATCAACTATCCTCGTGTATATAAAACTGATTTTTAGGACATTTGGGAGGGGGTCTTAGGTTAGTAGTTTACCCCCCTCTCAACTACTAACCTAAGACCCTTGGATTTTTGGCGCCAAAATGGATTCAAATGATCCGTCATCCTCTCCAAACAACTTATCAACTATCCTCGTGTATATAAAACTGATTTTTAGGACATTTGGGAGGGGGTCTTAGGTTAGTAGTTTACCCCCCTCTCAACTACTAACCTAAGACCCTTGGATTTTTGGCGCCAAAATGGATTCAAATGATCCGTCATCCTCTCCAAACAACTTATCAACTATCCTCGTGTATATAAAACTGATTTTTAGGACATTTGGGAGGGGGTCTTAGGTTAGTAGTTTACCCCCCTCTCAACTACTAACCTAAGACCCTTGGATTTTTGGCGCCAAAATGGATTCAAATGATCCGTCATCCTCTCTAAACAACTTATCAACTATCCTCGTGTATATAAAACTGATTTTTAGGACATTTGGGAGGGGGTCTTAGGTTAGTAGTTTACCCCCCTCTCAACTACTAACCTAAGACCCTTGGATTTTTGGCGCCAAAATGGATTCAAATGATCCGTCATCCTCTCCAAACAACTTATCAACTATCCTCGTGTATATAAAACTGATTTTTAGGACATTTGGGAGGGGGTCTTAGGTTAGTAGTTTACCCCCCTCTCAACTACTAACCTAAGACCCTTGGATTTTTGGCGCCAAAATGGATTCAAATGATCCGTCATCCTCTCTAAACAACTTATCAACTATCCTCGTGTATTTAAAACTGATTTTTAGGACATTTGGGAGGGGGTCTTAGTTTTTGGGTCTTAGGTTTTGGGTCTTAGTTTTTGGGTCTTAGGTTTTGGGTCTTAGGTTTTGGGTCTTAGTTTTTGGGTCTTAGGTTTTGGGTCTTAGGTTTTGGGTCTTAGGTCTTAGGTCTTAGGTCTTAGGTTAGTAGACACCCCAGTTTTTCAATTGTTCAACTTGAATATTTAGAAACAGTTTTTTGACTTTTTCTCAATAAGAGCCAAAGTGGATGTAGGCCCTTTTGCAAAATACCTCTTCATATACAGTGTATGTGTAAAGGTTTCGCCCTATATGGGTAACCGGTCAGAGAGTCATCCACACTGGTACGTCACGTGAATGTATCGTATTTTGATTGTCAAATAGGGCGCTTTTGGGCGACTATTCATGTGTAATACGATCATAATTTGGTCTATATGTATGTGGGGGCTCGAAAATGTGTTGTTGTTTTTTTGGAGGTTCTAAGCTTTCCAATGATATAAAGTTGTCCACTAGAATCATGGTCCAGGACCGTATAATCGGGCCAGAAACTCATACTAGCTACTACATGTATACAGCAGTTTTCTAATAACCTAGGGGTCCCAAGACGTCACTGTGCCACTTGTGCCATGCTTGTGCGACAAGACAGTACAAACAACATACAAAACACCGCCACCCGGAATGATTTCCCTGCCAGCGAGTTTTGATGCTTGTACAATTTCAACCCAGCTTGAGAAGCATCACCACGTACAAGCTGTCGTAATCCTCATATTCCTCAACATATAAATCAGAATCGTATGTAAGAAAGAAAGGTAGGTGTACTAAATTACTAATATAAATGTCACTTTACATGTTTAAGCTTAAATTTTTAAACCTTACACAAAATAGACTAGTGATTTATTGGACATGCTTCTTCAAATTTTAATTCACATCGTGAGATACCATCGGCTTCATTTTGTTGCTTTATTTATAGCCCGTCTCATGTTTCAGCATGCTGTATTCAGCTAAGGCCACGCGTTTTGAACCTGCCACCCAAAAAAAGGTGGCATTGGTGTAGTCCTTGCTACCAATTGGTACTTACTCAACAAGGCATAGTGTTGAAGGGAACCAATTTAATAACCTAACCATTTTCTTGACCAGACTTTAATTGCATAGTCTATTAAAGCAATTGAGTCTCCTGGGGAAGTCAATAACTTCTAGTTCTATTCATCCATTTATTAAGTTTATTGATTCTTTTGTCATGTTTAAATTGTTTGTCCTATCATGCTGGGCATGCATGGATTAACATAGGCCTAATCCCTACTTATATTTTCTGGCATTTCTGCAGCAATCTATAACTTCTATTCATAAACATCAGATGCCTTCAAGATGAAATGGATGCTGATTACGCAATCTGCCACAGATTAATTTTTTACAAGCATGGACTTATTTTATAGACTGATTAAAGCCCCAACTAAAAAATCCTCGTTTCCCATGGAAATGGAGTGATCACCAGAATATATAGCAAGCACTATTTTTTCGCGGCATTTAATGTTCGTGATGCAGAAGAACCCACATTTTTCATTTTTTGAAATGTTTACAAATGTACACATTTCTAATAATGTCTAATAAGAAAACTAAAAGCTTGTGAGCTTGACAATTTCACTAATCCTAGCCAGTCGCGAAATTTTTCATACACATAGCTATTTCATGCAAACCTTGACCATGTTTTAGGACACAGTTGACACTCTGAGCTTTTCAGTACACTGTAAAAAGAAACGTTTATATTTCTGATAACACTTAATAAACACTTAAACACGTTTATTTTTGTGTTTTACGTGTAAAGGTATAGGAGGCATTTCTACGATAAACGTTTGCATAAACACTACAACACGTTTATAGAGGTAATTGTGTAATATTTATTAACACACCAACATGTTTATATCAGCAATATAAACATGTTGGGGTGTTAATAATTATACAACGTTTATCGTAGAAATGCCTCCTATACCTTTACACGTAAAACACAAAAATAAACGTGTTTAAGTGTTTATTAAGTGTTATCAGAAATATAAACGTTTCTTTTTACAGTGTAGTATCTGAGACCACAATTGTAATGTGTTTAACATCTGGATTTTTTGGTTGGGCTTTTAAGTCTGTGTTTCAAGAGATGGTTAGCTTCCACCTTACACTTGCCTGAGTAAGTACCAAAATCATATAGATTTTGGTAACAAGGACTACAATCAAGGAAAAAAAGGTTGGCACACTTTGTCTTAATTACGGAAAAAACCCGCCCCTCTCCCCGGAGGCAATGTTGATCCGAGTCATATTATCAGAAGCCATGGTAGGTCCCCCAACATTGATTGATGGGGGATGGGGAAGGATATAAGAAAGGGGGAGACTTTTGCTTTCTATTAAACAGTGCTATGTCCCAAGTCTGATCTCAATTGCGAGCACAGGGATATTTGTAATAAGTTGCGTCAAGTGTGCCAACTATTATTTTCCTTGATTGTAGCATTGTTGCACTTTTCCGAATCGTGTTCTGCTCAAATCACGATAACTCGGGAACGCAAAAACATATTGTCATGGTTTTAGTCTCATCTCATTTGAAGGCTAAATAATGGCATTACAATTACAAAACCTGTAAATAAGAAGCATTTAACTTCTTAAATGGGGGATATGTGGTTGATTGAGTTGGGAACATCCGGGGGGGGGGGGGGGGGGGGGAGTGGTACACATAAACTCTATAAATGGGAAAAAATATTGCGTGCCAAGCGGTGCCTTTAAACTTGAATCAATTCACCTCTGTATGAGCACTTTTTAGAGCAAAATCAGCCTGATTTATAGCGACAAACTTTGTGAACCTGAAAGAGAAGGAGGCCTCTTTCAATTGTTTTTATTTCATGGTTTTGTCACCACAAAACTTGTGTAAAATGTTTATAAGAGAGAAACAAAGCTATTACCATGATTACAAACATCTTAAACTTTGAAACCCTGATCAAAAAAGTTTTGACTGAAATAATGAAAAAATAAAAGAATTTTGAAGAAAACCCCAAAAAGGAAGCGCTGGTCGGGAAGGGACGCTAAACAATGCAATTTTATTTTATTTTGCCTTATGCTGAAAGGCGTTGACGAGTAGTTGCATCTATGTAGTCTTGTAGATGTAGATGTAACAGCTATTAATTATGGATAAGTCGCATGATCATCGGCTTTTTCCCTATTCGCTACACAGTAAATGTAAATATTAACCCCAATTTTTATATAATTATATAAATTACTCTAACGGAATAAGTATTCAACCTATGATAGCAAAAGTATACATTTTTGGAAAGCTCTCAACATGGACAATTCATAAATGCAGTTTAAATCAGTGTAGGGGGCAATCCGGGGCATAGTGAAAAATATATAAGTGTAAACTCTAAAAAAATATTTTTTAAAAATTGGGGCACATTCATCAGTAAGCCTGTACATGTATGTTACATGTATTTTACCAATTTAGTAACCCTTGACAATCATAGATGTGCTTGTTAGTAATTTAATGAGGAATTCAAAAATGCAAAGAACATTATGTCATGGGTAGGTATAAAAATTACATATGGATCTCAAATAAATATATAAGTGTTTTTTAAAATCAAACATTGTGAGTCATAACATGTTACCACTATGTCCTACCCTAATAGCATAATTGGATTCCTCATGGAATTTCCTTTAAGAAAATGTATACTTTTTATGGGGTAGGGCAAGCTAAATAGTAAGAGTGATATGCTAAGGCCAAACAAAGAAGGTCTGTCTCAGAAGCCCGCCCGCATTGGTATGTGAAATGAGCTACGGCGCGTAGGTCTATGCGCTGGGGGCTAAAAAACAATTTTTTTTTGATTTTTTTTTGTTTTTTGATTTTGATTTTGATTTTTTTTTAAAAAGTTTAAAAAAGTTCTCCGTAAGCTTGGATAAGCAACAACAAAAAATAGCAAAAAAAAGCATACCTCATAGCCTATATTCTTAAAAAGCACAGCACTTAGCTTATTTGCACAATGTTTCTGAGACAGACCTTCTTTGTTTGGCCTAACTTGAAGTGCATATGGCGTAAAATGTATGGCTCTATATATATGTCATGTATGTTTTACCATGCTGATGCTGTATTCAGCTCGATAAAATCCTACTCTGGGGATTTCTGTGTTAGAAACGCCCGATGTCTTATCAATCTCTATACTGCATTATTTTAATTGATTTTAAAGCCTGACCAAGGCTTTCAATAACCATGCAATTGCAATCTGCAAAATTTATAACACAATGTACCGGTAGCTGATTACATTTCAAAATGGCCTTTATTATACATGTAAAGTTTAAATGCATTGTTTTCTGAATTCCCTCCCAGAGATCTTTTCGGCACCATGGCATGATGGTAGACCGTATTGGAATGACACTGAAGCCGTTTGCCTGCAAATATCACAATCATAGAACCTTCAGTAGCTTTGACAGATATAAGATACATCAACGGCGTCATGGACGGCAGACACATAGATATTGGTTGGAAGGTTTATCCACCAGGTGGCGTTATTATAGAACTTACACTCCGTTATATGAAAATATTGGACGAATTGATATGAAAGAGAACCCATACCAATGCTCATACTGTGACAAGAGGTGTTCTTCTCGAAGTAAAAAAGTCGGCCATGAAAGGATTCATACCAAAGAGAAACCATACCAATGTTCATACTGTGATAAGAGTTTCTCACAATTAGGTAACAAGACCATTCATGAAAGGATTCATACCAAAGAGAAACCATACCATTGTTCATACTGTAACAAGAGTTTCTCACAATCAAGTCACAAGACCACTCATGAAAGGATTCATACCAAAGAGATACCATACCAATGTTCATACTGTGACAAGAGGTTTTCTTCTCCAAGTAACAGAGTCGGCCATGAAAGGATTCATACCAAAGAGAAACCATACCAATGTTCATACTGTGTGAAGAGTTTCTCTCAATCGGGTGATAAGGCAAGTCATGAAAGGATTCATGCCAAAGAGAAACCATACCAATGTTCGTACTGTGACAAGAGTTTTGCTTCTCCAAGTAACAGAGTCGGCCATGAAAGGATTCATACCAAAGAGAAACCATACCAATGTTCATACTGTGATAAGAGTTTCTCACAATTAGGTAACAAGACCATTCATGAAAGGATTCATACCAACGAAAAACCATTCCAATGTTCATACTGTGACAAGAGTTTTTCTCAATCGAGTGAAAAGAACAATCATGAAAGAATTCATACCAAAGAGAAACCATACCAATGTTCGTACTGTGACAAGAGGTTTTCTACTTCAGGTAACAGAATCTACCATGAAAGGATTCATACCAACGAGAAACCATACCAATGTCCATACTGTGATAAGAGTTTTTCTCATGCAAGTCATAAGACTAGACATGAAAGGATTCATACCAAAAAGAAACCATACCAATGTTCATACTGTGATAAGAGTTTTTCTCATGCAAGTCATAAGACTAGACATGAAAGGATTCATACCAAAGAGAAACCATACCAATGTTCATACTGTGATAAGAGTTTTTCTCATGCAAGTCAAAAGACTAAACATGAAAGGATTCATACCAACGAGAAACCATACCAATGTTCACACTGTGTGAAGAGTTTCTCGCAATTAGGTCACAAGACCATTCATGAAAGGATTCATACCAACGAGAAACCATACCAATGTTCGTACTGTGACAAGAGGTTTTCTACTTCAGGTAACAGAATCGACCATGAAAGGATTCATACCAAAGATTTTGGCCCAAGTTTAGAGCAGACTACCCAATGATCTGATGATTATGATTAGGAAGTAGTAGGCTAGACCCCAAAATAGGGTCCATTGGTACCAAAATTAGGGAGTAAGCCTAATATTGATTTTTGGATAGGTCTTTACCCCTAGAATATGAAAATATGTGATAGCAAATTCAACCATGTAGCTAAATGGGTGTTATCACCTCATTTTCAAAATGGCCGCCAAAATGCATGTTTTTCTATTAAAAACACCATGTTTCATATTCTTGTAGGAATTTGTAACAAAAAGCATTGCGTTTTGAGATGTTTAAGACTTTATCAACTCTCTTCAAGTATAAAATACATCATCTGAACTTTAATCTAAGAAAGATAGAATCCAATATGGCGCCCAATTTTACAAAATGGCTGCCATCATAGCAACAACTTCATGCACAAAATATGCACGGAAATAACTGGCATTCAGTAGTTATGGGGGATATTTTTATTGCATTAGATCATTCTGTAAAAATGTTTAGGGTTTTAAACAGTTGAATATATAGCCACAATGTTACTTGAAGAGCGACTGATCGACCCTCAGTGGAGGTGTAGAGAGATGCGAGTCTTTGAGTCTTCGCCTATACTGATTATTTGGATGTACATGGTGGATACTTAATAGTCGGGTAGCCTATATACAGAGGGTTAGTGTGCACCCCACAATGTGATGTATGTGTGAGACCACTAAAAACTCATATCTAGTTAACATACTTAAAAACCAAAATGGCCACCAAATTAATGGTCAAAAGTGGTAAAAATTCCATAAAATAGCATAATATCAACCGAAATGTATGATAAAAATGTAGTTTTAACGATGGGATGTATGTGTTAGACCACTAGTAACTCATATCCAGTATTTTTGCTCTGTTAACATAGTTCAAAATCCAAAATGGTTGCCAAAATGGTTCCCGAAGTGGCTGCAAAAATTGTCAAATTCCATAAAATGGGATAATATCAACCTAAATGTATGATGAAAATATAGTTTAAATGATGGGATGTATGTATTAGACCAATAGTAACTCCTATATAGTAGTATTTAAGATTTGTTAACATACTTAGAAATCCAAAATGGCCCCCAAAATGGGTCCCAAATTGACTGAACAAATTGTTGGAATTCCATAAAATGGGATAATATCAACCAAAATGTATGATGAAAGTATAGTTTTAACATTGGGTGTATGTATTAGACCACTAGTAACTCATATCCAGTATATTTGCATTGTAATAACATACTTTTCAACCAAGATGGCCACCAAAATGGCTGCTGTAAATGTAAAAATAGTCTACATGAGTGTATGATAATCCAAATTAGATATTGTAAGAGTGTATATTAGACATCAAATTCACCAAATAGTATATTAATAATATTATTCTAAACTACTATTCACCAAAAAGTATTATTCTAAACTGCTAAGCTATTGCTTTTAGAAAAAAGGCACCTCTGACAATTTTGATTCAGTATTACTTTCCAAAATGGCTGCCAGAATGGATAAATTGATGTTAAATGACCTAAAACAACATTGGTTTGAATTGTAAACAACCATACTATGTAATACCAATACCCAAAATCTGATGGGACAGCATTCACTATCTATGATAAAGCCTATAGGGCCATGCGTTATGAACTCGCCACCCTTAGCGTTACATCACAAATATTATGAATTTTTACACCAATTGAGTTTCAATTTAGAATCTCTCCACAATTATCAACCCTAAACTAGCAAAAGATGTGATTTGGATAATATCATTCTGGACTTCTGCAATGATGCCTTGCTGAACGGGAAAAAGCCAGACCAATGGTCTATTCTCAACATAATACCAATACCAAAATCAGGTGATCTCAGCTTGGGAGGCAACTACCGTGGAATAAGTCTGAGCTCAATTGTTGCCAAGCTATACAACAAGATGATTCTCAACAGAATCAGACCTGAGCTTGACATCCACCTGAGAGCTATCAAAATGGCTTTCGAGTTGGACGCACCACAGTTGGCCACATTCTTGCCCTTCGAAGAATTATTGAGGGAATTAGATCAAACAACCTGCCAGCCATCATAACCTTTATCGACTTCAAGAAGGCGTTTGACACAATACACAGGGGACGAATGCTGCAAATTCTGAAGGCCTATGGTATACCTGAGCAACTTATGCGATTGCAGAAATATACAAGGACACCAAGGCAAAGGTTATATCACCTGATGGGGAAACTGAAGAATTTGAAATACTGGCTGGAGTACTACAAGGTGACACCCTGGCCTGGCTCCATATCTCTTTGTCATTGTTCTCGACTACGCCCTAAGAGAGGCCATAGATGGCAAAGAAGAAGAGCTAGGATTCCGCTTAACAAAAAGAAGCAGCAGACGAATAGGACCAACCACAGTTACTGACCTTGACTTTGCTGACGACATTGCACTGTTGTCAGAAGAAGTGTCTCAAGCGCAATCACTACTTAACAGAGTGGAGACTTCGGTGGGTAAAGTTGGGCTCAAAATGAATGCTGCAAAGACAAAGTACATGTCCTTCAACCAGAAACAAGTACCTGTCATCACCACAAGCGAAAGAATGCGCCTTGACAAAGTGGAGGACTTCAAGTACCTTGGAGCCCGGATGAACAGTACTGAAAAGGACATTAAAATACGCAAAGCAGCTGCATGGAGAGCTTGTGGCAAACTCAGTCAGTTATGGAAGGCCAAAGCACTATCCAGAAAGCTCAAAGAAAGACTGTTCATAGCTACTGTAGAATCAGTCCTCCTCTATGGATGTGAGTCTTGGACAGTCATCCCAAAGCTTAGTAAACAGCTGGACGGATGTTGTACACTAGAATGCTTAGAACTGTGTTCAACATCAACTGGAGACAGCATGTGACAAATAAAGACCTGTACGCGGATATGCCCAAAGTCTCGGATAAGATCAGGGAGCGTAGATCTAGATTTGCAGGACACTGCTTCAGAGGGTCCAATGAGCTGGTCTCCAAAGTCATACATTGGATACCTAAACATGGAGTGAGAAAGCGTGGTAGACCAGCCCTAACCTACATCGACATACTGAAGCGTGACACAGGATTGCAGGTAGAAGAAATCAAGACAGCTATGTTGGAAAGGAAGATTTGGAGAAGCATCGTGGTTCGGGAATATCACCCGCCATAAGTCAAGTCAAGTAAGTAAGTCAAGTCAAGTCAAACTAGCAAAAGTATACATTTTTGGAAAGCTGAAGACACAAGCAATCTAAATATACACATTTCAACTCATTATACAGGGTGACCTTGAAATTATACAGGGTGGAAAAAATAAATTCCGGATAAAAAGTGGGTTACTTAATGCATTGCTTATTACTAACTTACAGTAATAAACTGAAGGTAAACAATGATTATATGGTTAGAGGATAGATTTTGAACTATGTTAACAAAGCAAAAATACTAATTTGAGTTTCTAGTGGTCTAACACATACATCCTATTGTTAAAACTATACTCTGATCATACATGTTGGTTTATAAATAATGCCAATATATGGAATTTTACCAATTTTGTCGGCCATCTTGGATTTAGGTGTGTTATCAAAGCAAAAATTCTGGATATGAGTGTCTAATACATACATCCCACTATTAAAACTATACTTTCACCATACAATTTAATTGCTATATGTCATTTTATGAGATTTGAACAGCTATGGCGGCCATTTTGGACGCCATCTTGTATAGCCCCTTAGCATTATGAAAATATTTTTGGTAACATCCTGATTATGTCTTAGGATCATGATAGGAAGTAAAAAAGTTGGTCTGGGGGAGTCCTGGGGGAGGGTGCACACTAAACCTCTGTATATACCCGACTATAATGTTTTGTTAAATTTTGTATGTAAAGTGGCGGCTATTTTGGACGCCATCTTGGATTTATAGTTCTCATGAATATCTAATGACATTAAGAAAGTTGTAAAATCATTTCTTACCCCTAAAACCAGGTAAGATACCTAGATTTAGGGTATAGGGTAATAACGGTGAAAAAACACTACATTGACCATTGATATTTTGAGAAATTTGGCGGCCATTTTGAAAATTGGTGATAACACACATTTAGCTACATCGTTGAATTTGCTATCACATATTTTCTTATTCTAGAGGTAAAAACCTTGTCAAAAATCATTATTATCCTAACTCCCTCAATTTGGAACCGGTTGACTCCCCTAGCTGATAGCCTATAGAGCCTATTATGCACTTATCAATTGCATCCCTGGCCCCGGTGGATAGCAGGGATTAGGGCCGGGACGTACGTTCCGGTACAGTCGTGTACGGTTCCCGCGGGACGGGGCACCATTTTGTGTACGTCCCGTACAGTACCGCCCCCCACCATGGCCGGGGCAAAGTGTACAGTCCCGGCCACCCTTACGCGAATTTATTAACCGTACTCACTCACTGTATAAATGTATTGCTGTACAATGTACATGTGCTATGCACTTTACTCCGTCAGGTATCAAATGTTGTTTACGGTAATAAAGATCGCCACCCTTACCTAGGACTACCCAATGATTATGATTAGGAAGTAGAGCCTATTATGCACTTATCAATTGCATCCCTGGCCCTGGTGGATAGCGGGGATTAGGGCCGGGACACTGGCACCATTTTGTGTACGTCCCCGCTACAGTCCTGGCCCCTCATGGTATGGCCGGGGCAAAGTGTACAGTCCCGGCCACCCTTACCTGAGAACTAAAAGTGTCGCTTACTCGCTTAATTTCTTTCTGCAACATAACGGGATGCATTTAATGTGTTCCATATGTAATTATTAGGCTTTTCAGTCAAGCGCGTCGCATCTCTAGCTTGTTTATAGCGACGCCCGGGGTGTACATTTGTGTACCCTTAGCGTACATCCCCGCTACACGCCTCGGCTAGCGGGGGCACAGTTTGTACGTCCCCGTACACTCCCCCGCATAGCCGGGCACCGGTTTTTGTACACTCGTGTACAGTCCCCGCCATGCCCCGGGTCCCCGGGGGTGGGGCTTGCAATTGATAAGTGCATTACTTTATACATATATAGCTAGTCCGCCGTCCCTTTCCTTAACCGTCACTGAGTAAAGTTAGGCAAAACAACCAATTGAATTAGTGTTAAGTCAAGTTAGGCAAAATAAACATATTGTTCATATTTAGGCTGAAATTCAACAGAGACAGAAAATCTGCATTTGGTCTGGTGTCCCCAATTGAGGGCGACATGAAAATAACCAAATTGTCTGAAATTATCAGACGACGCTGGACATAGGCGTATTCACGAGTATTCAGGTTAAAATATGCGAACGAGGTTACCTGATCAAGTGAATGGGACGACCGCTTAACAACGGTTTAAATTCAAAAAATAGCATTTACAATTGGGATGATTAGCCATCCCGAACGGTTTTGGATTGGAACTTATTTTCTTCTAACCTATGATGAATTTTATGGGGTCATATAATCAAAATCCATTGTTACATTGAAACCAACGGAAATTCAAAATTAACGGCCGTTCGTAGCCACCGTCGTCTGAAAATTATGTCTCTTTAGAATGTGGTTATTTTGCCTAACCGAACTAAAAATCTGTTTCGATTTGCTTTTCGTTAGCAAAACAACCAACATCTTATTTCTTTATATAGTAAAGTTAAGCAAAACAACCAAATAAGACCTGTCAATCACACAATGAGAGTTAAAGGAGGTGTTCTGATCACTTTTTTTTTACTATGATGACTCTTGATTCCACATTCAAATTGAAGTTGCACAATTCCTTTGTTTTCTATTGATTTTTGGCATTTTTATTGGACCATCTTCTAATACACACTGGCGACTTAACGTTCATTTTGTGATAACATGTCTCAAATGTTAACAAATCGAGGCAGAATTTCTCTATTTTTAGTAAAGTTAGGCAAAACAACAACATTTTATCAAATCGAGGCAGAATTTCTTTATTTGATAGTAACGATGGGAAACAACCAAAAGTTGAGGCAGAACTTCATTATTGTTAGTAAAGTTAGGCAAAATAACCACATTTGATCAGATCGATGCAGACATTTTTCTTTTTAGTCAAATTAGGCAAAATAACCACATTTTATCCAAACGAGGCATAATTTCTTTATTTTAGTCAAGTTAAGCAAAATAACATTCTCTTATTGTAGGTGGATGTTCCGATCATTTAAGTCTTTTTGCCCATTAACATATTTTGATCAGAAGAAACACATATTTTTCTAATTATTTTTGTAAAATGTTTACGGCATCTTCACGCTTCACTCGTAATGTTTGTTTGTTTGTTGTTTATTTGGCAAATTGACAAAGCAATACAAAAAAATTACAAAGCAATCAATACACAAAGAGCAAATATATAATAAGTACACACACAAAATAGACAACCAAATGCCATGTATAACGTGCTTATGCAATAAATTAGAGGGCGCTAGAAAAGGGAGAGAGTAAGTGATGATTAGAGCAATGTTTTCTTTCCATTGTCATGATTGTGATTGTTTTAAATTTCAGATTAAAAAAGAAAATCCACATATGTTTTCCGTGTTATGTTGTGAAATATTTCACTGGAGATAAGGCATTTTAAAGAGGTACTGTATCAACACTTTTGGGACACCCTATACAGTGTGCAATGCAGTCACAAAGCATGGGCATGCATAAACCAGGGAGGTGTTACATGTATACTATAGGAGGGGTGGTCAGAAAATGTAATACACCTCCCTGCATAAAGAGTTCACACATTTATTTTGGTGAACTCACTGTATCATCACTGTTCTGTCAAAACCTATTGGGCCATATTCTCGTACTAAACACGGTTTTAGCTTAAACCGTGTTTAACAAAACGTGTGTCTTACTTAAACGTGAGTTTATCCTTTCAACGATTTTGTTTAACAAAACATGATTTCAAACTCTGCAAATAAATCTCGTTCCCAGTGTGGTCATGCGTTGATTGCATACAGGTATTTAATTCATTATGGGAATTTATGGCCCTAATGGGTTTACAATAGATATCGACCGAATGCCTTAAATACCCATAACCAGTACATTTAAAGACTACACGATCCGCTCGTCAGCTTGCAACGTGCACGGCCTTGGTTAAGTGATCATTCAAGGCATTATGTTGGTGCGCAAGTTTAGTTAAACAACCATAACTACCCCATACCCATGTTTGAAGTTCGACACATTTCTGCGAGTTAGACGTTTGTTTATAAGTATTAAAACAATGTACGAGAATCGCATTTAGTTAAATGCTGTCTAAAGTCAAAGTTAGATGTGTGTTTAGCTTAAAACCGTGTTAAACTACGTACGAGAATACGGACCATTATGTTTTTCCGCCCCTTCAACACGTATTAAGTAAAACAATGTTTATACATTGGAAGTGTTGCTTCATGCATGTTCAGAGGCAGTGAAATATGGTTGCGTTGTTAAGTGACAACATGATTTCAACATCTTTTCAACTACATTATGTGCTTTGTTGAAGTAACGTTGAATATTGACGTTGTTGAATGGACTTGTAAAAATCATGTTTCCAAAAATCAGTCTGAAGCTAATTTGCATATTTTACTTGGCCTTATATTAGCCGAGTAAATTTTGCAAATCGCTCATTAGCATAATTGCAATATGGTACAAAAATTAGTACTGGTGCTCGTTTGTACCATTTCAATTATGCTAGTGAGCTAATTTGCACCTTTTATTCATTTAAACCTATTATTTTATTTGAATTAAGTCGATGCATTAATTTAACACAATAGAATGTATAGTGATATACACTTGTATATGCATATTTCTTCCCCCCCCCCCCCCCCCCTCACCATCCCCTGGTTGCCAAGCGATACAAATGCTTCACAAAGTATATTTTTAGGAAGAAATCAACACATTTTCTGTATTTCAACGTTGATTCAATGTTGAATTCTGGTTAAATAGTTGAAATTTGGTTGGTATAAATAAACCAAATTTCAACTACGTGACCAAAATTCAACGTTGAAATATGATGTTGAAATCTATGGTTGGTACAAACTTTCAAATCCAACTGTTAATTCAACGATATTTCAATGTTGATACAACATTGTTTTCTGTCATTTTGCCCGCTGGGAGAGCTCTAACAATGTGTTGATAGATGTGTTTTTGGCCCATGTTTAGAGCAGACTACCCAATGAATAGGAAGTAGTGCCTATCACTTTATACATCGTCGCTGTTCTGACATACCAGCACATGTGCCATTTTGGGCAAAATGAGTTGCATTTTATGATCTTCAAATGAAACTCTTTATTCTTCCAAAAAATTGAGACAAAAAGGTAATTAATTAATGAGATGCCGCACTAATTAGTGTGATATGCCAGGGTTTTCGACGACATGTATGTGCTGAAGGGCCAGGTCGAGCTATGCGATGTTGACAACAAAAAAAAGTGTTAAATCCTGATTTACAAATATTTATCAGACATCTTTTATTTTATTACAAATTGAGATGGATCATGTCCAGTTAAAGGGGCTGACAGCGAGTAAGGGTGAAAAAAACTTAAAATCACCATCAGTTACTGTATATTGTATTCACAATAAAAATAGATAAAAAAGATTTAAAAGGAATAAATACACCCATATTCGTTTGCATCGTGGATATTTCATTTCTATTTTGTCGCTTAAACAGTCTTTTCTTCAGCGCATGATCATGACACACACAAAATACGTACAAAATTGCAAAAGTCTGATTTTTGATGACTTTTTTACATTTCCTGAATTAGCAAATCACTGCTAGTCGTTTTAATCAATAAAATGAAGGATACAAATGTACCTCTTTTTGTTAAAACACACTCAAATTTGATTCACCATACTTGAACGAACAATTTGCCTGATCAGCCGTGCAGGCCTGTAACTGGTCAAAAATGCCTGGACCTTTTACCACCAGGGGGAGCGAGTTTGGCAAAATTTGACATTTTTACCAACATTTTGACCTTTTCAACAACAAAATAAACATAACAACGCCCATTCTTTGTCTCAAAACATCAAATACAAATTGTCAAAGTTATAGGTAATTAAAGTTTCTGTTTTGTTAACATATCAATGGAGTAAATCAAAATTAAATACCTCAAATTGTAGTTAAACTCTTTATTTTCGTTCATAATTAATATACAAGATGTATCAAAGATCAGAAATAAAATTTGTTCTGAATTTGACTTATGTTGACATTATTTGTCTATTGCCGCATTCCGACTCATTTACTCATGTTGGGTCACATAATAGGAATGGAAGTGGCTTCAAAATTGTCAAATTTTAAAAATCTGAAACATAAAACACACTCTCAATCACACTTAAAATAAATACTTATAATGAACAACATAATAATAATTATTGTAATAGTAGAATAAGGCGAAATTTCTTTTGAAAACAAATCGCCTTGACGTCATTTTAACAATTAGATTTCACCCTCACGAACAAAAAACGGAATAAACAACATGATTATCTTTCCGCTTAATGACGATTTTAGGAAAGTATATCTATTTCAACATATTATACATATGAACTATAACAAACATATACCTATTTCTTACTATACTACAATCAACAGAATACTCCTTCGTAAGTATTATATATTCCACACACATGATTTTTGAATACCATGATCGTAATTATAAATTATCAAACAAAAGCATCTTAAAACTTTAACATATCTTACACTCTTTACTTTTATTGTCAAAATGGAGCAAACAATAAAAGTATCTATAGACGTTATTCTTAATTTGCGCATTTACGTCAACAGACAGAGTGAAATCTAACTGAGCATGCTCTGAGCCATAGTGCGCCGATAAACGATAATAATCTCATTCTTTTACTGCAAAATAATGAACTCTGAACTTCTACATTTTCTTAGATAGTGTTGGTTACCAGCAAACATTTCAATTCAAACTAGTGGAAATAGACAGTTTGTACCTTCAAGTTGATTTCATGAATGTTATAAGGTCAAATATTGAACAGCTCAGAAGTATGAAGAATTTTATGAGTGCAAAGTTTACCCCCATTGAAAAACTACAGCACTCTCGTCTCAGCTAAATCGCTAGCCTCGTTTTCGGAATACTAATTGCACTGAGCATGCTCAGTTGGATAACACGGCTGCCTTTTGACGTAAATGCGGCAATCAAGAATAACGTCTGAATATATGCAGTATGGAAATACCAACAATCCTGATCTACACTGTCAACCCGGGATTGATGATCTGATGTGTCGCAGCTCTATTCATAATAATATTGTGTGTACTGATCATAATAGTAGCTATTGCTTTATTCTGTAATAATAAGAGGGATTAAAATCTTGTCCTAGCCAGTTCACTCCTCGCTGGTGTAGTGGTTCAGATACAATTGCCTTGTAGTGCAGAGGTCCATAGCTCGATTCCCACTATGACCACTTTTTCAACTGCTTTATTTCCTTTTGTAAAAGTTAGGGTTACAAATACTCCATAAAGAGTGTAGTTAATTCCTACAGATAGTCAACCGTAGGTAGACAGTCATGTGGGTATTTCCATGTGCATATTATACAAATATTTACTGTTCATGAGGGAAAAGGTGCAAGACAGCTCACCCAAGGTGACTGAAGACCTTTGGCCTACTATTTTAGGCCCACAGTCTCCAGTTACCGAGAGGACCTATTTTTGCACCATTTCCCGAATATAGAGCAGTATATAACAATATAAAAATATTTCTGCCATTTGAAATACTTGATAAACAAAAGATAATAGACCTAGACCTAGCCTACTCAATATATCAATCAAGTCAAGGTAAATAACCGCTATTGCGAGCAGGGACACAATTTCCCGGGGTTTCCTCGGATTTGGTTTGGTCGGGGGTGTGCCGCTGGAGATTCAAAACCCATACCCATTTTTAGGGGTGATTTTGGAAAAATCGGTACCCATTTTTAGGGGTTTTGCTTCATTTTAGACCAAATTTTCGCAAATTATCGGGAAAATAGACCTAATTTTTGCAAATTTTCGCGAAAATAGACAAACATACCCCATGTTTAGGGATTTTGTGCCCAAAAAGCTACCCATTAGAGCGGCACACCCCCGTATACCGTCTTGGGTGAGTACCCCCCCCCCCCCCCCCCCCGGGACAATTTCCCATAAAAAGGTAATATTTCCCTTGCAGCTCCTCATCATAGGGAAATAGTACTTTTTGTGGGAACTTTTTTCCCTCTAGTGAAATAGTGGGGAAATAGTCTAAATATTTCATGTCACATGATGTACATATAGTATCCACCAATCAAATGACAGGAATATTTGTATGTGTATATATGCACCAATCTGTCAAGCATTTACTGTATTTAGAGAATGAATACTCACTGAGGTCACCTTCGTTGAGGGGACATGCAGTATCGATCATTACCACACACATGATTTGTTGAATACCATAATGATCATAATGGGATGCAGCACATCAAAATGGGGGACTCTGCAGGTGAAGTCAATGTTTAGTTTATTATGTGGGCTCTCAGAGCATTTCCTGACACCAAATGTACTAAAATTGATCAAGGCATTCAGATTCTATGAGAGAAAATGACTCCTAAATTCTTATTATTTTCTACATTTTTTCTGTCCGTTTTCATCTATATCTTGAAGAAGAAAAAATACACAGCCGCAAAGATCCCCTTTGTTGATTTGATGTGCTGCATTACATAAATCATTAAACAATAAGCTTAGCATCTTCATCTTCCCACACAAACATAATAACAATATCGAGGGCTCAGAAACACAAGGCCTCATCTCCATTTTTTCAAAAATGATATTTTGGTATCAACATTTTCAGAAAGAAATTCTCTTTCCAGTAACACACAGCCTTATCTCCCCTCACAACCCCTTTCAAAGTTATAGCCAGTATCACAAGGCCTCATCTCCATCTCCCCAATGTGTTTTAAAATCTTCAATAGTCTTTTTCTCAAAATGGTCAAAATGGAGATAAGGTACGCACCATTATATTTTCGGGGGGGGGGTAGAAAGTTGGGTTCGGGGGGATTTTCTTTTTAATGTATTCATTCATATTGAGTTGGGTGGGGTAGAGGTTTTTCTATTTTTTTACTAATCAGGGGGAATTTTTATTTTTTTGGCCTGCATAGAGGGGGAATCTTTTTATTTTTAAACTTCCTACCCCCACCTGAAAATATAATGGTGCATCCCTAAGGTCTTGTGGTTCTGAGCCCTCATTATTATGGGCCTACATATTATGCACCAATCTGTCAAGTATTTACTGTATATTTGTCCGCTTGAAGTGGAACACGATTGAATACTGCTGGACATTTGATTACAGCAATAATACATATATTGGGTTACTGGCAAATCATATTTCATTTACAATGATGTGACTCCCCAATCTTTGGGACCACTGCTGCGGTATTTCTATACTTCATTTATCTAATACTGTGCAGTGATGTCAGAGCATTTTCTAGTGATAAGCGCAGCATTTATGTGTGAGTGCCCAGATTTGTCTTCTATTGCATGGGTATTTAGGGATCAAGTGTATATAAATACATTGGTTGGGGGTTGGAAAATATTGGGGCGGGCTACAGAAAAAAAACCTCAAAATGGGGGGGGGGGGGGGGGGGGGGGGGGGGGGGGTGTACGCAGAAATGCAGAAAAAACATATTCTATCTGAGCTCCCGTCGAGTGACCCTTATTTCCCAGGTTCTTAGTACATAAAGGGAAGATAAAAATAAATTGACCCGAAAACAAGAAACAAATGAATTGGGGTGGTAAAGAAAAATGATGCCTATATAAGGCTCAAACTCTCTCTCCCCCCTCCCCCACCAAAGTATTTATAATTTATGAACACTCCCTTACACACCCACATTGCACGACAAGGTGCGATCATTGGAATATGCTCTGACATAATGCACATATCAATTGCATCCCTGACCCCAGGGATTTGGGCCGGAACGTACAAATTGCTAATGTGACGTCCCCGATACAGTCATGTATGGTCCCTGCAGGGCGGGGCACCATTTCATATGTCCCACTACAGCCGGGACATAGTGTCGTACGTACGCCCCTACAGCCATTATTAAGTGTAGAACATTATAGATATCGGAAGAAGAAAAAAAATCTGATATCTATAATATATCAATAGATAAATGAGGTATATGGACATTCCAATAACAGTTATCATCAAATTTCTACAGGGTGTGTCAAAAAGGTGTCCCATGAGTTATAAAAGTAATTAAGAAGGTCTTTTTGTTTAAAGAAACAGACCGTTGGTAAGCTCTATTAGAGTCTTCTATCAAATACACTTTTATCCCATTGAATTTTACCACCTAACCACCGAGATATGATCAATTCAGTAACAACAGTGCAAATCCCACTTCACCACTTTTGAACAAGAAAATGACTTTCAACTCAACTAAAAAAAATGGATCTGTGATTCCGCAATGATTATAGGATGTCAATGTATTGTTTTAAATACTGTCTGAAACTCAAATAAAATAGATAATATGGATGAAGATATGTTTTTTCTGTTCATGATTCAACTAACTATCAAAATTTAGTGGGTAGATTTGTATTGCTTTTATCGATTATGTACAATGACACAATGAATGACAATTCTAATGAAAGAGCTCCCTTCACACGAAAACTGTGGCCGAACCTGAATTTGAACATGCCCAAGTATATCATTTTATATTATATATAATAGAATGCACAAGTAGATTTGCCATGAAGCTCCATAACGGATAGACAAATTCTGATGGCACATTAAAGGTAGATGACCCGATCACATTTTCGTAACACAGAATTATTTCAAACATACGGAAATTTTCATATCATATGAAAGCTCGTATTTTTCTCATCATCATACTGAAATTTGACGGCCTACATCGGTATAATTACGGAGAAATTGATGAAATAACGTCGAATTACCGCGAATGGTGGTAACCACCGATATAGTTTGTGTACTACTCAATGGGTACAGTTCACAGCATCTTGTGCGTCTAAAATAAGAACCATTAGAGCTATGCAACTCAAACTTTGGAACACGACTTTTTTAAGGATGACCTTTCATGTAGAATAGAAAACTTCAAGTTGAAAATCGGAATGTGATCGGGTCATCTACCTTTAAAGATTACTGGACATGATTATTAGTATTTCGCTACCATTTTTCATGGCCATGAATCATGTTACACATAGGACACTTTTTTGACACACCCTATATCAAATGTTTCATTATTCCAATGCGATACAAACTTACGTCATTCAGCATAATTTTTTTAAATATTGGTAAAACAACAACAATATAACATCTTTTTCAGCCTAAAAACTTTCTAAAACTTTGAATGTGATAAAACATCTTTCAGCTACATGTATATTTCAGAATAATTATTTATTAAGCTTTCAATGTGATAAAAAGTATTTCAGCTATATCCCAAAAGGAAATGATATTTCAGCTATAGGCCTATCACAAAAGGAAATGGTAAAACAACCTGATTAAACCTTTAACTTGTCAGTCTGTTTAAAAAAAGGTTTTGAAAAGCTTTAAATACAATTAAGTCTTTCAGCATATTTCCCAAAATTGTTAGATCAAAACAACTGTTGAATCTCTATTCCAGCCTCAATCCTTTTCTAAGCTTTCAGTGTGATAAAAAGTACTTCAGCTATATTCAACAAAATATACATATAAAAAACATGATTGAAACTTTTTTTTAGCTTTAAAAACGTTTTAAAAGCTCTTTATAGGCTGAAATCTTTAAAAAGCCGTATCATGATTCTGAACAATTAATTACACGTTCAAGAAATTAAAAAAATGTAGCTTTCAGGTGACAAAAAAACCCTGTTCTTTTTTTTAAACTTTTTTTGAAAATCGTTGAAAATTCACCAAAATTAACTAGAACATTTTGGAGAAAGAAAAAATGACCGACTGACCCTACCTGAGAGGTCTGTTTACCCGTAGAACAGATGGGTGTGTTTTTTGTCCCCTTATATACATTTTGATTTCAGATATTTAAAAAGCAAATATTTTTAGAATCACCTTTTAGGAATTTGGTAGAACAAAAATGCTACTTAACCCATGGTATGAGCATGGTATTCTTCTTGGTATGAGCAAAATGAACATGACATGAAAAACAAATCAGTCAATATTTTACTAAATTAAAATATTTTAAAACATCCATCATGTAATCATAAGACTTTTCACTCTGGCACAACGAACGTCATCTTCGCTAAGTGAAGACTAATTCAGTTGCTTCAAAACGTGCAAGAAATTTATCGGTAATTGGATTCACACATGAAACATTGGCAATCGATCGTCTTTTAAGAGGATCGATCATTAAAGCGACTGTTATTGCACCTACAAATTTAAAGGACGTTCGATCATCCAAAGAGTGATCATTGGGCCAGTGTAAAAATACTAATAATGTGATGAAACATCACTTCACACTTTCCACGCGACTATAAGTTTTACCATAATAATAATACAAAATAGATTTTTCAAAAACTTCCCAAATTTCAAAGTCTACCTCAAGGATTACTGAAACAATACTAGGCATGATTGTACTAATGTTAATGCATTTCTCAAGGTAATTCCAAATATATATGGTGATGAAATTCAATAAATCTGACATTTTTGAAACATTTTGTGAAATTTTGTAATGTCGTCTGAAGACACCTGCCACGTGAAAAGTGTTAAAGTTGGCATAACTAGGATAGATGGCACTAGGAGAAAGAAAGATTTCAGAGCCCAATGAATTAAAAGGGCTATATATATTAGGGTTTTGATTTTGGCCCCCTGATGAAAATGCAATCGCACCAAAAACACCCAAAACCAATAATAAAATTAATAATAATAATAATTGAAAAAAGGTTTTTATTACTCCGCTTTCACAGTTCATGATTTGTCGAATACATCATATGAATTAGTAAACACAACTTACAAACTGCAATTATATCTAACATTTTGTAAATGGTACAAACATGGTACAAACATGGTACAAACTTGATAAAAGTGTCCATTTGTTTCTTGGTGTATGATATAAAGGGCAAAGGTAGAAAATAGTACAGGCCCAAACAATTTTGAAAACATTTTGATTTTTTGTTTTTTTTGTTTTTTTGTTATTTTATTATTTTTGATTTTTTAAATCATAAAATTAGACCTAAAAAAAAGGTGACCGAACCTACCCAAGGTGTTTGTATAAGCCCATAGAACAGGTGGGCTTCTTTTAATCGCCATGGCTCGATATTTCAGAAAATATAGGGTCAAATTTTCAACCATCTGGCTAACGAGCGGTGTTGCAAGCTTCAGTGGTATATCCTCATCCAAATGATTCTATCCCCTCCCCCAGCTCATTCTCCACCCTCTCCCCCTCACATGATCCCCTCCACCTCGAACAACAATCAAATATTAGTCTTAACCCCTTCTTGAAAGTCATTTTCACCTTTTTTATTTGATTACTGTAATCCTAACATTTTATCACCAGAAGGTGGAAATGGGTGAAATAAAGTGGGGAAAACCACACCCACCGACGGCGGGATTCAAACCCGGGTCCACCAACATGGGAGTCTGTGCATTTGAGTCCACTTCACCAGGGGCACTGTCCGGACAGGGGTCAGACCCCCACCCTTTTTATTTTTGCCCCACCCTTTTTACAGAGCCACCCTTTTTATTTTTGAATGTTCAACCCCCACCCTTTATACCGAAAAGGGGACATTTTGATCATTTTGTGCATTCAAATTTGAAAAGGCTCTCATTGGAAGAAAGTGACAGAAACATCCCGGGACACGTTTTGTTTTTCGGGCGGGTCCCAGGATTCCCGAAATTATTCATCAAAAAATATAATTGAAAAAAAGGGGGGAAAAGCTTACTTAAAAACCACCTTGTCGGCTAAATCACGATTATTTAATGCAAATTTATAGAGGAGATTCATTTGAAATGGATTTATTTCATCAAATCAGTGCATTTTTGGTACTCTTATGCTCCCGAAAATGTGATATTACGCAGCATACGACACTTTCGTAGCTCGCGGTGAGTTTCCATTTTGAAAAAATGTCACGATTTCAACAATAGATGGCGCTATATAACAACAAACACAATCCCTGCTCAATTTAAAAAAGATGGCGACTTTTTAATTTTGAAGTATATCATCAGACCCGATATCGGATACATATTTATGATATAACTAGCGCTAGCGAGCCGACAAGGTCGGTATTTGATTATTTTGATGATCGCTGAGAAACCCCCACCTTTTTTTTAATCTCCAAGCTTTATACAACTACACCCTTTATATCAGAAATATTCTGACCCCCACCCTTTTGTTGATTTTCTTATTTCTGAAGTCCCACCCTTTATAAAGCGTGCCGTCCGGACTATGAGGGGGTCACGTGCCCAAATACCTTTTAAAACTTTTTGAAACACACTGTACATGACTGGCTTCAATATACCTTTTAAACCAGTTTGCAAAATTCTTTGGTGATCTTATCTTTTAACCCGACATTTTGTGAACTCTTCAAGGCTTGCAAAATTGGTCCAATACTCTGATCTTCTTGGCTTTCCCACCAATCTAGCACCTCTCTGTGGACAACTTCTGCATGGTTGGTGACAAATTCAGCAGGCCTTCCTGTAAGTTGCATGAGAAAGATTTGGTATGTCCACATGTCGATTCCCTCTGCTATGATCGTGGCTATGAAACCAATTTCAACGCCATCTGTTTTCGAAGAAATTGAATGAAATTTGTTATTGTTGTTCGTTTCTTGTCACTATACACTAGAAGTCGTCATACCAACATTGACATTTCCACAGTCGCGATGGAAGCAGTAAAATTTAGGGGGCGGTCCCAAATTTTGTTTTATAATGTTGAGACATCTTGACAAAATGTGCACATATTTTCATTTTTTAAGTAAAATGGTAAAGAAAACATTTCTGAAGCCATCTTGTGTAACAAATGAAGCTTAAAGTCAAGCTTAAACTGGTGAAACATTGAAGTTCAACACTCACAAATTGGCAATTTTAACATTTACTTTTCCAAGCGACAGGCGTCTCCAGACGGCATTCCAAATTTTCACAAAATGTTTCAAAAATGTCAAAATTATTTAATTTCATTACCATATTTGTAATCAACATGAGAAATGCATTGAAATATAAGGGGGTAGCGATGATGTTTTCCTCAAATCCGCACGAAAATTGCATGGTCAAAATCGCAAATGTACCGACGGAAGCTAGTATAAAGGTGTTGATACACATTTTAATTGAGGTAATTTTGTTGAGGCGGGAGATTTTATATGCTAGGCGGGAGTGCGGGAGAAAGAGTGTCTATGCGGGAGACTCCCGCCTTAGGCGGGAGAGTTGACAGCCCTGTTGAAGGGGTTTGGGTACATGAATAAAATTAGATGACTGCTAAAAACACTGAAACAGCCTGAAACACTGGGAACCACAAAAAGTGACATCAGGAGAGTGAATCACTCAAAATACATAAATAATTATGTTAATTCACTATTACAAAATTACATGGCAAAATGGTCTGATTATGTGTGACATGGCAATCTGGTCCGAGTATGAGTGACATGACAATTCTGTGTGACATGGCAAAATGGTCTGATTATGTGTGACCAAATTGTCATGTCGCAGATAATCAGACCAAATTGCCGTGTCACTCATAATCGGACCAAATTGCCATGTCACTCATAATCGGACCAAATTGCCATGTCACTCATAATCAGACGAACTTGCCACACATAACGATGATCTGGTTATTGATTTTCTCGAAATGATGCCACACATAATTGTTTGGTAGATTCCCATGTCTGTGCACGAAAATCCACCACGAAAATGTCTGTTAATTTATGGACAAAATAGCCAGTGAGATTTAGAGCCACTTTTTTTTTCTGAATACAAATTGGTAAATGGCACAATTTCTTATCGTTGCATTGTCTCAAGGCCAACAAATTTGGTATCAAAATGTGCCTAACAATTGGGTGCATCGATAATTATTTAAATCCATCAAATATTTTTGGAAATATTCTAGTATATGCTATTTTGTTGGGTGTATATTTGTTGCTTAAAATAAAAATATTGTTGTCCAAAAATAATTATGTTCATTCAAAATCATGGCTGGAATTTCTGGTTTGACATGTTTCAAGCATATTTTAAGCTTGAACACTTAAATGTAGTAGCGTGAAGTACAAGCTTAGTTTTTGCTTAAATTTAACTTTCCGTTGCAGACCCATATACATTACGAGATCAAAAATCAGAAGTAGTAACGACTAGATCGTTGCCATATCCCCTCCCACTCGCTGTCCACACCCCCCCCCCCCCTCTTCTTATCCATCTCTCAAATCTAGCATTTTTATACATTTACCTGCAAGTTGATACGTTGGTAAATTGCTCTCTGGACTCATTAAATTGATCCGGGGATCACCATTCCGTGCTATAACACCACCACTAGTCGCTCCCTGAGAATGACCTCTAGTACTGGCATCAGTTTCCTTGTTGGCTGATTTGTCTGGTGCAGATGGGGTATCTTCAACTAGACCATGATCATCTGTGTGAAGAAGATGGGACGATGACACTTCGTGGTGAACTTCATAGTGCGGCAGAGTCCGTATCAATGGAGTATCTTCATAGGTGGATGATGACACTTCTTGGTGACACAGTGGCAGAGTCTGTGTTCGGTAGCTCTCTCCTGGGCAGGATAATTGTGTGGTACATCCACAGGCTTGACACTCAGTCTCATCACGACTTGAACTAATAACAGAAGGGTCACCTTGGATGACGTCACTGACAGAATCTGTAGCACCCTCTTTTGAAATGTTCACACTGGGGTCATTTGGGGCACCACTAACAAGAGAATCACTTGCCCTATCTTCCTGTGTGCTTTCGAAAACTCTGTCACTACCATCAGCACCAATGCCCGACTCTGCACTGCACACAGGCGCGACAGCAGCTGCTCTTTCGGCAATCACTCGCTCATTCTCAGAGGTAGTCTTATATCCTGATGTAACAAATCGACTGAGATGGGGATCTTCAAGTGTCTCAGATATACAGATTGTTGATGGTGTTTGGGCAGGAGCTACTTGCTCCTGCGGTATTGATTCTCTTTTGGAAGGACGTCGAAGTCTTTCATCTGGGGAACTTGACGATGTGGAATCTTTCCTTTCAGTCAATAGAGGCTTGAAACCTATATAATGTAAATGATTAAAAACAGGATAACAGAACATGATGTCATAAGGACCTGAAAACGCGGAATAAGGGTGCTTTTTCGACCACAACACAGGCCCGTGCTAATGCACTTATCAATTGCAAGCCTAGCCCCTAGGACCCGGGACATGGCGGGGACCATGCAGGGACTGTACACGAATGTACAAAAACGGTGCCCGGCTATGCGGGAGAGTGTACCAGGGACGTACAAATTGTGCCCCCACTAGCCGGGGACGTGTAGCGGGACATACGCTAAGGGTACAAAAATGTACACCCCGGGCATAGCTATACATAAGCTAGAGATGCGATTTGCTTGACGGAATAAACCAAATAACACATAGGGAACACATACAAATGCATCCCGTTAAGGTTTCAGAAAGAAATTAAGCGACCCGCGGACTGTAACCGGGGCGTACACTATGTCCTGGGTAAGGGAGGCCGGCATATTGAATTCATGAGGTCACTTTTCGTATAGCGAAAAACATCCAAATCGATGCTGTGTACTGGTATAGGACGCATCTCAACCAACTGTGTGTCTACTGAGCTAACTTGAGCTGTGTATAACGTATGAATGCCATACACGTGTCCACATAAAGCTAAAGTAATTATCTTTCTTAAAATCTACGTTTTATATTTTTAGAAAAATATATGCCCGCGTCATTTAATATTTTACTTTTCCATCCTATTATTTCACGATTCCCCCCCACACAGTAAAGAATAACAACATTATTGTCAAATTCACCAAGTGCACACGTTTTTACGGGGCATGTATTCAGCTCGCTGTATCTCTGGAAATAAATAAGGTACACGTCTCATACACACGCCATCGTACACTTGGTGTGTTTGAAACGTGTCCATGTTAAATACATTTTGATTGGTTGAGAAAAGCCCACGTCATTTGTACTTTTCCGAATTGACGAATTACGGAATCGGTACCAAAATCTTACGGTCGAGTGTAACCCCATTGACTATACATACAAACACGGAAAGCGAGCCGTGAGTTCATTACTCATCATTCTATTGATAAAAATTCACTATTTTCATCTATTTTTGAACAGTATGACTTAACATAAAGTTTATTAACAATATAAAGATACTATTTGTCAAATATCAGTTGTCAGAGAGTGATGGAAAGGGAGTTAAATGGAGATATTATCAAGGAAATTTCATGACTTTGGAAAAATAAAAATCTTACGTGTAGAAATCTACGTGAAGCTAATCGATATCCCCACAGACGGCCCGTAATAATTTGTTTACACAATGGCAAATAGGAAATAGCTAGTGATTTGCGTGTATTTAATAGGCTCTGTTAAGTGTGCTTTTTCAGCCAAACAAATCCATATGGACTGTACAATTTGTCCTGGCTACAGGGGCCGGGACTGTAGCGGGGATGTACACAAAATGGTGCCCTGCGGGGACTGTACACAACTGTACCCCGGTTGTCACATCGGCAATTTGTACGTCCCGGCCCTAATCCTGGCTATCCCTGTGTCCCCCGGGGCTGCGGATGCAATTGATATGTGCATAAGGGTATCAAAATCGCCAATTTCAGAAAATAAGGGTGGCTCTTTCAACCTGAATACACGCTAAGGGTTGCTTGGAACATAAGTCATGTGTCACCTTTGTAAAAATAGCCGAATGGTTAGGCCTTTACAAGGCAAATTTACTAACAATACTGAATCGCCCAATTACTTCATACATTTTTTCGAGACTAAACTCCATCTTGAGGACCTATATCCGTTGCTATGAATATGATTCGTTGAGCTATTATCCTTGTTAGGGTCACTTTTCCTTCTTTTATAATCCGTGTTAAGGGTTGTTTTTGAGAGGTAAATCACAAGGATGATTACAATTTTTTACATGAGTGCCCCCCACCCCCTCCCCCCCCCCCCCCCCCCCCGGCATAAGGAGTATTAATATTAAAAGAGTTTTACATACATGTAGTTGAAATCTGAAAATGCTTTACTATTTGTAAGAAAATGTCCACTAAAAATCACAAAACAGGATACTTTAAATGAAAACTCCAAAAAAATTGCCAACTTAAACGGTATAAAATTGTAAATAAAAAGGTGATTTGCATAACTGGCAATGGCAAACATCTTCTGTTAGTTGGATATTAATAACTTCTAAAGAGAAAGAGTAGTGGTACTTGACTGAATGTGGGAGAGACCTTCACGTAATTCTTAATAAAGTATTGTGGTTTGAGTCACCCCCCCGCCCCCCCCCCCCCCCCCCACACACACACTGGGACAAGCAGTATGAATAAGCTGTACCTTTTGGTGGTTTTTTCAGTGCAGGTCTCTTTTTCAATTCCGCTGTCGGCGGGATGGTGCCTGATGGAGAACTCTTAGTTGGAAACCATAATACATCATCCTGGCCAGTAGGGCGTACAATTGGAGCTTGGTGTCGTTCTGCGGAGAGTGTTACCATTATTTATTAAAACCATATTTGATGCGATCTGTGAAAACCCGCCACATGGTGGGATTTTTATATTGGAGATATTTACATCCTAAGAAAGATGGAACTGTGCTGATTACAGAACTGTTTCGATATTTTTACTTACACACTATAAACGATATTAATAAATGACAAACATTATTATTTATTTCTACTGTTTTAGGGAATGGTCGCTTTTATTGAGATATTGGTACATGAACTTTGACCTTAACAATAAAAACACAGTGGTGGCACCAGCATCATAAGTGGGGGGTGGGGGGGGGAGAGGCAAAAGGGAACAAGAAAAAATCTGGTTGGGCCATGGCAAGACAAAAATCTGGGTGTGGAGAAATGCACAGGAAGCGTGCAATCATTATGGCTTTTATTATAAAAATTCACTGAAATTAGCTTAATTTGTTCTGAATTAGACATTTCAGACCAATTTTAAGCTAATTTTAGTATTTTTTTACATTAAAATTCAAAATTTTCAATTATTGTGGGAAAAAATAGGTTGAGACTTGAGCTGAGTGGGTGCAAGTGGGGGGAAAAGGTCATAACTGGGGGAATTCCCACCCCCATGCCCCTATTGTGCCGCCACTGTAGAAGGATCCATATCAGAAACTGTAAAAGTGGTAATTTTCGTGTGATTAAATTTTCGCGCATTGCCCATTTTCAGTCATTTCGCTTGTTTTTTAAATTCATGTTTTAAAAGTTCATTACATAGACTTCTACACAGAATAAATATGTTTTTGTGTTCTTAATATTTTCGCTGTAGCTGCTTGGAACGCAAAAATCGCGAAAATGTCCATGTTTACAGTAGTCTTACCTGAGGAGTTTATAATCTGTGTGTGAACACTACCATCGTCATGTACAATTACTTCCGTTGGAACAGCACCACCATTCCTGCCTTCGTCTGTAGACGTTGTTGTGACGTGTGCTGGACTACTTGCACTGGTTTCTCCATTGCCATCCCAATGTTCAAAGGCTTCCGTTTGAACAGCGCCACCATTTCCCCCATCATCTGTAGACGTTGTTGTGAGGTGTGCTGGACTACTTGCACTGGTCATATCTTCATTGCCGTCCCACTGCACAGAGCCTTCCATTTGAACAGTGCCACCATTCCCGCCATCATCTGCCAATGTCGTAATTTGTGTTCGATCACTTTCATTACTCGTAATAACCTGCCTATGACGTGACTGTTCTAGATCATCATCTAATATTATGGAAACAAATATGAAAATTTGTATCATCATTGTTAAATCCATAGGCCAAGCGTTTTAACAGACTTTTACCATGGTCACTGTGGGTATTTTACATTTATTGGTTTGATTTCATCATCAATGCATACGGCGTAATTGTGTCTCATTTTAAAATTTTCATGCGGCCTTTTAACGCATACATGGCATATATAGATGCCCGATGTATCTCTTTTTGATGGCGCTGCGCATCTGTTGCTTTGCTGAATATAATCCCGGCGCAGCTAGTAGCTCCCCCAAACCCAAAACACATGGCAAAACGCAGCGCTTTTTCATTCCGCAAGGGTTTTGTGCCAAGGGTTTCATGCGCAAGGGTTTGCATTGCATTTTTAATTAAGTGAATTGAATCAACAATAATAGTCTTGAGAGATCTGTGATCATGGAGGGATAATTTACACATTTTGTCACAACACATGAGGTTGATCTAAACAGAGATGTATCATTTGTTAAAGTTTTTTTTTCAATTTTCAAAAGTTTCATCAAGAAGTTGATTTAATAATCAGTCAAAAATATACAACAATGTAATTGTTAACAGTTACCATGCAGCATCTAAATTGGGGGAGGGCAAGACAAAATCTGAGGCGGCAACACTCAAATATTGGTTGGCAAAATGCACATTCATAATTTTAAGTAATTTTTACATTAAAAGTCAACATTTTCTATTTTTGATTGTTTGGGGGATAAAATGGGGTGGGGCTTGAGGTGGCAGGGGAGACATGTCACATTTGGGAGAGGACCAGCGCACCAGGATGAAGGGCGGGGGAAACAAAACATTAACCAGCATCTAAAGTATGTACATCATTTAGTTTTTATTCAATTATCAGTACATCTTAGACTCAGCTGTAACCACATAATGAGTGGTTAAGACGCCTGTCTAGTAATCAGGAGACCGGGGTTCAAATCCCCGCCGGTGAATGTCCTTGCTTATTTTTCGTTGGGACATTCGCCGGTGGTTGTTATTATTTGTTTGTTATATTGTCTATTGTAAACACCGTGGGTTGGTAAACTGCTTTATATTATATTATATATATGATATAAAACATTATTATATCACATAATGAGAGTTAAGTCACCAGTGTACATTAGGAGATATGGTCCGATAAACATGCCAAACAAAAATCAATAGAAAACAGGAATTTTGCAACTAAATTTGAAATTTGACATGGAAAACATTGAGCAATTTTGACATATTGCATATAATTTTAAAGCTTGTTTTCTGAGCATTTTGAATCTGGACAGACCTGAAAATAAAATGTTCCGACATAACTCTCATTTTGTGATGACGGTGATGGTCTCATATTATACACTATTTCAAACACAAAATATGTTTGTTTGTTTTTTTAAAGATTTTAAAGACACCACCACAATGCATTGTGTTTTTGCAAAATGCCCAAATTCTGGTCTCCAATTTGTCTCGGTTCTCATAGACACATGCACACAATCATGGCTTCATTCATCGTTGGAGCTCTTAGGTTCTAGTTTAGATCAATAAATAAATTATTTATCAGTGTTCCTTTTTCTTATTTCTAAAATGAGCTTGACAAATGCATCGTGTGATAAAACATTTAGTTGGCTGGTGTTTCCACAATGCATTGTGGGAAGACCTTAAAATCGTCTTTGGACTTACCCTGCTGAATAAGACGGTCCCGACTCCCTGGATGTGGTAGGTCACAACCATCGTCTCCCTCTTCTCCAGCTTCAGTTGATTGCTTAGGTCCTGGCAACTTGGACGGTTTACTAACACCCTTTGGTTTTTTAAGCCGTCGGTGTATAAACCATGCACCTATTGATATCAGAACTCCTACCAAACACCCAACCGCAACAACTAAAGCAATGATTACGGGGTCATAATTCTTTGAATTATCAGCAGCACCGAGGGTTGGGTTAGAACGGATATCAGGGGATCTGGTAAAAGTACCTATATGGACAAAGTACAGACAGAATAATTAAGTATGACTATAGTTGGGGTTAAATATAATGCTTTGAAGAAAATTCCAAATAGGCAAGTGTATGATGCTGTAACCCTGAATGTGACTTCAAATATGTGACAAATATTGAGCTAAGCGTGCACTGAAATTCAAATATCAGCTTGTATGCTAGTTTGGTTGAATTTTGTACATTTCTATATGGGCAAGAAAGAAAAGGCATACTCTTTACTATAGTTACTGTCAATGTGTCATAATGCTTTGAAGAAAATTCCAATTAATAGGCAAACGTTTGCTGGATAAAAACTGAATGTGCACTTCAAATACGTGACGCAATATTGAGCTAAGCGCCAACTGAATTCAAATATCAGCATGCATGCTAGTTTTGGTTGAATTTTGAACAAAGCTATATGGGCAAGAAAGGCGAAGTCTTAAATGAATATAGTTGCTCGTCATTATTTGAAGGAAAAAAATCCAAAGAGGCAAACGTATGCTGTAGAAAACCTGAAAGCGATTTTCCATTGTAGCTAAAATATATTAAGCTAGGCACAGAGCGAGTTGGTTAACTTGTACAAAGCATTAAGATTGTAACTTTATATGTTTAAAATAATACCAATAAAAAAGTCGGCAGCCACATCGAATGCAGACGTACAGCATTTCTTCAAATACCAAATTAAGAAGTTTTACGATCGTTTTTGCCAATTGCTTTTTCCAATTGTTTTTTTTCCAATTGTTTTCTTCTAAATGTTATAAACAAAAATCATTATCTCAGCCACTATAATCATTTCAGGTGATTTATTGAAATTCCATTTGCACATGTGAATTCATGTATAACATTCATAGACAACACTTTCCACGCACGCGGCAGGTGTCTGCAGACGATCGACATTCCAAAATTTCACAAAATGTTTCAAAAATGTAAAAATTATTGCATTTCATCCCCATATTTGAAATCACCATGAGGAATGCATTTAAGTAAGTACAAACATGCCTAGTATTGGTTCGGTAATCCTTGAGATAGACGTTAAAAGTTGGGCACAAGTGCTACCGCAAGCATATAACGGACATCAAATGCAGCGCCCACTAAACAAGCTGAACCAGCTGAACAATAGGAATCGAACCACAGCTAAACATCAATGGTCGCTTGCTCTGATGTCAATTGTCTAAAGCTAACTATTGGGAGTCAATATATTAGAAAATTGACATCAAAGTTGTTGTTTAATGGTATGGATGTAATGAATATTAGTCAAACCCCTATTATGGATGAGATGAGAGCCAAATGCCATTCCCCTGCAACATAACAGATCGATACAGATGAGTGAAAATGAATGTGTCGCAAAAAATTCAAAAATTCAACAAAAATTAAAAATGTTTGCAAATTTCATATCAAGATTTCTCTGTAATTTGTGCATTAAAGAGAATGATTTCCTCTATAATACTTATTTATACATCAAGGAATATTTTGATAGCTTACTTATTGAAATTGATTCTATAAATCGTCTAATATCAATGCTCCCGTAAGTCCCAAAATATAAATAATTTAGTTGTCCACGGTCAGTCCTTATATTTGGTCATATCTAAAACAGTTTTAGTGAGTTCACACGCTCACCATAGGCCGGTGAACAGTGATGTCAATAACGAAACACACTAATACAACAACAAATGAATTTCAACACATTTCCCAATCGACACTCTGCTTTATCAACGGCTAATAATTGGCGTTTGAACTCACGTCAACTTTAGCGTAATCACACGCTACTACACATGAATGCTTTCATTGCACACTGTGTGCAATGAAAGCATTCATCAGCACACTGCTCAATCGGTATGTCCAATCCGGCGCCACTGCACAATACAGGTATATCGTCTCAGGGTATATGTTCATCGGTTAAGCATGAGCGGGTAATTTGACTATGAATAAGGTTTATACGAGGTTTTAGAACTGACGGAAAATAAGATAGGAATGTCGAGGACAACCAAACAGTATTTTATTATTGGCCTAACTGCTGGTTGGAAAATTCAGTCATGGATTATTAGTTCAATAGTTAAATTCTGTCACTTGGAGGCGCTGTATTTCATGTCCATAGTCTACCACTTGTGTGGGTAATGTTTCCGAGCTGAAAAATCTGTTTTTGTAGATCTAAATTAAATTGCCACATGAAAAGTGTTTAGTCTGAAATAAGGAACATGTATATTTCCAGACCATTCAGCTTGGGAATTTGAAAAAGGAAGCAAGCAAAACTTGAAATTTGAAATACTTGTGTCACCTCATAATGGACCAATTTGCCGGCTGTGTGATGTTGTGATCTTAACACTTTCCACGCGGCTATTAGTTTTACCATATACAAAACAGAATTTTCATAAACCTTTCCCAACTTTCAAAAGTCTATCTCAAGGATTACTGAACCAATACTAGACATGTTTGTACTTATTGTAATCCATTCAAGTAAGTACAAACATGCCTAGTATTGGTTCAGTAATCCTTGAGATAGACTTTTAAAGTTGGGAAATGTTTCTGAAAAATCTGTTTTGTATATCTAATTGCCCCATTATAAATTCTGTTTTTTCAGACTTAAAAGTCTGAAAAAACAGAATTTTAAGAAACCTTTGCAAACTTTCAAAGTCTATCTCAAGGATTACTGAACCGATACTAGACATGTTTGTACTTATTCAATAAACCACCTTTAGCAGTAATTCACCACATTTTAGCCTATAATTTCAAAATGGAACATTTCTGGCCCCTAAGATTTTACAGACATAATGAGAAAAATGTGGGGATGCTTCTGATATCAAAATATCATGATGTGAACAAAAATTCATAGCAAAAAAAAAGTGATCGGAACATACACCTTTAAGTCTGAAAAGGAACATGATTGTATATTTCCAAACCATTCGGCTTGGGAATTTCACCTTAAAATGGACCGATTTGCCGGCTGTGTGATGTTGTGATCTTAACACTTTCCATGCGGCTATTAGTTTTACCATATACAAAACAGAATTTTCAGAAACCCTTCCCAACTTTCAAAGTCTATCTCAAGGATTAGGCACAAAAAAACAAAACAAAGTTGACTTGCCCTTTCCTACCGACCCGAATTTTCGGAAATCTAAGGTCGCTATTTTTTTTTTTTTTTTTTTTTTCAAATTTAAAAAATAAAAAATAAATTTTTTTTTGTTGTTGTTGAAAGAAGCACATAACAATAAAGAAAGATGAAAAATGAAAACGTGTTTTTGAGTAGTATCTGCTTGTTTAAAAAATTAAAAAATCAAAAAAATCTTTAAAACGTGTTTTTGTGAAGTATCCCTGCATATCAAATTGATTTGAAGTTAGAATGGCCTTTATGTACAGCGACTTTAACCTGCTTTCAGGTTGTCTTTATCTAAGCACTTTACGCCCGACTACGCAACAATGCACAAGGCCACCGCTGTACAAACACATTCACTATAGTACCGTTTGTGCTCAACACGGGAGATTCGGAAAATGCCAGTTTACAACAAATTACTCTCTGACCCTTTAAATGTTAATTACGGTCGCCCTGATTATCCAATCAGATTAATTTTTGCACAAGGAACCAGCAAATTTATTTAGCTTCATCTCAGACCCGATTATGAGGCATTAGGCCGCCCTCTTGAGACCTTTAAGGCGTCCATAATAACCCGGGGTAGGACTCGAATGTCTAAAACTCTGTGTAACGCGAGCTTTCAAGCACAGCACGGCGCATGTTTTTCCTGAAATTTGACACCGATAAAAATTATTTACGGTTCGACTGTAATATATATGCGCTTGAAAAAAAAAGAAATTGAGAGAGAATATTATTAGCTTCACATGGAGGTCGATTATTGGGTGTTCCGAATTATATATTTTTATTTATGACAATTTAAGTGTAAACGGCCAGCATTTTAGGAGGATTTTTCATGGGTTTTCAAAAGAAATTGTACAATAGAAATTTTGCGTTTAGTAGTTAATTTGAACGGCCCCAAACGATTTGATATGTTTAAATTTAAAAATTTAAAAAAATCCGACCGTCTGACCCAGACTCTGGCCCTGAAAGGGCAAGTCAACTTCTTTTTTTTTTTGCCTTACTGAACCTGCCGTGTGGAAAGTTTTGAAAAAAGTTGAAGCAGATGAATGCCAAAATAATGAAATATCGGCTAAGTGTTTTTATTATATGAAAGGTAAATTCAGTTAAATTGGAACACCTTTTTTGGGTGTATTTTTACATTTGGTTTAAAACCATAGCAATATCATAGGGGAGAGTGGGGTAATCCCAATCACCTTTTCATTGAAGCTTACAAGTAGGCCTACATGCTAAAACAAAGTTAAATAAAATAAACCATACCAATATAAAGTGTATGCAATACCATAAGGCCAAACAAAAACAAAAGTTCGTCTCAAAGCTTGCAAAGGCTTCAAAATCGGGCGGCGCAAGCGGTTTTTTATCTTCCAATTTCTTTTTTTTTAACATTTTTTATTTACGTGTCAATGTTTACTCTTACTATTTGCAACCGTTGACACTTTCTGATATTGTTTTTTCTATCTGAAATGAATATTATGATGTAGTTATGGAATGGAAGGACAATGTCATCATAGACATCCTGGAAAGTTTTATGTTCCGTAGCCTCGTGGTAAAACCAATTTAGTATATCTGATTTATCGTCAAAATTAAATATGAATTGAACACGCCGCCATGTTTAAATCGCAAACGAATGCCTCTTTGCCATTTCTGGTCGCGGACTACTCTCGGGGCCTTGATTAATTGTACAGATCAAATAAAACCATTTAAATTTACGGTATTCTGAACATTGATGAGTTCCGTATCATTTAATTTCAAACAAGACATTTTTATTTTATATATATAGTACCCACCAGGGAGTGAGGAATGTTGTTTAGTTAGTACGAACTATATTTTTATGCGGAGGGACTTTTTGGTGTTGTCAAAAATTATAAACAGCCCGTAGTACAAAAATCATCTGCGCAATTGCGAATTTACTTGTCTTTTTGCATGCTGAGGGACCTTGCGAATACATATTGCAGTACTATCGGAATGTGAAGAAGACTATATTAAATAGTCTCTGACACGCTTTGTCTCTGACACGCTTTTTATCTCCACAGCGCCCAAAGTGTAATAATGCAATCATTGTTTAGAGACTGTGTAATCTGGCTACGAATAGCAATGAAGCCAATGAACAATTGTGCAGTGTTATTTTTCGAAGAACTGAGTCAAAAAGGTTTGAGAAAAAGAAAATCTGCCGATATTTTTATACAAAATGTTTTTTAAAAATTTGTAGGGAAAAAAAAAATTAGTTTTACAATATCCTGCAATTTCAGACGCACTATTTCGGCATTTTAAAACCAATGCGCGCGCGCAAGCTTTGAGACGAACCTTTTATTTTGTTTGGCCTAACTTAGGAACACGCTTTTATAAACTCTAACTTTATTGATGACCACATATACCTGGGGTTTAGTTCTGCATGATAGAACTTATGTGCACGCAAACCAAGTGCTGCTGGCCGTGTTGTTGCCGTGTGGTGTGTAGTAGGGTTAGAGTTATAAAAATGCAAACAGAGAGGTGTATTAACCCTAACCCTAGAAAAGGTGGTACTGGAGATGGAACGAAGAACAGGGGAGGGGGTTAGATAAAAAAATTAAAAATCATGTCCGCCGAACCCCATGAATTGAACCCCGGCCGCCGGCACGACAGGCGCTGTAATCAGCACCACAGGGGAAGGGCTTCCCAGGCTAAAAAATTGGAGACCATATAACAGAAGTTTAGTGCTACATGAGAAAGAACTTGTGTGCGCACAAGCCAAGTGCCGGTGGCCGTATTGTTGCCGTGTGGTGTAGAAGTAGGGTTAGGGTTATGAAAGTGATAAGTAACACATTTTATTTAGAGGAATGAGAGGTGTGAGGCGGGCAGGTTTGATACGGTGGGTGTATATGTTTACTCCTGAAACTACTCTTTTGAAGACCAGTCTGGCAAATAAGACTGCAATGACATATTATGATCTTTCACAACTTCAGATTTTAAACTCATCTGAGAAATACATGAATCCATCCAGGGGCGTAACTACAGAGGAGGGGGGGGGGGGGGGGGGGGGGCAACAGAAGGCCCCCGCCCCAAACGAAATGACAAACTCTATGTGTATATATACACAAGGTCACAAATTTGCTGCTTTGTAACTATCGAATTCCACGTTTTTCCGCTTTGTAAATTTTGCATTTTTCTGTGATGTAATTTTCCCCAAGAAAGCTTAAAATTTACAATCTATAAAACCAAAATAAACACACTTTACAGAAAAACACATAATTTTAGATGATAATATAGGCCTATGAATTATGGTATGGAGTTCAGCGCGGAGTTTTATATTTAAATATTGTTTGTTTTGTTTTATTACGTATCGTTTTTTAATATTTATATTGTTTTATTCAAGACTATTTATAAATTTTGTGTTTTGAACGTTTTTTGTGCATTTTTTCTTCTTCTTTTCATCAAAATGTCGTTTTCCGCGTTTAACCTGAATTCCGCGATTTTATTGCGCAACGCGGAAAATTCGTGACCTTAAATATACACACAAAACAGTTGGTATACCCCCTGATCACAGCTAGGCCTGTCCCCCCTCATGCCCCCAAAATTGAAGACCCTAGTTACGCTAATGCATCAATCTATGAAGCTAAGCCAAATTGCGCAAATTGCACGCTAGTGAAACATGCCATCGATCAAATCTTCTTTAGATGTCTTCAAATCACCAGCGTATCAATGGGTCCACACAGATCAAATTTTTAAACAGAGAACAGATTTGGACAATTGCATACAAAATTATTTGCTATTATTCGGAATATAGATGTCCAATGATGTGGTTTAAGGCATTTGCACCGCCAGCTGATTTTTTTGACTCGAAAATGTGAGTTTAGCATCAGGTACAAGACACATGCGTAAATTTATAGTGTGCAACTCACATGCCACACATGTATCGCTACACAATTTAAGTGCGCCAATAATCTATGTGTGCTCTGTAAGTGCTGTGGTTGAGAACTTGAGGTATATCATACTTATCCTGCAGAATGGATTCCAAAATGAGCAATGTTTTTTCTTAATCATTACCATGAAGGGATTACTACAACATAATAAAAGCAAAAACAAATTGCATTAGGCCTACAAGAAACACAATCGGAATCGTAAGAGATATATCACTTTCAGTAGATAGTAATCCCCCATTAGGTTTGAAGGACACTCATGAAAGAGATCTTAACAGATACAGTTAAGCCCACAATTATTCATACCCCTTGGAAAATATGAGTTTTTTGCGTTTTTCTCATATCTATACCAGCTGGAGTGGTGGAACTTTCGCTTTACACTAAAGACAATTAGTTTGCAAGTACAAATCAATATATTTGGGCTCAACATTTTTTGCATAACAATAGAATTGAACAAGAATTATGTTTTTATGCCTGTCCAAAATTATTCATACCCCATACCAAGTCTAAGGATTGAGGCCACTTTTTGTGATAATACAAATGTTTTTGACATTCCAAACATTATTTATATTGTGTGATAGGCTTTTATATTGTTATGTAATTATTCCATGATGTGTGCATACAATGTGGATGCATTACAAATGTGTCCTATTGAATTTACAGTGAGGGATATTATAGGACAACACTCTAGCTCTTTGACAGCATGGCGAAGAAGATCAAATAACTTTTTTGTGCATATTGTGAATGCTCACAAAGGGGGGAAAGGCTACAGAGCTATTTAGAAACAATTCCAAGTGCAAGAATCCAGCACACAAAGCATAATTAGGAAGAACAAGACGTTCAACTCACTAAAAACATTGAAGGATGCAGTCGGAAGCCAGCGGTGTCCCCTTGTTTGACAAGAAAAGTATTGCGAAAGGCCAACAACAATCCACAGATCACCATCAATGCTCTCCTGAACAACCCTGGCAATTATTGGACCAAGATATCATGGCAGACACTCCAGCATATATGGCACATGAGAGGTCTCCATGGAGGCCGACCAAGAAAGACTCTACTCCTTAAAAGAGACACAGAGAAACTTGTCTTGTATCTTAAGCAACCCCAACACTGAAGACCAAAAACTTGGATCTTTGTCCAGAAGTGCTCTTGCAAATGCTAGATGAGTTTCTCATTGTCTCTTTTCAGGAGTACAGTCTTTCTTGGTCGGAGTCCATGGAGAACTCTTGTGTGCTATGTCTGCTGGAGTGTCTGCCTTAATATCTTGGTCCAAGACTCACCAAGGTTATTCAGGAGAGCATTGACGGTGATATGTGGATTGTTGTTGGCCTTTCACCATACTTTTCTTGTCAAACAAGGGGACACTGTTGGCTTCCGACCGTGTTCTTCAGGGTTTTTAACTGATTTGAACTGATTTTAACTGTCTTGTTCTTCCTAATTATGCTTTTTATGGTGGAATTTGGCACTTGAAATTGCTTCGAAATAGCTTTGTAGCCTTTCCCCTCTTTGTGAGCATTCACAATGCACAAAAAAGGTCCTCACTGAGTTATTTGATCCCCTTCGCCATGCTGTCAAAGAGCTAGAGTGTTGTCCTATAATATCCCTCACTGTACATTCAATAGGACACATTTGTAATGCATCCACATTGTATGGAATAATTGCATAACAATATAAAAGTCTATCACACAATATAAAGAAAGTTTGGAATGTCAAAAACATGTGTATTATCACAAAAAGTTGCCTCAATCCTGAGACTTGGTATGGGGTATGAATAATTTTGGACAGGCATAAAAACACAATTCTTGTTCAATTCTATTGTTATGCAAAAAATGTTGAGCCCAAATATATTGATTTGTACTTGCAAACTAATTTTCTTTAGTGTAAAGCAAAAGTTCCACCACTCCAGCTAGTATAGATTTGCAAAAAACGCAAAAAACACATATTTTTCAAGGGGTATGAATAATTGTGGGCTTAACTGTAAATGAAGACTAGTAGTCATATAGTATGATGCTTTTATCTAGAATTAATTATCTTAACACTTTCCATGCGGCAGGCGGCTGCAGACGACATCACAAAATTTCACAAAATGTTTTAACAATTTCTACATTATTGAATTTCATCGCCAAATTTGAAATCACCATGAGAAATGCATTGAAATAAGTACAAACATGCCTAGTATTGGTTCAGTAATCCTTGAGTTAGACTTTGAAAGTTGTGAAAGGTTTCTGAAAAGCCTGTTTGTATATGGTAAACTAATAGCCGCGTGGAAAGTGTTAACACTTGTTAACACTGTTAACACTTTCACAGTGTTAACACTTTCCACGCAGCATCGTCCGCAGACAACATTCCAAACATATGAATTTGTTTTAGCCTTTTAGGCCTGCTAAGCAAAGTTTTAATAGTGACTATATGGGCCAATTGAAGCTATCAAATTGCTTTATTGATTCCTGATTGATTCAATCACCAAATTGTTTGTTTTCGTTGGGAACATTCTAGCGTGACTATTATATATAGGGGTGTAACAACAATGTAAAGTTGTTTTAAGGCACATAAGGACACATGTAAAACTGAATTCCAATTTATTTTAATGATTCATCCAAATTAAATTAAAGCACATATGTATCACTCGTCACAAACTGCACAACACCGTGACATTGTGTTTCTCTAAAAATAAGCCTACCAAACACATGCACCCTTAGCTGAAACCCCCACAAAATAGTCCAGTGGTCTGCCTGCCAGGCTTGTTTACGTGCACAGAACATAGCATGTTTCACCATTTTATAACCATCTAATTTTCAAAGTTACAAATATTTCTGCCAACAAAACTTAGTCTAAAAATTATATCACTATTTGCCTTATTTTATTCCTCTTTCTAACCATATAATTTATATATCTTAAAGGGGCATTAAGAGATGTGGTGGAGGCAACGCCCTCAATTACAAAAATATATGATAAAAACTGGGATTTGTATATTTTTACAATTGTATTACAGGTATGAACTTACACCTATAAGGATTAAGAAAAATCAGCCCTCTTTGTACAACAAAACGTCAATTCAAAAATGCTGGTAGAGCCGCAACCAGCATTTTACATGGTAAATGGTGGTATTCCAACATATTTAAAACACTGTTTTAATCAAGTTTTGCTGGGTTTTGTTTAGTAGAAACAACAATAATGGCAATTTCTAATGTTCATCTTGAATTCTGAAGTAAATAAATTAAAATTAAAAAAAAATCAACATGACATTGTGTCCCTTTAATCGAAGAATATCAGGTATAGGCATAACATAAAGAGTACACACTCGGTTTGGCGACTATATTCAGTAGCCAGTCAGTCGTACACAAGTAATTTCAATGGGCCGGTTGATTTCAGCAGCTTTCATGGCGAAAAGTGAAAATTCTCAATTTTGATGATTGGCTAATAAGCTTGACGGAAGTTTTTTTGACCAATCAGGATGTATTTTGTATCAAAAATTAAAGAATTCCCTGTACTTTCTTCGACAACTTCTGCAATCGAATTATCATGCGTCGTCCAAGGGCCTAAATCTATAAACACTTTGTAAGTGCTCATGCACCTGAACATGTATAAAGTAACACTTCCTATGCATAACTGTTGGGCAACCAGTGGCCAGGGTGTTACGTTAGGGGGGGGGCCAAATCAAGGGGGCTTTGCCCCTTGGCAGGGGTGACGCTGTTACATTTTGGGCCTAACAAAGTGTCAAAAAAACTAAAATTGTCTCGTTTTAGACCACAATTGTGTCAAAACCCCATTACATCTGAACATTTGAAAGCTACATACTAAGTAATTATATTCCAAACGTCCTAAAATATTTAGATACAACTCATGAACAAACATTCAACATTTCAGATCCAGTCCAAAAGGGCGGTACAAAGTGCATGGCACGGCGGTGCACTGCTTTCAGGAAATTACACTTGGACAACAGGGGTACGAGTGTGCAGCTAGCTCTAAATCATAGCTCTCTGTCTGAGAATTATGAATTAAAATCATCTGAGTTGGCATCAGATATTTTCATAAATATTGTTCAACTTTTCTGAATAAATTTGGTCAAATTTTGCTTCAGATTTCAAATTCAGTATCCAAAGGATCTGTATAGCTTGGTTTAATAAACAGCTCAACCAATTACAATTTCCAAGAAATATTGGTTTTAATCTGGATCACCCTATTCCCGCTACGGTAAACAAATTAAAAGACGCTGGCTGTCTTGGCTAGTTTTTGTAGCTAGGGTGCATTACAAATTCAACATAGTTTACCTTTGGTATCACTTGTGACCTGAGTGTTGGATGGACTGTTTCCTTGAGTTAGTGTAGGTGTATCTGAAATGGAATAAACAAATGAAACAAGATTAAATCAGAATTTGCAATATAATAGTTGTGCTCGCTGTGGAAGATTAAGGTAATGTCTTACATAGGGGTTGTGGCTCTCAAATGGAATAGCCCAATACTGTATGCAGATTTCTGCTCTAAATATTAATGTTTTTCATAAGCTGCAACAATTCTTTTGGTCGTCATTCTTGAAATCTAAATTGGTTTATTCAGACGAATGTGCAAGCTACCAGGATAACTTTCGTGCTTTGTGGGGAAAAGGTAATATAAAATAGGCAAATTAAATAGATACATAATAATGTATCTAATTATTTTGCCTATTTATGCTTTAAAGGCCCTATAGGCATAGCTCCTAATATTCAAATTATACAAAATAAAGTAATCAATATGAAAAGGAAAGAAAAAGATTATAGAAAATAATAATGATTTTTTAAAACAAATCTGATTGAGATGAACAGAAAGATTGATTTGCCAAGTCTTAAACTTGCGCTTTTAGCTTCTCCGTATCTGTATTTCAAGTCCGCTACTCTACCATTGAGCTTTAGGAGACAATGGATAGGCATTTAGTAGGCCCATGCCAATACAATGGATTGGTTATTGATCAGAAAATAAAATTTGAACGACTGATGACATCCATTTTTTTGCTTATCGTTTTAGTTTACGCTGCCGAAATTCACGATCAATTTCACAATAGGCACCATCTAATTTTGAATTTAAAAGAATGCTTCATATTTAAAATCTACAGTACACTCCAGGGGCCCACTCATGTATAAAAGTTGTAATCATTCGTGTGAACCCACTCTCAAAAATACTGCAAGTCACGACTTGCGAATCCCCCTGGCTGGGAGATCAACTAAATGAGGTCAACGGTCATATATGGGTCATGTTCCCCCGGTGTTTATGTTTCTTTTCTCCAAGTTTGAGGTCAATCGGTCAACTTTAACGATTTGACCTCTGGATGACCTTTGACCTCAGATGACCTCTAATTATTTTTTTACATGTTCCCACAGTGTTCATTGCACAAATTAACCCCTTGTTGACCTTTGACCTTGGTTGACCTCTAATGACCGTTGACCTCGGATGACCTCTAATTTATTTTAGACATGTTTCCCCAGTGTTCATGTTTCTTGTCTCCAAGTTTGACGTCGATCGGGCAACTTTTACGATTTGACCTCTGGATGACCTTTGACCTCTGATGACCTCAAATTTATTTTAGACATGTTCACCCGGTGTTCATGTTTCTTGTCTCCAAGTTTGACGTCAATCGGGCAACTTTTACGATTTGACCTCTGGATGACCTTTGACCTCAGATGACCTCTAATTTATTTTAGACATGTTCACCCGGTATTCATGTTTCTTGTCTCCAAGTTTGACGTCAATCGGGCAACTTTTATGATTTGACCTCTGGATGACCTTTGACCTCAGATGACCTTGGATGACCTCTAATTTTATTTTAGACATGTTCACCCAGTGTTCATGTTTCTTGTCTCCAAGTTTGACGTCGATCGGGCAACTTTTAATCTAAATATACATTTTCTTGAAGAAAAGGATTCAATAAATCCAACCATGCACACAAAATTGACCATTTTGGAAAAAATTATAAAAAACATGGTTTTTGCCCCATTTTAGGTTTTGTAAAGATAACTCAAAATATAGTGTCATATTTTGTCGTTCTAGTTTTATCATAATCCTAATAAAATTCTCTAGGAAAAGGTTTTTTTCAATATCTGATTTATTTCTTGAATTATCGAACAAAAAGTGCCAAAAAATGTAATTGTTTCCTCCAAACTCATGAAAATTACATTTTTGGCACTTTGAGGTCGATATTTCAAATAATAAATCAGATATTCAAAAGAAAGTGACCTTTAACAATGATTATAGTATGACAAATCATGCTCATGGCAATGGAAAGGTCCTCAAGACAGAGTTTAGACTGAAAAACGTATTAAGTAATTGTGAAATTCAATTTTGCTAATAAACTTGCCACTTGTAGGCGATAGTATGACGAATCATGCTCATACCAATGGATAGGTCCTCAAGACAGAGTTTAGACTGAAAAAAACGTATCAAGTAATTGTGAAATTCAATTTTGCTAATAAACTTGCCACTTGTAGGCGATAGTATGACGAATCATGCTCATACCAACGGATAGGTCCTCAAGACAGAGTTTAGACTGAAAAAACGTATCAAGTAATCGTGACATTCAATTTTGCTAATAAATTTGCCACTTGTAGGCGCAGACTTACCATTTTTGCCTATTTTTACAATACCCTTCGGATTTAGGTTGAAAAAGACACCCTCATTCTTCGAAATTGGCAATTTTGATACGGGTCCGTGTGAGCCTGCTTTTTGATCCAAAAAAAACACCCTGAGTCCGCATTTTTGTTCACGCGGATGATTACAACAGAATAGCTGACTCACTGGAATACACTATAAATACACTTATTACAGGGTCAGAATTTCGAGAAGAATCCGAGAATCCATTCTCGCAAAGATTCCCGCTGGTAAAGTTGCGAGAATCCAAGTTGTTTCCCGTAGAGATATTCTGTCTACACATAATTAAATGAAGGAGAATCCATAGATTCTCGCAAAATCCTTTGCAGGAATCTAAATGGATTCTCGCAATCTTTGACAAAATTCTGACCCTGCTTATTTCCAGCCAATGATATCACTCACCTTCTTGGTCCCTGTTGCTTTTTTCTGATGATATATTAACAGATTGCATAGGCACGGTTGTTCTGAATGGCACCGTCAAATTCCAAGGCATCAATGTAGGGGTTGTGGTTTGTTGAGACTCTTCTGGAAGTTGTTTAGTATCTAAAATTTTAATCCATTAAAAACAAAATTGAGGCTCAGAATTATGAAGAGGTGATAGATTGGTTTGAGAAGATGGGAGTACAAAAAGCATTTAGTACCGATTTATATGGCAACAAGATTTCCAATCAGTGGCGGCACTATGGCCCTCCCCAGTTGTGACCTTTTCCTGTCAGTTGCCCCCCTCCCCCCTCCCACCATCAGCTCAAGCCCTGTCCTATTTTGTCCGCCAAACCATCGAAAATGTTGAATTTTAATGTCAAAATTACTTAAAATGTGCCTACAATTTGTCTGCACTGTCTAATTTAGAACAAATTAATCTAATTTCAGGCAATTTTTACAATAAAGCCAAACAAAATTCATATGCTTTTCCCACAGATGTGGATCTATTTGATCAAGACACCAGCCTTAAAGGCATGCTCCCACTCCACACATCTCTTGGGATTTTGACACGGTAACAATTTCTCCATGTTAACTCTGTCAGTAATCAAGCAGGTGTATGACCAATTCATCTCTGTGGTGAACTTACAGTGCCAAAGTGGTAGGACAGCTTTAACCACTAAGTGAGAATGCAAACCTAAACACCTTAAAGAGCCACCACAATATTCCAATGGAAGTTTCATATAAAGAATACCAAAAATGAACCCCCCCCCCCCCCCCCCCCCACGGAACTAATTACTAAAAACATTACCAGTTGTTGAAGTTGTCATCCAGAGTCGCGGTCGCTCTGGAATCACTCTGATAGGTCTATCTGATGTAGCATTTCCAATCGTCGGTGATGGCACCTCCTCCAAATACTGAGAGCAAACGGTTTTACTTATACTTGTACCTGCTCTCTTTGGTTGCCCGATACACACTGGTTGATCCCGGCACCGCGCTTTTGCACTGCGTTTGCGATTGAACGTGTTTGTCGGACACGGCCTGCAAACTGTGTCCGATGTGAATGTTCCTGTCAACATGAAAGAAAGGATAGAGTAAACAATTTCCCTCATTGAATTAAATGAAAATGTTTGTTATCAAATTTATTTTCATATTCAAAATTGTATTCATTTCGGGGTATTGGGGTCATGTTTACACTGTGACACTGGCCAAACAAAATAACCATCTATAAATATTGTTCAGAAATGTGGATATCTTAAGATAATATAATTATCAATTTTCATAGTCATTATTATACTTCAATTTCATTTTAAATTTCATTAATTTTTTTAAGATAAAAACACCGTAAAGGTGGGTCGGGATTTTAGTAACCCCTACTGGGATACGGATGTCACACAATGGTTATAGGGCCACCATGCAAAAGTCCCTGAAATTGCTTTAAAACGGCAAAGCATAAAGTAAACACTCTTTCGTACCTTGGAATATTTCCATAAAAGTATAAATAATAAATAAATGTTACATTAATTAGGCCTAGACAAAAAGAAGGTCTGTCTCACATACATTTGTGAGAATGCAAAATGCTTTTTTTTTTTCATCTTTTTTTTTACAAAAAACAGCTATGCTAAATGCGAATTTCTTTTCAGATTTTTTATTATTGTGTCTTTGGCCCCCTCTTTTTGCTTTTTTTTCCTTTTAGAGCCAATTTTTTGGTGTGATTTTTTTATATAAAAATAAATAATAAAAAAATATGTTGGCTCATTGTGTAGCAGTGGCGAATCCAGGGAGGGGGCAGGGGGTGGCAACCCCCGCCCCCCTCCCCCCCCCATCCCCCAATATTGACTGTCATGTCGGTTGAGATCGATTCATTTGACAAGAAGATTCATGAAATTATGAGTTATGATGGTCAAAAATACACAGCTGGAAATGTGTCCCCAAAATGCAATAATTGGTGGTACAAGCTTGTTTAGAGCCAAACTGTACCTCAATCATAGCAACAATAAGTGAAAAGTCAAAAATGTTTGCACGCTATGTGCGTATTTCTTTAGCGCGAACAATCTTGTTGGTTCACTTTCATTTCTTCCCCCCCCCCCAATACGCCACTGTTGCATAAGGCTATGCGGAAAAAGTGTCTCCACATACTTACGCGCATGGGGTATGTGTAGTGCTGTTATCGAGATCTTTTTTTCATGTCGACATGTTGCTATTTTAGAATCTCGATATCGACATGATGCCGACATATTATGATCCAAATACCAAACCGATTGTCCCCGCAAATTAATGTCCGCAATAGTATAGAATATTACCACAGATCGAAAATATCGCCAAGTCAATATGCGAAGTGGTGAGGGGGAACTAGCATAGGCCTAATTACTTTTAACGATTTGCTATCGTTGGATATTGGGTTTTTTCACAACTCTTGCCGATTGTCATTTATAAAAATCACTTTGCCGATTATTTTTTTCTCAAATCATTACGGACGATTTAACGTCAATTATATCGACATCCCAAAGTTGATATCGACATGTCGGGATAATAGCCGATATCGACATAATGTCGACATCGTCCATGTCGATGACAGCTCTAGGTATGTGAGACAAATTTGTTTTCTTTGTGGCCTTACCTCGTCTCCATGCCTCCTCCCCTTTAGAACATTTACTATGAATTGTGCAATTGGAGCCTCCTCTACGATAATAACCCCTTAGGCACCTAGGCAACATTTCTTGGCACCTGTCTTGTTCTTGGTCGACCCAATCCATGCCCAGTTTGCACCCACATCTACTTGGTGTCGTGGCAGTGCAACTCCGCAAGGTCTGATGGAATTAATCATAAGCAATTAATGAAGGTATATTTGACATAAAATGTAACTCCTGAAACATTCAAATTACTGTTTTCTGTTGTTACCATGCAAATGTGGTTCTATGATTATAATAATGTAAATAATACACTAAAAGCCTACCGACGAGGCTCCTATTATGATTTGTTTTTACTGCTAATGGTGGGAGGGCACATTTGTATATGCCCCATGCCCTGCTTGATCGGCACCATGACCATTATGTGGCCATCCTAGGTAGATGTTCTGATTGCTGGCCCGATTTTCAATTTGATGTTTTCTATTTTACATGGAAGGTCATCCTTATTTAAGAAGCACAAGGTCAAAAGAAATTTGCCCATTGAGTATAGTACACAAACTGGTGAGTGGTTAACCACCTTTGGCAGTAATTCACCACATTTTAGCCTATAATTTCTAAATGGAATATTTCTGGCCCCTAAGATTTTACAGACATTAATGAGAAAAATATGGGGATTCTTCTGATATCAATTATCTTGATGTGAAAAAAGAATCATAGCCGAAAAAGGTGATCGAAACATACACCCTGAAGTTCTGTATTCAGCAGTAGGCTGATTTCCTCCAAATCCAACCCCACCCTAACTAAGCGCTGACAATTTAAGGTCTTACTGTAAACAGCAATATCTACAAACAGGGATCAAAATAGCGAATAAAAGGCACTAATGTCTATAAAATATGACAACTGGACTAATAAGAGAACTGTATTATAGATCCTACCCACGAATATATTGTCTGACATTGCATTCGGTGGCAAGTATTATTTTTTTGTATAGAACAAAGATACTTTAAAATGATACTTCTGTCTGCATATGACACGACCAAGCGGAATGAGTCGTATGTCGGGAATATTGTTTTTAAGTTATAGGTAAAAAGAAATGACAAATTCTTATGTTTTACTCTGTTTTCTCAGTTGGTAAATTGTTTGTAACTTAAAAACTAGAAGTTCAATTTGATTGGGGGTTGTACCATACTGTAGCATTTTCCGCCTCCTTTTAAATGATGGACAATATCAAAATTGAAAACTGCCGACATGTGACTCATTTCACCCAATCACGTCACATAATATGTCAGACAATGTAACAATAACATGGGTATGGATTAAAAACAACTTAGGAAGTAATGCATTCAAAAACATTCTTACTATTAATCCCCGGGAACTCTGACAATTTCCACAGGTTGCGCAAGAGCGACAGCTATTCTCTTCTGACATGAAGGTGTTGGGAGGACAGTCCGCACACCTGGGTGTAATATAAAAAGAATTATTAGGCGACAAACCAAAACAATCCTGTGCTTCTGTACAGGCAAACGGACAGTAGCGTAGCCAGCGGGGGGGGGCAGGGGGAAGACTGCCCCCCCCCCCCCCCCCCCCCCCGGACACCTAAAATGGGGACGGAGAAGCGGAAAAATGGGGACGAGAAATTGTTCATGTAGTACATTTACTGTGCGATTTTTCTTTTTTGACTGTGCGATTTTTTGTTGTTGGACTGTGCAACATTTTTGACCTCACCCCCCCCCCCCCCACCCCACCTACGTGAAATTCACGAGGTAAGTGACTAGAAAACAAATTGGGGCAACCTTTTACGAAAATTTTAGAAATCTTGCCCCCCCCCTGAAAAAATCCTAGCTACGCCACTGCAAACGGACCTCTCAGGATGGGTCGGTCGATCAGGTAGGTTTTTTTTAATTTATTTTTTTACTTTTTACTTTTTCCCCTTGAAAAATGACCGTAAAAACAAATGTGTAAACATCTTGCCGTATTTTGACGAGCAGGGTTTCTTTTTTCCGTCGCCTTAAAGAAAATGTTCTAAAAATCCATAGACCAAGCATTCCTGAGAGGTCCGTCCTTATTTGAAACAGGTTTGTTCATGTTGTCTAGCTCATCAATTATTACATTTTTAATAACATGATGGGCAACAGGTATTTATAATATTAGACTAGTGTGACTTTTAGCTTTTAAAACACCCCTCAATACGAATTGCTCGCACATTTTACCCTGTTACAAGAATTTGTCTCAAAATGGTCTTTTATTAACAGCATTTTTTGTAAATGAATGCATAGACATTTTTTACATTATGGTTATAGTTGGGCTTGCTTTTTAGAGGGTGGAATTAGAGGCACCTTTTTTTAAGGGGGGCATATGACACTTTCATATCACCAAAATCTATAAAACCTTGCGAAATAAAAAAAGGCTTCCTAAATGTTGCCTAGAAGAGAAGAAGGTTATGAAAAACAGGGGGATGAAGTTTGAATGGATCATGAAATACCATGTCTGGCTAATTAAAAGAAACATTTTGTATATTATTATTAATTGATTCAAAGTCAGAAGGTATCAAAACTTTTGAGACATCCTTTACTTTGTGTACTGTAATACACTATAATTTTGCAGATATTTTATTTCACGAATTTAAAATAATTGCTATTATAGCTCGCAAAATTCGCCAAATTAAATTTCTCGTGAAAGTAAGTGGTTTTACAGTATACTTACAGTGTTGGAGTCCCTGCAGTGCATTTCTCCACCAAGTGCTGTCCCGGTGAACACCAATCACATCTTAGTTTGCTGCCATCCCACAGTTCATGTTTAAATTTCTTTTTTCCAGGTTGTTGACTGGATAAACATGATAGACCATCCGTGCCTACACAGGTGATCAGAATCTATCAAAGAGATAATGTTTTTCAAAATTAAAAATTATATATTTATTTTCACATTTGTAAAAATGTATCACATTTTGGCAGAAGGCTTGCATATTGCACTATGCGATGCGAGCGTTTTGCGCGCGATGCCCGGGGTGCTCAGTGGTCATTACAAGAGGGGTATCATGCGTGTCCATGAAATCACGTAATTAGGGTAGTTTTTCAAGCTGGAGCACGTTACGTACGTAACGTGAATAGGGTATCAAAACAAGCCAAATTAAGAAAAAGGGTATACTATATCATTGGCTTTCGCATTTAGGGTCCTTATTTGCTCCATCACTGAGGATTAGGCCAAAAAAAAAAAATTGTTGTGTTGTCCTCGACAGCTTTCAGAGAGGAGGGGCGGGTGGGCGGATTTTTTTTTTTTTTGATTTTTTTTTTTTTAATTTTCTTTTACCAGCAGAAGCTCAAAGTTCAGCCAACAAGAAGTTAAAATCACTCTAAGAGCCGCACATATATGTTATAAACACTTAATTTAATATTAATGCCATTTAAACTGTTTAAAAAAAAATCTGAAAAAAATCTGAAAAAAAAAATCTGAAAAAAAAAAAAAAATCTGAAAAAAAAAAAAAACATCTAAAAAAAAAAAAAATCCGATTTTTAAAAATAAAAAAAACAGATTTTTTAAAAAAAACCCATTGATTTAAAAAAAAAAAAAAATCTGAAAAAAAAAAAAAAATCGGAGCGGCCCTAAAATGACGAGCGGGCGGTCGAGGACAACATAACAATTTTTTTTTTTTGGCCTTATGGACAAGATATATTTCTTAAATTGTATCCACGCAAGTATCTGATAATCAGCTCCGCATTTGTTTCATAATACTTTTAGCTTATTGGGGAAGGAAAAAATTGTTAGAAATGTGTCATACGCAGTAAAAGGTTTAAACTATACAAATTACTTGCTTAGGGTATCAAAATATTTTTGGTACTTGTTTAGGGCATCAACATATTTTGAGTACTTGTTTAGGGTATTGGAAATACTGATAGTACTTGCTTATAGGGTATGTAAAATACTGTGCTATACTTGTTTAGGGGGTGCTTTTTCACATTAACACGATTACGTATTTAGGGTACTTTTTGAAAGTCCTTGGACGCGCATGATACCCCTCTTGTAATGACCACTGAGCACCCCGGGGTGCGACGCTCTTCTAAAAACGCTCTTCTGAATTCAGTCACTGCTGTAAACAGATTTCGCCAAGTTAGAACTGACTGAACTATACAGTATGTTATTGCAATTTTGCAATCTTTACTTAAAGGGGCATGAAGAGATATGTAGGAGGATGCACCCTTAATAATGATAAAAACTAGGATTTGTATATTTTAATAATTGTATTGCATGTATGAACTTAGTTTATACACCTATAAGGATTAAGAAAAATCAGCCATCTTTGTACAACAAAACGTTGATTCCAAAATGGCCCCCCTCCCCCCCCCCCCCCCCTTCCCCTGGGTACGCCACTGCAAGTCCTGAGCATCGGATGGATGACAAGGGGTTTGGGATAGTCCTGGGGATTGTGGCGAGGGATTTTTCTCTGTCTTACTTCTTTTTTAATCCTTTTTAAACTTCCTAGATCTCTTTTTCTTTCCTTTTGGGCCACATTTATCACTTTCTCTTTCCCTCACCATTTGTGGGGCAAAATTTAGGGGGTTTCGATCGAACCCCGAACCCCCTGGCTACCGGCCTAGTGTTTCGATTGCTGGCCCAATTTTAGACTTGATGTTTTCTATTAAGGGGAGAATGAACATGAGAATATGTGAAATTGGGGTATTTTGGTCATTTTGTTTCTAAATTTAAAAATCTATAGGATTTTAGCTTTTATTTGCTTTTTATTTGAAAAAAAATCGGACATTTGGTTCGAAAACTGGGCTTATTCAAAGGGAACCAAGTGACGCTTATTGTGACGCGAATTTAATTTCTTCCTATACGAATACATGTAATGTATTTCCTTTGTATTGTATTGTTTTCAAGGGGCTATATTTAAGGAATTGTAGAATAAAAAATAATTGCACATTAAATTAACATTTGTTTTCATTGCAAATTGTGTTTATATAATTACTAAAACTATTATTGTAGATCTAATTTGCATAATTGCTGCTTAATTTACATATTCAGTGTTTCTAAACTTAAAATGGCCTTTTCTACTACATGTATTTAAGCGATTTGACGCATGCTAAAATGAAGAGCGCAGCTTTTCTCGGTAACGGTATGTCCAATTGGTCTATTTTTTTGTACATTTGCCAATGACACCTATATCATGAATTTACCAGAGCAAAATTTGAATCAAAAACTCGTAACTATGGAAACGACTATACGTTTCGCAATTTTTCCCAAACAATGCGGGATTTTAACACTTTTATCGTATCGTTTCGCAAAACGACGACTTGTAATAAAAAAATCGCTCTGATAAATTCAAGATGTACTTATTGGTAATACATACATGTAGTAAATTTGAACACAATTGGACAAACCGTTACCGTAAAAGGTTGCGCGCAAATAATGCTTTTAAAATACAAGATGGCCACCGTTACCATGGCTTGCCCAAACACATCTTCTGACCAAAGTTGAAGTTTATAGGTTAAGTACTTTGGAAAATAGCATTTTCATGTTCAGTCTCCCTTAACATTATATATACTATAGTCATATTCCACAGCTCAAAGTTTGAGTTGCATCCAATGGTTCTTATTTAAGAAGCCGCGAAGGTGACATGAAATGTGCCCATTTAGTAGTACACAAACTGGCCATTTTGACCTATTTTAACAAAATTGGGATATCTTAGTAGGCCAAACATTTTACAGAAATAATTAGAAAATGGGGCTTCTTCTTCAAAATAATGTCAATGGGCCAAAAAATAGCTTAAAACTTAAAGTGATCAGAATATTCACCTTTAACAAAAACCATGGTGTTTGCCATGTTTGTTTGTTTGTTTGTTATTTATTAGACAAAACAACAATATATAATACAACAACATATAAAAAATGCATGACACAAAAGATACATATCATGAATTGAACACAGACACCAAAATGCCAGATAACTTAACCCATAAAGTCTGCTAAAAATGCAAACTTATTTCCAATGGGGTGCCATGCAGTTAATTGTGGTGCTTTTGAGCAGAGGGGGATGAGATACACAGCAGCATGACACACTGACACTGACACTAGTGATCGACAGCTCTAAATATCAATCAATTCAGATTCAGTTCTGCTGCTTTTCAAAATGTCTTAAAAAATAAAATGTCCACTCATGTGATAGTAAAATTAGAGAGATAAAATACATACCACTACGCCAACAAACAGCACTTTCCTCTTATTCTCCATAGAGTTGGTCTATTTCCCATGTCAATTTTAAATGAATAAGCTTATAATTGCGCTTATCACTGTATACGGACGTGTTGTCTCGGAGAAAAGTCTCGCCGCAACCAGAGTTATATGCCTGGTGTCGGCGAAAGGCTGTGTAGGGCACGAAATTACCTATGGCTAAAAGACAGAAATGTATTAATAGATTGGGAAATCCCAGCTGCTTTCGCCCGTCACTGTAGCTGTCACTCGTGTAAGGGGGTGGGGCATACTAATATTATAATATTACTAAAAAGGGAATCCCCAAATTTGAGGTCGGATATCAGACCATGCTGAATAGCGAAACGATTTGCCTTTGGCAAGTTCCTCCATCATCGGCATCATTCAATGGGTTGAGACCAAAAAAATAGTACAATGTGTCATTAATATTGCCACCATGCACCAGTGCCACAATAGGGATGTGATCTTTTCCAGAGAGCGCCCTCTATTCATGATTTTTTTTAGAAAGTAGATTTTCTTGCAGATTTACATTTCCGATCATAAATCATACATACATTCCAAGTTACAGAGCGATACGATTCCTAATTACCTCAAAATCATGGTTTTAGAGTGAATTTAGAGTGAAAAATATAAACTGTCGGATTCCGACAGTTTATTTTCACTCTAAAACCATGATTTTGAAGTAATTAAGAATCGTATCGCCCTGTAACTTGGAATGTATGCATGATTTATGATCAGAAATGTAAATCTGCAAGAAAATCTGCTTTCTATTTTTTTTTTCGATGTTGAGGGCGTTCCCTGGAAAGATCACATAATATACCTCTAACCTTTTTTGATAGAGAAATTAAATTATCCACTTTTTTATATTTCAATGTCGTATGCGTTATTTACCCTAACATAGTCCACATCAGCGTGTCACAGTGCAGGATGGTGTTGACACGCCCCCCCCCCCCCCCCCCCCCCCCCTTACCCCTTACCATGGCTTAGTGGCGTGAGCAGGCCTACTCAGTGGCGTAGTTTTTCATATTTGCAAGAAATGGAAGTGAACCGACAAGATTGTCTGACTAAAGAATTACTTCAGTAGATAGCAACCACCGTATCAGTCATCACTAAATACAAAATATGCTTGGGGCTATCTTCAGTAGATAGCAACCACCGTATCAGTCATCCCTGAATACAAAATGTGTTTGGTGCTATAGCAACCACCGTATCGTCATCATTGAGTGCAAACTGTGTTTGGTGCTATCTTCAGAAGATAGCAACCATCAGTATCAGTGGCGTAGCTCAGGGGGGGGGGGGGGGGGGGCAAATGCCCCCCCCCCCTGACGAAGAAAACCAATTTGTGCCCCCGCCCCCCACCCCCCTTTTTAAAAAAATGGGTGAGAAAAAAAAGGAAATAGAAAAAAAATGAGAAAAAAAACCGAGGTTATTAGCCAAATAGAAGGCAAAATTGTACATGTAGTACATTTACTGTGCGATTTTTTTGACTGTGCGATTTTTTGGGGACTGTGCGAAATGTTTTGACCTCACTACCACCCCCTCCCCCCCCCCCCCCCCCCCCCCCCCCCCCCCCCAGCCCCACTTACAATGAAATCCA
>CM069446.1:49736088-49799442 GCA_035610835.1 Ophiura sarsii
TACCATATTTGTAATCACCATGAGAAATGCATTGAAATAAGTACAAAAATGCCTTGTATTGGTTTAGTAATCCTTGAGATAGACTTTGAAAATTGGGAAAGATTTCTGAAAATCTGTTTTTTATATGGTAGAACTAATAGCCGCGTGGAAAGTGTTAAGGTAGATGTTCCGATTTTCAACTTCAAGTTTTCTATTCTATATGAAAGGTTATCCTTAAAAGAGTTGTATTCCAAAGTTTGAGTTGCATAACTCTAATGGTTCTTATTTTAGACGCCGTGAAATGTGCCCATTGAGTTGTACACAAACTATATTGGTGGTTAACCACCTTTTGCGGTAATTCGATGCTATTTCACCGATTTCTTCGTAATCATACTGATTTGGACCGTCAAATTTCAGTATGTTAATCAGAAAAATATGATCTTTCATATGATAATGAAAATCTCCATATGTTTGAGAAAAATCTGTGTTATGAAAATGTGATCGGGTCATATACCTTTAAGATGTCCAAGGACATTAATAACATCAACTGTAATTTCTTAGGGAGTGCCGTACGTCACGTTATCTGTAATAAAGGGTGACATCACATCACCTGTATTTTTGTAATGGGACACAGGTGAAAAAATAGAGGTGTAACACCCCTTCTACACCCACTTCACCTTCCGCTTGCGTCACCTATTTCCAGGTTGAAATAATTGACTTCCCCATCCAACCACCCCATACTCGATCCCTCTTCCCTATCCAAATGAGCCAAAAGTGCAGGTAGACATACTAAAAAACAGTTGTTAGGCAGGCACAAGCAAGGTCCGGGTGCTCAGTGGTCATTACATGAGGGGTATCATGCGTGTCCAAGAATCACGTAATTAGGGTAGTTTTTCAAGCTGGGGCACGTTACGTACGTAACGTGAATAGGGTATCAAACAAGCCAAATCAAGAAAAAGGGTATACTTTTTACATCATTGGCTCTTGGAATAATAGGGTCCTTATTTGCTCCATTAGGATTATAAATAGCCATGATACACGGGCGAGATATTATTTCTCTAATTGTATCCTTCGCAAGGTGAGTGATAAATCAGCTTGGCATTTGTTTCATAATACTTTTAGCTTATTATGGAAGGAAAAAGGGTTAGAAATGTGGCCTATACGCGGTAAGAGGTTGAAACTATACAAATTACTTGCTTAGGGTATCAAATATTTTGAGTACTTGTTTATTAGGGTATCACTATTTGAGTACTTGTTTAAGGGAAGTGTCAACCCTATTATTTGGTCAACTTTTGCTTCTATCAACTTTTGCTTCTAAGTTGAAATATTGAATAAAAGTACATAAAAGTATACATTTATAGAAAGGAAATTTGATAAGGAATCCGATTGGTGATATCAATGTGATACCAAATAAACTAAATTTTGAGAAATGAACCAAAACGCGATTGTTTTACCCCAAATTTTTCAGACAGCATAACTATAAAATAAAAAATGGTAATTGTTCTAATATACATTTTTGTAAACAAGATAATTTTGTCTAGGAGGCAATTTTTTCTTTTTCAAAATAAGGCTTAGTTTTGGAAATATTGCTAAAAACATCGGAAAAGTGTAAAAGTCATGTTTTTTTGCATACATTTCGCCAGAATGGATGCATATCTCGAGTTTCAAATCCACTATCGAAAAAATAAAAATTGCCTCCTAGCGCTGAAATCCTCTACACAATGGTAGTAAAAGCTTACCTGATAGTTTGATATTTTTTAGTTATGCTGTCTGAAAAATCGTAAAATTCCTTCAAATTTGAACTTCTAGAAAACAGCGATTTAGTAAAAATGTTGACATTTTCCACCATTTAAAGCTAAATGTTCTCGGAATACACGGACGTGTGACCCGAAAGGCGAGTATACTATTATGAACAATTAAAATAAACTATCAGATTCAATTTATATTGTCACAATGCGAAGAAATTGGAAGATAACGGAAATTAAAATGATCGTAAGATTGGCCTTTGTTTACATTTTTAGACATTGTTTTGCGCTCTTTTGTTTTTCGCATCTACGTCGCGGATATTAAGCGGCGCGTCTAGTATTACGCACGGGAAGATTCAGCGCGCGACGCAATGATCGAACAGCTGTCGCAGCATTTGAAAAGCGCGAAACTCCGCTTAATTTCCCGCCAAATAACCATGCGCCTTTTCCTGACTCAAACTTACCAAAACAACAATTTTAAATCACCCAAAAGAACGGGAAATAATCGCTTCCGATTAGTAACTTATGATGGTAATGATAGAATACATATTAAAGTATAAAATAATAGAGAACTATGAAATTCAATTTTTGAAACAAGTGCCGGGTTGACACTGCCCTTAAGGTATTGGAAATACTGATATTACTTGCTTTAGGGTATGTAAAGTACTGTGCCATACTTGTTTAGGGGTGCTTTTTCACATTAACACGATTACGTATTTAGGGTACTTTTTGAAAGTCCTTGGACGCGCATGATACCCCCTTGAATTGACCACTGAGCACCCCGGGAGCAAGGTGCATTTGGTGAGAGTGGAATTTTCAAAACACAAGACATAAATCATTTGGTGCAGGGAAATCAATGTGTCTTGCACAAATCAATTGGGAGGAAAGTTTAGTAGAAGCAGTTTGAGTGAGTTGAAGGGGTTTGGATACATGGATAAAATTAGATGACTGCTAAAAAACATGGAGCCTGAAACACTGGGACATCGTGCAGTTACAGTCCCTGTAAATTGCCTCGCAACCTTTTGTAGTTAAAACTAGATTAAACAGTATTAAACCAGTTTTAAAACTTGCGCCAGAAAAAAACAGCACGGCTTTGAGTATCGTAAATTTATTTTGAGATAGCATCTTAACACTGCCCTTGTGGAAAATAGGAATAATATGTAGAGAAAATAATTGTAGATTCAGAAAAAGTATATTCTCTGCTTGATGATCATCTGAATTTCATACTTATATGTATTATTTTAGAGATAAATTTATCGATATTAAAGCCTTGTTGCAAGAAAATACTCATGATAAATGTTGTGTGTAGAAATTTTCGGGAGAGATACATTGTTAAATAAATTACACCTTTTGTACTTGATGGTTACAGTCAATAAGTTAACAATAGAATACCAATTATCACATATCGAACGCCCCGCAAGTCCATGCACACAAGTCGGTCAGTCGGGCGTAAATTTTGGAAAATGGAAGATTTTATTTTCGATAGCTATATATTTGGGCCCTTTCGTAGCATTTACATATTAAATCGACCGATAAATGTCCTTCGTCTTATCGGATTCCCTTTTGACATGCGAATAAATGAGGGTCTTGGCAAGACTTTAAAAAGAGTTACCGGTCTTTAGGACAAGCCGTTTGTAAACTACGCCCTAATGAATATAGCGGTCTTGATATTGATTTTGAGAGTCAATTTTGCCATTGGCTATACATGGACAGAAATTGGCCCGCTACTCCTTACATCTGTGTACAGAAATGGATAACTGCTATGGTTCCGGGCAACTTTTCTTTTATAATACGAGGAAGAAGACTAAATACTCCCTCAGATGGCGAGGGTTATGGTAAATTTGAGTAAATAGTTTGGCTAAAACGAAAATAACTAGCAATCCTCGTATACCTGTAGCACAGAGCGTTTAGGAGAGGTCACGCACCAATTACGAGCTCCCTGTGTGTGCAGTATAGTAAAACGGACAATAACTGCACGATGAACCACAAAAAGTGACATCAGGAAAGTGAAACACTCAAAATACATGAATAATTATGTCCACTCTTGACCATTGAAGACTACATAATAGGTATATTTGCTGCTTAAACAATGTAGAGCCAAAAACAAAGGGAATAACCAAAATTAATACCAGAACCATCAAAAATTCATTTTGTCTAGAGTTCATTACGATATCAAGATATAACCATTCAGACCCCCCTCCTTCACATGTATACACACAACACTGAGTGACATGACAATTCAGTGTGACATGGCAAAATGGTCTGATTATTGTGACCGAATTGTCATGTCGCACATAATCACACCCAAATTGCCATGTCACTCATAATCGGATCAAATTGCCATGTCACTCATAATCGGACCAAATTGCCATCATCGTGCAGTTACAGTCCATGTAAATTGCCTCGCAACCGTTTGCAGTTAAAACTAGATTAAATAGTGTTAAACCAGTTTTAAAACTTGTGCCAGAAAAAAACGGCAATTTATTTTGAGATAACAATTTAACACTGCCCTTGTGAAAAATAGGTATGATATGTAGAGAAAATAATTGTAGATTCAGAAAAAGTATGTTCTCTGCTTGATGATCATCTGAATTTCATACTTTAATATGTATTATTTTAGAGATAAATTTATCGATATTAAAGCCTTGTTGCAAGAATAAACTCTTGATAAATGTTATGTGTAGCAATTTTCGGGAGAGATATTGTTAATAACACCTTTTGTACTTGATGGTTACAGTCAATAAGTTGACAATAGAATACCAATTATCACCTATCGAACACCCGGAGTCCATACACACAGTCGAACTCAGTCGGGCGTAATTTTTTGAAAATGGAAGATATTATTTTTCGATAACGATATATTTGGGCTCTTTCGTAGTCATTTACATATTAATTTGACCGCTAAATGTCCCTCGTCTAATCGAATTCCCTTTTGACATGCTAATAAATTAGGGTCTTGGCAAGACTTTAAAAAGAGTTACAGGTCTATAGAACAAGCCGTTAGTAAACTACGTCCTCATGAATATAGCGGTCTTCATATTGATCGTGAGAGTCAATTTTGCCATTGGCTATACATGGACAAAAATTGGCCCGCTATTCCTTACATCTGTGTACGAAAATAGAGCACTGCTACTGTTCCGGCTAACTTTAATTTTATAAAATTGGATATGGAAGAAAAGTAAATACTCCCTGGAATGGCGAGGGTTATGGTGAATTTGAGTAAATAGTTTGGCTAAAACGAAAATAACTTGCAACCCTTGTTTCCCTGTAGTACATAGCATTTAGGAGAGGTCACGCACCAATTATGAGCTCCCTGTGTGTGCAGTATAGTAAAACGGACAATCACTGCACGATGTGTCACTCATAATCAGAAGAACTTGCCACACATAATTATGATCTGGTTTTTGATTTTTGGTTAGCGGGCCAAGCCCGCCAACCTTATAGCATCAGATTGCATATTCTTTGACATTTAGGTCTTTCTATATATACATGGAGGCTGCCATTTTGTTTTTAGTATATGGAAAATTGTCTAAATTATTTTGTAGTCTTTGTAAATTACATGTACCTATGCAGTTTATTTTAACAGTCCTGCAGTCTGTGATGGAGTCTAAGCTATATTTGTTTAGCCTTGGTGATTCAATCAGAGAGATGTTATTAGACTCCCAACAGAGAGACATAATCTTGTTTGACTAAAGAGAAATCTCCCAACTGTCTGTCCTGGGGTTGTTTAATGAGTTGCGGATGTCATTATACCTAGATTGTTCTTCAGATGGTACCCCCCCCCCCCCCCCCCCCCCCCCCCCACCCCCCCCCCCCCCCCCCCCCCCCCCCCCCCCCCCCCCCCCCTCCATGCACAAACATCAACTTTATTGGTTTCCTGTACTATTTTTAGACTGTTGTGTTTTGATTTGGGGTGTTTTTTTGTTGTTTGAAAGATACATACACCATATCCCTGGTATTTTGGTATGCAACAGAATGAACAGATGCTTCAGAAAATGGTTACAAAACATGATACTTTCTCTTGGATCGCCCCCCCCCCCCCCCCATTCCATTTCAATGGAATTTTTTCTATAATAAACAAATAAATTCTACTTCAACCATAGTTTTACTAACGAATATTGGCCATATTAAATTGAATATAATTCTAATCAAATTAATTGAATATATATGACATATTTCAAACTTAAATTGAATGTAAAATTTATTCATTTCTATATTTCTATATTTACTTATTTACTTTTTATACTATTAATTATCTACATAATTATTCATTTATTTATTTAATCATTTTTTATTTATTAATGTTTTCTCATGTTTATTTGTTTTAATTTCTTTATTTTATAAGTAATTTTTAATATTTTAATCTTTAATATGCGTGTATTTATGTATTGATTCATTAGTTTATTGATTCATTTATTTTCGATTAAAAATTTAATTTTCGATTTATATTATTATTTATTAACAAAATTATTCAACTATTTATTTAAAAGTATTTTAAAAAAAACCTCATTTATTTATTTCTACATTTATTTATGTATTGATCAAATAAATTGAATACATATGACATATATTTAAAGCTATTTATCACTAAACTATGGCTGTAATTTATATTGCTTTCTAGTAATGCCATGCAAGAATCTTGCACAATTATCATCTATGCGCTTGCTTCTTCTGCCACATAATTTTAGCAACTAAAAGCCGTATTTACAAATGTTGCTATTTTTGCTCTTTCTATTTGCCTTATATCGCAATTTCCTTTTGACCGCCAACTTTCCATTTTAATGGAATTTTTATCTTGAAATGATGCCACTCATAATTGTTTGGTAGATTCCATGTCTGTGTGCACAAAATCTACCACGAAAATGTCTGTTAATTTATGGACAAAACCAGCCATAGCCAGTGAGATTTAGTGCCACTTTTTTTCTGTATACAAATTGATAAATGGCACAATTTCTTATTGTTGCATTGTCTCAAGGCCAACAAATTTGGTATAAAAATGTGCCTAACAATTGGGTGCATCTTTCTAGCTGATAATTATTTAAACCCATCAAATATTTTTGGAAATATTCTAGTATATAATAGGGGGGAACTTACATATTTTGTTGGGTGTATATTTGTTTGCTTTAACAACATGGCGCTTAAAATATAGGGAATCACTAAAAATAAACACCGGGAACCGCAAAATAATTGTTTTGAAATAATTATGTTCATTCAAAATCATGGCTGGAATTTCAGGTTTGACATGTTTCAAGCATATTTTTAGCTTGAACACTTAATATGTAGTAGCATGAAATACTTTAATAGTTTTTGCTTAAATTTACCTTTGTGTTGCAGACCCATATACACTGTGAGACCAAAAAATCAGAAGTTACAACGACTAGATCGTTTCCATCACCTCCCGATCATTGTCCCCCACCCCCCTTCCTCTTCTTATCCATCTTTAAAATCTAGCATTAAAGGTATATTATGGGATCTTTTTGTAGGGAATGCCCTCAACATCGAAAAAAAAATTAAAGGGAGATTTTCTTGCAGATTTACATTTCTGATCATAAATCGTACATACGTTCCAAGTTACAGGGCGATGCGATTCTTAATTACTTTAAAATCATGGTTTTAGAGTGAAAAAATAAACTGTCGGGATAACACAACCGTTTATACTTTCACTCTAAATTCACTCTAAAACCATGATTTTGAGGTAATTAGGAATCGTATCGCTCTGTAACTTGGAATGTATGTACGATTTATGATCAGAAATGTAAATCTGCAAGAAAATCTACTTTCTAAAAAAAATCATGAATAGAGGGCGCTCTCTGGAATAGATCACATAATATGCCTTTAAATTTACCTGCAAGTTGATACGTCAGTAGATGCATGCTTCCTGGACTCGTCAAATTGATCCCAGGATCACCATTCCGTGCTATTACACCACTAGTTGCTCCTTGAGAATGACCTCTGGTACTGTCATCAGTTTTACTCTTGGCTGATTTGTCTGGTGCAGATGGGGTATCTTCAACAAGACCATGATCGTCTATGTGAAGAAGATGGGACGATGACACTTCGTGGTGACCTTCATAGCGCGGCAGAGTCTGTTTCAATGGGGTATACGTATCTTCAGCCAAATGATTATCGTACATGGAAGATGACACTTCTTGATGACAGAGTGGCAGCGTCTGTGTTCGATGGCTACCTTCTAGGGAGGACACTTGTGCGGTACATCCAGAGGCTTGACACTCACTTTTTGCATCACTTTTTGAAGCAATACCCTCTTTCGAAATGTCCACACTGGAATCATTTGGGGCACTCCTATCAAGATAATCACTTGCACCCTCATCCTGTGTGCTTTCGAAAACTCCGTCACTACCATCAGCACCGATGCCCGACTCTGCACTGCACACCGGCGCGACAGCAGCTGCTCTTTCGTCAATCACTCTCTCATTCCCAGAGGGAGTCCTATATCCTGATGTAACAAAACGACTGAGATGGGGTTCTTCAAGTGTCTCAGATATACAGATCGATGGTGTTGGGGCAGGAGCTGCTTGCTGGGGTGGTGTTGATGCTCTATTGGAAGGACGACGAATTCTTTCATCTGGGGAACTTGATGAGGTGGAATCTTTCCTTTCAGTCAATAGAGGCTTGAAACCTATATATAATGTAAATGATTAAAAACAGGAGATGTACATGATGTCATCAGGACCCGGGGCCAGTCAGGTATATTGTTGTAATCATCCGCGTAAACGAAAACGCGGAATAAGGGTGCTATTTTCAACCACAACGTGGGCCCGTGCTAAGGGTATCAAAATCGCCAATTTCAAAGAATAAGGGTGTCTCTTTCAACCTGAATCTGTGCTAAGGGTTCCTTGGGCCATGTCATGTGTCATCTCTGTACAAATAGCTGAATGGTTAGGCATATATAAGACTGAATCGCCCACTTACTTCATACGTTTTTCGAATCTAAACTCCATCTTGAGGACCTATATCCGTTGCTATGAGTATGATTCGTCGAGCTATTAATATTATCCTTGTTAAGGGGGATCAACTCGAGGAAGTTTTTGACTTGATTTTTTTAATTTTGTGACTGCTGTAATTATTGAACTCTTAATCAAATCCATATCAAAGTATACATTTTTGGAAAGGAAATGAATCAGAGAATCCAAATTTTGCGTACATTTTGACCAAAAATGTGGTTTTTTTGAGAAAATCACAAAAAATCACTTTTTTAACACAAACAAATTCAACAAAGCAAACAAAAATAATTTTGAGTAAAAAATTCCGAATTGCTAGATTATGATGTAAAGATACTAACTTACGGACTAATTTTTTTTTCTTAACTAATCTAATATCTTTTGAAATTCTGATTTTTTGTTGTTGTTTTTTTGGTGATTTTCTCAAAAAATCAACATGACGCAAAATTTGGATTTTCTGACCTATTTCCTTTCCAAAAATGTATACTTTTATATACATTTGAGTCATAGTTCAATAATTACAGCACTCACAAAATTCGAAAAGTGACTTCCTTAAGGGTCACGTTTTTCCTTCTTTTAGAATCCGTGTTAAATGGTTGTTTTTGAGAGTGGATTCACAAGTATGATTACAAATGTATACATGAGTGCCACCCCCCCCCCCCCCTCCCCTCCCCTGGGCATAAGGAATATTAAAAGAGTTTTAAATATTTGAAATCTAAAAATGCTTTACTAGTTTGTAAGAAAATGTCCACTAAAAACAGGATACTTGAAATGAAAAATAAAAATAAAATGGCATAAACATGCCAACTTAAAAGATATAAAAAATGTAAATAAAAAGGTGAGTTGCATAACTGGCAATGGCAAACATCTTCTGTTAGTTGGATTTCAATAACTTCCAAAGAGTAATGGTACTTGACTGAATGGGTTAGAGACCTTCACATAATTCCCCTCCCCTGGGACAAGCAGTATCAATAAGCTGTATTCATACCTTTTGGTGGTTTTTTCTGTGCAGCTCTCTTTTTCAATCCAGCAGTTGGTGGGATGGTGCCTGATGGAGAACTCTTAGTTGGAATAAATAATTCATCATCCTGAGGAGTAGGGCGTACAACTGGAGCTTGGAGTCGTTCTGCGGAGAGTGTTACCATTATTTGTTAAAACCATATTTGATGTGATCTGTGTAAACCTACCACATGGTGGAATTGTTCATATTGGAGATATTTATATCCTAAGAAAGTTGGAACTGTGCTGATTACAGAGCTGTTTCGATCATTTTTACTTACACACTATAAACGATATTAATAAATGACAAACATTATTATTTATTTCAACTGTTTTAGGGAATGGGCGCTTTTATGGAGATATTGGTATGTGAACTTTGACCTCATAACAATATTAGACATTGAGGTGGCACCAGCATCATCATTTGGGGAGGAACAACCAGGGAACAAGAACAAATCTGGTGGGGCCATGGCAAGACAAAAATCTGGGTGTGGAAAAATGCACACGAAGCGTGCAATCAATTTGGCTTTTAATGTAAAAATTCTCTGAAATTAGCTTAAGGGGGACTTAAGGAAGTTTTTTATTTGATTTTTTGAATTTTGTGAGTGCTGTAATTATTGAACTATTAATCAAATGTATATAAAAGTATACATTTTTGGAAAGGAAATGGATCAGAGAATCCAAATTTGGCATCAATTTTGACCAAAAAAGTAGATATTTTGAGAAAATCACAAAATTAACTTTTTCGACCCAATTTTTTTTGGTCAAAATTGATGCCAAATTTGGATTCTCTGATCCATTTCCTTTCCAAAAAGGTATACTTTTATATACATTTGAGTCATGGTTCAATAATAACAGCACTAACAAAATTCAACAAAAAAACTTCCTTAAAAGTGTAAAAAAAACTTCTTTTTTTTTAAAATATTAGTTTAGGTTTAAAAAAAAAATGTGTCCCTTCATTAGTGTCTTTACATCATCATCAAGTGATTTGGCCATTTTTTACTCAAAATTATTTGTGTTAGCTTTGTTCAAAAAAAATTGGGTCAAAAAAGTGAATTTTGTAATTTTCTCATAAAATCTACTTTTTTGGTCAAAATTGACGCAAAATTTGGATTCTCTGATCCATTTCCTTTCCAAAAATGTATACTTTTATATGCATTTGATTAATAGTTCAATAATTCAGCATTAACAAAATTCAAAAAATCAAATCAAAAACTTCCTTAAGTCCCCCCTTAATTTGTTCTGAATTAGACATTTCAGTTAATTTTAAGTATTTGTGTACATAAAAACTCAACATTTTCTATTATTGTGGATGAGACTTGAGCTGACTGGGGTGCAAGTGGGGGTGGGGTGGGGGGGGGGGGGTGGGGGGCAAAGGTCTTGACTGGGGGAATTCCCCAACCCCCTCCCCCATGCCCCTGTTGTGCCACCACTGTAGAAGGATCCATATAAGAAACTGTAAAAGTGGTAATTTGTGTGCGATTAAATTTCGGGCTTTGCCGATTTTCAGCCATTTAGCTTGTTCTTAAATTTGAGTTTTGAAAATTCATTACATAGACTTCTACACAGAATAAATATGTTCATGTGTTCTTAATATTTTCGCAGTAGCTGCTTGGAATGCAAAAATCATGAAAATTAATGTAGCGCGAAAATGGCCATGTTTACAGTAGTCTTACCTGAGTTTATAATCTGTGTGTGAACACTACCATCGTCATGTACAATTACTTCCGTTGGAACAGCACCACCATTCATGCCCTCGTCTGTAGACGTTGTTGTGACATGTGTCGGACTACTTGCACTGGTTTCTCCATTGCCATCCGAATGTACAAAGGCTTCTGTTTGAACAGGGCCACCATCATTTGTACACGTTGTTGTGACGTGTGCTAGACTACTTGTACTGGTTATATTTTCATTGTCATCCCGATGCACAAAGGCTTCCGTTTGAACAGCGCCACCATTCCCGCCATCATCTGCAGATGTCGTGATTTGCGTTGGATCACTTTCACTACTCGTAGTAACCCGTCTATGCCATGACTGTTGTAGCTGATCATCTAATATTATGGGAACAATTATGAAAAATGTTATCATCATTTGTTAAATCCACAGGCCAGGCACTAACGGACTTTGACCGTGGTCACTGTAATCTTGTGTATTTGGCATTTTTGGTTTGATTTCACTGTCAAGATGTACGGTGTAATTGTGTCTCATTTTAACATTTTCATGCAACCTGTTAACGCACATGCAGGTGTCTTTGATGGCGGGCATCTGTTGCGTTGCTGAATATTTGCAATCCCGGCGCAGTCCCACCCAAATGCAAAACGCATGACGACGCAATGCAGTGCTGTTTCATGCGCAAGGGTTTGTGTTGCATATTTAATTGAGTGAATTGAATCAACAATAATAGTCTTGAGAGGTCTGTGATCATGGATGGGGGATAACTTACTAATTTTGTCACAACACACAAAAGGTTGTCCTCTAAAAAGTGATTTCAATTTTCAAAAGTTGGGTTTCATCAAGAAGTTCATTTAATATTTATGCAGTCAAGAATATAAAACAAACAGATAAGATGTAACTGTTGATGTGATCGTGTCACATTTAGGAGATGGCCAGCGTATCAGGATAGAGGGGAGGGGAAACTACACACTAACCAACACCTTAAAGGACACAGGAAAAGGGATGATAATCCTGCTACAAGTCTGCGTGGGACATTCCATTACAATAAACAGGGCCAGAAAAATGAACACACCACAAATGACATCATTTGTGGTATATTGATTATCAGTGAGTATCATGAATAGATTCAAACCAGTCACCTGGAATTTTCTTTTCATAGTACTCACTGAGCTATCAATAGTTCCACAATTGATGTCATAATCAACTAGCACATATATTGAATGCTTTCTGGTCCCTCCGCATAGACTTGACTCAAATCACACCACTTGTATTTGCATTTCATGTGCCCTTTAAGGCTAAAGAATGTAAGTAATTTAGCTTTTATTCAATTTTCAGTACATATGAGACCTGTTACCACATAATGACGATCAGTCAACAGTGTGCATTAGGAGATATGGTCCAATAAACATACCAAAAATCAATAGAAAACAAAGGGATTTTGCAACTTCAATTTGAATTTTGATGTGGAAAACATTGAGCAATTTAATATGACATGTTGCGTAGATATTTTAAAGCTTGTATTCTAACCATTTTGAATCTGGACAAACCTGAACATAAAATATTCCGACATAACTCTCAACAACAACAAAACATTTTGTGATGATGGTGACGGGTATGGCAGGTATTTTGCACAATGAAAGAGAGAAACATGGTTTTTCGCCGAATAACCTGGTTTATCGAATTCAATAAGCAAGGTTATTGATGACCTGGTATATCGATCAAAAAACTAGGTTTATCAGCCGATAAACCTGGTTTATCAAAAACCTTGCTTATCGAATTAGATAAGCAAGGTTTTTGAAAAACCTGGTTTATCGATCGATAAACCTGATTTATCAAAAACCTTGCTTTTCGAATCGATAAACCTGGATTCGATATACCAGGTTTATCGGTCGATAAACCAGGTTTTTTGAATTAGATAAACCAGGTTTCGATAAGCAAGGTTTTCGATAAACCAGGTTTATCAGTCGATAAACCTGGTTTTTCGAATTCGATAAGCAAGGTTTTTGATAAACCTGGTTTTTCAATCAAAAAAACAGGTTTTCTATCGAAATAGGCTGCGTCATTCCAAAATGGCCCGTTTTATACGCCTGATTCCATTACAATTATATACCATTTGTACATTTTTTCAATATGGAGGAGCTACGTCTTCGTGTGCGCATGGTAATACAGTAATATGAGCGTGTTGAGGGGAAGCCGAAATGATGGATTCCCTGTACAACACAGGGCCAGGTAGGTTGATTTGAATATTGATGAGGCTACATCTTTGAAGTTGACCGCCGTACAGTAATAGATTAAGGGCATGAAGAGATGTGTTGGAGGCTGCGCCCTCAATTATGATAGAAACTGGGATTTGTATATTTTTACAATTGTGTTACATGAACTTACACCTATAAGGATTAAGAAAAATCAGCCCTCTTTGTTCAACAAAACGTTGATTCAAAAATGCTGGTTGAGCCGTAACCAGTATTTTACGTCAAACAGTGTCCCCCTGCAGCACGCGTGATAAATAACCTGAACCATTTATACATAGAGGGCGTTTTTAAGAAAACGTTCAATAAATAGCGTACTATTGTTTTGGTCAAGTTTTGCTGTATTTTTGTGAGTAAAAAGAACAATAATGGTAATTTTTAATGTTCATTTTGAAGTCTGAAGTAAATAAATATAGTTCCGATGTTTGATGACGAAGTTCAAAACTTCAACCAATAAACCTGGTTTATCAATTTGAAAAACCTGGTTTATCGATTCGAAAAAAACCAGGTTTATCGAATTCGATAAGCAAGGTTTTTGTTTATCGATCGAAAAAACAGGTTCGAAAAGCAAGGTTTTTGAAAAACCAGGTTTATCGGCTGAGAAATCGAAAAACCAGGTTTATCTCTTTCATTGTGCAAAATACCTGCCATAGACGGGTCTCATTATACACTATTTCAAACACAAATATGTTTGATCTTTTTAAACACCTTACCCTGAATTAGACAGTCCCGACTCCCTGGATGTGGTAGGTCAGAACCATTGTTTCCCCCAGCTTCAGTTGGTCCTGGCAAGTTGGACGGTTTGCTATCACGTTTTGTTTTTTTAAGCCGATGATGGATCTTTATAAAACATAACGTAGCCATTGAACTCAGGAAACACCCAACCACAACAATAATGGTGATGATTGCAGGGTCATTCTTTGAATTATCAGCAGCACCGAGGGTTGGGTTAGAGCTGATATCAGGGGATCTGGTAAAAGTACCTATATGGACAAAGAAAAACAGAATCTTTAAGTATGATTATAGTTGGGGTTAAATATAATGCTCTGAAGAAAAGTCCAATAGGCAAGTATATGATGCAGTAACCCTGAATGTGACTTCAAATATGTACCAAATATTGAGCTAAGCACGCATCAAATTCAAATATCAGCTTGAATGCTAGTTTGGTTAAATGTTGTACATATCTATATGGGCAAGAAAGAAAAGGCATACTCTTTACTATAGTTACTGTCAATGTGTCATAATGCTTTGAAGAAAATTCCAATTAATAGGCAAACGTTTGCTGGATAAAACCTGAATGTGCACTTCAAATACGTGACAAATATTGAGCTAAGAGCGAACTGAAATTCAAATATCAGCATGCATGCTAGTTTGGTTGAATTTTGAACAAAGCTATATGGGCAAGAAAGGGGAAGTCTTAAATGAATATAGTTGCTGTCATTATTTGAAGAAAAAAATCCAAATAGGCAAACGCATGTATAGCTAAATACACCTAGCACATAAAGTCCCTGACCAGGTGCTTTGAGGTTGACTAATTCAAAATAGATAATCGGTACCAAAAATCTGAGATATACATTAAATGAGCAAATTTCTTCTCCGCAGTTTGATACCTCATTCAACAAAATCTAATGGATACTTTTAAAGTTATGTCGATTTCAATGACCGCGTATGCAACAGAAAAGTGGCACTAGGTATAGGAATCATTGATTTGTGTGTGATTACTGTCATAACTGTGTGCTATCTGAACGAGACAGATGAATGGGTCTTTAGTGATAACCGCAATGTGCGGGACAAAGGGTGTATCTGGCTGTGAAGAATACAAGTCTTAGCTGATAAGCTGTGAGTTTTTCAGTGCGTAAATCCATAGACGGGTAAAACATTGATTTTTACCGTCCATGGTAAATCACACACAAATCAATGATTTCCTATACCTAGTGCCACTTTTCTGTTGCATGCGCGGTCATTGAAATCGACATAACTTTAAAAGTATCCATTTGATTTTGTTGAATGAGGTATCAAACTGCGGAGAAGAAATTTGCTCATTTAATGTATATCTCAGATTTTTGGTACCGATCATATATTTTGAATTAGCCAACCTCAAAGCACCTGGTCAGGGACTTTATGTGCTAGGTGTATATTAAGCTAGGCGTTTCCTGGAATTCAATCACAGAGCGAGCTTGGTTGTACTTTGTACAAAGCATTAAGATTGAAACTTTTTAACATCATGATGTTAAAAATAATACCAATAAAAAAGTCGGCAGCCACATCGAATACAGGCATACAGCATTTCTCCAAATACCAAATTAAAGTTTTCCGATTGTTTTTGCCAAATGCTTTTTCCAATTGTTTTTTTCCAATTGTTTTCTTCTAAATGTTATAAACAAAAATCATTATCTCAGCCACTATAATTATTTTCAATTCATTTCAGGGGATTTATTGAAATTCCATTAATTTGCAGATGTGAATTCATGTAACATTCATAGACAACACTTTCCACGCACGCGGCAGGTGTCTGCAGACGATCGACATTCCAAAATTTCACAAAATGTTTCAAAAATGTAAAAATTATTGCATTTCATCACCATATTTGGAATAACCATAATGAATGCATTTAAGTAAGTACAAACATGCCTAGTATTGGTTCAGTAATCCTTGAGACAGACGTTAAAAGTTGGGAAATGTTTCCGTGCTGAAAAATCTGTTTTAGTAGATCTAAATTGCCACATGAAAAGTGTTTAGTCTGAAATAAGGAACATGTATATTTCCAGACCATTCAGCTTGGGAATTTGAAAAAGGAAGCAAGCAAAACTTAAAATTTGAAATACTTGTGTCACCTCATAATGGACCGATTTGCCGGCTGTGTAATATTGTGATCTTAGCACTTTCCATGCGGCTATTAGTTTTACCATATACAAAACATATCTTTCAGAAACCTTTCCCAACTTTCAAAAGTCTATCTCAAGGATTACTGAACCAATACTAGACATGTTTGTACTTATTGTAATCCATTCAAGTAAGTACAAACATGTATTGGTTAAGTAATCTTTGAGATAGACTTTTAATTGGGAAATGTTTCTGAAAAATCTGTTTTGTATATCTAATTACCACATGAAAAGTGTTAAGTTTGAAATAAGGAACATGTATATTTCAGGATCATTCGGCTTGGGAATTTGAAAAAGGAAGCAAGCAAAACTTGAAATTTGAAATACTTGTGTCACCTTATAATGGACCGATTTGCCGGCTGTGTGATGTTTGTATGTTAAAGGTAGATGACCCGATCACATTCCGATTTTCAACTTGAAGTTTTCTATTCTACATGAAAGGTCATCCTTAAAAAAGTCGTGTTCCAAAGTTTGAGTTGCATAGCTCTTATAGTTCTTATTTTAGACGCACAAGATGCTGTGAACTGTACCCATTGAGTTGTACACAAACTATATCGGTGGTTACCACCATTCGCGGTAATTCGACGTTATTTCATCGATTTCTCCGTAATTATACCGATCTAGGCCGTCAAATTTCAGTATGATGATGAGAAAAATACGAGCTTTCATATGATATGAAAATCTCCGTATGTTTGAAATAATTCTGTGTTACGAAAATGTGATCGGGTCATCTACCTTTAACACTTTTCACGCGGCTATAGTGTTACCATATACAAAAAATATCTTTCAGAAACCTTTCACAACTTTCTAAGTCTATCTTAAGGATTACTGAACCAATACTAGGCATGTTTGTACTTATTGTAATGCATTTGGTGATTCCAAATATGGTGATGAAATTCAATAATTTTAACATTGTTGAAACATTTTGTGAAGTTTTGGAACTGTTGTCTGCAGACTCCTGCCGCGTGTCAAGTGTTAGAAACTGCCAGACCAAATATAATACCATAACTAGGAACAGGCTTTTATCAACTCTAACTTTATTGATGACCACATATACCTGGGGTTAAGTGCTACATGAGACAGAACTTGTGTGCGCGCAAACCAAGTGCTACTGGCCGTGTTGTTGCTGTGTGGTGTATAGTAGAGTTAGGGTTATAAAGATGCAAACAGAGAGGTGTTTTAACCCTAACCCTAGAAACGTGATACTAGGGATGGAACGAAGAACAGGGAGGGGTTAAATAAAAAGGTTAACAAATCATGTCCGCCGATCCGAGAATTCAACCCGGGCCATCAGCGTGACAGGCGCTGTAAATCAGTACCCAGCCACTGGGGAAGGGCTTCGCAGGCTAAAATATTGGAGACCATATATACCCGGGGTTTAGTGCTACATGAGATAGAACTTGTGTGCGCGCAAGCAAAGTGCTGGTGGCTGTGTTGTTGCCATGTGGTGTAGTAGTAGGGTTAGGGTTATGGAAGTGATAGAAGTAACACCTTCTTTTTTGTAGATGGATGAGAGGTGTGAGGGGGCAGGTTTGAGACGGTGGGTGTACCATGTATGTGTTTACTCCTGAAACTACTCTTTTGAACACCAGAGTGGTAACTCAAACTACAATGACACATAACCTTTCACAGCTTCAGATTTGATACACATCTGGGAAATAAATGAATCCATCTAGAGGCGTAACTAGAGATGGGCAGGGGGGAAAACAGAAGGCCACCCCCCTTCCACAAACAAAATTATTACACAACAAAATAGTCAGATATATCCCCTGATCACAGACCTGCCCCCCCCCCCCCCTCATGCCCCCCCCCCCCCCCCACCCAAAAAATATATATTAAAGACCCTAGTTATGCTACTGCATCCATCTATAAAGCTTAGCCAAATTGCGCAAATTGCATGCTAGTGAAACATGCATCGATCAAATCTTCTTGAGCATGTTTAGATGTCTTCAAATCGCCAGCGTATCAATGGGTCTACACAGATCATTACATATCGAAAAATAATGCGCATCTGCTCAACACTCACTTATTCACTATTACTCATTCTATTTTTATCGTCGGGGCTGGCTAATTAATTTTTCCTTACTTTTTCGCTCGATCCCATTTAGATTATTGTTTCCTCTTTTAAATAAACCTAAATTTAACATCATTTGATGTACACATATAGGTGGCAATGTTGTTTCAAACTACACATTTTTTCATGAAATCGTTGCCGTTTCAATGACGCGCAAGCCATTTCCAGCGGGGTTACTCCATTAAATTAATCAGCTAAATTCGCTGGTTTGTCATTTTACAAAATTTCGCACGGCTAAAAAATCTACGGGAACTAATCTTTCTTATGATATAAATTTAATAAGACTCGAGATGATTGGTTGAGAGGAAGCAGTTGGCAATTTTGATTCAATCATGTGTGTTCTATCTTTTCCAGACCAATGCTGGAAGTGTGCGAGGTCAAAAATCGATCGATCGATACCAATGTCAATAGGTAGTTCAATAGTAACCAAGTCTCTGTGTATTGATGTTCATGCATGCATAGAGATGTACATAAAAGGTCACATATAGAGTATATAATAAGAGCTGGGGGATTTCTGGATTGTTTTATGCTCGTATCAGTATCAGGCAATAATTTATCAATATGAAAATGAGAACAGATTTGGAAATTGCCTACAAAATTCTTTGCTACTATTCAGAATATTGACGTTCAATAATGTGGTTTAAGGCATTTGCACAGCGCCAGCTGATTTTTTGACTCGAAAATGTGAGTTTTGCATCAAGTGCATGACACATGCATACATTTATAGTGTGCACTGCCATACGTGTATATTACACAATTTAAGAGAGCAAATAATCTATATGTGTGCACTGTAAGTGCTGTTGTGGAGAACTTAAGGTACATGTATATATCATACTTATCCTGCAGAATGGATTCCAAATGGAGCAATGTTTTTTTCTCTTAATCATTACCATGAAGGGATAAAAGCAAAAACAAATTGCATTAGGCCTACAAGAAACACAATCAGAATTGTAAGAGATATATCATTGTAGGCCCATCACATTCAGTAGATAGCAATCCGCCATTAGGTTTGAAGGAAACTCATGAAAGAGATCTTAACAGATAAATGAAGACCAGTAGTCAAATAGTATGATGCTTTTATCTAGAATTAATTATCTTAACACTTTCCACGCAGCATCGTCTGCAGACGACATTCCAAACATATGAATTAGTTTTAGCCTTTAAGGCCTGCTAAGCAGAAGGTTTTAATAGTGACTATATGGGCCAATTGAAGCTATCAAATTGCTTTATTGATTCAATCACCAAATTGTTTGTTTTCGTTGGGAACATTCTAGCGTGACTATTATACTATATATAGCATGTATAGGGGTGTAACAACAACATATGGATTTGTTTGGCTCAAAAAGAACACCTAACAGAGCCTATTAAATACACGCAAATTACTAGCTATTTCCTATTTGCCACTGTGTAAACAAATTATTACGGGCCATCTGTGGGGATATCGATTAGCTTCACGTAGATTCCTACACGTAAGATTTTTATTTTTCCAAATTCATGAAATGCCCTGATAATATCTCCATTTAACTCCCTTTCCATCACTCTCTGATAACTGATATTTGACAAATAGTATCTTTATATTGTTAATAAACTTCATGTTAAGTCATACTGTTAAAAAATAGATGAAAACAGTGAATTTTTATCAATAGAACGATGAGTATGAACTCACTGCTCGCAATCCGTGTTTGTGTGTATAGTCAATGGGGCTACGTTCGACCGTAAGATTTTGGTACCGATTCCGTAATTCGTCAATTCAGAAAAGTACAAATGACGTGGGCTTTTCTCAACCAATCAAAATGTATTTAACATGGACACGTTTCAAACACACCAAGTGTACGATGGCGTGTGTATGAGATGTGTACCTTATTTATTTCCAGAGATACAGCGAGCTGAATACATGCCCCGTAAAAACGCGTGCACTTGGTGAATTTGACAATAATGTTGTTATTCTTTACTGTGTGGGGAATCGTGAAATAATAGGATGGAAAAGTAAAATATTAAATGACGCGGGCATATATTTTTCTAAAAATATAAAATGTTGATTTTGAGAAAGAGAATTACTTTAGCTTTATGTGGACACCTGTATGGCATTCATACGTTATACACAGCTCAAGTTAGCTCAGTAGACACACAGTTGGTTGAGATGCGTCCTATACCAGTACACAGCATCGATTTGGATGTTTTTCGCTGTACGAAAAGTGACCCCATGAATTCAATATGTGTAAAGTTGTTTTAAGGCACATAAGAACACATGTAAAACTGAATTCTAATTTATTTTAATGATTCATCCAAATTCTCAATTTTGATGATTGGCTAATAAGCTTGACGGAAGTTTTTTTGACCAATCAGGGTGTATTTTATATCAAAAGTTAAAGAATTCCCTGTACTTTCTCCGACAACTTCTGCAATCGAATTATCATGCGTCGTCCAAGGGACAAAATCTATAAAAACTTTTGCTCTTGCACCTGAACATGTATTATAAAGCAACACTTCCAATGCATAACTGTAGGGCAACCAGGGGCGGCGCCAGGGTGTTACGTAAGGGGGCCAAATCAAGGGGGCGAAGCCCCTTGGCAGGGGTGATGCTGTTACATTTTGGCCCAAACAATGTGTAAAAAAACCCTAAAATTGTCACGTCAAAACCCCATTATATCTGGACATTTGAAAGCTATATACTATAGTAATAATATTTCAAACGTACGTCCTAATATATTTAGATAAAACCCAAGTATGAACAAACATCAACATTTCAGATCCAGTCCAAAAGGGCGGTACAAAGTGCATGGCACGGTGCACTGCTTTGAGGAAATGACATTTGGACAACAGGGTACGGGTGTGCAGCTAGCTCTAAATCTGTCTGAGAACTATGAATTGAAATAATCTGAGTTGGCATCAGATATTTTCAGTATCCAGAGGATCTGTATAGCTTTGGCTTAATAAACAGCTCAACCAATTACAATTTCCAAGAAATATTGGTTTACATCTGGATTACCCTTTTCCCGCTACGGTAAACAAATTAAATGCGCTGGCTGTCTATATGCTAGTTTTTGTAGCTAGGGTGCATTATATATTCAACATAGTTTACCTTTGGTATCATTTGTGACCTGAGTGTTGGACGGACTGTTTCCTTGAATTAGTGTAGGTGTATCTGAAATGGAACAAACAAATGAAACAAGATCAAATCAGAATTCGCAATATAATAGTTTTGAAGAAAAAAACCACTGTTTTAAATTGAGGGTATACACTTATAATGCACTGTGTAATATCACGTCCGGTAAAAGTTTATCACAGCAATAGTTCCTTCTTTCATTACAAATTGAGAGGTTTTGAAGTATGTGCAAAGTTGTAAATTTTGATCAATATTGTCACATGAATTAGGTCAACACATGTATTATGTTTTTGTTCTTGAAAAATTAGGAAAAACAATGCACATGTGCAAAAGTTGATATGCTCACTATAGGGTGTCTAGCCATTATTCAATCCATTTGAAATTCACACTTGCTGTGGGGAAGATTAAGGTAATGTCTTACATAGGGGTTGTGGCTTTCAAATGAAAAGCATAATACCGTATGCAGATTTGTGCTCCAAATATTAATGTTTTCATCAGCTGCAACATTTCTTTTGGTCGTCATTCTTGAAATCATGGCTGAATTTGTCTATTCAGACGAATGTGCAAGCTAACAGGATAAATGTTGTGCTTTGTGGGGAAAAGGAAATAAATAAAAAATACACAAAATAAATAGATACATATTAATAAGGTAAAACCGTCCTTTTATGTTTTAAAGGCCCTATAGGTGTAGCTCCTAATATACTTTCAAATTATACAAAATAAAGTAATCAATATGAAAAGGAAAGAAAAATATTATAGAAAATAATAATGATTTTTTTATAAAATCTGATTGAGATGAACAGAAAGATTGATTTGCCAACTTAAACTTGCGCCTTTAGCTTCTCCGTATCTGTATTTCAAGCTCGCTACTCTACCAACTGAACTTTACGAGACAACGGATAGGCATTTAGTAGGCCCATGCCAATACAATGGATTGGTAATTGATCAGAAAATAACATTTGAACGACTGCATGATGACGTCAACTTTTTTGCTTATCCTTTTTTCACGCTGCCGAAATTCACGATCAATTTCACAATAGGCGCTATCTAATAAAAGAATGCTTCATATTTCAAATCTACAGTACACTCTGGGGGCCCACTCAAGTATAAAAGTTGTAATCATTCGTGTGAACCCACTCTCAAAAACTACCCTTAAAAGTATTATAGTATGACGACTCATGCTCATAGCAATGGATATAGGTCCTCAAGACAGAGTTTAGACTGAAAAAACGTATGAAGTAATTGTGAGATTCAATTTTGTTAATAGATTTGCCACATGTAGGCTGCAGACTTACCATTTTCGGTTATTTTTACAATGATGACGCCTTACTATCGGCCCAAGCAACCCTTCAGATTCAGGTTAAAAAAGACACCCTTATTCTGTGAAATTGGCGATTTTGGTACGGGTCCGCGCAGGCCCACGTTGTGGTAGAAAAAAACAGCCTTAATCCGCATTGTCGTTCACGCGGATGATTACAACAGTATACCCCCCCCCCCCCCGGGATACACTATAAATACACTTATTCAGGGTCAGAATTTCAAGAAGAATGCGAGAATCCATTCTCGCAAAGATTCCCGCTGGTAAAGTTGCGAGAATCCAAGTTGTTTCCCGTAGAGATTAGAGATATTCTGTCTACACATAATTTGAATGGAGGAGAATCCATAGATTCTCGCAAAATCCTTTGCAGGATCTAAATGGATTCTCGCAATCTTTGACAAAATTCTGACCCTGCTTATTTATTTCCAGCCAATGATATCACTCACCTTCTTGGTCCCTGTTGCTTTTCTCTGATGAAATATTAACTGATTGCATAGGCACGGTTGTGTTGAATGGCACCGTCAAATTCCAAGGCATCAATGTAGGGGATGGGGTTTGTTGAGAGTCCTCTGGAGATTGTTTGGTATCTAAAATGTTAATCCATTAAAAATAAAATGAGGCTCAGAATTATAAAGAGGTGATAGATTGGTTTTAAACAATTACAAAAGCATTAAACATGTTAAAGGTAGATGTTCCGATTGCTGGCCCGATTTTCAATTTAATGTTTTCTATTTCAAATGAAAGGTCATCCGTTGAATTGTCCCATTCCAAAGTTTGAGTTGCATAACTCCAATGGTTCTATTTTTAGAAGTCACAAGGTCACAATAATTTGCCCATTGAGTAGTACACAAACTGGTTGGTGGTTAACCACCTTTGACAGTAATTCACCACATTTTAGCCTATAATTTCTGGCACCTAAGATTTTACAGACATAATGAGAAAAATATGGTGATTCTTCTGATATCAAAATAACTTGATGTGAAAAAAATATCACAGCCCCCAAAAAGTGATTGGAACATACACCTTTAAGCTATACAGATTTATATGGCAACAAGATGTTTAATCAGTGACGGCACTATAGCCATCCCCAGTTGTGACCTTTTCCTGTCAGTTGCCCCCCCCCCCCACCCCACCCCCACCATCAGCCCAAGCCCCACCCCATTTTGTCCCCCAAACCATCGAAAATGTTGAATTTTAAAGTCAAAATTACTTAAAATTTGCTTATAATTTGTCTGAACTGCCTAATTTAGAACAAATTAATTTGATTTCAGGCAATTTTTACAATAAAAGCAGAACAAAATTCATGTGCTTCCCACACATGTGGATCTATTTAACATTTAGTCAAGACACCAGCCTTAAAGGCATGCTCCTACTCTGGGTTGCTAGCCATCCACATCCAGTTCTCTTGGTATTGTGACTTGGTAACAATTTCTCCATGTTAACTCTGTCAGTAAACAAGCAGGTGTATGACAAATTCATCTCTGTTGTGAACTACAGTGCCAAAGGGGTAGGACAGCTTTAACCACTAAATGAGAATGCAAACCTAAACGCCTTAAACTTAAAGAGCTACCACAATATTCCAATGGAAGTTTCATATAAAGAATACCAAAAATATGCCCCCCCCCCCCCACACCGGAACTTATTACTAAAAACATTACCAGTTGTTGAAGTTGTCATCCAGAGTCGAGGTCGCTCTGGAATCACTCTGATAGGTCTATCTGATGTAGCATTTCCAATCGTCGGTGATGGCACCTCCTCCAAATACTGAGAGCAAACGGTTTTACTTATACTTGTACCCGCTCTCTTTGGTAGCCCAATGCACACTGGTTGATCCCGACACCGCGCTTTTGCACTGCGCTTGCGATTGAACGTGTTTGCAGGACACGGCCTGCAAACTGTGTCCGATGTGAATGTTCCTGTCGACATGAAAGAGAGGATAGAGTAAACAATTTCCCTCATTGAATTAAATGAAAATGTTTGTTTTTAAATTTATTTTCATATTCAAAATTGTATTCATTTGGGGTATTGGGGTCATGTTTACACTGTGACACTGGCCAAACAAAATAACCAACTATAAATTTTGTTCAGAAATGTGGAAATCTTAAGATTTATAATGATCAATTTTATAGTAATATTATACTTCAATTTCATTTCAAATTCCATTTATTTTTTTAGATATAAACACCCTGAAATTGGGTCGTGACTTTAGTACCCCTCCATATGTCACAAACAAGTGTGGTTAGGGCCACCATGCAAAAGTCCCTGAAATCGCGCTAAAAAACGGCAAAGCATAAAGTAAACACTCTTTTGTACCTTGGAATATTTCCATAAAAGTATAAATAATAAATAAAAGTTACATTACTTAGGCCTAGACAAAAAGAAGGTCTGTCTCACATACATTTGTGAAAATGCAAAATGCTTTTTTTTCTTCTTTTTTTTTTACAAAAAACAGCTATGCTAAATGCGGATTTCTTTTCAGATTTTTTATTATTGTGTCTTTGGCCCCCTCTTTTTGCTTTTTTTGCCTTTCAGAGCCAATTTCTTTTAAATTTTTGTTTTAATAAAAATAAATAAAAATATGTTGGCTCATTGTGTAGCAGTGGCAAATCCAGGGAGGGGCAGGGGGTGGCAACCCCCCACCCCCCCCCCCCCCCCAATATTGACTGTCATGTCGGTTGAGATCCGTTCATTTGACAAAAGGAATCATGAAATTATGAGTTATGATGGTAAAAAGTACACAGTTGGAAATGTGTCCCCAAAATGCAATATTTGGTGGTACAAGCATGTTTAGAACCAAACTGTACCTCAATAATAGCAACAATAAGTGTAAAGTCAAAAAAAATTGCACGCGATGTGCGTATTTCTTTAGTGCGAACAATTTTGTCGGTTCAATTTCATTTCTTGCCCCCCCCCATAAAAAAGCCACTGTTGCATACGGTTATGCGGAAAAAGTGTCTCCACATACTTACGCGCATGGGGTATGCGTAGTGCTGTTATCGAGATCTTTTTTTCATGTCAACATGTTGCTATTTTAGAATCTCGATATCGACATGATGTTGACATTTATGATCCAAATACCAAGTCGATTGTCCCCGCAAATTAATGTCCGCGATAGTATAGAATATAACCACAGATCGAAAATATCGCCAAGTCAATATGCGAAGTGGTGAGGGGGAACTAGCATAGGCGTAATTACTTTTAACGATTTGCTATCGTTGGATATTGGGTTTTTTCACAACTCTTGCCGATTGTCATTTATAAAAATCACTTTGCCGATTATTTTTTTCTCAAATCATTACGGACGATTTAATGTCAATTATATCGACATCCCAAAGTTTATATCGACATGTCGGGATAATAGCCGATATCGACATAATGTCGACATCGTCCATGTCGATGACAGCTCTAGGTATGTGAGACAGATTTGTATTCTTTGTGGCCTTACCTCGTCTCCATGCCTCCTCCCCTTTAGCACATTTACTATGCATTGTGCAATTGGAGCCTCCTCTACGATAGTACCCCCTCAGGCACCTGGGCAATATTTGTTGGCACCTGTCTTGTTCTTGGTCTACCCAATCCATGCCTGGTTTGCACCCACATCTACTTGGTGTCGTGGCAGTGCAACTCCGCAAGGTCTGGTGGAATTAATTATAAGAAATTAACAAAGGTATATTTGACATAAAATGTAACTCCTATGTAAAATTTAAAAAAATCAAATTTGCTTTCTGTTGTTACCATGCAAATTTGGTTCTATTAAAGGTAGATGTTCCGATTTTCAACTTGAAGTTTTCTATTCTACATGAAAGGTCATCCTTAAAAAAGTCATGTTCCAAAGTTTGAGTTGCATATGATAGCTCTAATGGTTCTTATTTTAGACGCACAAGATGCTGTGAACTGTACCCATTGAGTAGTACACAAACTATACCGGTGGTTACCACCATTCGCGGTAATTCGACGTTATTTCATCGATTTCTCCGTAATTATACCGATTTAGGCCGTCAAATTTCAGTATGATGATGAGAAAAATACGAGCTTTCATATGATATGAAAATCTCCGTATGTTTGAAATAATTCAGTGTTACGAAAATGTGATCGGGTCATCTACCTTTAACATAATAATTATGATTATAATAATTTTAATCATGCTCCGAAAAGCCTACCGACGAGGCTTCTATTTGTTATGATTCTTTTTGTTTTGACTAACTAATGGTAGGAGGGGCACATTTGTTCATGTCCCATGCCTCCTTGATCTGCACCATGACCATAATGTGGCCATCCTAGGTAGCTGCATGTTCTGATTGCTGGCCCGATTTTCAACTTGATGTTTTCTATTTTACATGAAAGGTCATCCTGATTTTATAGGCAAAAGGTCACAAGAAATTTGCCCATTGAGTAGTACACAAAACTGGTGGGTGGTTAACCACCTTTGGCATTAATTCACCACATTTTAGCCTATAATTTCTACATGGAATATTTCTTACCCCTAAGATTTTACAGACATAATGAGAAAAATACGGAGATTCTTCTGATATCAAAATATCTTGATGTGAAAAAAAAATCATAGCCAAAAAGAAGTGATCGAAAAACATACACCCTTAAGTTCTATATTCAGTAGTAGGCTGATTTCCTCACAATCCAACCCCACGCTAACTAAGCGCTGACAATTTAAGGTCTTATTGTAAAAAAAAGCAATATCTACGAACAGAGATAAAAATGGTGAATTAAAAGGCACTAATGTCTATAAAATATGACAACTTGACTAATAAGAGTACTGTAAAAGCTGAAATATTCGGGGTGGTTTTATTTTTGCGTTTTTCGCGCAAAATATTTTTTCCGGGAAAATTATAATACTCAAAAATATTGTTTTCAACAATTCATGCAGTGCATCCAGAAGGTCGCCCGCGAAAAAAACCATTGCGAAATGTCTATGATATCAAAATGCGCAAAAATATCTTTACGCGAAAATATTGGCTTTTACAGTAATTGTATTTTAGATCCTACCCATGTTATACTGTCTGGGGACATTGCATTCGGTAGTAAGTATTAATCCTGGGGTATTATTTATCTGCATGGAACAACAAAGATATTTTAAATAATACTTCCGTCTGCATATAAGTGTCAGATAATGTAACATGGGTATGGATTAAAAACAACTCGGAAGTAATGCATTCAAAAACATTCTTACTATTAATCCACGGGAACTCTGACAATTTCCACAGGTTGCGCAAGAGCGGCAGCTGTTCGGCTCTGACATGAAGGTGTTGGGAGGACAGTCGGCACACCTGGGTAAAATATTAAAAGAATTATTAGGCGACAAAAATAAATAAAGCATGTGCTACAGGCAAACGGACCTCTCAGGATGGGTCGGTCGATCAGGTGGTGTTTTTTGTTTGTTTTTGGTGTTACTTTTTTCCCTTAAAAAATGACCTAAAAACAAATGTGTAAATAAACATCTTGCTGTATTTTGACAAGCCAAAAACATTATTTGGGTCGGTATTCATTTGCACGTGAACATTTTTTCACCAATTCTAAGCCTGTAGAAGTTAGAACAGAGTTTGTTTTTTCCGTCGCCTTAAAGAAAATGTTCTAAAAATCCATAGACCAAGCATTCCTGATGAGAGGTCCGTCCTTCTGTGAAACAGGTTTGTTCATGTTGTCTCATCAATTATTGCATTTTTAACATGATGGGGAGGGTGGTGGGGCTGCATGGGAGTCAGGTATTTGTATATTATACTGGTATGACTTTTAGCTTTCAAAACACCCCTCAATACGATATGCTTGCACATTTTACCCTGTTACAAGAATTTGTCTCAAAATGGTCTTTTATTAGCAGCAAATAAACCCCTGTTTCTAAATGAATGCATAGGCATTTTAATTATGGTTATAGTTGGGCTTGCTTTTTGGGGGAGGGTGGAAGAGGCACCTTTTTGGGGTGAGGCATATGACACTTTATATCACCAAAATCTATAAAACCTTGCGAAATAAAACAAAGGCTTCCTAAATGTTGCCTGGAAGAGAAGAGGGTTATGAAAAACAGGGGGGTGAAGTTTGAATGGATCATGAAATACCATGTCTGGCTAATTAAAAGAAACATTTTGTATATATTATTATTTGATTCAAAGTCAAAAGGTATCAACACTTATGAGACATCCTTTGCTTTGTGTACTGTAAACACTATAATTTTGCGGATATTTTATTTCATGAATTTAAAATAACTGCTATTTTAGCGGTCATTTAATTTTGCGAATCTGGGAATGTTACTGTTACTTTTCAATGCAACATTGTCAAATTTGCTGGTATTTAATTTCACAAATCTGCATCCCTCGCCAAATAAACGAAATTAATTCCCTCGCAAAATTAAGTGGGTTTACAGTATACTTACAATGTTGGAGCCCCTGCAGAACATTTCTCCACCAGGTGCTGTCCCGGTGAACACCAATCACATCTTAGTTTGCTGCCATCCCACAGCTCATGCTTGAATTTCTTTTTGCCAGGTTGCTGACTGGATAGACAGGATAAACCATCCGTGCCTACACAGAAGATCAGAATCTATCAAAGAGATGTTTTTCAAAATTAAAAATTATATTTGTTTTCACATTTGTAAAAAAATGGTCGATTTCTGGTAAAAACATGATCACATGCATCTCAGGTGTACAGGGGCGTAACTAGCTCCCCCCCCCACCTCCCCTGCCAAAAGGTTAGCACCCCCCCCCCCCCAAAAAAAAAACCCCATTTATTTAAACACAACCTTTCACGTTTTCGTGAAAAAGCTAGCAATGCAAATTACTCAAAGTATGTTATTGCCATTTTGCGGTCTTTACTTAGTTCTACATGATATAATATTAAGGGGTCGTCCAAAATTATCGCCATTTTCACTTACGCACAGAGCATACGTAACTTTTTACCCCCCTCTCCCCCTCGAGTTACGTACGCAATAAATGGCGAAATTTTATTTTATTTTGTACTTTAAAAAAAAAATCCCGCCTCTCAAGATCGCCATTTAAGTTACGTACCGTTGGGGTATATTTCGACCCCCTCCCCCCTCTTACGTACGCTTTGTACGTAACTGAAAATGGCGAAAATTATGGACGACCCCTAACATGAACATTTTTGAAATGTCACATTTGTTTTGGTGTAAATATAGAATATAAATTGCCCAGGGGCGTAACAGAGGTTGGTTGTCAGGGGGGGGCACAGCCAAAAAAAATCCTGGTTAGAATAATTCCGTCCCGTAATTTTTCGTAAAAGGTTGCCCCAAATTTTTTCACAGTCAGTCACCTCGTGAATTTCACGTAAGTGTGGGGGGGGGGGGGGGGGGGGGGGTAGGGTCAAAAAAATGTGCACGGCCACAAAATTTCGCAGTACAAAAAGCACATCAGTCAGCAATTTGTTGACTGTTGTGCTTTTTGTACTCCGGAATTTTCTTTCTTTCTTTCCCTTTCTTCTTTTCTTTCTTTCTCTCTCTCTTTTCTTTCCCTTTCCCCCTTCTTTTCTTCTTTTCCCTTCCCCCCATTTTTCCTGGTGGGTAGGTTTGAATTTCCTGCTGAGCACCTTCAGGGGGGCACTGTGCCCCCCCCCCTGCCCCCGGCTGTTACGCCGGCTGTTACGACACTTTATACATACTGTAAAACACTATAATTTCGCAGATACTTTATTTTCGCGAATTTTATATAACTTCTATCTTAGCGGGCATTTAATTTCGCAAATCTGGAAATGTTACTGTTACTTTCAATGCAAAATGGTCAGTTTCACAGATATTTTATTTCGCAAATCTGCATCCCTCGCAAAATTTACGAAATTAAGTTGTTTGACAAACTTGTACATAAAATAGATAAAAACATTTTGCTCCATCGGGTGTTTGGGGAAAGAGTGGATAAGGTTGTTACCATCTTCTGATCAAATAATTTAAACCATAAAATCAATTTTAAAAAATCAAAATCTGCATTTAGCAGCTATTTTTTGTAAAAAAAAAGAGAAAAAAGAAAGCATTTCGCATAGCTATTTTCCAAATGTACCGTATGTGAGAGAGACCTTTTCTTTTGGCCTTAGAGTTGACACAGGTTAACATAAACAGTGAGCTATAGGGTTTTTCATACGGTGGGGGGAAGGCAAACCCTTTTAAAGTGAACCGACAAGGACTTTACGCTGTCAACTTTTGGGGATTGCTGCCGAGTCAGAAACTTGAGAGTGGGGGGCGCTAGTACAGGAAACCCATACGTTGGTGTTTATTTAGTAACAAAAATAACGTGTTTCTCGTCCAGACTTTTTTTTAAATCAGTGATGGTGGCCCTTACTATTTGTTTGTTGTTGTTGTTTTTTGTTTTTTCCACATGCGGTACGGTCTTTTTTACCAGTCGTAATAGATATTTGTCACATCATGGTCACATTGACACGCATAATTTATATACAAAATTGGACTGGAAAAAATTATAATTTTCTCAAGGCTTATATATTTTTAGACTTTGACAAATACCTGCGATGAATCCACAATATTTTATGGGAAATGTGTTTGGTCTACTCAAGCTTCAATGGAGGCTAGCGTGGAAGTGGCCATATGCCTATCTTAGGCCAAATAAAAATAAAAACTAGTTTCTCTTCCAAACTTTTGAATAAAAGGAGGATGAGGGCACTTTTTTTTTTTTTTAGTAAACAATTGCAAAATCACCATTACCAGCGTGGTATGCATGATGGTTGAAAACTTGAAGAGGACGATGGTCGATGCTTTTGTAAAATCTTTTTATTTCATGGTTCTTGGGGTTTGGTAAACACCCGGGGGGGGGGGAGGTACTCGCCTAAGACGGTATACGGGGGTGTGCCGCTCTAATGGGTAGCTTTTTGGGCACAAAATCCCTAAACATGGGGTATGATTTTGTGCTGGAAATCCCTAATAATGGGGTCACTTTTTAAAAATGGGTCTATTTCGCGAAAATTTGCAAAAATTAGGTCTATGTTCGCGAAAATTTGCAAAAATTAGGTCTATTTTCCTGATAATTTGCGCAAATTTGGTCTAAAATGAAGCAAAACCCCTAAAAATGGGTACCGATTTTTCCAAAATCACCCCTAAAAATGGGTATGGGTTTTGAATCTCCAGCGGCACACCCCCGACCAAACCAAATCCGACCCCCCCCCAGGGGTAAACACAAATACTGATTTAAAATGCTCATTGGACTAAAGTTAATCTATTACCAAGATATCAGCTATTTAAATATTTTAACAACAAAGTTGGTAAGAATAAAGAAAAAAGAAAGAAAATTATAGAATTCCTGAAAAATGATGCGCAAGGGGACGAGAAACTGCTTTTTTATTATTAATACCCGATGCATGAGGCGCTGCGATCTGTTAAACAGTCATGGTATTTGGGGTGTTTCTCGTATCTTTTTCATTGAAAAATAGTTGAAAATGATGGACACACAGCAAAGACAGGTATGATTTTTAATTTTTTTTCCAATTTTTATGGAATTTTGAAGGAATTTTTGAAAATTAAAAAATAAAAAAAATATTGGAGCGGCATCAAAAATCGGTGCGGGCGGGGACGAGAAACACATAATTTTTGTTACTTGGCCTTACAATTGTACAACATTTTAAACGAATGGCAAGATAGATGACGAAGAGTAGATAAGAACAACCACAAAGAAGTGTGTTGTTGAGCTTTAATTGGTACCGTAAGCGATCAATCCATACCTATTACCACAAAAATCATATTTTGATCCCGTTAATGATGAATAACAGGGGTGGATCCAGGATTTCTGAATAGGGGGGCGCCACAGCGGGGGTGAAGGGTGTGTCAGCCCCCTGCGATTTGTTTACACATTTGTACACATTTTTACACGCTTTTTTACACGTTTTTAACGTTTTCGCCCTGTCAAAAATGCGCCCCTTCAAAAATAGGGCGCAGGGCGCAGGTGCCCTGTCAAAAAAGCGCCCTGTTAAAAATAAAGGGGGCGCAGGCGCCCTGTCGAAAAGGCACCGTGTCAAAAATAAGGGGGGCGCGCAAAAAAGGGGGCCCCTGAATAATACCAACTGATGACTCTAAGTATGACTTGTTGCATGTGCATCCCCAAAAAAACCGAGAGCGGAAATTTGAGCTCACTCCTTTTACCGACAGTGCCAATCTCCACACCAACACGACTCAAATATTTGTATGGGGGGGGGGGGGGGGGGTTGGCGATTATCCCCCCCACCCCCCTCACCCCTTGACCCCACTCTACACCACTGACCACTCAATAATAAATACATGCTCTCAATAATTTCTATCTATTTGTTTTTATCCTGCCATAACATGGTTTTTGCAATGCATGATGTGGGTGCTCTTAGTCTTACCAGAGAGATGCTCTTTTACACAGTAGTGTTGAGCTCCACCCCATGAGATCCATAAATAGCAGCATGACACTGACTGAAATCGATCAATACCATGTGAGCAGTTATTACTTTAGTTAATATTATTTAGAGTTAAAAATACATACCACCACACCAGCAAGCAGCATTTTCCTCTTATTCTCCATGCTGTTGGTCTATTTCCCATGACAAAATTAGTAAGCTTATGCCAGATCACTGTCAAAGGACTTTATAATGAATACAACAATATACTGTCTCGCGGGCTGTCTTGTCGGAGGACACTGTATATCGCTGCCGCTGCTGCTGCTGCTGCTGAACCGGCTGAATCGCTATTGGTAAAATACAGAAATCTATTAATAGATTATGGGAAAACCCGCAGCAATCTTTCCGTGACGTCAATTGTAGCTGCGCCTGTGTAGGCAGCAAAATACTAATAATACTTCAAAGGGGATTCCCCAAATTTGAAAAGGCGGGGTCGTAGCGTTGGTTGGACTCTTCACTCCAGGTATTTCGTACTGTAAAAACAATCGTTAGAGCCCGGTTTAATAAGATTTTTTTCTCATCTGGCGACCGTTGCATTGATGGTAGCCTATAGGTTTGTTTTCAAAATCTACGCTAATCTAACTTGAACCCATACCAAAGGAAACTTCAGAAGTGTTCACAGGCCGCTTGCTTCATTCAGTAGGGCTGTGCTGTGAATCCATTTACAGATTCAACAATCCTACTTAATACTCATCCTATAATAATGATATTATGCATACATAAAAAGTAGGCCTACTCATTATATGCCCGATTATATGCTGCTAGTGATCATGGCCTTTCATATGCAAATGTGTTGGGTACTATTTTACTATCTATCTTCAGTAGATGGATCTACTATGGCAACCAATCATAATACCTAAACGCACCGTATTTGGTGTCATCTTTTAAAGATAGATAGCCTACTTTCGTAACAGTTACTGTTTACCCAATTCACAAAATGTGTTTGTTGCTATCTTCAGTAGATAGCAACCACAGTATCAGTCATCACTAAATGCAAAATATGTTTGGTGCTATCTTCAGTAGATAGCAACCACAGTATCAGTCATCACTAAATGCAAAATGTGTTTGGTGCTATCTTCAGTAGATAGCAACCACAGTATCAGTCATCACTAAATGCAAAATGTGTTTGGTGCTATCTTCAGCAGATAATAATAATAACGGCAGCTTATAGCCTAATGCGCCAACATTCAACAAAACTGTTGCTCCAGGCGCATCGACACAACATTGCAAAACAAAAATGGTACAAAAATGCGAATGAAGGAAAAACCGTCATCACTTCAACACAACACTACAACAAAAGTGGTAGCGTTGACATGGACAATCTGAACAATCTGAACAAAGCCACAAATAATAACATGCACATAAGAACATGATACTGAATTCACAAACATTAATCAAATAAATCACTCTCAGATTTCATAATTAAAGTCTTTAACAATGTTTTGAATGATTCCACAGATTCTGCAGTTTTTACAGACACCGGAAGCTTATTCCATAAGCGAGGTGCACTGCAGCACATAGAAAAGAACGTGATCCACAGGGTTTTGAAAATCGCGGTTCAGTGAAAAGTATTTTGCTGTTAGAACGCAATTGTCTTTCTTGCTTGTATGGAGTTAGAAGATTTGAGATATACAATGGTGACATATTTATAGTTGATCTATAAACATAAATAAGTATTTTGAAGATAATTCTGTCCTTTATTGGTAGCCAATGTAGATCTCTTAGAACTGGTGTGATATGCTCAGTTCGTTTGGTGCGTGTGATAATTCTAGCAGCTATATTTTGTAAGCGACTGAGACGCTTGATCTGGAGATTCGGGAGTCCATAAAGCAGAGAATTTCCCAAGTCAAGGCGCGATGTAACAAACGCATGGACGAGTTGTTAAGTAGCATCATTTGTGAGGTATTTTCTGATAAGTCTATGTTTACGAAGATGAAAAGAAGATGATTTGCAAATCTGAGAAACATGATGATTCAGTGTCATGTCCATATCAAAATAAGCGCCTAAATTGCGAACTTTACTTGCTGGAATAATAGAAGAATTCCCAATACGTAAATGGGGTATATTTACTTTGTCACATAGACATTTAGATCCAAACAAAATGAATTCGCTTTTGTCATCGTTCAGTTTCAAAAAGTTGTCAGTCATCCACTCGCGTATTTCAGTAACACATGATTCCAGCTTATTCAGTGCACAATCAGCATCATTTTGAGTAGGCTTGAAAGACACACAAATTTGAGAGTCGTCGGCATAGGAATGATAATCAAGATTGTATTTGCATATAATTTCACCGAGCGAACATGTATACAAAGAGAATAAAACAGGTCCAAGCACACTACCTTGAGGCACACCATATTGAAGGTTAGATGGAGTAGAACATTTATCATGAATTTGAACAGATTGAGATTTATTCAACAAATAAGATGCAAACTATTGAAGCACTGTTCCGTTTAATCCAAGTTGCTGAAGACGCTTGATTAAAAAACAATGATCCACGGTGTCAAAAGCAGCTGATAGATCAAGGAGAACGAGAACAACAAGTCTACCCTGATCCATCGCTGATAGAATGTCATTTTCCACTTTGAGTAGTGCAGTCTCAATGCTATGGTTGGTACGATAGGCAGACTGGCGATGATCAAGAATGTTGTTAGTCTGAAGATAAGGCAACATTCTGGTGCTATCTTCAGTAGATAGCAACCACTGTATCAATCATAGTAAATTACAATGTTTTCTGCTATCATCAGTAGATAACAACCATGGTACCAGTATCAGGCATACCCAATTGAAAAATGTGTTTGGTGGTATCTTCAGTAGAAAGCAACGGGGGTATCAGTTATGCCCAATTGCAAAATGTGTGGTGCTATCCTCAATAGCAGTCATCAAAGACGAGAATGGAAAAGTGTTAACTGAAAGTGAGGACATCAAAGACAGGTGGAGGAAATACTGTATGGGTCTCTTCGCCTCCCAGGAAACTAACATAAACGTACAATTAGACTTGGATGAAGAAGAACCTGATATTTTGCTATCAGAGGTTAGGAATGCCATGCAGAAATTGAAGAACAATAAATCTCCTGGTATTGATGAAATTCCTGGTGAGCTGCTGAAGATCACTGGTGACAATGGAATCAGAATTATGTTGCAGCTTTGTAACAAGATCTGGCGCACAAAAGTCTGGCCAGAGGACTGGAAAAAAATCTGTTTTCTTGACACTTCCAAAGAAAGGCGACATCAGTGAATGTAAAAATAATCGAACTATAGCACTAATACCTCATGCAAGTAAAATCCTGCTGCACATCCTGAATGAGAGACTCAGACAACACCTTGAGAGAGAACTCCCTCCAGAGGATTCAGAAGAGGAAGGGGTACCAGAGACCATATTGCCAACATTCGTCAGATCATAGGGAAATGTAATGAATTTCAAAGGACCGCATTTCTGTGTTTCATTGATTATGCTAAGGCGTTTGACTGTGTAAGATTCGGTGCTTTGTGGAAAGCCCTGCTGGCACTTGGAGTTCCATCCCATCTTGTGCATATAATCAAGAACCTATATGATGGCCAACTTGCCTGTGTACATACAGAGAAAGGAAACAGTGACTGGTTCTCGCTTGGACAGGGGGTGCGTCAAGGTTGCATTCTCTCGCCTACACTTTTCAACATGTATGCCGAATACATCATGAGAAATGCCCTTAACAACTGGAATGGTGGACTGTCAATTGGAGGATGGCAGCTAAGCAATTTGCGGTATGCAGATGATACTACCCTTCTCACCACTACCCTTGAGGATCTCCAGTGTGTTCTTGAAAAAGTGAAACACGAGAGTGAGGCTATGGGTCTGCGTCTTAATGTTGCTAAAACCAAAATCATGATCATTGGTGGAGTCCAGCCAACGGACCCTATGATGGTAGATGGGAAGGAAGTTGAGCAAATAACACAGTTCAACTTTCTTGGAGCACTTATCACCACGGATGGCAGCTGTAAGCAAGACATTAGAAGACGCCTGACAATGGCAAGATCTGCCATGGCAAATCTCTCCACAATTTGGGCAGATAGAGGAGTCACCAAAGCAACAAAAGTGCGCCTTGTTCGAGCACTTGTTTTCCCCATATAGCCACCTATTCATGTGAAACATGGTCACTCACCAAGGCAGACCGTGATAGGATAAATGCATTTGAACTCTGGTGCTGGCGGGAAATGCTCAAAATCCCCTGGGTTGCTAAACGTACAAATATTAGCGTACTTCATGATATTGGTGTGAAGAATAGACTACTCGACTCAGTCAATCGCCAGACTCTCAGCTACTTCGGTCACATAGCCAGACGTCAGGACAACTGCCTTGAAAAGGTCCTTATGCAGGGGGAAATTGAAGGCTCAAGAAGACACGGGCGACCTAGAGCAAGGTGGATGGACAGAATCAAAGATCTTACTGGACAACCTCTAACAGGGTATACAAACTAGCTGCGGACCGACAACAGTGGAGAGCCATCTTGAAAGTCACGAACTGTCAGACATGACGGAGGCGTACCAGACAGATCCTCAATAGATAGCAACCACCGTACTAGTCATCCCTAAATGCAAAATGTGTTTGGTGCTATCTTCAGCAGATAGCAACCACCGTATCAATCATACTCAATTACAAAATATGTTTGCTGCTATCTTCAATAGATAACAACCATGGTTACAGGCATACCCAATTGAAATTGTGTTTGGTGCTATCTTCAGTAGATAGCAACGGCGGTATCGGTCATACCAAATTCCAAAATGTGTTGGTGCTATCTTTAGTAGATAGCAGCCACAGTATCAGTCATACCAAATTACAACATGTGTTTGCTGCTATCATCAGTAGAAAGCAACCACCGTATCAGTCATTCCCTATTGCAAAATGTATTTGGTGCTATATTCAGTAGAAAGCAACCACCGTATCAGTCAATCAGTCATACCCAATTGCATAATGTGTTTGGTGCTATCTTCAGTAGAAAGCAGCCACATTATCAGTCATTCCAGATTGCAAAATGTATTTGGTGCTATCTTCAGTAGAAAGCAGCCACAGTATCAGTCATTCCAGATTGCAAAATGTATTTGGTGCTATCTTCAGTAGAAAGCAACCACAGTATCAGGCATACCCAATTGCAAATGAATTTGATGCTATCTTCAGTAGAAAGCAGCCACAGTATCAGTCATACTCAATTGCAAAATATATTTGGTGCTATCTTCAGTAAAAAGCAACCACAGTATTAGTCATACTCAATTGCAAAATGTATTTGGTGCTATCATCAGTAGAAAGTAGCCACAGTATCAGTCATACTCAATTGCAAAATGTATTTGGTGCTATCTTCAGTAGAAAGTAGCCACAGTATCAGTCATACTCAATTGCAAAATGTATTTGGTGCTATTTTCAGTAGAAAGCAGCCACAGTATCAGTCATACTCAATTGCAAAATGTATTTGGTGCTATCTTCAGTACAAAGCAGCCACAGTATCAGTCATACTCAAGTGCAAAATGTATTTGGTGCTATCTTCAGTAGAAAGCAGCCACAGTATCAGTCATACTCAATTGCAAAATGTATTTGGTGCTATCTTCAGTACAAAGCAGCCACAGTATCAGTCATACTCAATTGCAAAATGTATTTTGTGCTATCTTCAGTACAAAGCAGCCACAGTATCAGTCATACTCAAGTGCAAAATGTATTTGGTGCGATCTTCAGTAGAAAGCAACCACAGTATCAGTCATACTCAATTGCAAAATGTATTTGGTGCTATCTTCAGTAGAAAGCAACCATAGTATATCAGTCATACTCAATTGCAAAATGTGTTTGGTGCGATCTTCAGTAGAAAGCAACCACAGTATCAGTCATACCACCCAATTGCAAAATGTATTTGATAAAACCTGATTACATTTGAAACCACATTACACAACGGCAGCATGTTAATTAATTATTACCCTAACATAGTCCATAAGCGTGTGCAGGATGGTGTTGACACGGGCTCCGTACGTACCATGGCTATAAGTGGCGTGAGTACTCAGAGTGCCCTGGCGCGAACTACCACCGAGTGAGAAACTAGAGTAGAGAGCGGGTGGTATTTTCCCGAGTGCCCTGCGCCCCTCTTTACCTTTTTTCTTCTTCTGGGACCCCTTGACACGCGCCTGTAGTTTCTCCAATTGCTGAAACATACTGTGAGCATGTGAGTGTGACTTGGTTGGCCGCGGTACGATTATTTGTTTAATTGTAAGCAGCTGGTCATAACTTATACTAGGCTGCTCGATTGTAGACATACCTCTCTGTGTCACTCAGTCATAACCTAATTGCACAATTGCATGATCTTTAGTAGATGGCAACCATCAGTCACACCTATAAACGCAAAATGTATATCTTTTGTAGATGTTTTCGTATCAGTAAGTCATACCCAATTCATAAAATGTGTTTGATGGTGTTATCTTCAGTAAATAGCAACCACCGTATCAGTCATCACTAAATGCAAAATGTATATTTTGTTGATATCTCCAGCAGAAAGCAACCACATTATCAGTCATACCCAATTGCAAAATGTGTTTGGAGCTATCGTCAGTAGATATAGCAACCTCCATCATTAAATGCAACATGTGTTTGGTGCTATCTTCAGTAGATAACAACCACCGTATCAGTCATAACTAAATACAAAATATGTTTGGTGCTATCTTCAGTACTATAGCAACCACCGTATCAGTCATCATTGAGTGCAAAATGTGTTTGGTGTTATCTTCAGAAGATAGCTACCACAGTATCAGTCATACCCAATTGCAAATGTGTTTGGAGCTAGAAGCCTATGTGGCAAATGAGATTGGATCAAGACTATTCTTTTCTCATATGTCCGAAGGCTGACAGCAAAATTGTTAACTTTATTTGTTGGAAGTGGCTCTTTCTACTTTATTCTTTTCTTCCATCTTTTCTAACTTTCATTTCATTCAGCCAGCATGCTTATATAGGCTTTTTAAGCCTGGCCCGAGCATTTTGCTTAAGCTTGGTCCTTTCAGGACCCAAGCGTGTGTCCATACGGACCGACCGTGTAAACAAACAAACAAATCGTCAGTAGAAAACAATTACCTGATATCATCAGTATAGATAACAACCATGGTATCATGCGTAGGAGCTTTCGTAAATAGCAACCGCCAAACCTGTCATACCCAATTGCAAAATGTGTTTGGTGCTATCTTCAGTACTATAGCAACCACCGTATCAGTCATCCCTAAATACTAAATGTGTTTGGTGCTCTCCCGGGGGCGATCTTTATTACCGTAAACAACATTTGATACCTGACGGAGTAAAGTGCATAGCGCATGTACATTTACAGCAATACATTTATACAGTGAGTGAGTACGGTAATAAATTCGCATCCCGGGGGGGGGGGGGGGTGGGGGGAGGTACTCACGTATGTAAGGCATACGGGGACGTGCCGCTCCAGTGGGTCTTTTTTTTACGAGACATCCTTAGCCATGGGTAGGCTTTTCAGTGAAAAATCCTTAGACATGGGTCCTGTTTTTCTATTTTCGCGAAAAGTTGCCAAAATTAGGTCTATTTTCGCGCAAATGTTGTCTAAAATGAAGCAAAACCCCTAAAAATCACCCTTAGAAATGGGTAGGGGTTTCGAATCTCCAGCGGCACACCCCGACCAAACCAACTCCGAGTACACCCCCCCCCCCCCCCCCCCCCCCCCGGGGTGCTATCTTCAGAAGATAGTAACCACGGCGGTATCAGTCATAACTATAATGCAAAATGTGGTTGGTGCTATATTCAGTAGATAGTAACTGCCATATCAGTCATCACTAAATACAAAATGTGTTTGGTGCTTGCTATCGTCAGTAGACAGCAACCACCGTATCAGTCGTACCCAATTGCAATATGTGTTTAGAGCTATCTTCAGTAGTAGATAGTAACTATACCGTACCAGTCATTCCTAAATGCGAAATGTGATTGGTGATCTTCAGAGACAGCAATCACCGTATCAGTTATACCCAATTGCAAAATGTGTTTGGAGCTATCGTCAGTAGATAAATAGCAACCTCCAAACCAGTCATCCCTAAATGCGAAATGTGTCTGGTGCTATCTTCAGTAGACAGCAACCGCAGTATCAGTCCATACACAATTCGAATATGTGTTTGGTGCTATCTTCAGTAGATAGGAACGGCGGTATCAGTCATATCAAATTCCAAAAAGTGTTTGGTGCTATCTTCAATAGATAGATAGCAACCACCATACCAGTCATTCCTAAATGTGAAATGTGTTTGGTGCTATCTTCAGTAGATAGCAACCACCATATCAGTCATACCCAATTGCAAAAAGTGTTTGGTGCTACCTTTAGTAGAAAGCAACCATAGTATCAGGCATATCAAATTGCAAAATGTCTTTGGAGCTATCTTCAGTAGTAGATAGTAACTACCGTACCAGTCATCCCTAAATGCGAAATGTATTTGGTGCTATCTTCAGTAGTAGATAGTAACTACCGTATCAGTCATCCCTAAATGCGAAATGTGATTGGTGCTTTCTTCAGTAGACAGCAATCACCGTATCAGTTATACCCAATTGCAAAATGTGTTTGGTGCTATCTTCAGTAGATAGTAACCACCGTACCAGTCATCCCTAAATGCGGAATGTGATTGGTGCTATCTTCTGTTCAGTAGACAGTAATCACCTTATCAGTTATACCCAATTACAAAATGTATCATGGTGCGATCTTCAGTTGAAAGGACCTATGGTATCAGTCATCCCTAAATGTGAAATGTGTTTGGTGCTATCTTCAGTAGATAGCAACCAAAGCAAATATGCTATTATGGGACAATTTCCAGATCAAGAACCTGAGGTTTTCCTTTTTTTTCCGACAACACTTACTTGCTGACAGGCCACCAAACCAGATGGGAGGGGTGGGAGTTAGTAACTCCAATCCCCTATATAGCAGTATTTTTTTCCTTGTCAAGATGTCTTTAGTATTTCTTTCGTTGAAACAGCAGTGAAGGGGTCGGTGGATTTAGAGTAGGAAGAGGAGACAACTGTTCTATGAGCATAGGGTCAATTTCTCTTGCCACTTTCACACTACTATTTTTTTAGTAGACTTTAACTAACTATATGCTTTCGCTAAATTATAGTCCAAGCTAGAGACCATGGGCCTTGTTTTCTTAATAAAATGTTTTTTATGGATTCTTTACCGGTTTACCTGCTGATTATAAATCTGATGGGTGCTATAACCTTGAGCAATTTCGTACAATTTCATAATGCTGTGAAACTAAAACCATTTCTAATTATAATTTTGTTCATTATTAGACGGAAATATGCATCAAACAATGGCAAATGTATTACAGATTATATTAGAAACTTGTATCATATCATGTATTTTTGGAGTTTTTACTCTTTTCGAAGTCTTTACCATCAAAATACCTTTAAACAGTATTTATGTTAGACGCTTTAAGAGTCCGCTCTTATTACCTAACAAACAAGAGACATGCAGGAGAGACATTTGAATAAATCCATTTAATGTTTTATTTAGAGCTCTACCGATTACACATTGTGCATTATTATCTTGATATATTTCATACTATATAAACAAAAATATTATAAAATAAGGAATTCATATTGCACACAAATATTACCAGGCCCTATTTCATATAACTTTAAGATCTTAGTTTTTAAAGGTTAGATTTAAGAAGAATGAATTCTTCTTAAATCCTGAAAATTCTTTTTAAATCCTGAACTCTTCTTAAGATTCTTTATTCAATTTCATAAAACAACTTTAAGAAGAGTATCCTTCTTAACGTAAAGGAATATATGTGATCTTTATCAAACTTTTACACATATTTTGTTCTCTCTGATAATGAAGTTTGACTATCAGAAAAGACATTCCCGGACCCATAAATCAATTTTGACTGTATTTTCCGTAGAAAAATCTCATAACTTTTACTAAATCACAATGAATGTCTGCTTCTAATTATTTTCAACATTATTTCTTTTTAAATTTTCATCATAAAAAAACATTCTGTACTATTGTGTTCACTTGTGTACAGTTGCGATCGTAGCTGGAAACACTGAAAATGGCGTTAACAATGTTAAACCATGGAATTCGAAGTTGTCGGGCGCAGACCCCAACAGTTTATTTCAACCTCCTCAAACCATGATGTTGACGTAATTAGGAATTTTACAGCTCTGTAACTTACAAGATCTTTACGATTATCAAAAATGCAAATCTGCTAGAAAATCGGCTTCCAGAGTAAAAATCAAGGATAGAGGGTGTCACTTGGAAAAGATCACATAATATGCCTTTAAGAAGAAGTCAGAGTCTATCTTAACTTTACTAAGGATTCTTCTTAAGTTCTATGGTGATATTCTTCTCATCTTACAATGAGTTTTTGTTCCTAACTTAACATTTTCCACGAGGCAGGCGGCTGCAGACGACATTCCAAAATGTCACAAAATGTTTCAAAAATGTCCAAATTATTGAATTTCATCACCATATTTGGAATCTCCATGAGAAATGCATTAAAATAAGTACACACATTCCTAGTATTGGGTCAGTAACCCTTGAGATAGACTTTGAAAGTTGGGAAAGGTTTCTGAAAAATCTGTAGTTTGTGTATGGTAAAATTCATGGCTGCGTGGAAAGCATGAAGAAGAATCTAATAGGAACTATTTTTAACTTAAACACTTAATCTTATGTTGACCTTTATGAAATAGAGCCCTACTACTATGGGGTCGTCCATAATTTTCGCCATTTACAGATACATACAAACGTACGTAACAGGGGGAGGGGGTACAAATATTCCCTAAGAGTACGTAACTTAAATGGCGATGTTGAGAGGCGGGACTGATTTGATCAAACCATGACATTTTCCCCATTTATTGTGTACGTAACTCTAGGGGGGAGGGGGGTAAAAAGTTACATACGCTCTTTACGTATGTGAAAATGGTGATGATGTTGGACGTTTTTACAACATCTTTTTAATGTTATTAAAGTCGTATCAACGTTATTATGTTGTTTTGCTCTGAGACTAGCATACTAGTATGGTATACTAGTCTCAGGTTTTGCTATCAATTAATGAATAAGAAAGTTGTGAAGATGTTGTAAATATGTTACTTTTGTTTAGTATTAGCCCTTACAGCCCCACACCCCATGAAATCCCATTTCCCAGCCTGTCGGTTCCACCTGGCGCTGAGGTTTTTGGGTGAAATAATGGCCCCCAGGCTACATCACTTTCATATACAACCAAAATAAGATGTTAAAACAACAACCTGTTTTTCCCACCGGGATTGTTCAAATTAGAATTTTTTGTATGTTTAATTTTGAAATTTGTTGAACACATTTTTTTTAAACGCTAAAAATTAAAAACAAAAACGATCACCCGATCCAACATGAGAAGATTTTTAGTTGGATTTGGTTTTGGGTCACATTGTTGGAACTTGGAAGCAAATAAAGTACTGATAGTGGAAATTTTCATGTGTGTAAATATTTGCGCTTCGCTCATTTTGAACAATTTTGCTTGTTTTTATTTTTGCAGTTTTGAGCATCCTTACGACCTACATACAATATGAATATATTTGCACGTTTTTATTTTTGCGCTTGCTGATTTTAGCGCAAAAAGCATGAAAATAAATGTAGTGCAAAAATTTCCACTTTTACAGTACCCACCAGTTCTTTAATCAGTTCTTTAACTGCTGTAAGCATTGCTTTAACAACCATATTGTATGATACCATTGTTATACTTTAATTTACAAATAAATATTGTCCAAATGTGGACTACACTCTGTGTGCATGCAAAGGCCATGGAGTTTCAGTTGACAGCAATTACCTCAACCATCAGGCATATAAACTAAAATAGTTGATTAATACATTGTACCGTAAAACGGGTTGAATAGGGACATGGGGGTGAATAGGGACAAAAATGGTAACAGTTTTTTAAATGTCACCCGGCCAGTTTGTGTACCGTCCCTGTTTTACGGTACACCCCGTTTTACGGTACTTTTTTTGGAGTTGTCATGCATATTTCAATATATTATTTTACTCTACAACATGCATCTAACACATTTTGTCCTAGAGTAACAGGAAACTATGGGTTTGAGTCTTGAAGTGGTAAATGGCTTTGCTTTTCTGAGTCTTCTGAGTTGGGACATTCAGTAGTGTTTCAGTTTCGGCATGAGACAAGATGTTGACAGAAAAAGCACCCTTTTCTTGAAAATGGCAAATTTTAACCCCGTAAAACACAAGGCGCATGCTTCATACTCCCGTCGTTGTGCATCGGCCGTCGTTGATGAATATAAGTTCACTTTGTTTCAACTCGTGCACCGATTTTCATCAACGTCGGCCAATGCGCAATGACGGTAGCACGAACGCGCCTTTACTCATTTAACGTTTCCCATCTCAAAAAACTCCCCTTTATACACATTTTTTGACAATCGTTTATTATGGTTTGTATTGATACGTGTTTGCTTTCAAATGTATTATGCTCTGTGTTAATTTTATCTCGATGTGTACTTTTTAATCCTATGGGCACATTTGTGACCAGTCGCGTCAAAAAGGACAAGTTGCCGGCAAACACAGTTTGAGATAGAGGCCAGAATATTTGGTGAAATATTTAGAAAATAATAGAAAAAACATGCTGCCTTAAATCATCTTGTGATTACAAAGTCTCATTACCTGCAACATGGTATCATTTCAAAGCTTAAAGTGTGCTCTTCTAAGTCATACCAATAACTCAAATTTGACCTGGCCTGGGCCTCCAACATGTCCATTTTGATGTGACGGGTCACATTTGTATATTTGTGTGTGCTTTTTAAATTTTGTATTGTACGGCTGATCGAAGATTTTGTATTTTATTATTATTATTATATTGTGCATGAAACATGAGAGCTGCGCCCATGTTGCTGATGACGTGTGCATTCACTCCACTTGCAGTTTGCCAAGCTTTTATAGATACTGAAGTCTGAACATTGGAAGATGAAGAATCAACGGTGCATTAGGTTTTTCAACAAATGTGATGTGATCTGTGAAAACCCATCGGACGTCGCAAAATGTGAACTAGGGATTATGGGTAAACTTAAAATAAAATTTAAAAAATTTAAAAAAAATGTCTTCTTTTTTTAAAGAAAATTAAATTCCAATACTTTGTGCCATCATCTTTCATGAAATTCCAACTTCAAAAACTTACTTAAGTCACTTTTATTATTAACCTTATAATGTTATTCTATTGAATTATGTATCTTTTTTGGCCTGTTTTCATGATTTCTTGTTTTGTAGCTTTTTATGACGTCACAATCATCATTCACTCATAACTTTTTTGTAGTGATCATAGAAAAATGATCGAAACAGTTCTGTAATCAGCACAGTTTTAGCTTTCTTATGATATAAATATCTCAAATATGAAAAATGCCACCATGTGGCGGGTTTTCACAAATCGCATCACATATTAGATAAGATAAGAATAACCGATTATTATTTTTAAAAGAAAGATGTACAAATATTTTTAATAAAAGCAAAGAAATACTGATCACTTGAATTGCAATATAAAGAAACTTCAAAGATTTAATTAGTTTCTTGGAAAGCTAAATCTTCATTTGCAAGTATACTATTGCCATCATTTAAACCCGCAGTCAAAATATCAGCTTCAGGAAATACATTGGCCCTCAATGATAATGCTAAACTACTATAATTTTCATATGGATCTTTATCAATTTGTAAACACTGTTACGCCTGACCTTTGGTGTAACGCCCAAGTTCAATAACTTAACTACGCATAAGTGAGGTACTATACATTTGAACGCCAATTAACACATCGTACAAATCAGATTTACCATATTTAACTATAATTTTAATTCATCATCTCCGTCACTGACTTTCTTCAGATCCATTAACATATGGATGACCTATACAACAGGTCTCATTCACATAAACAATAATATTCACAAAGTTCAAATCAAATTATAATGTCACTTCAATTATGCCTCATCTGTTGTTGTAGATGGGTTTCCCATGAATGTAATAACCTCGACGAATAATCAATGGTGTTGTTATGCCCCCAGACAATTGAAAGTGTTATTGATATATATGACGTAATAATAACCAGTGCTTACCCATTTAGCAGAATTTAATGTTATCTTACTTAATCTGCGACATCATTAGGGATTATTGGATTACATCTGTCATTTAATCAATATAGCGGTTGTTATATATTCTTGATGATCATTCAACGGTCGTAGCCAAGGTTTTTAATGCTTGGTTGATTTCCATGTCAACAACATCAGATTCATCGGATTACTCCACATTTGGTATGCATTAATAATCGGTGATACAACTGCTAATTATATTGGCAGCCATTAACCTCCATAAACAGTAACAAGCTGTAGCATCAGTAACAGCAATAACAGCAATAACAGCAATAACAGCCAACGCACTGAAACAATAAATTGAAACCAAAACCTTGCAAATAATATTTTGTATTTGCAAATAAAGCTATATCCATCTCGGATACAAGTCAAAATTGTTTCTATATATTAATAGACCAAATTCAACACACATCAATTCTTTTGATACCGTATTAAAACGGCGTGTCCAAAAGTAGATTTATAATTGACATTTCAACTGATGTACTCATGAAATCTTGGGGTATTATTTCCACCACGCAACATCGGTACAACATACACAAATGAAAGTTTACTTTTATAAATCACCAGCCATATTTATTTTGCGAGAGAAATCATGATCAAATGCTAATTCGCATAACGTCACATAATATTAGCAAGTTCATGAGTTCACTCCATACACAATACATTGTTATAAACATATATAATTTTGGGCGGGAAAAATCATGATTGTTATGCTAATTCGCATAAAGCCACACAATATCAAGAAGTCATGATTTCACCCTATTACACAACATTTATTTCATTCGGATAAAATTGTATTTACAAATATATTTACATTCAAGACATATTAATTGCATGCGGAAAGAAACCTACTATTATCCCATTTCAGCTCTATTCCAAAATATATTAAAAGGAGTTTCATTTTGTTATATGTTTCTTTATCCAAAACTTCCTTGCTCATGAAATAAAACAACGGATACAGACATTTTGTTTTCTTAATTTCTACGAAAACAATTAATGAAATTTCCGTAATTTTCACGGATGTAAATTTTGATATTTGAATTGCAAAGAATAACTTCATTTTATACCTTCAATGTAGTCAACTTGAATACACGGATTGGGAACATGTAATATCGTGAAATATAATTTAGACGTATTTTAAGGGACGTCAGCACGTACACGTCTATAGAAAAATAATACAATATTTATTTACACTTATTTACAAACTTACGTTAGATTCCCAAATGTGATGTCTCGTGTCTCCAGACATTCGTCGACATGATGGCACTACTTTCAGTTGTTCACCTTGGACGAAATTCTGTATGACTCGTCCATCCAACGGGGTGCTGATACCATAGCCGACGAAATTAATGATGCTAACTTTCACGTAATAACTTGATTGCCACACATTAGACCAATCGATGGGTTTGCAAACTCGCAAACTTACCCCATGAAACAAAATATACCAGGCTCACAATGACCGCAAGCTTACCCTGATAAAGATGTCGGTTTTTAGGAAGCAACCAAAATATAGTTATCTCCAAGACATCGCATAAGGGAATGATTTTTGTTGACAACGCGATCACAATAATCCTTCGTAAAGCGCGGGAGAAATTAGTCACGCTTATACAACCTAACGCACCTGTTTATATGAACGCCATCTAGCGACCATCGCGCCAGATAGTGTAATATCAAATCATACTAGAAATACATTACTAAATCAAGCGTTAGAGCCAAGCTCTACGTAACAATTAACCCCCCACTTAAGATAAATATACGAACTGTATTTATCAAAATAAAATAAAAAAAATCTGCTTCCATGAATATATATATACAATCAGCTTCCATGATTTTAAAATATTTCTACCCAGTATGCTTACGTATGACCGCTCATCTATCGTATGAATACTTATATGATTTGATGGATTCCTGTTATTATTTTGATGTTTGTTTTAGCATTTTAATCAAGTACTGCTCTACTCATGAAATCGGCTCCAACATTATGTTTGCCTTTGATAACTTCTATTCGGTAACGAAATGGCTGTAATGCTAATGCCCAACGCATTATCCTTCCATTTGTAACTTTGGATTTCCGAAGGCATGTCAAAGGTTGATGGTCGGTTTGAATGACAAACTCTTTTCCAAAGAGGTATGTAGAGAATTTCTGGGTTGCCCATATTAATGCCAAGCATTCCTTTTCCATAACTGAGTAACGCTTCTGATGTTCATTGAGCTTTTTACTCGCAAGTGCCGTTGGGAATAATTCCCCGTCATCTTCTTGTAACAGCACAGCACCGATGAGAAATATGAAAAGAAAGAGTTGCAAGGTGATGGCGACAGTCGATGTCATTGTAAGTAATACTGCCATGACTTTGGAGATATATCCTTCAATACGATGGTAAGACTCTGAGAACTTATTCTTGATTCCTGTTGCTGCATGTTCTCTTCTCTTTTGTAGGGTTTGATCTTCCTGCTGTGGACGTACTTGTCGGGTGGTTTCTGGCGTCACTTCTTCATCTGATGGAGTTACAAGTAATGGTGTAAGAGGCTTAGAACTGGCTGATTTCTGAATTAGGGTTTCAGCTGCGACAACATGTTGTTCTTCTAAATCGTCTGTTTCCAAGTCGACTTGCACTCCGATATCTTGAGTTGGTATGATCTTTATATCTGGATCTTTTGCACCTGGACATTGTCCGACCACTAAGTCACATATTGGTGTTTCCATTACTAGAGCGTATACTCTACCTGTGAAATATGGTGACGTAATATCGATCTTGGCGACGGGATACCTTCGTTGCGTACCATCGATTAGATAACATGTATGTTGTTCACCTGTATACTGATGCGGTTTTACTAGACCTTTGCGTACAACGACACCATTACAACCTGTATCACGATATACCTTAACTGATGTACCATTGATCGTTCCCTCTCTCAATGGCATACGTTTATTATCCCAATGCTTACATGCTATACCTATGTTTTTTCGTTGGCAATCACACTCTATTTCAGGATAATCTTGTTGCAGATTTATGTCTACCTTATCTGGATCAATCTCAGTACATAGTAGACCTAAGGTTACGTGTCGTGATCCATAACCTTCGTCACTCTGTTGCCCATTATTTGTAGGCCTATGGGTATACTTACCAGGGTTATCATGACTAACACCTTGGTGTTGTACTGGTGCATTTCTGTTTAAGCCTATGTCAGAGCTTAAAGTGTGATAAGCATGACCATTACTGTAGTTACTATCGTTACCACCTGACTGATTACCATAGTCTATACTCTGATTATAACCAGAATGGTTTGTAGGCCTATCACCTGTCTCAGTATTTTGCTCGTCACTTTGTTGCTGTAAATTACAGTTACTTTCAAGATTGTCTTGAGTGTTTACATCAGTAGGCCTATTTCCATCTGTAGGGTATAGTTGTGCAACACTATCTAATACAAGGGCTAATGTTCCTTTACGGATACAATCCTTTGCTCTATGACCTTTCTTTCCGCATAGGAAACATGTGATCGGTTCACGGATACCTGTATTGAACTTACCACTATTAGTGTATGAATTGCTAGGCCTATTTGTTTGACCTTGAGGTTGGTTTGTACGTTGGGGCTGGCCAGTATTTTTATATTGACCTGTATTCTGACCTGATGTTTTAGGTTGGGATTGAAATTTATTTTCTTTCACTTTGACCTTGTCGAACCAACCACCATGTGCATTTATGTAATGATCAGCGATTATCGCAACTTTGTTTGCTTCTTTTGGTTCTTGTTCCAAAATATGAGTGGCCATGTTTCTCGGGCAGCTATGTAAAAATTGATCTCTGACCAACAAATCTACCAAAGCTCCAATTGAGTTACCTACATCCGCGAGTTCAATCCACCTGTGAAGGTACCTGGTAATTCGGGTTGTATATTGTTCAGCACTTTCATTTGGGTCAGGTTTAGAGTTTTTGAATTTCTCACGAAACCCAACTTCGGTATGTTTATACCGTCTTAACAATGCTCTTTTCAAAATGATATAGTTATCGGCATCGTTAGGAGTAAGTGCATCATAAACCTGTAGTCCTTGTCCAGTCAAAAGAGTACTCAAATTCAAGGCCCAAATTTCTTGCTCCCATTGACTTGTTACTGCATATCTTTCAAACCTATTAATGTATGCATCCATATCATCTTTAGTTTCATCGTATTTTGGAAGTTTCAATGGTCTATACTTGTTGCTATTTGCCGAAGTATGTGAGCCATTTATGGCAGTCTGATTCTGTAATTCATTACTTTTGAGCGTAAGGTTAGCCATTTCAATTTCATGATGATATTGCGTGTCATTTTTCTTTTGTTCAAGATCGGCACGCGTTTCCAAAAGTTCTTTTTCGCGCTCTGTACGCGTTTCCAAGAGTTCTTTTTCGCGCCCTAACCGATGTTCTTCATTAATTTGTTCCTCTGCTCTACGCTCTTTCTCGCGCAGTGCGCGTTGCTCTTCCATATTCGCTTCACGCTGTGCGCGCTGTTCTTCAACATTCAATTCATGAGTTTGACGCTCTTTTTCCATCTGCGCTACTTGAGATAAGCGCTCTTTTTCAATTTCAAGTTCATGAATTTTAATTTCTTTTTCATGAGCCTGGCGATCCTTTTCATGTTCGCGCTCGGCTGTTCTTGCATCACGATCAGCATCCCTTTGTTCTTTTAATTTCTTTCTTTCCTCAACCAAAAATTCTTTCAAATCGCGACCTTCGAGACCGATTTCTTTACCAAGGGTAGATATAGTTTCTATTTCTTTGAGATATTCTACAGACATGATGAGAATGAATACGAAATTAAATTTGGGTAAAAAAAATATATATAAAGAACTACCGCGGAATTTTCGCGAAAATTATTAAGAAAAGTGTATCTATAAATCTGTGGCAATCAACTATTATAAATACGTAAAATTTAACAATTACACTACTATGCTCACCCCAGCACTTCTACGTTGGCTGTTATATCTTGGTGTTCTTCACCTTGATCTTGACTTGTGTGATATACATGTGGTGACCATCCGAAGTAGTGCCAACCATGTAGTCGAACGTCTGAAGATCTGAAGATAACAAATATATTAAGACAACAGTGAGATACATATGATGTATACAAGCAATATATAAGTTAAATTGACGTTAAATCATCCGCACCTCCTTAACATTAATTATGCAAAGATTTATTAGCACGTATTGTTTTTGGCGCATGCGTAAACCTTCCCGGACGAGCCCCCAATTGTTACGCCTGACCTTTGGTGTAACGCCCAAGTTCAATAACTTAACTACGCATAAGTGAGGTACTATACATTTGAACGCCAATTAACACATCGTACAAATCAGATTTACCATATTTAACTATAATTTTAATTCATCATCTCCGTCACTGACTTTCTTCAGATCCATTAACATATGGATGACCTATACAACAGGTCTCATTCACATAAACAATAATATTCACAAAGTTCAAATCAAATTATAATGTCACTTCAATTATGCCTCATCTGTTGTTGTAGATGGGTTTCCCATGAATGTAATAACCTCGACGAATAATCAATGGTGTTGTTATGCCCCCAGACAATTGAAAGTGTTATTGATATATATGACGTAATAATAACCAGTGCTTACCCATTTAGCAGAATTTAATGTTATCTTACTTAATCTGCGACATCATTAGGGATTATTGGATTACATCTGTCATTTAATCAATATAGCGGTTGTTATATATTCTTGATGATCATTCAACGGTCGTAGCCAAGGTTTTTAATGCTTGGTTGATTTCCATGTCAACAACATCAGATTCATCGGATTACTCCACATTTGGTATGCATTAATAATCGGTGATACAACTGCTAATTATATTGGCAGCCATTAACCTCCATAAACAGTAACAAGCTGTAGCATCAGTAACAGCAATAACAGCAATAACAGCAATAACAGCCAACGCACTGAAACAATAAATTGAAACCAAAACCTTGCAAATAATATTTTGTATTTGCAAATAAAGCTATATCCATCTCGGATACAAGTCAAAATTGTTTCTATATATTAATAGACCAAATTCAACACACATCAATTCTTTTGATACCGTATTAAAACGGCGTGTCCAAAAGTAGATTTATAATTGACATTTCAACTGATGTACTCATGAAATCTTGGGGTATTATTTCCACCACGCAACATCGGTACAACATACACAAATGAAAGTTTACTTTTATAAATCACCAGCCATATTTATTTTGCGAGAGAAATCATGATCAAATGCTAATTCGCATAACGTCACATAATATTAGCAAGTTCATGAGTTCACTCCATACACAATACATTGTTATAAACATATATAATTTTGGGCGGGAAAAATCATGATTGTTATGCTAATTCGCATAAAGCCACACAATATCAAGAAGTCATGATTTCACCCTATTACACAACATTTATTTCATTCGGATAAAATTGTATTTACAAATATATTTACATTCAAGACATATTAATTGCATGCGGAAAGAAACCTACTATTATCCCATTTCAGCTCTATTCCAAAATATATTAAAAGGAGTTTCATTTTGTTATATGTTTCTTTATCCAAAACTTCCTTGCTCATGAAATAAAACAACGGATACAGACATTTTGTTTTCTTAATTTCTACGAAAACAATTAATGAAATTTCCGTAATTTTCACGGATGTAAATTTTGATATTTGAATTGCAAAGAATAACTTCATTTTATACCTTCAATGTAGTCAACTTGAATACACGGATTGGGAACATGTAATATCGTGAAATATAATTTAGACGTATTTTAAGGGACGTCAGCACGTACACGTCTATAGAAAAATAATACAATATTTATTTACACTTATTTACAAACTTACGTTAGATTCCCAAATGTGATGTCTCGTGTCTCCAGACATTCGTCGACATGATGGCACTACTTTCAGTTGTTCACCTTGGACGAAATTCTGTATGACTCGTCCATCCAACGGGGTGCTGATACCATAGCCGACGAAATTAATGATGCTAACTTTCACGTAATAACTTGATTGCCACACATTAGACCAATCGATGGGTTTGCAAACTCGCAAACTTACCCCATGAAACAAAATATACCAGGCTCACAATGACCGCAAGCTTACCCTGATAAAGATGTCGGTTTTTAGGAAGCAACCAAAATATAGTTATCTCCAAGACATCGCATAAGGGAATGATTTTTGTTGACAACGCGATCACAATAATCCTTCGTAAAGCGCGGGAGAAATTAGTCACGCTTATACAACCTAACGCACCTGTTTATATGAACGCCATCTAGCGACCATCGCGCCAGATAGTGTAATATCAAATCATACTAGAAATACATTACTAAATCAAGCGTTAGAGCCAAGCTCTACGTAACAAACACACATCTTCATCAATTCCAACAAAATCATTTCTATCTGAGCCTGTTTCCACATATAAATCACCAGACAACTGCATGGAAGACGATTCTATTAAAATATTACTCCAGTCTCCACCATTAGCAGGATCCAATAGAATATTAAGATTGTTCTCTGTGAAATAGATTGGATGCTTGTACTTGATGTGCCGCTTCAGGTTGCCCTTCTCGGAAGAGATGTAATCGCAGGCGCAGCACTTGTACGGCTTCACCCCGGTGTGGTTACGCATGTGTCGTTTCAAATTCCCCGGTTGCGAAAACGCTCTACTGCATTTAGTACATTGGTAGTTCTTGTCACCTGTGTGTGTGCTCATGTGTCGAATCCTCTTACTGGACGAATCAAACGCTTTCTCGCAGCCTTCGTGCTCACACTTGAACGGCCGCTCGTCGCTGTGAGTTTTCATGTGCTCTCTCAATTTCGCCGCGGCGATGTAACCTCGCCTGCAGATCGAACATTTGAAAGGTTTATCGTGAGCCGGCAGATGCCTCAGCTCGTGACCGTTTAGATCGGACAGAAATGCGTAGCTTTTATTGCACAGACTACAAATATAGGGTTTAACGCCAGTATGATGCCGCATGATATGACGGTTGAGTCCAGCCGGCGAGGCGTAACTCCGCTCACACTGATAGCATTTGTACGGAAGTTGTCCCGTGTGCAGCCGTACATGCTTCAGCAGCTGACCGTTAGTGGCAAATGCCATATTGCAAAATGTACAGGTGTATGGTTTCTCACCTGTGTGCGTTCTATAATGTTCCGTCAGACTCTTCTTTCGATAAAACTTTTTTTGGCAGATGTCGCAGACGTTCAGTTTTTCTTTCACCACGTTGCTGTGCTGAGTCAGGTGATCTTTCATGTGACCCTTTTGCCAGAATCCCTTGCCGCAAACCTGACAGCTAAACGGTTTGATCCCAAGATGGGTCCTCTCATGGACTTTCAAATTACTGCTGGTTATATAACCTCTATGACAAATCTTGCACTTGAACGGTTTGTCGATCAGATGTGTTCTCTTATGCCGTTCCATGTGCTGAAATTTGACAAAGCCATGGTCACAGAATTCGCATCGGAACGGTTTATAGGTGGAGTGCTTTGTTTGGGTGTGATACTCTAATCCCGATTTGGATACAAAATGTCTGAGACATTCCTTGCACTGATGGTCTGTGTCTCCTGTGTGAGTTCTTTTATGCTGCTCCAGGTTTTTCACCTTTCTAAATCCGCGTCCGCAATGAGGGCACTCGTGGCTCGGCTTCGAATGACCCTCGTCAAGCTTAATAATGTAGTTGTATCTCGGTAGCTCTACCTTTTGGGCCGTTTTACGCTGAAACAAGCTGGTGATGTGAGACGGGGGGACGTGAGCAAACGCAAAATATTTGCTGCTGTACGTGCGTCGAGCATTCTTCCAGTGATCGCAGCCACTGTGTGTGCGCAGTCCATTTCTTTGTATCAGGTAACCGCATTTGCAGGCAAAAGCCCCATCTCTTGTCAGCCAGAACTTTCGGAAGATAATCTCGTGGCTTTCAATATGACTTTTGTAGGTGCTGAAAATGTGAAAGCTTTTGGTGCAATATTTACAGCAAAAGAACTGGAGCATTCCTCCTTTTGTTGCCATGAATACCTTGCTGCCTTACCTGGTACATGAATTGCTGTTGAATCAGCCACTCCTGTAAATATCAAAAGATAATAATTTGACATGAAATTATGATAGTTTAGCATGGAAATAATCATTCCATCCCATATTGACGCTATGCATCCAGCTGGCACATCTCCCCAAAGCCTTTTAAAAAGTAACGTAGAATGGGGATACTTTGACCCTTGAAGTTGATGGGTAACTTTGGCCCACAAAAAAAAGAAGTTTATTTGTCAAATTTTGAGAAAAGTTTTATAGTGACATTTTTTTATTTGATGTAATTACAAAAACATATTTATAATAATCAGTATTTATATAGCGCCTTTTCCAAATGGATCAAAGCGCTGTAATTTTGCTGCTGGTGAATCATCAGAATCAGGTCGCATAAACTAGGGTGCTGCCAATTTCTAGTGCAAACCTAGATTGTAACATCCACGATTTTTCAATGCAGCTTGCCAAATACCATTGGGTCAAGGAAGTTTTTGATAACCGAAACAACTGATCACCAATTTTGAAAGCAGGAGGAAACCGATATTACCCTGCTACATAATGATATGTTTGGACGATCATCATATTTATTTGATTAATAGTTCAATAATTACAGCACTCACAAATTCAAAAAATCAAATCAAAAACTTCCTTGACTTCCTTAAAGGAATAGGGTAAAGTCGCCAGTTTTCGGTCAGCGCCTATTTTCGGTCACTTCACCCAAGTCATGTAATGGCTAAAAAACAGCTGCGAAGTTGATGCCCGGTATTGCTTTAAAATGGCGATGACCGATGCAACTACACGATTTTGGCGAAAGTGACAGAAAATAGGCGCTGACCGAAAACTGGCGACTTTACCCTACCCAAACTTGGATTATTTTTCAAATTCATTCGATCAATAAAAGGCCTAAACAATTTTTTGAAAATGTGTAATTTTTTTTAAAAAAAGGTTTTGAAAAAAGGTACACCGTACATGTAACTTTGCAAGGCAAAATCTCTGGCATTATAAATCCAAATTCAATCAGGATTTTTTTATTATCAATGTTAATACATTGATAAAGAAATCTGCATGTCAACAGTTCTTAGGAATCGAATACACACAGGGACCTAGGCTGCGGAAGGATATCGTGGCCGGAACCGGTGAGGAAGCCAAATTATCAGTTAAAAATGGCGAGGGCGCTGTTTAGGTGCCCGTAGCGTAAGGTTGATCTATATTGGTATTAAAGAAAAATCAAGTTTAAAATAGAATTCAACATACATGTGTAAGACATTCATGCAAAATTAAAACTTCCAACATTGTTACTAAGGGCCCAAACACGTTCTTGAAAAAGAGCTGAAATGCGTGTATTTCAATGGGGGATTATTAAGTGGTGTGCCCCCTCTCTAAGCACTGCAACGCCTGTGGGGGGAGGCACTTGACGGGGGATCCCCAAACTGTGCGAAAGAAAGATTGAGGCTCGATAACTAAACAAACAGTGCTACATTTGTACATGTACATGTACATGTATCAAACCCCATGGGGTTTGATACAATTTGAGTCGAGTGGGGCCCCATTCGACTCAAATTGGTGCCCTCGCTCACACACTGTGTTTAATATGATAAATTTATGGTGCGGGAGATTTGATATGCTTGGCGGGAGAGCGGAGAAAGATTGTCTAGGCGGGAGACTCCCGCATTTTAGCCCTGCAGTTCGAGCAGTATGTATACTACCCTCACTATACTATGGACTGAGTTGATTACCTCATCGAAAACCGTCCGCACGTGTGCTTTGAGACAGGCTTAAAAGTAGTATCTTTTAGCAAGGGTGAGAGGGGAGGGGGGGGGGGATGGGAGGGGGTGGTAGGGCAGATCTCTCTCATAATATTATTTATGAATTATAATAATATTATAATATGTCAGTGATAAGGAAGTGACTATACAATCTATCACCACAGAGCTTTTCAATGGGAAAGAACTGTGCCGCTTGGATGATGCTTCAACGAGGTTAATAGCGTTTATTCCATAGAAGAACACATCATCAGCTGTATAGCTTTTTTCCGAAATAGCTGCCCGATCACCGGCTGTATAGCCTTTGCCCAATGATAAACTTGTATAATCTATCTATTTATCTATCATACTCATATAGAATGGGCTATTCCAGATAAAAAAAATTGAGGGACATCCGGTCATTTCACAAATATTAATCCTGGAAATCCATCACTTTCGTGCAACTCAACAAAATGTCATCCACAGGGGAGGTAGCCTTGACCAGGCTTCTAAAATCATTTAAAATAACGCAGTCCCATATTGTCCGTAACCATCTGACGTTGCTAACACCATAACACGGAAATCCCACCTTCTCTATTAAGCTGAATATAGCGTGTAAGACAAGTGACGTAGGATTTACGAGCTGAGAGCTGTGCTGAACTTGAAGCCTTGCACGTTCTGCAATGCCAATCTAATGTTTCACTTTATAAAACCGATGGAAATCCAATGGTTTTTCGTGCCCACGGGGGTTAATATTTCCAAATATGGCGAATATGTACATTTTATTCATATGAGCACACTTGTATATTTTGTGTGTGCTTTTTAAAAATGCTTTTTATGTTTTTATTATACAGCGCATCGACACTTTTGTATTATGCGCTTAACAAATGTAATTTATTATTATTATTAACATCCAATCAGAAGAGACAAGCAGCCTTTGACCGGTAAACATCGTAAATATTCATTAAATTGTACGACACTAGTGGAGGCGGGTCAACATGTTTATGCAATTAGCATACATTACTTCACCAGTCATAACAGATTGTACAAGGCTTTCGGGCGCAAGCCCCCTCAGTCGAACTTCGTTCTCCCGCGATGGCATCTCAATGGCGATCACTACACAGTTAAGCCGGCGTATTCAGTGAGTAATTGGTGGGTCAGTGAAGGGGGCGGCGGCTGATGAATTTTCGCTGTTCAGTTTGGATGCTTTTATCGCACTAAATAAATAAACATGATAAATAAGCTTGTAGGACTTGTGATTATTTATTAATATCAGTATGCACAAGGAGTTTGGTATACAATAGCCCGGACTACTACAACCCGATACACATTTTAGAAAGCCTGATCAAGGCTACAGGGGAGGGGGAGGGGTATTTTTTTCGGGAATAGCCCAATACTAGGCCTACTTGGCAGAATAAGTTTGAAGCTTGAAGCTTGAAGTGAATAATCCTTATAGCAGCTCTAGTGGGAGCTAAACTAGGATGTGGTGCTGATTTGACGTCATAGCCAATAGGTGCAAGTAAAAAAGAAGGTGGGAACGGAGACAAGTAGGAACAAACAAAGTAAATGTGCACTATGTACATGGAGATGCCCAGTTTACAGCATTTTGGTGCTGGGCGGAGGCAGCATGTCTCTGATGACTGGCAGAGCCGCTCCTTTGAAGGCGTTAACTGTGGGTGCTATGATGATGGGTGGTTGTAAATTATTCCAGATGCGGATGGTTCTTGGGTAGAATGAAAATTTGAAGGCCTCTGTGGTGGTTGATGGTATTTGATATTTAAGTGTGTGGTCCTGGCGGGCAAAGTATGTAGCTGGGATGACGCATGGTGGAAATTGTATGTTGACTAAATTGTAGTGGATCTTGTAGAACATGACATTTTGGTTCAGAAGCCGACGTACATGGAGTGGGTTCCATCCCAGGGTGGTGATGAGGGATGACACAGATGTTGTCCTCCTGTAGTCAGCACAGACGAACCTCGCTGCTGCACGCTGGACTTGCTCGAGCTGGTTTACCAATGTTGATGTAAAAGGGTTCCAGACTTCTGAAGCATATTCTAGACGTGGCCGAACTAGGGATTCGTAAGCCCTGATCTTGACTTTTTTTGAACAGGGAGCTAGAGTCCTGCGGACTAGGCCCAGAGTCCGGTTTGCCTTTTTAATGGTGGTTTGGCAATGGCTGTTCCAACGGAGATCATCTGCTATCGTTACACCAAGATAATCATGCTCTTTGACGCTCAAGAGTGGCTCACCAAAGATGGAATATGTGAACACACTGGGCTGACGCTTGCGGGTGATACTGAGTGATGCGCATTTCTTGATGTTAAATTCCATCAGCCAGGTGTCTGCCCATCGAGCTAGCGTTTGAAGATCCTGTTGTAGAACTTGGTGGTCTTCTGGCGAGTGGATCTCACGGTACACTATGCTGTCATCCGCAAAGAGCCTGATATTGGATTGGATGCTTTCCTGGATGTCATTTATGTATAGTAGGAATAGGGCTGGTCCAAGCACAGACCCCTGTGGGACACCAGATGTGACCGGAGCCCAAGATGAGTGTATGCCATTCACCGAAACAGCTTGCTTGCGATCAGCGAGGAAGGCTTTGATCCAGCCGAGCGTTGAGCCCCTGATGCCATAGAACTGTAGTTTAGCGGATAGGTGGCGATGGGAGACCTTATCGAACGCTTTACTGAAATCTAGGAGAATGACATCAGTTTGTCCTCTGTTGTCCAGGGTGGATGCCCAGTCGTGAACTGATGTAATTAGTTTTAACTTAAAAGTTGTTTCACATGTGTATCCATATTTCTTGGGGCCCAATTTAGTGAAGGTTGAGCAGAACATGTTGATAAATATATGCACAAACCTTTCATTCTGTTGCCATATTAAAATTGCGTGATAGACAGGTATATTGTCCCATAAACTTCGATGATAGGCAGCACTAAAAAAACGAAAATACAACATTTTTATTTTCTCCAAATTCACTATTAACAGCTCGTAGTAAAAATTGTTGACAGGTAAAAGAGGGCGCTATACTGTTTGGTTGGATGCCGGCAGAAGACGATGGACATGTTTGGCCCAATTCTACATTTCGCTTTATCAATCTATAAAAAAAAAATCCAAATTTATCACATCATAAGTGAAACTATTACTTCAACCCAAAAGCGTCGGGATTGGATAATTGATTCACTTGTCCTGCCTTTTTCTAAGTTAAACCGTTTTTCATGAATGAGCCGGATAATTTTAAATCACATCATCAATACTTTTTGTTAGCAACAGAAAAGAGCCCGGAAAGAGAAAAACATTGATTTTTTCCATTATTTTAATCTTCCCATGTCATCTTTTGACAGAGTTTGCCAACAATTTGTTTATAAAGACAAATTTCAGGAATATTAATTTTAAAGGTAGATGTTCTGATTGCTGGCCTGATTTTCAACTTGATGTCTTCTATTTTACATGGAAGGTCATCCTTAAATGTGTCACATTCCAAAGTTTGAGTTGCATAACTCCAATGGTTCTTATTTACGAAGCACAAGATCACAAAATAATTGCCCATTGAGTAGTACACAAACTGGCTGGTGGTTAACCACCTTTGGCAGTAACTTCACTACATTTTAGCCTATAATTTCTAAATGGAACATTTCTGGCCCATAAGATTTTACAGACATAATGAGAAAAATATGGGGATTCTTCTGATATCAAAATATCTTGATGTGAAGAAAAAAATCATAGCCTAAAAAAAGTGATCGGAACATACACCTTTAAGTAGGTTTCTTGAGCATTACCAGCAGTAGTGGTTTTCAGTCTCCGGTGTCTACTTACTAGTTCCCAATGATATTGCATTGCAACCTATTAACCCTATCTTGAGGGTCTTTTAGAATTAGAACAGCTGCTGAATGTATAGCAACATTGGTGTGATATCAATTTAGTCCTCTTTTGTTTTCCTTAACACTACTCTCCACGTAGCAGGCGTCTGCAGACGACATTCCAAAATTTCGAAAAATGTTTCAAAAATTAGCACATTTTGGCATTAAGGGAAACGCCCTGTTAGCACTGCAATCTTGATGATGGATGGATGTGGACGAACTGCACACACACACACACAATTCTTTGAAAATAGACAATTATGAATGAGGCTGAGGGTCATTCTTTACCAGATTGGTGGAAACAGGGCCGGTCCTATAATTAATGACACATCCCAGTGACCCCTTTACATGTTTAGCGCTCTGGCTCAAAAATGTCAGGGGCCCTATTGATTTTTTCTGGATACTTTAAAGGAGTCCCAAAAATGTCAAGGTGATTCTGATGCAAGAAAAGGATTGTCAATTGTCAAAAGAAGACCTTGGATCCGCTTTTGCGCGGTTCACACACATAATATCCTCAGAAACCACCACATCAGAGACTGATAATTATGGATACTCAGACGTTCTACGTTGAGCGAACTATATTAACATCAATTTATTGTAGTCATAATACAAGCATACATAATAATCATAACATAATAAGTACTGCAGTACCAACAAACACTAAACAAACGCGAGCCGGCATTCGATAGGCAGCCCTGCTTTTCCAGTAGTGGAAAACAGGATATTAAAAGTTATTGTTTTAGCTCACGAAGTTATAGTTGTCTTGCGTTTTGTCCTTGTGTTGTCTTGCGTTGGATGTCCCCTAAGTTGAATGTGGCCATTGATACTTCACAATGATTGTCCCAGTGTTTCAGTAGTTTCTTGTCAATGCCGTCGGTATTCACACTCGAAAATTATATCACTCAAAACGGCTGTATAATAAAAGACGGGAACGCTAAAAAATACCAGTTCGCCTGAACAATATTCACATTTGTTATGCAATGGCCAAAATATGTTCCACTTTGTATAATATAACTATATTATGTACTGTCCATTGTAAAAAACAGAACAATTTCTCCAATGTATCCACGAAGCATTGACAAATCTGAATATTTCTGAACTACTCGCAAGAACTTAATCTAATGATGAATAATACCACAATTTACCAAGTTTAATGAACTCTAAAATGGATCGGTTTTGGATATACTGCCAAAACTTAACACATTATCAATAACAAATTAAATCAACCGATACGTACTTA
>CM069446.1:49799542-49832489 GCA_035610835.1 Ophiura sarsii
GTTTGGTGCTATATTCAGTAGATAGCAACCACCACCGTATCGGTCATCACTTGAAATGAATGAAAAATGTGTTTGGTGTTATATTCAGTATAATTATATATAGTAACTGCTAGGCTATATCAGTCATATCTAAATGCAAAATGTGTTTTGAGCTTTCGTCAGTAGATAAATAGCAACCGCCAAACCAGTCATACCCAATTGCAAAATGTGTTTGGTGTTATCGTCAGTAGATAGCAACCACCGTATCAGTCATCCATAAATACAAAATGTGTTTAGTACTATCTTCAGTAGATAGCAACCACCGTATCAGTCATCCATAAATACAAAATGTGTTTAGTACTATCTTCAGTAGAAAGCTACCACAGTATCAGGCATACCCAATTGCAAAATGTGGTTGGTGCTATCTTCAGTAGATAGTAACCACTACTAGTCATACCTAAATGCGAAATGTGTTTGGAGCAATCTCCAGTAGATAGTAACCATCGTACAAGTCATCCCTAAATGCGAAATGTGATTGGTGCTATCTTTAGTAGACAGCAACCACCGTATCAGTTATACCCAATTGCAAAATGTGTTTGGTGCTATCTTCAGTAGCTATAGTAACCACCGTACCAGTCATCCCTAAATGCGAAATGTGATTGGTGCTATCTTCAGTAGACATCAATCACTGTATCAGTTATACCCAATTGCAAAATGTGTTTGGTGCGATCTTCAGTAGATAGTAACCACCAATGCGAAATGTGATTGGTGCTATCTTCAGTAGACAGCAACCACCGTATCAGTTATACCCAATTGCAAAATGTGTTTGGTGCTATCTTCAGTAGATAGTAACCACCAATGCGAAATGTGATTGGTGCTATCTTCAGTAGACAGCAATCACCGTATCAGTTATACCCAATTGCAAAATGTGTTTGGTGCGATCTTCAGTAGAAAGCAACCACAGTATTAGGCATACCCAACTGCAAAATGCGTTTGGTGCTATCATCAGTAGATAGTAACCACCGTACCAGTCATTCCTAAATGCGAAATGTGACTGGTGCTATCTTCAGTAGACAGCAATCACCGTATCAGTTATACCCAATTGAAAAATATGTTTGGTGCTATCTTCAGTAGCTATATAGTATCTACCGTACCGGTCATTCCTAAATGCGAAATGTGATTGGTGCTATCTTCAGTAGACAGCAATCACCGTATCAGTTATACCCAATTGAAAAATGTGTTTGGTGCTATCTTCAGTAGAAAGCAACCACAGTATCAGGCATACCCAACTAGTGCAAAATGTCTTTGGAGCTATCATCAGTAGATAGTAACCACGGTACCAGTCGTTCCTAAATGCGAAATGTGATTGGTGCTATCTTCAGTAGACAGCAATCACTGTATCAGTTATACTCAATTGAAAAATGTGTTTGGTGCTATCTTCTGTAGAAAGAAATCACTGTATCAGTTATACCCAATTGCAAAATGTGTTTGGTGCTATCTTCAGTAGAAAGCAACCACAGTATCAGGCATATCCAAATGCCAAATGTCTTTGGAGCTATCATCAGTAGCTATAGTATACCACCGTACCAGTCATTCCTAAATGCGAAATGTGATTGGTGCTATCTTCAGTAGACAGCAATCACTGTATCAGTTATACTCAATTGAAAAATGTGTTTGGTGCTATCTTCAGTAGAAAGAAATCACTGTATCAGTTATACCCAATTGCAAAATGTGTTTGGTGCTATCTTCAGTAGAGAGCAACCACAGTATCAGGCATATCCAAATGCAAAATGTCTTTGGAGCTATCATCAGTAGCTATAGTAACCACCGTACCAGTCATTCCTAAATGCGAAATGTGATTGGTGCTATCTTCAGTAGACAGCAATCACTGTATCAGTTATACTCAATTGAAAAATGTGTTTGGTGCTATCTTCAGTAGAAAGAAATCACTGTATCAGTTATACCCAATTGCAAAATGTGTTTGGTGCTATCTTCAGTAGAAAGCAACCACAGTATCAGGCATATCCAAATGCAAAATGTCTTTGGAGCTATCATCAGTAGCTATAGTAACCACCCTACCAGTCATTCCTAAATGCGAAATGTGATTGGTGCTATCTTCAGTAGACAGCAATCACTGTATCAGTTTTACCCAATTGCAAAATGTGTTTGGTGCTATCTTCAGTAGAGAGCAACCACAGTATCAGGCATATCCAAATGCAAAATGTCTTTGGAGCTATCATCAGTAGCTATAGTAACCACCGTACCAGTCATTCCTAAATGCGAAATGTGATTGGTGCTATCTTCAGTAGACAGCAATCACTGTATCAGTTATACTCAATTGAAAAATGTGTTTGGTGCTATCTTCAGTAGAAAGAAATCACTGTATCAGTTATACCCAATTGCAAAATGTGTTTGGTGCTATCTTCAGTAGAAAGCAACCACAGTATCAGGCATATCCAAATGCCAAATGTCTTTGGAGCTATCATCAGTAGCTATAGTAACCACCCTACCAGTCATTCCTAAATGCGAAATGTGATTGGTGCTATCTTCAGTAGACAGCAATCACCGTATCAGTTTTACCCAATTGCAAAATGTGTTTGGTGCGATCTTCAGTAGATAGCAACCACCGTATCAGTCACACAATTGCAAAATGTTTTTGGTGTTATCTTCAGTAAACAGCAATCACCATATGAGTTATACCCAATTGCAAAATGTGTTTGGTGCTATCTTCAGTAGATAGCAACGGCAGTATCAGTCATACCCAATTGCAAAATGTGTTTGGTGCTATCTTCAGTAGAAAGTAACCACAGTATCAGGCATACCCAAATGCAAAATGTCTTTGGAGCTATCTTCAGTAGATAGTAACCACTGTACCAGTCATTCCTAAATACAAAATGTGATTGGTGCTATCTTCAGTAAACAGCAATCACCTAATCAGTTATACCCAATTGAAAAATGTCTTTGGAGCTATCTTCAGTAGATAATAACCACCGTACCAGTCATCCCTAAATGCGGAATGTGATTGGTGCTATCTTCAGAAGACAGTAATCACCTTATCAGTTATACCCAATTACAAAATGTATCATGGTGCGATCTTCAGTTGAAAGGACCTATGGTATCAGTCATCCCTAAATGTGAAATGTGTTTGGTGCTATCTTCAGTAGATAGCAACCAAAGCAAATATACTATTATGGGACAATTTGCAGATGAAGAACCTGAGGTTTTCCTTTTTTCCGACATCGACAACACTTATTTGCTGACAGCCTGATAGGCCACCAAACCAGATGGGGGGGGGGGGGGGGGGGGGGGGGGGGGGGGGGGGGATTTATTAACTCCAATCCCTATATAGCAGTATATTTTCCTTGTCAAGATGTCTTTGGTATTTCTTTCGTTGAAACAGCACTGTGAAGGGGTCGGTGGATTTAGGAGTAGGAAGAGGAGACGACCGTTCTATGAGCATATGTTCAATTTCTCTTGCCACTTTCACACTACTATTTTTTTAGTAGACTTTAACTAAACTATACGCTTTCGCTAAATTATAGTAGTCCAAGCTAGAGACCATGGGACCTTGTTTTCTTAACACTTTCCACGCGGCTACTATTTTTACCATACACAGAACTGATTTTTCAGAAACCTTTCTCAATTTTCAAAGTTTATCTCAATGATTACTGACTCAATACTAGGCATGCTTGTACTTATTTCAATGCATTTCTCATGGTGATTCTAAATATGGTAATGACATTCAATAGTTTGACATTTTTTAAACATTTTGTGAAATTTTGGAATGTCGTCTGCAGCCGCCTACCGCGTGGAAAGTGTTAATACAATGTTTTTTATGGATTCTTTACCGGTTTACCTGCTGATTATAAATCTGATGGGCGCTATAACCTTGAGCAATTTCGTACAATTTCACAATCCTGTGAAACTAAAATTATCTCTAATTATAATTTGTGTTCATCATTAGACGGAAAATGCATCAAACAATGGCAAATGTATTACAAAGATTATATTAGAAACTTGTATCATATCATGTATTTTTGGAGTTTATACTATTTTCGAATCCAAGATGGCCGCCAAATTGGCGGTCTTTACCATCAAAATACCTTTAAACAGTACTTATGTTAGACGCTTTAAGAGACCGCTCTTATTACCTAAGGGATCACGTCAAAACTCGACCGCCCGGCAACCGCCGGCTACGGCCGGTTCCGTTCGGTTCTCACAAAACGTGTCGTCTGTTATAATATACACACATAATGAGGTCAAATAGTAACACTCTGGTGAACACGACCGGTTGAAAGTGCCTCGTCACACATGTGAGCAATAACATCTTGAAGTAATGGGCTCTTTTAAGACTTAAAAGTCTCAGTTGACAACCAGTACAATACAGCTATTGATTTTTGCTGGGGTTGGCTTTTTTAATCTGTTTATAGCTCAATTAACTTTTTAAAATCAATACCGAAAGTCTATGAATGTTGTTTTTTTATAGAACGATTATAGAGAGAGCTATTATGACCGCAAAGTAACAGATTGATAGTGTAAATTGGTCAGATTACAGCATTAAGTCAACCGGCGGTTGTTCAGTGTTGCATGCGCGAATATTCATATACCAGTAAAACATTTGACCTGAAAGAACCGGGCGGAACCGCCCGTAACCGGCGGTCAACGGGCGGTCGAGTTTTGACGTCTCCCCTAACAAACAAGAAACATGCAGGAGAGACATTTGAATAAATCCATTTAATGTTTTATTTAGAGCTCTACCGGTTACACATTGTGTATTATTATCTTGATATATTTCATATTATAATATAAACAAAAACATTATAAAATAAGGGATTCATATTGCACACAAATATTACCAGGCCCTATTTCATATAACTTTAAGATCTTCGTTTTTAAAGGTTGGATTTAAGAAAAATTAATTCTTCTTAAATCCTGAAAATTCTTCTTAAATCCTGAACTCTTCTTAAGATTCTTTATTCTATTTCATAAAACAACTTTAAGAAGAATATCCATCTTAAGTTCCTTCTTAACTTAAAGGAATTATATTATGTTATCTTTATCAAACTTTTACACGTATTTTTTTCTCTCTGATAATGAAGTTTGACTATCAGAAAAGACATTCCCGGACCCATAAATCAATTTTGACTGCATTTTCCATAGAAAAATCTCATGACTTTTACTACTAGTAATTCACAATGAATGTCTGCTTCCAATTATTTACGGAATTTTCAATATTATTTCTTTTTAAATTTTCATCATAAAACAACATTCCGTACTATTGTGTTCACTTGTGTACAGTTGCGATCGTAGCTGGAAACACTGTAAATGGCGTTAACAATGTTAAACCATGGAATTCGAAGTTGTCGGGCGCAGACCTCAACAGTTTATTTCAACCTCCTCAAACCATGATGTTGACGTAATTAGGAATTTTACAGCTCTGTAACTTACAAGATCGTTACGATTAATTATCAAAAATGCAAATATGCAAGAAAATCGGCTTCCAGAGTAAAAATCAAGGATAGAGGGTATCACTTGGAAAAGATAGAAGTCAGAGTCTATCTTAACTTTACTAAGGTTTCTTCTTAAGTTCTATGGTGATATTCTTCTCATCTTATAAAGAGTTTTTGTTCCTAAACTTAAGAAGAATCTTATAGGAACTATTCTTAATTTAAAAACTTAATCAATCTTATGTTGACCTTTATGAAATAGAGCCCTACTATTAAGGGATCGTCCATAATTTTCGCCATTTACAGATACATACAAAGTGTATGTAACAGGGGGAGGGGGTACAATACAAATATTCCCTAAGTATACGTAACATAAATGGTGATGTTGAGAGGCAGGACTGATTTTATCAAGCCATGACATTTTCGCCATTTATCGCGTACGTAACTCTAGGGGGGAGGGGGGTAAAAAGTTACGTACGCTCTGTAGGTACATGGTGGAAATGGTGATAATTTTGGACGTTTTACAACATCCTTTTAATGTTATTAAGACCCATATTTATACCTAAATACCACCAGGTCATGTGCATGACAAAAAATGGATTCCCCTTATATTTGGTATGATGGAAGGTCTTATGGTATAACATACTGAAATGCATTTTAAAATTTCAAAAAACGTCTGTTGCCATGGCAACACCTGCAACACCTACCTATTTGTATTTTGGGCTTTTGGGGGCTTTTTGGGGCTATTTTTCCCATCTCTAAGAAAAAAATATGTTAAAATATGCCCAGTTCTTCCAAGCTACTGACTCAAAAGTGTAAAAGATATCAAATAAAGGATTTAAGTGTTGCAAGATATTATCTTATTAAGGCAACAGAGGTTTTTTGAAATTTTAAAATGCATTTCAGTATGACATACCATAAGACCTTCCACCATACCAATAATACGGGAAATCCATTTTTTGATCATGCACATGACCTGGTGGTATTAAAAAGTCGTACTAACGTTATTATAATGTTGTTTTGCTCTGAGACTACTATGTAATATGTAGTATACTAATATGGTATTATACTAGTCTCAGGTTTTGGTACCAATTAATGAATAAGAAATTTGTGAAGATGTTGTAAATAATGTTACTTTTGTTTAGTAGTAGAGTGACATTGTAAACACTTTCATATACAACCAAAATAAGATGTTAAAACAACAACCTGTTTTTCCCACTGGGATTGTTCAAATTAGAAATTATTGTATGTTTAGTTTTGAAATTTGTTGAACACATTTTTTTAAAACGCTGAAAATTAAAAACAAAAACGATCACCCGATCCAACCTGAAAAGATTCTTAGTTGGATTTAGTTTTGGGTCACAGTGTTGGAACTTGGAAGGAAATAAAGTACTGAAAAGCGGAAATGTTCATGTGTGTAAATATTTGTGCTTCGCTCATTTTGAACAATTTTGCTTGTTTTTATTTTTGCAGTTTTGAGCATCCTTACGACCTATATACAATATGAATATATTTGCACGTTTTTATTTTCGCGCTTGCTGATTTTAGCGCAAAAAGCGTGAAAATAAATGTAGTGTAAACATTTCCACTTTTACAGTACCCACCTGTTCTTTAATCAGTTCTTTAACTGCTGTAAGCATTGCTTTAACAACCATCTTGTATGATACCATTGTTATACTTTAATTTACAAATAAATATTGTCCAAATGTAGAATACCCTCTGTGTGCATGCAAAGGCCATGGAGTTTCAGTTGACAGCAATTACCTCAACCATCAGGCATATAAAATAAAATAGTTGATTAATACATTGTACCGTAAAACGGGGTGAATAGGGACATGGGGGTGAATAGGGACAAAAATGAGAACAGTTTTTTAAATGTCACCGGCCAGTTTGTGTACCGTCCCTGTTTTACGGTACACAAACTGGCTGGGTGACATTTAAAAAACTGTTCCCATTTTTGTCCCTATTCACCCCCATGTCCCTATTCACCCCGTTTTACGGTACTTTGTTTGGAGTTGTCATGCATATTTCAATATATTATTTTACTCTATAACATGCATCTAACACATTTTGTCCTAGCAAACAGGAAACTATGGGTTTGAGCAGTGGCGTAGCCAGGTTTTTCTCAGTGGGGGGGCAAAGGGGGGGCCGGGAGTTTTGGTGGGGGGGCAACAACCAAATTGAGGATTGAATTTCCTTGTGTTGTGAATAGGTTAGTCCCAAATTATTTCAACTGACATTTCCCACAGGGGGGGCAACAGGGGGGGCAGAGAACCCCACAGGGGGGGCAGCTGCCCCCCCTTGCCCCCCCTTGGCTACGCCACTGGGTTTGAGTCTTGAAGTGGTGAATGGCTTTGCTTTTCTGAGTCTTCTGAGTTAGGACATTCAGTGGTGTTTCAGTTGGGCAAGAGACAAGATGTTGACAGAAAAAGCACCCTTTTCTTGAAAATGGCAAATTTTAACCCTGTAACTCATAAGGAGCATGATTCATACTCCCGTCGTTGTGCATCGGCCGACGTTGATGGACAAAAGTTCACTTTGTTTCAACTTGTGCACCGATTTTCATCAACGTCGGCCAATGCGCAATGACGGTAGTACATGTATGAATGCGCCTTTACTCGTTTAACGTTTCCCATCTCAAAAAACTCCCCTTTATACACATTTTTTGACAATCGTTTATTATGTTTTGTATTGATACGTGTTTGCTTTCAAATGTATATTATGCTCTGTTTTAATTTTATCACGATGTGTACTTTTCAATCCTATGGGCACATTTGTATATTTGTGTTTTATTTTTAATTTTTGTATTGTACAGCACATCTAATATTTTGTATTATGCGCTTCACAAATTATAGGTCAATAAATGTGTATGTGTTGTTTCGAGAGAAATTAGACAAATCAATGCACGCGCGCTGATGTTGATGTGTGAATAATGGCACGACCCCGAAGGGGGAGTGCTATTGTGAGCATATCAACATTTGCGCAAGTGCATTGAATTTTCTAATTTTTCGAGAAACAAAACATACGCATGCATTGACCTAAAAAATAATTCATACACGACACTATACAAATAAAAATTCACAATTAAGCATAGTTTTGATCTATGTAAATGGCGACTAAAAACACTTTAACAAGTTTGCTAACACCCGCAGTGAAAATCGGCGAACCCGCGAATCTTGAACAACGAATCAAAACAAAACGCGCACTGCGTGATTTGAACGGCGCACACGCGGAGTGCAGTGGACACTTTCAATGCACTCCGCGTATTTGTAATTCCTGCTTCCTGATTGGTTCAACACTACATAGAGTGTATGAATGTATTTTTATTATTATTATTGTGTGCATTTTATGCATGAAACATGAGGGCTGCGCCCTTGTTGCTGAAGACGTGTGCATTCACTCCACTTGCAGTTTGCCAATCTTTAGTTACTGAAGTCAGAACATTATTGGAAGATGAAGAATCAATGGTGCATTAGGTTTTTCAACATATATTAGATAAGAATAATTTATTATTATTTTTAAAAGAAAGATGTACGAATATTTTTAATCAAAGCAAAGGAATACTGATCACTTAAATTCCTATTGCAATATAAAGAAACTTCAAAGATTTAATTAGTTTCTTGGACAGCTAAATCTTCATTTGCAAGTATACTTTTGCCGTCATTTAAACCGGTAGTCAAAATATCACCTTCAGGAAATATATTGGCCCTCAATGATAATGCTAAACTACTATAATTTTCGTATGGATCTTTATCGATTTGTAAACACACGTCTTCATCAATTCCAACAAAATCATTTCTATCCGAGCCTGTTTCCACATATAAATCACCAGAACCCTCGCACAACTGCATGGAAGACGATTCTATTAAAATATTACTCCAGTCTCCACCATTAGCAGGATCCAATAGAATATTAAGATTGTTCTCGGTGAAATAGATTGGATGCTTGTACTTGATGTGCCGCTTCAGGTTGCCCTTCTCGGAAGAGATGTAATCGCAGGCGCAGCACTTGTACGGCTTCACCCCGGTATGGTTACGCATGTGTCGTTTCAAATTCCCCGGTTGCGAAAACGCTCTACTGCATTTAGTACATTGGTAGTTCTTGTCTCCTGTGTGTGTGCTCATGTGTCGAATCCTCTTACTGGACGAATCAAACGCTTTCTCGCAGCCTTCGTGCTGACACTTGAATGGCCGCTCGTCGCTGTGAGTTTTCATGTGCTCTCTCAATTTCGCCGCGGCGATGTAACCTCGCCTGCAGATCGCACATTTGAATGGTTTATCGTGAGCCGGCAGATGTGTCAGCTCGTGACCGTTTAGATCGGACAGAAATGCATAGCTTTTATTGCACAGACTACAAATGTAGGGTTTAACGCCAGTATGATGCCGCATGATGTGACGGTTGAGACCAGCTGGCGAGGCGTAACTCCGCTCGCACTGATAGCATTTGTACGGAAGTTGTCCCGTGTGCAGCCGTACATGCTTCAGCAGCTGACCGTTAGTGGCAAATGCCATATTGCAAAATGTACAGGTGTATGGTTTCTCACCTGTGTGCGTTCTATAATGTTCCGTCAGACTCTTCTTTCGATAAAACTTTTTTTGGCAGATGTCGCAGATGTTCAGTTTTTCTTTCACCACGTTGCTGTGCTGAGTCAGGTGATCTTTCATGTGACCCTTTTGCCAGAATCCCTTGCCGCAAACCTGACAGATAAATGGTTTGATCCCAAGATGGGTCCTCTCGTGGACTTTCAAATTACTGCTGGTTATATAACCTCTATGACAAATCTTGCACTTGAACGGTTTGTCGATCAGATGTGTTCTCTTATGCCGTTCCATGTGCTGAAATTTGACAAAGCCATGGTCACAGAACTCGCATCGGAACGGTTTATAGGTGGAGTGCTTTGTTTGGGTGTGATACTCTAATCCGGATTTGGATACAAAATGTCTGAGACATTCCTTGCACTGATGGTTGGTGTCTCCTGTGTGAGTTCTTTTATGCTGCTCCAGGTTTTTCACCTTTCTAAATCCGCGTCCGCAATGAGGGCACTCGTGGCTCGGCTTCGAATGACCCTCGTCAAGCTTAATAATGTAGTTGTATCTCGGTAGCTCTACCTTTTTGGCCGTTTTACGCTGAAACAAGCTAGTGATGTGAGACGGGGGGACGTGAGCAAAAGCAAAATATTTGCTGCTGTACGTGCGTCGTGCATTCTTCCAGTGATCGCAGCCACTGTGTGTGCGCAGTCCATTTCTTTGTATCAGGTAACCGCATTTGCAGGCAAAAGCCCCATCTCTTGTCAGCCAGAACTTTCGGAAGATAATCTCGTGGCTTTCAATGTGACTTTTGTAGGTGCTGAAAATGTGAAAGCTTTTGGTGCAATATTTACAGCAAAAGAACTGGAGCATGCCTCCTTTTGTTGCCATGAATACCTTGCTGCCTACCTGGTACATGAATTGCTGTTGAATCAGCCACTCCTGTAAATATCAAAAGATAATAATTTGACATGAAATTATGGTATTTTAGCATGGAAATAATCATCCCATCCCATATTGGCTGGCACATTTCCCAAAGCCTTATAAAAAGTAACGTTAAATGGGGATACTTTGACCCTTGAAGTTGATGGGTAACTTTGGCCCACAAAAAAAAAGTTTATTTGTCAAATGTTGAGAAAAGTTTTATAGTGACATTTTTTTTATTTGATGCAATTACAAAAACTTATTAATAATAATCAGTATCATATAGCGTCTTTTCCAAATGGATCAAAGCGCTGTAATTTTGCTGCTGGTGAATCATCAGAATCAGATCGCATAAACTAGGGTGCTGCCAATTTCTAGCGCAAACCTACCCGCACTTGGATTGTAACATCCACCATTTTTCAATGCAGCTCCCAAAATACCATTTGGTCATGGAAGTTTTTGATAACTGAAACAACTAATCACAGGTCACTTCACCCAAATCGTGTAATAGCTGAAAAAACGCTGCATAGTTGATGCCCCGCGGGAGGGGTACTCGCCTAAGACGGTATACGGGGGTGTGCCGCTCTAATGGGTAGGTTTTTGGGCACAAAATCCCTAAACATGGGGTATGATTTTGTGCTGGAAATCCCTAATAATGGGGTCACTTTTTACAAATGAGTCTATTTTCGCGAACATTTGCCAAAATTAGGTCTATTTTCGCGAAAATTTGCAAAAATTAGGTATATTTTCCCGATAATTTGCGAAAATTTGGTCTTAAATGAAGCAAAACCCCTAAAAATGGGTACCGATTTTTCCAAAATCACCCCTAAAAATGGGTATGGGTTTTGAATCTCCAGCGGCACACCCCCGACCAAACCAAATCCGAGTACCCCCACCCCCCCGGGGTTGATGCCCGGTATTGCTTTAAAATGGCGACGACCGATGCAATTACACAATTTTGGCGAAAGTGACCAAAGATAGGCGCTGACCCAAAACTGGGGACTTTACCCTGACCCTACCCATACTTGAATTATTTTTCAAATTCATTCGATCCTAAATAATTTTTTGAAAATGTGTAATTTTTTTTTTAAAATTGTGTTGAAAAAAGGTACATGTAACTTTGCAAGGCAAAATCTCTGGCATTATAAATCCAAATTTCAATCAGGATTTTTTTATTATTTTCAATGTTAATACATTGCTAAAGAAATTTGCATGTCATTGTCAACATACTTTTTAATGACATCCTAGGGTCTCAATCTCCTAAAGACAATTGAATGTGTTACACAGACTTGGCATTCTACACATAGGATTTCGCACCATCTATCTGCACACACAACATGGCTGCATGGTTGAATTAATAATCCACGCCTCTAGGCACTGCAACAACTGTGGGGGAGGCTCTTAACGGGGGATCCCCAAACTGTGCGAAAGAAAGATTGAGGTTCGATAACTATTAACAAACAGTGCTACCAGGGTTGTAGCTACGCCAGGCGGCGGCGGGCGGGCGGGCTGGCGCTGGGCCTGGAATTGGGCTGGCTGCCTGGCACCAATTTGTTTTTCTTTCTTTTTTCTTCACTATTTGTGGATGAAATGATGTGGCAGGAACCCTCAAAGTGCTTTAAAAAGCCTAAAAACATCCCGGCCCCTGAGCCGCGAGAGTTATGTAACCAAATAGCGAAATATTGAGCCCGTCCGGTCGCCATTTTTGCCACCTGGCACAAAAGTTGGCCTAGCTACAACCCTGAGTTAGGGATGTTCATATATTGACTATAGAGGGCGACATTTTTTTATATTTTTTTTAATAAAAATATGTAGAAAACTCCATGTTTACCTCTTTTAAATCCATCGGAAAAGTATGAAACAAGCTGGGTGTACAATGTATTCACTGATGTCTAAATAACCCCACACAAGCAACTGGACATCATGAAAGTAAACCCTTTTTTACCTAAAATGATTTAAAATGTGCATGACATGACCAGTTTTCAGCAATATGAGGCAAACTACTTTTGGTTATAACTTTTTTTTATTATTCAGCCTGCAGACAAGGTTGAACCATCATTTTTTATTGTTAAGTACTTTGTTTCCATGTTATGTATTCCATTTTCAAAGAGATCATTTTATTTTCAAAATTTTATGAACATGCCTACCTGAGTGCTACATGTAAATATTCAGACTTTCAGCAGAAATTATGAACATTCTTAAGTTTTGTATCGCATATCACTGTGGATCACTCCGGATATCCGGACATATATTCAGACTTTCAGCAGAAAATACCTGGAAAAAATCTTATCCGGTCGAAGTTCAGCTCGAAATTGTGCCACTGGATATATCCGGACAAAATAGGAGCATTCAAGGGACATCCGGTCATTTCAGAAATATTAATCCTGGAAATCCATCACTTTCGAGCAACTCAACAAAATGGGGGGGGGGGCGTATTTTTTTCTGGAATAGCCCAATTATACTTGGCAGAACAAGTTATAACTTAAATTTAAAAATTGTTTCACATGTGTATCCCCCGTGTATCCATATTTCTTGGGGCCCAATTTAGTGAAGGTTGAGCAGAACATGTTGATAAATATATGCACAAACCTTTCATTCTGTTGCCATATTAAAATTGCGTGATAGACAGGTATATTGTCCCATAAACATCGACGATAGGCAGCACTAAAAAACAGAAAAACAACATTATTATTTTCTCAAAATTCACTATTAACAGCTCGTAGTAAAAATTGTTGACAAATGAAAGAGGGCGCTATATCGTTTGGTTGGATGTCGGCAGAAGACGATGGACATGTCTGGCCCAATTCTACATTTCGCTTTATCAATCTAAAAAAAAAATCCAAATTTATCACATCATAAGTGAAGCTATTACTTCAACCCAAAAGCGTCGGGATTGGATAATTAATTCATTTGTCCTGCCTTTTTCTAAGTTAAACCGTTTTTCATGAATGAGCCTGATAATGTTAAAGGTAGATGTTCCGATTTTCAAAAGTTCAAAGATTTTCAACTTGAAGTTTTCAATTCTACGTGAAAGGTCATCCTTAAAACAGTCGTGTTCCAAAGTTTGAGTTGCATAGCTCTAATGGTTTTTATTTTAGACGCACAAGATGCTGTGAACTGTACTCATTGAGTAGGCCTAGTACACAAACTATCGGTGGTTACCACCATTCGCGGTAATTCGACGTTATTTCATCGATTTCTCCGTAATTATACCGATTTAGGCCGTCAAATTTCAGTATGATGATGAGAAAAATACGAGCTTTCATATGATATGAAAATCTCCGTATGTTTGAAATAATTCTGTGTTACGAAAATGTAATCGGGTCATCTACCTTTAAATCACATCATCAATACTTTTTGTTAGCAACAACATGAGGAAAGAGCCCGGAAAGAGGAAACATTGATTCGTCCATTATTTTATCTTCCCATTTTATCTTTTGACATATTTGGCCAACAATTTGTTTATAAAGACAAATTTCAGGCATATATGTAAGTAGATTTCTTGAGCATAACCAGCAGTGGTTTTCAGTCTCCGGTGTCTACTAATTCCCAATGATATTGTATTGCAAGGCTATTTTAACCCTATTTTGAGGGTCTTTTAGAATTAGAACAGCTGCTGAATGTAGCAAAATTGATGTGATATCAATTCAGTCCTCTTTTGTTTTCCTTAACACTACTCTCCACGTAGCAGGCGTCTGCAGACGACATTCCAAAATTTCGAAAAATGTTTCAAAAATGTCTTAAGTATTGAATTCCATTTGAAATCAGTGAGAAATGCATTGAAACAAGTACAAACATGCCTATTGGTTCAGTAATCCTTGAGATAGACCTTGAAATTTGGGAAAGGCTTCTGTAAAATTTGTTTTGTATAATATACAAAATTTATATTATATATACATGGTCAAACACCCATCTATTTATTTAGAGTTTTCAAAACAAAAGTTGGATATGGAGACAAATCCCTACCATGTGCGTATAACGCCAAGCTGTGTGATCTTTTCCAGAGAGCGCCCTCTATTCATGATTTTTTTTAGAAAGTAAATTTTCTTGCAGATTTACATTTCTGATCATAAATCGTACATACATTCCAAGTAAGTTACAGAGCGATACGATTCCTAATTACTTCAAAATCATGCTTTCAATTTTTTTTTCTCGATGTTGAGGGCGTTCCCTGGAAAGATCACATAATATACCTTTAATCACTTTATCACATTTTGGCACTAAGGAAAACGCCCTGTTAGCACTGCAATGTTGATGATGGATGGATGTGGACGTACTGCAGCACACACACACAATTCTGAGGGTCATTCTTTACAAGATTAGTGGAAACATGGCCGGTCCTATTATTAATGACATATCCCAGTGACCCCTTTACATGTTTAGCGCTCTGGCTTAAAAATGTCATTAGGCTACAAGGCCCGCTTAAGCAGCGCTATAAATTGGTGCCCTAAAAACCGGCACTAAATTTAAATATTCGCCTTCCATCAAAGCTGGTTGCTATATAACATAATTCTCGTGTGCAACCAACCGGCTTGATCTGCATACATAATTCTCTGTTCTTGTTGTGCTGTAAACTTGATTAGCATAATCCGGGACAAATTTAATGGGGATGACAGGCGTACTTCTTTACAATTAAAAAGGATGAATTTAAAACTCCAAAATGCCTCGTATTACCACGATTACAACCATGTTAGTTGAACTTTTGATTTTTTTTTTAAATGAAAAGTACTGTCGTGTTCTTATTGTTGAACGCAAATGGGCAGATTTGATATCAACATTCCCGCTATTATCTTCACGCTGGATCAGAGAGATCAATAGGAGTTACTGCAACAATGGAAATGAGTACTTTTCATCTGTAAGCACATACCACAACAACAATACTCGATCGATTTTAACAAACAAGGTGTCAAAATCACCGTAATTAAATTTTCCGTCTCCTGGTATTTTCATTTTTGGTCGTGTGCCACGAATTGGAACCCCGTATTTTGAGGAGGTGTGACATTTTTACACTATTAATGATGTTTATATTATCACTGTTTCTATATTTCTCGTCATAAAATAACCAATGTGGTGTTATTACAAAGCACAATAAATATTCTTTCCATACCATCCACAAAATAATGTCTTAGTTATTTCAGTTTTAATTGGGAGCAAATAATTGATCAACGGGTGCTTGGGGAGGAGGAGGAGCCGGAGGAGGAGCCGGAGGAGGAGCCGGAGGAGGAGAATTGAGGAGCCAGTTCCATACACACACACAGCGCCAATCTCTAGACAAGCTATGAAATACTTCATTCACTTCACTTATTGATTATCAATATATGTACATGCTAGCAGGGATACTATTAATTTTGGGATAGGAAAGTCCTATACTAACACACGTAGCGAAAACGGTGCCGTTTGCATAAATTACATAAATTATGGTAATCATCGGAATGTGTCGGTGACCGGCGTTGAACGCGTTTAACAGTGTTTAACCAGGTTTAAGGTAATATTTGGTCAGCATAGGTTTGAGGGCGTTGTGGATTTAAACAAACGACGGTGGCCACGCGAAACCTAAATGTTGAATACGTAATTAATAAGGTGAATATTAACACGTAATCGCGAATGTTAATCTTATCATTTTGACAAATTCATCATAATTAGAAGAATTGTCATCGTTAACCGGGCGATGACTGTTAAAAATAATTCAAAATAGTGCACTCCCGTTGACATATTGGGTCGTCTGAGAGACGCGTGGCCAGCGTCGTGTCGTCTGCTACAATCACGCCTGATCAGTATAGCGCCACCAGTTCTATGCTGACCAAATTTTCATTTAAAAGTGGACCCGATCGGCAAGCTCACTGGCCGCCACCCCTGATGCTAGGTGGAATGTCAGAGATATCGATCGGGCTGTGAGGAGTAAACAGGAGTGTTGGGGAGGATGAGGAATCGCCGAAGATGAGAAGCTAATCTCACAGACACGCAATGAAATACTTCATTCACATCACTCATTGACGATATGGTCGAATCCAACGAAAAGTGTCCACGGCTAGATTTTTAGGGTCCAGTTTCAAAATGCTTTAATCTCTTATTCCTTTTCCCAACTCAAAGTCAACATATCAAGCTTGTATGGAAAAAAAGTGCCATCACTAATCTCTCCAATTGACCACGTGGCGGAATGATGAAGTTGAAGGTACACTTCTCAATGTTACCTACAAATACAAGTACCATATTTTAATCAAGTGATGATTATTCCACATATTCACATATTTCATTCAAATTTGTGATTGTATTGTATTCAGAAGATGCTAATGCTGATAGAAAGTGATCATATTTGTCCAGGTGCTCATTTTTTGTTTACATTTTAGATTCACACAGTTAGGTAGCATTTGCAGACTCTCAATACTTTGAAACATGAGGTTGAGTCACTTTGTGTACTTTCACCAAGATGATTTTAATGAACATTTGTTTTCATGTACCTCAAAGAGGGGGAATGACCCTTTCTCTAAAATTTAGAATTTTGAGCATGCGCCCAAAACCCAAGTACATAGAGGAATGTGGAAATGTGGTATTCGAAGGTAACAGGTAATGTATACGTAGGTAAGAGAAGTAAAACTGTAATAAATTAATGTTCTGCTTAATTTATGTTACATTTTGGGGTGAAATAATTATGCAGGGCCAGGGCTGTTAACAATATTTGGTTTTTTAAATAAACATGTTAAAACATGTTTAAATCCTAATATTATGAACATATTCCCAGTAGTATACTTTAAATAGATACTAGAATATTAATTTAATGTTAAAAAAATATACAATATCTAACTGTCAGTTGTAATTTTGAAAAGGTTTATTAAGAACAATATATCAGGCAACATTTTTAAGCATTCCTATAAGAGAAAAACATGTTAAGACTTAAAACACGGTAGCTTACATTGCAATAATCAAAGTATTCGTAGGTAACACATTTGTTCTCAACTTCAACTTCGTTGACTAAGAACAGTTGAATCTGTTGATTTGACATAGGTTTAAGGGCAAAATTGTACTCGACGTAGTTTTTTATGCCCTGAATCGCGTGTGAGGGGGAATGTCGTATCAAAATGGTGTCTTGATTGACTTTGTAAGTAGATTTAAAAATGTGCACTCAGCGCTGCTTTTACAAAACAATCAGAATTGCGTAATATTCAACATTTGAATAAAACAGCAAGATTAACCAATTAAACATTACAATAATATAAAACCATGTTCCTATTTCTAAGATATAAAAGAAAACACCCTAAGCATCAATATCCTCACTAGTGATAGACATATAGGCTACTGTTATTATTCTTGATGTTAAAGGCATATTGAATAGAATTAACCTTTTACACATGATAATTATGGCAGAAAATGTTTTATTATGCTAACGTATCTGATCATCAAATTGTGTTAGTGTCTTTCTTGCCTGACTTTCAATTATTAAGAATGTGCGTTTAACTTCTACAAAACAGTCAGAAGTGTGTAATATATAACATCTGATTTATGGCAAGATGATGACAACATACATATTGTTCTGGGTTAAAATTTCGTAAAGGTATAGTTAAACAATCAATTAACTCGTTAGTAATACTAATATAATTACTGATCTAATTTGGTAAAAAGCATGTTCATCATTAAAACTAAACATGATAAAAACTTAATTAAGAAACATCTGATCATTCAGCCTCGTGATCATTCAGCCTTATCCCTAATCTCTACTTAACAAGTTTAGTGGTTCTTGATGTATTCTGTGTGTAGTTAGTTCTTTAGGGCTCTCATGTTAGGATAAATATCTAATAGAACTTAATTACTCTTTGTTTATTATATAGGACATTCTAGAATGTTAAGAATGAACGTTTCAGTTTCCGCGTGAATCCAAAGTATTGGATCGAATCAACTATTGAATAGTTCACCGAGCCATCTTTAATTAGAAAGCGAGCGGTTTCCTTTAAGTAAACAGTTTGATTTGCCTGTAATTCATAGTCTTGAATGTCAGGTCATTTGTTTTAAGCCATAAAACAACCGGTTGCCTTCCTTAATTTGTTCTAAATAAAGGAGGCAAGTGAGGTCTTCTGGAAGTTATCATTTTGAATAGCTGTTTTAAACACGAAAGCCAGATCGCTTTTTGATTCATTTAATATATACTTTGAAATAATTTCATACCTTATATATATAAGTTTAATATGAGCCTAACATGTTCAAAGTCAAAGAACATTCAAATATTTTGCCTTTCAGTCCACAACGGAATAGAGCACGTACAACTTTCAGCACTGAGACATTCAGTTGTCAGATTAGAATTAATATATAATTTCCTAGTTTGGAATTTGTATCATTCTGATTGTCGTACATAGTCAGACTTTATCGAGTTTCAACCGGAGGCAGACCCCGTTTGACATAGAATCACCATTATGATATATTTTGTCAGATGTAGACAAAATAGTAATTTTATGTTTAGAAATTCAATGTTGTTTGATTTAACAACACTAATCTAATCAGTTTTGCCACGACAGAGATATTGTCGGGCATGTGCCTTTCATTATGATTTGTTTTAAAAATCAACCACTGCTTAATTCAATTACACTAAGAAATAAATGTCGGAAGCATTATTCATGAGCAATTTTTATTTATTTAAGACTGAAATCAGTATAGGCCTACCCTCGATTCCCTCACAACTTTAAAAAAAAGGAAAAGGTTTTACTACATTTCTTGTTCACTTAAAATACGTCTCGGTGACATTACACAACCTGCCAGAGCAAAAATGAAGCAAGTTATTTTATATTGTTACACATGAATTCCATTTTCAAATACAACTACAATAATGGCCAATATTAAGTACCTCAGTAGTCACTGCTCTGCAATTCCTGGGGAAATTGGTTAACTACGCATACATCATATCGACAAGCTGGTTTAAAACAATATTACGCACCAAACAATATTATTCCCGTCTTATACATTCCTACATAATATTTACATAATATTAGGTGCGAATGAAAGTGACAAACAATGCAGGAATTGTACCATGCCCATTAACTAATATATAAGTTACCTACGAATACAAAATGGAATATGAAAATATTGATTATGAAACCGAAATTTCATGGATGTTATGTCTAAATGTATCCGTTTTAAGACGACCAACGTGTAATCTATGGATATAAATATCATTCATTCACTCTAACACCAACAACAAATATGTTCTCGGCAAAAACAGTGTGATTACACCATGCATTTTATTTAAATCAACACCTCCCATTTTCGTTTAATAAGGAATATTATTTTTTACCCCTCCAAATATAAATATAATAATATATCCAGTCAGATTGCATGATTGCGCACTGCTTTTATGTAAAATAAAATAGTTTAGGGCCATTATGCACTGTGTATATTATTGAATGTTGCCTACATATACATGTTACCTCCGAATACAGCATGAAGTCATGCACGAGATGCTGTCACTGAATATTTATATAAACATTAATCACCCCCATTGCGATTTAAATCAACTGTCAGATGATGTCTTTGCGTGAATAGCATACAAAACTACACTAATAGGAGTAATAAGATTGAGACAGAGGGAGGCTATATAATCAACTTTTAAGACAACAACATAATTATTGATGCACTTGTACACAAAGTACAGAATTTTGTGAAAGGTTACTAATACAAATGCTGAAAGTGTGATGCAAATCTTCTCCGTTGCTTGCCGAACGCAGCGCACATTTCTACTTTATTCCAGTCGCTACAAGTATGTAACAACAGAGGGAAGTACCACGGTATTGTTATTTGTATTTGAAGGTAAAAGTTCATATTTCAAATTTGCCTACGAATACAGCCTTTTATTGCTGATATTTCAAAAAATGTTGCCTTCAAAATGATAAAACTTGTCGCACATGTACATTGTATCATACTTCGCCTATGCTATAGATATCATTCACTAATCTTTGTTTATATTAAAATGGCAGTGTTTTAAATAGGTATTCGGAGGTAATGCATTTTTTTTACCAAACCGATGGTTTCAGCTTTTCAAATTTCTAACAGCTTTATCAAAAATTCGACTTGAATGGGGACAATGCATTTAAGTATTTAACATATTTAGGCTTCCTTGCAGCACAAATTACTCTACCTCAGGCGAATTCTTCCCCGAAAGTGAGATTTAACAAAACATGTATTTGTAGGTAACGTCAAAACTTACCACAGCAAAAAAAATCACAACAATTGAGGGATTGATCGAAAGTAACCACAAACTAAAAGAGGCATTCTTGAGATATCCAGCAATCAAACAGGCAAAATTATTTCCGCCTAAGCTCGGATTCATCGAAACGGTTATATGTCAAACAAAAAACCTTAACAACTATTTTGTAAAAAGGGTAAAAATAGCAGGTTTATTGCTCGTATACGCCCAATTGTGCATTTAAGTTGGTCATATTATATATGGCGCGAACCGTCTCATCGAGGCGGATACGTATAACACAAAAATAAAATTGTCAAGATATAGATTATTTTATTAGAGGCCTGAACATCACGTGTACACTTTTCGTTGGATTCGACCATATACATGCTAGATGTAATTTTAGCGAGATTGGCTGTTGTATACCAATTAGTAGTAGGCCTATAGGCCTACCGATTGATTTATTTATACTGACTAGCGGGCATCCGCGCTTCGCGCGGACCCGCTAGAAGATTTCACGGGGAGGTAAGTAAACAAAGCGTAAGAAAATGTAATACAATATCAAGAACATGTCCTACATGTATACATAATCCAGACGGGCCCTAAATAATCCGAATATCGCAGGTGCTTTTGATAATCCAGGTATATATACATGTGCCTTAAAGTAGTAGGCCTACCTTTGTCTTTCCAGGATATGTAGGCCTCCCATGTGACCTGAAATGCAGGTACCCGTTGTCCCATTATATCCAGGGACCCCATACGCCTAAGCCCTACCCCTAATCCAGTTACCACAGGTGCCCTTAAGGCTGAGTTCACATAGGAGTATACTATTCGGGTATACGGTGCACGTTTTGCAGGGCACGCGTATAGCTTAAATCGAAACAATGTAATTTCATAATACCGGGTCACATAAGACGGCACTATTCGAAAAGGCCGTATACCTCCTAATAGTGTAGTGTAGTATAGTATAGTATACCGGGAATCGTGCGTGTTCGATTTTCGTGCACCGTATACCGTCCTGTTTGGATATGGCGGGCTGCAATTCGTGTGTACAGGCGTTCCGAATTTCCCCTATCACGATTTATAAACAATTTATTGCGTAGAATAGGGTAAGTTAGAACAATAGGACAATAGGACGCCTTTGTACTATGCTTTTTCGGAATCCTTGTGCTCAGCCGAACAATTTGGTGTGCCATTTGAATTTTTGGCCCAGTATGGCGGCCATTTTGGAATTTTTGCTATAAAAGAACGTTCCCGTCACTTTTGAGAAATGCATGGGACCTCATTTTCTTTTAAAATGGTTCTAGTTGACAAGTTCACTAAGAAACTAAGGTAATGACTCCACTACGAGTAGGGCTCGCGTGCTACCCTATGTGACTCGCCGTGCCCGTATAGCGTATAGCGAATACCGAATAGCGTATAGCGAATACCGTATACCGTATACCGTATACTCCTATGTGAACCCAGCCTAATGGCACCGGATACCACATAATCCAGGTACTGCAGTGTGCCGTTATATCGAGATACCCAGGTGCCTTTACTTTATCATTCAAGTAACCTGAATTAATCGCAGGTGCCGAAGATAGCGGGCAGTAATAGTCATATCACAATAGGCAGAGGTGAGTAATATCAAAGCGTTACAAATGTTTATATAAATATCAAGAGTATGTCCTTATTCAGGTACCTAAAGTGCCCTTGATATAATGTAAGTGACATGTTACCCCTAATACTCCATGCGCCTAGGCCCAATGTGTGTGGAGTACTTGGATTAGGAACATGGGTATCTGTATTATTTAAAAATAATACAGATACCCATGTTCCTAATCCAAGTACTCCACGTGTTCTTAATACACCGGTTGCCCATTATAGGCCTAGGCCCTACCCCTCACAGATGGCCTTAATAACCCAGGTACCGCATTATATCCATACCAATGTGCCCGTATTATTGGAAAATGCAGGTATATTGGTGCCGAAGCTATAATAGCGGGTGGTTAGTCACATCAAAACGTATAAAGATGAGGGTATTGTGAAACAGCAAGAGTATGTCGTTGATACTCCATGTAGGCCTACCCTATTCCTAGGTGCCCTTAATACTGACATTGGTACCACATTGCCCTTAATAAGCCATGCATGTATAACACATAGTGCCCTTGATTATTAATAATCAAGATTGTGTATTAGTGATCCAATATAGGACCTCCATAGACTATGTGGTTTATCTTGAATCGAATATTAAGGGCACCCATGATAACTGTGTATGCGGCTATCAGGGCATACGTGGATTAATAAGGACACCTGAATGGTTATTCAGGAACCATTCAGGTGTAGTAATACTTAAAATATTTAGAGTATCTGGATTGCCTTAATATCCCCTCCTCAGTTACCTCCTGTCAGCTCATGTCATACCCATTTTGTACCCCCAAATAATACAAAAGTTGTATTTTAATGTCAAAACTGAAAGTAACTTAAAATTAGCTTTAAAATGTCTCCCCTGATTCTTTTATTGCCCCGCCACCCGTTGTCCTCCTTTAAAATGTAGATACTGGTGCCGCCACTGCCCATGCACATACTGTGTCCAGGTAATAGGATGCCCAAAGATAAAAATCTCATCGGGGCCTGATAAAAAACTCATCGGGGCCCGGAACATTCTCGCAATGTTTATCGCGTACAAATGGAACTGCTCCCTAAATTGCACGTTATATAATGTTTATTATCGGATTTGTGCGTGTAAGGGACACTGAGACAGTAAATGAGTCAGCAGTGAATGTGTCAGCATATTTACTTTATTTTTTAAAATTTTTATTTACAACATATTTACATGATATCTTTCTTTGGTAAACATAATGTGCATATTTTTAACAAAATTGCATTTGTTGTGTTCAACCAATTTAAGATAACCATCATAAATGTGTAACTGTGACTTATTTTAATAGAATAGGCCCTATTTTTATTTCATTTTGGCTGAAAATTGTAGAGCACGTGTGGTCCAGTGGATCAGAAGCAAGTCTCATGATCATATGTTTGTGAGTTCGAGCCCCACTGCAGTCAATGTGTTTGTATCCTTGGGCAAGGTACTTAGTCTCAATTGTCTCGTGGTTCGGAAAGTCACGTAAAGCCGTTGGTCCCGTGTATTCAGACGCTTCACCCTGAACACGTTAAATAGTCACAGACCTTATCGTTAAGAGTAGGGGATCTTCCCGGGCCTGTTACTTGTGCATTTAAGGTAGTCACAGTCGTTGTACTGATAGGAACCTGCGCCATAATAGGCTGCAACCGTGGTTCTGACTATCCTAGGAATAAATTGGAAAGCGCTTTGAGATGTATGTATTATATGTAAAAAGCGCTATATAAATGCCTTGTATTATTATTATTATTATTATTATTAAATCAAAATGCTTATTACAATGTTATCTCCATTAATTGAACATGAACACACAACTACAATATGTATATGTACAGACATGGGGAATGAACGGAATGAAGAAGCAACCTGGAAAAATAAATAATACTGGTGGGGGTGGGTGTTTTATTTTGGGGGTGTATATAAAGAGCAAATGTGAACAATAGCCCAACAGACATTAACAGAGTTAATGAACTGAGTGAATACAAATCAAACGGGTAACTCTCAACAGAGAGCTCTGATGGGCCAATCAATTGGTTCACTGCAACTCAGAAAATAATCAAAAATACAAGTAAACACAATTGGGCTCGTAAAAAAAGCCAATGAAAGTGGCGTGGAATAAGATAAACACCCAAGCATAGAGAACAACATCAAAAATATAAGAGAAGAAAAATAATATCGGGAGGTCATTGACATCGACAGAGCTTAGCCAACATACTCTGAAGAGTTGGAGAGGAGGTGTTCTTTAAGACAACACTTGAATGATTGTAGTCCTTCCTCTTGGATGTTGCCAACAACATTGTCTGGAAGACTGTTTCCACAGTGGAACAGCTGTATGGATGACGCTTCTGTCTAAGCAGTCTGGCAATGAAAGGGCATGAACTGGCATTGAAACACTTGAACGCGTAGCACGACATATGGTGTGGGGAGCAATGCTGCTAAATCTTTTGGACAGTGGTTGATGTGTATTTTGTACAGGTGGCTGCTGCTACCTGTCGCCTGTGAAGTAGGCTTGTGATGCTGAGATGCGATAGACCAGTAGCGTCAAGAGCTCCAATGATCTTGAGTGCCTTCCTTTGGATGTTGTCAAGCTGGCTTAGGATAATAGGTGAAGCGCTAGACCAGCCTAGTGAAACATACTCCATTACGCTACGGACTTGTGATTTGTACACAGTGGGTCTGCCCAATGCACTCAATTTATGTGCAGCCCTGCAAACAGCGCCAAGCTTCTGGCCAGCCCTGGTTGAGACAGCCGAGATGTGTTCGGACCAAGTCAGCTTGCTATCAATGGTAACACCCAGGATTTCCAGTTTGTCTGCAGATGGTAGCTTGCAGTTACCAAAATAGAGTATAAGTTGGGATGGGGTTCTCTTCCTTTTTTAATTTTTTAAATTTTTTTTAGCAGACATATTTATTTATTTCTATCCACGAAATACAACAAATAAAATGAATAAATAAAATAATTATAAGTATTAAATCAAAAATCATTGTTTTCTGTCAAAACTCTGAAAGTGGATGTAAGAGGTTTAGGAAATAAACTCTTCATTTATGAGACATATGATTTGGGATTTACATCTAGTGAGAAAAGACGCAACTTTATTTCTGTCTGATGTCAATATTTATTAAAATACATAGAAATATGAAATGTTTTACATGTTGTTGAAATGTTGTGATAAGACTATCCTGGTAATGGTCTTTTGAGGGTCTAAGTAATAGGTTTACAGTAACAGTGGAGACCTAGATTAAGGCTAATGAAAAATGTTACCAAGTTTCCCGTTTCATATTTTTAAAAGAGTGGGTAGGTGTATATTTCATTATTCATTATTCATTATTTCACTCAATTTCATTATTGCATCTGTAAGGGGTGTTAACTACTAACTACCTATTGATTCGTATATATTACACCTTAATTAACACTGTAACACTTTGAAAAACAATTAAGGAAGCATTTGTACATTATGATGTGTTATTGAAAATGCCAACAAATCTTTCTGCAATATTGCAACGTCAATTATATTGCAACGTCAATTACATCTGAAATCTGAGTAGGTATTAATGAAAAACAATTTCATTATTAACCATAATGCCCTGACACCACTGCCATTAAAATCCCTTAAAATCAACAGGAAGATACGCTCGTAATGCAAGTATAAATATTGTGTTATGTCAGCTAGTAGACATACTAGACTAGCGTGGTTTCGAAACATCAACTTCTTAAGGGGGCTGTGCACCTTCAGGTACAGCCTCCGTAAAGGGTTAAAAAAGGGGTTCTCTTCCTAGAGATTACCATGGCTAGCACTTGGTAGGCTCAAAGGTCACTTTCCATTTATCAGCCCACGCTTTCATCTGGTAACACCCTTTGACATCAGTTTTGAGCAGAGTCCATTGTGCCATACTTTGTCGAAAGCTCCTTTTATGTCAAGGGCAATGACACAAACCTCATCACTTTGGTCTAGGGAGTTGTTCCATTTCTGTGACAAAATGTTGAGGAGATCAGCTGTACTGTGGCCTTCTCTAAATCCAAACTGTCTGCTGGAAATCAGATCATTGCTGAGAAAAAAGCGTTGAAGTTGTTTCAGTACAGCAGCTTCCATGATCTTGCTGATATTGCTTAGCAGTGGGATATGACGGTACTTTGTTGGGTCAGCCTTGGAACCTCTTTTATGGATTGGAGTGACAGATGCTGTTTTCCATTGGTTAGGAAACACACCATGAGTCAAGCAGAGATCAAAAAGCCTGCAGAGTGGACTGGCAAGTTAAGCACAGCATTCTTTGCGTACCTTGGTTGGAATCAGGTCTGGTCCAGTAGCTTTATCCGGATTGAGATGTTGTAATAGTTTTCAAACATCCTTGGGCTTAAAAACTATTTTGTCAAATGATTTGGTTGTTGAAGGATGGACATTTGGGGCCTGGTCTTCAGCACATTGGAGTCTATATTTGTCTGCAAATGCCTGACAAAAAGCTTTTGCCTTGTCCTTTGCTGTAATATGGGTGACATGTGGATGTTCAATCACAGGGATCTCGGAACGAGCTGTTCTTCCGGACAGGGTGTTGATGATTCTCCACCATGTCTTGCTGCTCAGCGATTTATCTGCTAGGTCTTGTCTCAGTTTAGTGTTGTAGCTACTCCTGGCTTGCTTCTCCGCTTGGTTGTAGGAATGTCTAGCTTCAGCCAACTTTGCCTTGCTGGCTTCAGTTTGGTCTTTTTGGCTTTCTTAAAGAGACGGCGCTTCTTTCTAGATTCTCTACGACATTTGTCGTTGAACCAAACCTGGTCTCCAGTCCTCTTTGTAACAGTTTTACTAGGTATATACAAGTCCATAGCCTCGCAGGTGATAGCAGTGACGTTGGAGCAAGCAGTTTCAGGATCTTTTTTTTCTGGAATACACAGTGGCGTGCGCAGGATATTGTTAGTGGGGGGGGGGGCCACCTGGCCATAAATGAAATTCCCCCGACTATTTGATTAAATAACTGTGCGCGTAGCGTGCGAAAATTTTCGAATTGACAGGTTTTTTTGCACGATTGAGCTACATTTAGGCTCTAAACAAGCTTGTACCAAAGAATATTGCATTTTGGGAAGACATATGCGCGCGTAGCGCGCGAAAATTTTTCATCTGTGTTTTTGACTATCATAATTCCATGATGCCACTGACCTAGCCTCCTTCTCAATTCCCCCGACTGGCCTAAGTTTCCCCCGACTGACTCAATAGTGGGGGGGGGGGGGGGGGCCGCGGCCCCCGGCCCCCCCTTTGCGCACGCCACTGGGAATACACTTGACCAATTTGTGGAAGCAAGGTGACCTCTCATTCCCCAGTAATCAGCCTTGTCATATCCTCCTGTGTGATTTGTCTCTGTATATTGGCACGTCTAAGAACACTAACAGGGTTGTGGTCTGAAGTACCTAGTCTAGCAGAAGTGGTTGAGTTGTAATCCCATAGAGATAACTAATTGTGTGCGGCGTCCAGCTGCGTCAGTAGTACGACTTCCTAGCCAGAGTATGTATGGTGGACGTTGAAGTCACCGACAAGCATGACTGAATTAGCTCTAAGTGTGCTCATTTCTTGAAGAGTGTTGGAGTCCAAGTTATCACTAGGAGATAAACAGCAGCAATCAGTAATTTTTGAGATTTAAGAGCTACTGTGAACCAGATGAGTTCATAGTCTTTTGGATCTTGCCCTGGGTCATGATGTATGGCAATCCCTTCTAAACAGTAGACAGCAATGCCGTCGCCAGTGGTTACTTTTCTATCCCTGTGACAGCATATGGAGTATCCAGGAATAGCAATGCACTCAGCGCCGTCAGGCACTGTATCATCAAGGAAGGTCTCAACAACAATGACAATTGATGGCTTCTTTATCGAGCAGAGATTAGCAAGCTCTCCGATGTTTGACCGAAGTCCCCGTATGTTGACCTCCAATATTCGCAATTCCGTTTCTCGTAGTCGTTGGGCATGCTTGTGTCGTTCCGTTTTGATCTGTCCGTTTTCTTTCGAGGCTTGCTTGGCAATACGAATTTTAGCAATAAGAGTATAAATAGATGCAGGGGTTGCTAGCCCCTACACCAGTGCGCATCTGAGTGGTGCGGTAAGCGATACGTGCTAAACATGGCCTAAACTGAAAACATCAACAATTGACTTATAACAGTTTGTGCTCAGGATGAAAATCGAGCAGGGTGACCAGCACAAAGATGTAACACAATACTACTCCATGTAAACTGCTCACAAAAAGTTAGGAAACTTTTTTTTAATCAAGTAATTTTTATTATTTATTACCCTCTTTGTATCTGTTATCTATCAATGGAAAGCTGAAGTGTTCCTCTTTAAAATGATACCACATTTGCAATGATTACATGTTGCTGAACTTGGCCACATGAATGAGAATGAGGCAAAGTCACAAATCAAATGTGCCAAAATTACCGTTATCTGTGCTAAACAGTCAATAGGTAATGATCAATAATCAAACCGGTCATGCTTGAGAACCATGAATGGTTTACACAAAGATTTGCACCAGTGAGCACAATACACACAAGTTAACCCTCTTTAGAAAACCATTATTTGGGTATTTGCAAGACTGGGTTAACAATGACTCCAGGTGGAAGGTCATGAAGGTAAGTGATGAAAGGTTTAGGCCTACAACCTGTACATTTTTCTGAGACACGGTAAACGTTTTGCAGTTTCAATATGCCGCGTTTAACAGATTTGGAGAGAGCTCGTGCCATTACCTATTGACTGTTTAGCACAGATAACGGTAATTTTGGCACATTTGATTTGTGACTTTGCCTCAATCTCATTCATGTGGCCAAGTCCAGCATCATGTAATCATTGCACATTTGGTATCATTTTAAAGAAGAACACTTCAGCTTTCCATTGATATGCCACATAATACAAGAGGTTAATAAATAATAAAAATATACTTGATTAAAAAAAGTTTCCTAACTTTGTGTGAGCAGTTTATTATAATATTATGTACCCTATGTTTATAGCAGATGAGCAGTGATTAAGAAATGGAAGGGTGTTGGACTGTGGGAAGTGTTTAGGTATACGAATTTAAAAAAAGTAGGAGTAGGTCTTATACATCGAACGATTTATGGTAACAACAAGAGATAGTTTCATGTTGGACTAAATTAAGTGTACTTTTAATTCACATTCGAGAAATCTATGATTATTGTATCGTAAAAAATTTTAAAAATAAGGAAAAAATCACTTAAAACATTTTCGCCACGCGGCATGATGTTGTATAAGCAACACATCTTGAAAACTCATTATCTCCTGCTGAACAATGGTATGTTCTATTTTTAAACAAAAAATCTGAATTTTTGTGTTTGTCAATTAGAAAGACCTTCATAATCGATGCCGCGCCAGCCAACTAGGAAGGGCTATATCTTGCTAGGCGTCCCATACGGAATAAACCGTGTACTACGACATGTACGACAACACATTTTAATTGATATGAGCATGTGCACATCAGTTACGGGACGTCTAGCAAGACATTGCCTAGGAAGGGAGGGATTTGGCGGTGTTTTGACGTATCCTGATGAACGTTGCTTAAGGTATATATAGGTAATGTCGACGGTGTGCGGTGGAAATCTGATGTGGCGTGTTATAGGGGGGGGGGGGTGGTCGGAGGCGGGGGGGGGGGGGGATGGGGGCACTGGCGGTGAACGGATGCGCATCTCTGGCCGTAGAGGAAATAATGTTTACTAGGTATCAGGTATGGGTAATAAATTGGCTGGCGGAGGACATTACATACGCACATCAGACTTAGAGGCAATGTTAGCGTGAAGGGGGGGGGGGGGGGGGGGGGGGGGGGTAGGGCGATCGTCACCGGTGCCGGACCGATGCAAGCGTCGGCTTAGAGGCAATTTCATTTTAAGTTAGGCCTATTGTTAAGCGAGGGGAGAGTTGTGAATCAGAACTTGAATTTAAAAATAAATCACACGGTTTTTGTGCAAGTTGATCATACCAAAACACTGACAGAACACCCCCTACGAAAATAAACGAAAATTCAAAATTTTATTTTCAATTTTTTTTCTTTTTTTCTTCAATTTATTTCACTTTAAATTGTTCTACTCTCTTAACCAAACCAACTTTTTTTTTTAAGCGTTCCGTTGTTATCAGACCGATTTCTTCGGAACGGACTTAAAAAAAAAAAAAAAAAAAAAAAAAAGGTTTCGCGTAGACTTACACTTTTGTATTAGGCCCATATTCAACATGACGCGTCTTCATCAGTGAATTTAGATGCCCGTGCTGACCAGCAAAATCAATGTAAAATCAGAGCATTGAATTACGCGAAACATTTAACGCAATCAGCGCCCGCGACTTAACTGCGCGATGAGCTTGTAATTAAAAATAATGGTGAAACACCAGTAGGCCTACTCGCTATTAAATTCTGCCTGCAACTGAATATCACACCTACCCCCACCCCAACACCACCCCACCCAACCCACCCACCCACCCACCCAACCACCCAACCACCCACCCACCCACCCACCCAACCACCCCCACCCCACCACCACCACCAGACCCCCACCCAACTCGACATTTAACTCAATCAACGCCCGCGAATAATGGTCAAATATCAGTAGTCCTACTCGCTATTAAATTCTGCTTGCCACTGACTATCCCCGGGGACTATCCCACCGACCCCTCCCCCTCCCCCAAACATCAACCAACCCAACCACTACCAAACCCCCACCCCCACCACCATCCAACCCCTACACAACCCCCACCAAACCAACCCGACATGTCTTTACAGTCTCTCTGTGCCAATTACGATTGCTTGCACTAGAGTTTTCGTCTTTTTTGAACTGTTTTACAATTAGAAGTAATCCAAAATGACATAGTGGAAACAAAGTTGGACTCTGTCGAGTGCAGAATCAAAATATTCACTGTTTTAAGGTTTTGGTGTGCTAATCGTTAATACAGCCCTGTGATAATAGTTAATACTTTGGTGTGCTAATAGTTAATACAGCCCAGTGATAATAGTTAATACTTCCATCTGATAATAGTTAATACTTTCAGGGAAAATTCACGGTAAACTATCTAAAGGTTTTGGTGTGCTAATCGTTAATACAGCCCTGTGATAATAGTTAATACTTTGGTGTGCTAATAGTTAATACAGCCCAGTGATAATAGTTAATACTTCCATCTGATAATAGTTAATACTTTCAGGGAAAATTCACGGTAAACTATCTAATAACAAGAGATAGTTTCATGTTGGACTAAATTAAGTGTACTTTTAATTCACATTCGAGAAATCTATGATTATTGTATCGTAAAAAATTTTAAAAATAAGGAAAAAATCACTTAAAACATTTTCGCCACGCGGCATGATGTTGTATAAGCAACACATCTTGAAAACTCATTATCTCCTGCTGAACAATGGTATGTTCTATTTTTAAACAAAAAATCTGAATTTTTGTGTTTGTCAATTAGAAAGACCTTCATAATCGATGCCGCGCCAGCCAACTAGGAAGGGCTATATCTTGCTAGGCGTCCCATACGGAATAAACCGTGTACTACGACATGTACGACAACACATTTTAATTGATATGAGCATGTGCACATCAGTTACGGGACGTCTAGCAAGACATTGCCTAGGAAGGGAGGGATTTGGCGGTGTTTTGACGTATCCTGATGAACGTTGCTTAAGGTATATATAGGTAATGTCGACGGTGTGCGGTGGAAATCTGATGTGGCGTGTTATAGGGGGGGGGGGGGGTGGTCGGAGGCGGGGGGGGGGGGGGGATGGGGGCACTGGCGGTGAACGGATGCGCATCTCTGGCCGTAGAGGAAATAATGTTTACTAGGTATCAGGTATGGGTAATAAATTGGCTGGCGGAGGACATTACATACGCACATCAGACTTAGAGGCAATGTTAGCGTGAAGGGGGGGGGGGGGGGTAGGGCGATCGTCACCGGTGCCGGACCGATGCAAGCGTCGGCTTAGAGGCAATTTCATTTTAAGTTAGGCCTATTGTTAAGCGAGGGGAGAGTTGTGAATCAGAACTTGAATTTAAAAAAAAAATCACACGGTTTTTGTGCAAGTTGATCATACCAAAACACTGACAGAACACCCCCTACGAAAATAAACGAAAATTCAAAATTTTATTTTCAATTTTTTTTCTTTTTTTCTTCAATTTATTTCACTTTAAATTGTTCTACTCTCTTAACCAAACCAACTTTTTTTTTTAAGCGTTCCGTTGTTATCAGACCGATTTCTTCGGAACGGACTTAAAAAAAAAAATAAAAAAAAAAAAAAAGGTTTCGCGTAGACTTACACTTTTGTAT
>CM069446.1:49832589-49895644 GCA_035610835.1 Ophiura sarsii
TAGAAGCCTTACATTGTACTATAATGTCAATGGGGATCCAGTATACAACTATTGACTGCAATAAGGGGCATGGTTCAAATTATAGGCCCAAGGTGATCTCGAAACCAGAGGCTATTTTTACCGACGGGGATATTTCAGGGGGGGGGGGGGCAGCGGCCCCTGGGTACGTCACTGCCGTGACCCGAATGAAAGCAGTCAATATTTGATTTATATACCAAATATATAGATTGTTGTCATTTGATTGGTTAAAAGAACATTTTCTATCACCATATTCTCCTTAGGCCAACCAAAATTTCATGAAATGAAGGTACACGAGACTAAACCTTCACCGTTCTGTTGCCTAAAGGCTAGCCCGGTAGAATCGGACAAAAATATCGATTTCCGAATTTGGAAGGTTTGTCACTGTTATTCACTGTATTCTTACCGTAGCGATTCTAACAGGATTTCACTTCTGGTTCTGGTTGTTTGAGTCGGCGTTGTGCTGTAAACACATATAAGCCAACTTGACCATGTGACACTTTGGTGAGACGAATAAATTAAAGTTCTTTTGCATGAAGTCTTGACTGGGGTTCGTTTTCTTCCGATGCGATTCCAGTCGGGTTTTGAATATGGTGATAGTTTCAGCATTAACTACCTACATCAGATGGTAACTTGTTCCAATCAATGATTGTTCTTGGGTAAAAAGAGTTCTTGTACTAGTCAAGACGGGAAGCTGTTTCATGGTGTTTCTTGTTATGTCCTCGGGTTTGTCTCTGATAGGGTTTAAGTCTTTCGTCGAATGGAATGTCAGCTTGTTGGTAATTTTATACATGAATATGATAAGTCGATGCATAACTCGCCGGGTTTCAAGTAATGTCTCAAGTTCGTCACTCACTCAGACGAATTTAGACGAATAAATGCGAAATGTCAGCCGCAATCACCACGTAAATACAGCCGCGGGGCATGGTTCAAAACGAAATTGTTCGCCGTATTAATATTATTATGTTTCGTCAATCGGGGCGATTCGGATGTTTCAAATGGGAGGCGGACTCAGTCACGGAATGCGAATCGCTTGACTCGTGAACCATGACGTCATCAAAAAAACGATGCCGCCCCGGGCATCCCGGGCATAGTTGTTTTTCATGACGTCATATTGAAATTGAGGGCATAGCTTGATTATCCCCTCACTTTTAACCAATCAAATGACAGTAATCTATGTACGCGACCCTATAATAAACACTATAGTCTTCTTCGTATACCGTGTATAATTTCACTGTCACACACCCTCTGATACTTCGCCTGCGAAAACCGCTCCAATCCGAGAACCGCCCAATACACTAGTGTTCTATTTGGTCAGTTCTCGGATGGGAATTATCAGAGGGTGTTGTTCGATTGTGTGATCATGAAATACAAAGTCGACTAACTAGACACTACATGTAGTGACAGAAATCAGTGGTCATGTGATGAAAATGAAGCATGCTGGTGTACTTGCTCAAGAACTCTTCTTTGCCCTTCTATTCATGTTTTTTTAGGTTTTAGACGGTAATTTTTCTTACAGATTCACATTTCTGATTATGAATGGCATAAATATATTCTTAGTTACAGAGCGATATGATTCCTAATTACTTCAAATTTTCAAAATCATGGTTTATGGAGTGAAAATAAACTGTCAGGTCTGCGTGACAACTTATTTCTCACTCTAATTTTCTTTTTTAAAAACCGCATCTCGCATCTTGGTTTTCAGACCACCTTTTTGGCCTGTCATACACTCATACTCATACTCCCGATTAATTGATCATGTTGATAATTGTACTACGAGTCATTTTCCATTAAGCTAGGGGTCTCAAGTCGTCACGCCACTATCAATATATTGACCGTACAACACCGCCGTCCGGACATAACATGGGATTAGTTGACGTTGAACTTTGAAGCTGGAGGACAGGAAAGTTCCTGATTGAAACTTGTACACTTTCGACCCAGCTTGGGAAGAATCACCACGTTCAAGCTGACGTTATCCTCAAGATATATAAATCAAACTCGTAAGAAAGGAGGTGTTTTAATGTTATTGTCAATAGGGACACTAATTAGAGATGTGTTGGAGGCTGCGCCCTCAATTATGATAAAAACTGGGATATTATATTTTTATAATTGTATTACATGTATGAACTTACACCTATAAGGATTAAGAAAAATCAGCCCTCTTTTTGTACAAGAAAACGTTGATTCAAAAATGCTCGTACAGCCGGGACGAGAATTTTACGTCCGACAGTATCCCCCTGCAGTACGCGTGAAACATAACGCGAACCATATTTGCATAGAGGGCGTTTTTCAATAAATAGCGATGATATTGTTTTAATCAAGTTTTGCTGTGTTTTTGTTAGTAGAAACAACAATAATGGCTATTTTTAATGTTCATCTTGAATTCTGAAGTAAATTTTTAAACATTTAAAATTTTCAACACCACTTAATGTCCCTTTAATGTCAATAGGCAGAAAAATAACTTACGGATATTGCACGCACAGTTCTCAAGACTGGGCACAGATGATCATGACAACAGTTATCATGACGACAGACACCTCCTTCCGCCGACTCTAAAACTAAAACCCCTCTGAAATAAGACCCCACTATAAAACCCTAACCCTAGGCCTACACATAGGCCTACTGAATTATATGGATAGTATGTGCATGGGGTAGCCTATCTGGATTTACAGGCACATGGGGTTCCTGTATCATGGGGTATCTGAAATATTAAGGGAACCTGTGATAACTGGATTTCAAGAGTAAGAGTACACATTATGCCATGAATCCCCAACCCCAGAACCGCTCAACCCACGAACCGCGAAATCTAGTTAGCTAATACTACATGTATACTTTATGAATCTCATTTCAAGCAGCTTGGTGCTAAGCATAGATGAAAGGAACCGACAAACCCGGTAGAATATTTTTAACGGAATAAATCGTATTGGAAACTGGAAACCAATGCTTAGCACCAGGCTGCCGGAAAAAGGATTCATACTATACAGGGTGAGTCAAAAAGACTGCAATAGTGGAAAGAAACCATTTTGTTTTCAAAACCAAAATGAATTTTAAAACTTTTTAAACGTTGCAAGAATGATGTATTTAATCCTAACTTTGTGTGAAAAAATGAAGTCGATCGCATTTTTCGTTTGTATTTTGGTGACCCTCTTTGCTGCACAACCAAATTTACCTGTTTGTCCACGAGCACAGTGATTTTCATTTGAAATGGCACGCATTGCATTTTCATATTTGAATATCCCGCCAATTATGATATCCTGAAAATATAAGATCGATCCGATGCCAAATAAGAAAACTAGCGTACTTTGCGTAAACCATGTCATTTACTGGTTTGTACAATTGGGTCTACATGTACTAACAGACCAGTAAATAACATGGTTTACGTTTCAATATGTTATAAGAATTATCAACATAATAAATAATCTATCAGTCAATAGCAAAGTTAGTTTGGTAATCCATTTAATTCTGGCACAAATCAATACTTGCAAAAAAAATCAGAACAGATGCATGCATATTCTGTGCAAATTAAAAAAGTGGATGTGGATGTTCATTGAGTAACAAGTCGAGCACTTTCATGTTACTCGACTGTTACTGTGTGAATTCCCATCGTACAGACCAGTAAATGACATGGTTTGTATAAAACTTAATGTTTTACATATTGGCGATGATGTTAATTGCTTATTTTGTCCAATGTTGCTAGACAATTTGCATCGATTTATAGATGGAAAAAGGACCCTACCCAAATATTACACTTAATATTTAAACTTCTGACCACCACCCGCTGGAAGGTGCCTATACAGCATCCTCCAGAGGGCTCCCCATCTCTACCCAGAATGCCAAGCATACTTCCTCTTTCGAACCCATATCTCGCCATAACGAGAATGCACCCTCGCTGTGGGGTGGGCTGGGCCCGGGAAGCAACATTGGACAAAATAAGCAATTAACATCATCGCCAATATGTAAAACATTAAGTTTTATACATATTGGCTCAGATGATGCTTATTTTGGAATCCAATGTTGCTAGACAATTTGCATCATTGGATTCCATCCAGACTGGCACCGAGTACAGGCGGAGGAGCGAGGGTAAATCTCCAATAAACAACAATACCGGAGGTCAGAAGCTTAAATACCCGGCTTACCCAAAAGCCGTCTTGACAAAAACAGAAAAGAAAAGAAACCAGAGACCCAGAGACCCAGAGACTCAGAGACCCAGAGACCCAGAGACTTAAGAGGGCGAGAAGCCCCCCTTGCACATACCTATCGGATATGTCTTGCTTATGCGGTAAGAACCGCTCTGGCAAACTTGGATGGTACGCGACTAGATCGCGAACCAGTTCAAAAACCGACCTAGCAGGGAACAGTGTGTAAGACACCGTCCCGGAGTCGGCCTCCTGGCCCTGCCGCTACGCCACCAGGCGCTGCGGCAGGATAGGATAGAACCTGCCCCTTAAGACAGACGAAGTTGAATGAACCCTCGCGCCAGACAGTACAAGTCTATGTGGCACTACCGATGTCCATTCACCGAGATACTGGTGTCCGGCAGTGTCCCAGCTTTATTACCGGGATACACACCGACATCATATTCCTACTTCACCTAGAATAATGAAGTATGGTCACAACATAGTGTGACTGTCTCGGTATCAACGTCGCCTGACCTGCTCAGGAGTGAGATTGAAACTCTGATCTATCGCAGGACCCGCTGGGACGGTACCCGACACGTTCGCAGGACTCAATTCCCATGTACTACCGTCGTGGTAAGAGTACCTGTGACGGGTTCCATGGGCCTATCTGTAGACATAACTGTAACTAAAGGTATGTCATGGCAGACAGGGAAAATATCCTACTACTAATGTTGGAACCTGACCCCCTGGCACATTTAGGATGCTAGTCAGTTAGCTCCGGAACCAGGACCACCCGTGGTAAACCCTCAACCAGGGTGTCCATTCGGTGGCTGCGGTATATGAGGGCGATGGGACCGGGTAGGTCCCACCCGAAGTATCAACGCCTGCCCCTCCACGTAAAAACGCTGGAGGAACATCACCATGCTTCGCCGTCACTATCTGTGGCCACACCACAGGTTGGACAGCGCCGCCAGTGTTCGTGAGCTAGGTCTTACTCGCTGTTCAATGAAAACAGCGCCAGCTACTTTCCCCTAGCTGCCGAAGGAAAAAGGTCCACTCGTCGTCAAAGATAGTACTGTGAGTACCGCTGAGACGAGAGCGTCACCTAATCCTAAAGCTGCACTCATCGGTGCTGCCAGGAGAGATAGTAGTTGATTCCTGTGGCCATGTCAGAAGACACTGCCGCGGTGGAAAGTATCCAACCCTCGTGGCTGCCCCTTACCAGGGGCTACCGTAGAGGATTCATTATAGACCCTGCTCAATGCAGGCCAACACTATCGGAGGATCGCGCATACCGGTCAGTATCAGGTTAACCGGTCGCCCAGATCCTACACCGTTAGCAGAAACACCATCACACTGTGTGGATACTCTGCCCCGGTGTTGCGTCTATTCAAATCCCTTGTTCAACACTTTCCTGAAACTACTGTTTTGTATTATGGAATATAATACCAATAGCCGCGTGGAAAGTGTGAAGAGAGCATGAACACGCGCGGGGACTGATTGGAATACCCGGGACTGTCAGTACCTGCAAAGCAGCGTTCGAAAACGCTGGGTGACCAATAGCAAACGTCGCTGTCATCACCTGTGGCTATACCACTGGCTAAGCGGCGCCGCCATTGTTCAGGAGCAAGGTCCTACCTGCCATACCGATAGGTATAGCCCCAGCTACCCCCAGCTGCCGCTGGAGAGTCATGCCCGCCCCCACCTACAGCAATAAGTGTACTGTGGTGGATGGAACATGACCTACCCCTGCAGCGGCACCCGAAGATGCTGCTGAGATGATAGTATGGAGTAGCTGGCCCGCGTAGCAGTGTTCGAAAACACAGCCACTTGGGTGGTGTAGACCCTGCACAATGCAGACCGACATCGTCGGGGGGATCCCATGCCAGCTAGTACGGGACTAGCCAGCCTGCCAGTTAACAAAGGTAACTGGCTGTTCAGATCCATCACCCTCAGTCATTGAAACTACCACTAACTCGTGCGTAGTAACAATAGAATGAGTGTTAGTCATTGAAACTACCAACTAATGCGCAGTAACAATAGCATGAGTGTTGCCAGTTCCACCTGAAGATAAACTTGCGTTCATCCCCGTAGAATTTGAGCCGAAGCTCGCATCCGAGGTAGAGTTGACTGGTGAACCGAGCCTTCAGCACAGCTAATGCCGGCACCTAACACTTTTACCATGTAATGGTAGGGACCGTAGCCCGTTCACACTGCCCAATCGTACACACTAGCCACCGGCTGGTAGGATGCAGTGTTGCCAGATCTACGAACAATGTCGCCAGCTCTACCTGGAGATAAGCTATTGCTCATCCCCGTCGGAAGAGATCGGGGCTCTCTTCCACAGTAGAACTAGCGTGTGTGTTATAGACTGCCGTAACGGTAACCGATACGTATTCTGGGCCTGTCCACGGCGTTCATGAACGCTGCGTGAGTGGGTAAGCGTGCAGCACAGGCTGCTCAGCATTACCGCTGCCCTCGGGCAGGGTCCCGCTCGCTGTGCCATAAGGCATGGCACTAGCCACCGCCCCTCTTCACGAGAGAGGAGTATCCGCTGTCACCTGCGGTACAGGTTCGTACCGCTGTGACGGCGTGACCTACCCCCCCCCCCCCCCAACGGCACCCAAAGATGCCGCCGAGGAAGCAGTGTAGCTAGCCCGCGTAGCTGCGTCCAAAGACACTGCTAATGCGTGAGCGAATTCCCCCTCTGATTTTTTATGCTACCCCGACATGGGCTATAATAGCTAGAGAGGGTGGACCCTGAGTAAGACAAGCCTACGTAGTCGGTAAATCCCGCGAGACACCGTGCGGTGTGTACGCGGGCGACCAAGGCGAGCAAGTTCCCTGAGGCAACCCATAGGGGATAGCTACCGCTACCCGGGGGCCCTGAAACATGCCTGACCACTGTTGATTGGGAACCTGAGCGAACATCTGCCCGGGTCACCCGCTCATTTGCGGAAGCATATTCTGAGATGGTAACGGAGCCTGAAATTGAGCCTGTCCAGGGGCGTTCATGAACGCCGTGTGAATGGGTAACGGCGCAGCCTGTACTACCGGCTGCTGCACATTACCACTGAACACTGGTATAACCCCGCTCGCTGAGCCGTACGGCCCGGCGCTAGCTACTGACACCCCTGTTACGAGAGAGGGATGTCCGCCACCACCTGTGGTACAGGTTCGTACCGCTTGTGGTGGCATGACCTACCCCCTCAACGGCACCCAAAGATGCCGCTGAAGAAGCAGTGTAGCTAACCCGCCCAGCCGTGCCCAAAGACACTGCTGTAGCGTGAGCGGATCTCCCTCTTGCGAGGGTGGACCCTAGTGTTAGACAGGCCGACATAGCCGGCAAATCCTGCGTGCCAGCTAGTGCAGAACTAACTGGCGTGCTAACCAACGAAACGTTGGTCCGCAGCGCAAGACCGTCACCCTCAGCCACTGGTACCAGCATCAAGTGCCTGGTAGCATCGGAATGGGTGGTGTCAGTCCCGCCTGGCCACAAGCTTGCGCTCGTCACCGTGGTAGGTCCGACTGGTACGTGTCCAGGTTTCCCCGGTCTCGTACCGCCTAGGTGGAGCGGTCTTCCAGCACAGCCAGAACCGCCACCCGAGCCTTCAGCCACATTACTGGCTGGGGCCGGAGCCCCACCACCCTCAGCCTCTGGTACCAGCATCAAGTGCCTGGTAGCATCGGAATGGGTGGTGTCAGTCCCGCCTGGCAACAAGCTTACGCTCGTTACCGTGGTAGGTCCGACTGGTACGTGTCCAGGTTTCCCCGGTCTCGTACCGCCTAGGTGGAGCGGTCTTCCAGCACAGCCAGAACCGCCACCCGAGCCTTCAACCACATTACTGGCTGGGGCCGGAGCCCCGCTGGTACCCATGTGTACGGAGTCGCCACCACCACGTGGTGTTGAGTCTATACGGGCACCCTTTCCTACCATACCACTCACCTCACTAGACGGTGGCTGTACACCCAGCCCTGTCTTCTCCTGCAGGTGAATAAGCGCCGCTCGTCCCGCTTCAATCGCCTCCCAGTGCTGCGTCAAGAAACCACTGCACATCTGGTACGGATTGATTCTACCGCACTAGCGGTGGCGGAAACACCAGGGATGTGGATCCCATGCCATGTTCAGTACGCCACAGAACACTGGCGGCTCTTACTCATGTTTTCTGCGGGACTTACAGGCCCGAGCAGCTGATACAGCTACTAGTAAATATGGTAGAAAACACGGCCTTATGATATAATAACCACACGGACACGATAATAATTATATATATATGATAGCTCTTTATGAGCGGTGATAATATCTCGATAATACACGCATATATACACAACGATATAAGATACCTACATGATAGGCCTATAACACAGAAGTCCCACTGGGACTATCCCTACCCTCTGACTGGGCGGCGAAGCTGTGTTAGATGATATACCTAAGGGAGACCTATATAAGATACATATATGATAGGCCTATAACACTGAAGTCCCACTGGGACTAGCCTTACCCTCTAACTGAGCGGCGAAGCTGTGTTAGATAATACCCAAAGGAGACCTATAAAAGTATGATAACACTCAAGAAATACGCAGAGACCCAAGTCAAATAAATAGTGTTAAAACACTATTGCCGGCATAACGACGAACGATACTAATCTAAACTAAGATATGTATTTTAACGTCGCTAAATCAAGAAAAGGCCAAGAACTTCTTACCTTCCACCTGGCATAACTTAGTTCGCTGGTCAATCAGCGAGAACCGGGACCAGCAGCGGACGAACAACACCCACGGTAGTACGTCTCATGCTGGAAACGCTTCGCCCCCAATTGTTATGAAAAACCCGAGTGATTTGAATAACCAGATAAATATAAATATAGGGACTTAGACAGCAGGGGAGACCTAAAGTCACACCCGATATCAAGACTTACAACTCCTTCACTGTATCACCTGTATAAGGAAGAAAGGGTCAAAGTCAGGACCTATATCATGTTATCCTGTATGGAGCTATGAACGTCATAAAGAAGCCCAACGTCATATACCTGACAAGGCGTCAAGGCTATCTCTGACATAAACCTTACGTCAGAACTGACGGAAGCACCAGGGATGTGGATCCCATGCCATGTTTAGTACGCCACATGACGCCATTGAACACTGGCGGCTCTTACCCATGATTACTGCGGGACTTACAGGCCCGAGCAGTACAACAAGATATGGTAGAACACACGGTCCTATATAAAAATCACACGGACTATAATGTATATATATAACAGCTCTATACGAGCGTAGCTCTTTATGAGCGGTGGCTATGAGTAATACACACGGACACGGTAATATATAATGTATATATATGACAGCTCTATACGAGCGTAGCTCTTTATGAGCGGTGGCTATGAATAATACACGCAAATATATATACAACGATATAATAAAATATCTATACGATAGGCCTATAACACTGCCGTACCCTCGACTGAGCGGCGAGGCTGTGTTAGACAAAGTACCTATGGGAGACCTATATAAGATACCTATATAATAGGTCTTAGATAATACCCAAAGGAGACCTAAAGTAGGACTACACTCAAGAAAAAACGGAGAGATCTAAGTCAAATAAATAGTGAATGAACACTATAGCCGGTAGAACGACGATACTAATCTAAACTAAGATATGTATACTAACGTCGCTAAATTTAGAAAAGGCTAAGATTTCTTACCTTCTTTCCACCTGGCACAACTTAGCTCGCTCGACAATCAGCGAAAAACCGGGACCAGCAGCGGACGAACCCTGAGGTATCACCTGAGAACTCCCACGGCGGAACGTCTATTGCACGCTGGAAACGCTTTCCCCCCAATAGTTATGAAAAAACCCGAGTGAATTAGAATAACCTGATAAATATAAATATAGGGACTAACGACAGCAGGGGAGACCCAAAGCCACACCCGTTATCAAGACTTACACTCCTTCACTGATATCACCTGTATAAGGAAGAAAGAGTCAAAGTCAGCACCTATACCAAGCTATCCTGTATGGAGCTATGAACGACATAATGAAGCCCAACGTCATATATTTGACAAGGCGTCAAGGATATCTCTGACATAAACCTATGTCAGAAATAACCCCCAACCTACGTCATACCTGACGTGTAAAACCCACGTTCGACAACACTGTCAACGTGAGGGGCCTACCTACGTCAAACTTTGACGTAGACCGGCGTCATATCTAATGATGAATATCAAAACCGACGCCAGACTGACGTACAACCTACGACAATGAACGTTATACCTGCGTCGTGATGAACGCCCCCGCGTATCATCAATGTGACGTAACCCATATAACACAAAATGGACGTAGGGACGCCTATGAATGCCTCGACTTGTTTTTATAAACAAACAATGCCCGAGGGATTCATAGGGGAACATAATATTGGACCTGAGAATAGACTCAGGCTCCCCCCACACATGTCGGTAATGGAAGCGACTAGTCTTTTTCTTATTAGAAAGACACACCGCTGCCCCGACAGACTCGAAGTATATTGCAACTCCGAGTGAATAATTAGATCCACGATATAAACATCGTCCCTGAAAATCCCACCCGTTGGAAACCAACGCCTTAGGATACGGGGGATCTAATAATGAAGGCCGGCCAAGACCACCCCCTTCTGGGGTGGAAACGGGCGGCCACCTTCCTAACTGAAAGACTAAAACAGCCAGGAGGCCAGGAGGGATGTGTAAGTTACTCGCAAAAATAGTAAACAACATGCTCATACTATTCCAACTAGAGCGAGTAACAAGGGGATGGAAGTCAAAGGAAGGAAGTATCAAAATTCGGAACCTCCGAATTCTGCTACCCCCGCACATGCGAGCGCACATGGCCAAAATCGCGGGAAAACGGGAGTTAAAACCAGCGGTTTTTATTAGACAATCCTGGCCTTAGTGGCAGGCCTAAATTTCATTCTAAAAAGGAATCTCGGGAGAGGAAAATATAAACATGACCTGTATTGGCGAGACCCGTTTCGAAAGAGGAAGTATGCTTGGCATTCTGGGTAGAGATGGGGCCCGGAGATGGGGAGCCCTCTGGAGGATGCTGTATAGGCACCTTCCAGCGGGTGGTGGTCAGAAGTTTAAATATTAAGTGTAATATTTGGGTAGGGTCCTTTTTCCATCTATAAATCGATGCAAATTGTCTAGCAACATTGGATTCCAAAATAAGCATCATCTGAGCCAATATACACAAAGTACGCTAGTTTTCTTATTTTTCATCGGATTGATCTCATATATTCAGGATATCATAATAATTAATTGGGCTTTACATTGAGACTAAATTGGTCATGGTCCAATGATTATACTTATAATTACACCGTCATGAAACAGAGTCCTAATTTTTTTGAGACACCCTGTACAACAGTCATTTTCCAATAAGCTAGGGGTCTCAAAACGTCACTGAAGGCGAGGCTTGTACAATTTTGACTTTCAGACCATACCCAGCCAGCTCAGCTTGGGAAGAATCACACAACCACATACAAGCTGTAGTCGCAATCCTCAAGATATAAATCAAAACCAGGTCGTATTTACACCGTACCTGTATGTAAGAAATGTGTATTATTTAAGTATTAATATAAGGCTTAAGCTTACTTTTTATTCAAAATTATTGTCTTGAATGATGAACCTGGAGGGATATTGTGATCATGTCTATCTGTACGTACGTACATGATGTAGATGTGCGTATATTATGTGACACTGCTTTACACATTCTCAATGGATGCATGAGCATGCGTTTTCATGACTTGGATAAAACAAAGAGATGATCGAATCCAGTGGCGGATACGGGGGGGGGGGGGGGGGGGGGGGGGGGGGGGGGGGGGGCGGGGGGGGGGGGGGGGGACAAAATACCTTTTTGTGTGTACCACTGTACCTTTTTTAGAGACATAGGTAGGTTCCATCTGTACATTTGCAAGTTCTACCATGCAATTTTTTTTGCCGGTTTTGGGACAAGCGTCTAGCGAACGACCTTGGTAGCACGCCAATCAAATGCTTCAGCTATTGTGTCTTCAACACAATAGATCCAGTGATCGATGCAATATCGACTTATTCCCAATCGACTTTTCCCCAATGGAAGATTGATGATGCATCCACACACACACACGGTCGGCCAAAGCTCTGAATCGATCACCGATTCTGTTGCGCAGGCGCATAATTAACACTAGGTCCCTGGCTGTTTTGTGTCGTCAATTAATATACAGGGCTACAAATGAATAAGATAACCAGCAAAAATACCTTTTACTCGTAGTTTTCTGGCCTAGACTTGTGATTTAAAAAAATCTAAAATCTAAAAATGGACCTCGGTAGACATTAATTACAAAACCTAGTTATAAGATTATTTTATTTTTGTTTTTGTTTTGCTTTATCATGTTGACTCTGTCATTAATTAAACAGGACTCTGACTTACCAGTCAACTATTTAATAAATTATGTTTACTCATGGCGGCTCCGCCACAACCGCGGCCCCCACCTGCGAAAGTTGCTTGTAGAATCTGCGGGGTTTTTTATCACCAGAAATCTCTATCAAGATAAATTTATTATTTAAAACACAAGTTCGTTTTATTATCTAAAACACAAGTTCGTTTTATTAAAAACACAAGTTCGTTTTATTATTTAAAACACAAGTTCGTTTTATTATTTAAAACACAAGTTCGTTTTATAATTTAAAACACAAGTTCGTTTTATTATTTAAAACACAAGTTCGTTTTATTATTTAAAACACAAGTTCGTTTTATTATTTAATTAAGAAATAAACAATACAAACACTTTAATGGGCCATGATATATCCACCCTGCCCTGAGCACTTGGCAAAGTACGCCGCCAGTATATTGGAATTATCGATATTGCCGAGTGGATTGGTAAGTCGATATTTACAGCGATCTGGATCTATTGTGTTGAAACACACAATAGCTGAAGCATTTGATTGGCGTGCTACCAAGGTCGTTCGCTAGACGCTTGTGTTTTGGGACGACGACATCGCTACTCCCCCCCCCCTCAATAGTTCTTATTTGTATAACTGTTTGAACAGTGGTGGCGCCAGTCTCATAAAAAGGGGGGGCCAACATTTTTTTTATGGTGGGCATGTACAGTATAAAAAAAAAATGATGATTTGGTACGAAAATTTGGCTTGCGTGCCAAATTTAGCTGTTTTCTGTTAAAATGTTGTCAACATTTGGTCCAATTTAACCTAGTTTAATTTAGTAAGAAAATATGCGCGCAACGCTGACAATTTTTTTTGGGTAATTTTTTTTCTTTTTCTCTCTAAATATAACTAAATTTTATTTGTTTTAGGGGGGGGGGGGGGGGGGAATGCCCCCTGTATTGAAAATTGTAAACCCGACATTCGCATACTAAGTTTGAAAATTACCCACCACTTTTCAAACTCATCAAGTTGATAAAAACTATAAAATAATAGTCATTATGATCATTGGTCCTAGCCTACAGGGTGCGTCCACCATTAGGCCATCTGTAATTGATTCGTAGTTTCCTGTTGGCGGGCAGGTCGGAATTTGCTGCCGGGTCAAATAATTCATTAAATGTAATATTTACACTGCATTTTCTCATTGAAAAATGAATGTTTTTCCTTCCATCATACTTTGCTAACTTGGGGAAATACCTTTATATTTTTAAATCAGGGGTTTTTAGAACCATGAACCATGAAGTTTAAAAAATAAGGGGTTATTTTGGCTTTTCAGCTAATTTATTGCGCCAAAATGAAAAAATATGCGCTAAACGCGCTGCTTTGAACAATGTGATAATGCGTGTTGCTTCTCAACACGTGAGCGAGAGACTTTTGCATGCTGGAACTGATGTTAAAAATATGATATTTCTGGTGTGTTATTTTTACCATGTTACGCTTTCGCAATAATTACGGTTTTTGGTACCACCAACCAACCAACCAACCACGTGGAATGATGTAACCACAAATGCTGCGCTTATGTTGATGAGTAAAAACAAACTTTTAGGCCTAAACAAAAATCAAAACGGCAGAAATTAAAATTGGAATGAAGAAAATGATGAAACCTCTCTACCAGTAGTAGAAGCCTCAGAGCTCTAAATACGGCTTTAAAATGGTTTGACCCCTGACCTCCGAACATACTCCAAAAGGTATACTTTTATGATATAGATTCATATCTTGTCTACAAGAATAAATTGCCCTATGTATGTAGTCATGGAATAGTACCTCTAGCATGTCTTTAGACCAGGCGCTAATCAATTTGTAAACACTACTGATGTAAACAACGGTCACCTCATCTATAGAGTTTTACATTGACTTTATACTTGAATTGTTAAACTATGATTGCATAAATAAGGTACATGTATGTATAGGTATGGATAGCACACAGGGTTCTGGGAACTGTTTTGGATATGATTGAGTGTTTAAACTGTTTTGACCCCCTTCTCTTAAAGGGTTCTTCAAATTTCCTTTTTACCCCCACCCCACCCCTCCCTTTGAAGGTGTGAGCCAAGTTGTGACTATGGAATACATTTGTTCTCAAGGAAAACTAGTGGACTCCAGTGATTTATTGGACTATGCATCTTCAACATTTAATTTCACATTGTGATTGCTTAAAGGGGCGTGTACATCTCAAGTGTTTGTCCTGGACAAAAGTCACATGACTCCCTATGTATCTGAGTCTCCGTGTTTCCAAGTAATAATACCCATGGTGCAATAGATTCGCTGCGAATTTTAATCGATCAAACGTAATGGTGAAATTTATTTACGAACGAAATAGGTGTCTAGAATCGTTTCAAAAAATAGTGTTATGCATTATAATGAAATCAGAATTACAATCTCCTTCAGCATAAAATCAACTTTTGGGCGATAACCCATGTTAAAAATGCACACCAATCGAACTATAAAGCATTTTAGCCTCCGATTTAAGAGATATTTGTATTTTGAACTCTATGTAATGCTTTTCTTCATAACGTTCATGTATAGCCTTCATTAGCTCAATCGTCAAAGCGCCGGCTTTACAATCATGAGGTCAGTGGTTCGAGTCCTGGGGATGGGGTTTTTCTTTTCTGTTTTGTTTTGTTATTACACTGTTTGTTTTTATAAATTGACAGGACTGCTTATCGTTCGCTATATTTATTGAATGTTAAATATGATACTTTTTTTCTTTTGCAATTTCACTGCGATAAAGAATGTCCTGGGTAAATATAATTGTGTTTACTACTCCGTAGGCCTACATTGAATGGCCCTAGCTAGTCTATGAACATGATCTGCAAAGGCCAATTGTTATGTAAATAAGAAGCCAGTCGGCTTATGTCCTTGAATCGATTTTCCTATTTCCTACACTACCGATATTTGTAATTTGCTTCACAATTCAGAAAAGAGAGTTGTATCTTCAAAAGTACATTACGCGGTTCACGGCTTTCACGGCCTGATTTGGGCGACAGTTTTGGCGTGGATTTGATACCGTGCTGAACTCATCATGCTCATTGCTGCGAAAGCGTAATTATAAAATGCTGGCGTAACGTTTTAATGGAACTATTTTGAATTCGTGAAAATTATCAGATTTGCCTAAATTGACAATTTTTGCAACCAAGCTTAATTGCTTTAGGATCACGTGAGCATAAAATAAATAAAAATGTTAGACTTGACTTGAGTGTCATATCGACTATAATCTAATTGAACGCAACTATACAGATATAGTGCTCATTATGGTTATTTCGATATAACTAAAATAAAATGATACGAGTTGTTCGGAATTTTATTTTATTTAAACCTTGACTGTAAATAAAACAGATACAAGTCACTGCCCGGGTCGATGACCTTTTCGGACCTTTTCTTCACAATTTGATGGTTTCTTAAATGAGAAAACATTATACACATTTTGAACAAATAAAATTATATGCGAGGATAGGTCTATTCGTTTGTGTTAATTTTCCACAAGAACAAATGAATTAGATGTTGTCCATATTATTGGTCTAATACATACATCACCTGATAATTTACAATGTACATGTATATCCCGCTGCATATAGTTTGCAATAGTGAACATTATTTTCATGACGTCAGTTTTCAGCAATGTCAAACATGTCAAAAGTAAAGGTATTTTTCCCCCGAGATTGACTACAGTTCTCTGTTGTCAATTTCAATGGTACAAAGATCAGGAAAAATTGTAGGTTACGCTATTGTTCCTTTTTTGCCAACTACCTTTTCTATTATATAAGCCAGTTTTAACACTTTCCACGTGGCAGGCGTCAGACGACATTCTAAAATGTCTTAAACTGTTGTCAAAATTGTTAAATTTCATAACCATACTTGGAATCAGCATGTGAAATGCATTGAAATAAATACAAACATGCCTCGTATTGGTTCAGTAATCCTTGAGATAGATTGGGAAAGATTTCTGAACATCTGTTTTTATATGGTAAAACCAATAGCCGCGTGGAAAGTGTTACGCAATATTCCGTAATTGTAGCTTTGAATCTCAGCTACAAGTATATTGATATCAGTACCATATGTTCAGTGAAAACCAAATTTCCATTTAGTGTGAATTTCTGTGAAATAAGGTCAAATATAACCGGTCTAAATTTCAGATATCTCTTTCACTTCACAGACTGCAAACAATAGAATTTGATATTAACCCTAACCCCGGTTTAGGATTTTTGACCGGGATCACAATTTTCGAGGAAAAAACACCAACTAAATCTCCGGGAACCTGCCGGGATTCGATCCGGGGACCCTCCGTTCTCGAGCCCCACCTTCCTAACACTAAGCCACGGTCCTCAGCTACACATTCGTGCAGTATACTGCACTCATTATATAGGCTCGGTTGACTACGTCATCGAAAACCGACGGCGCATGCGTTTGGAGAGGGACTTTGGATTAGCATTTTTTAGCACTCAGGGGGGTTAGGGTTAATAGAACACGAAAAAAAAACTTTTTTTTTTTTACCATAACCCTAACCCCGGTTTAGGATTTTTGACCGGGATCACAATTTTCGAGGAAAAAACACCAACTAAATCTCCGGGAACCTGCCGGGATTCGATCCGGGGACCCTCCGTTCTCGAGCCCCACCTTCCTAACACTAAGCCACGGCCCTCAGCTACACATTCGTGCAGTATACTGCACTCATTATATAGGCTCGGTTGACTACGTCATCGAAAACCGACGGCGCATGCGTTTGGAGAGGGACTTTGGATTAGCATTTTTTAGCACTCAGGGGGGTTAGGGTTAAATTGCATTTTGATTATCCAGATCCAGGTCAAGACAACCATTAAGCTTTACCCTCCCCTATAAGAAATACTGCAAAAGTAGTTTGTTTTTTAACTGAGATATATCAATTACAGGACTAACTGAAGATGATTCAAGTCTCTTCACAAATTGATTTTCTGTACTGTTGACTATCTGATTGGTTATTCTGAAGGTTGCACACACAGAAACTCATAAAGATTCTAAAGATTTAACATAAGAGGCATCACTATGACATACATTTTACAATGAATGTGACCGATTAGAAATATTCCAGATATGCTAAAAGCATAGTAATACATTGGAGTTCATATTATGCTATCTGCAAGTACAAAACCTTTAACTCTTGCAATATGATCGTTCCATATTATATTTAGATATAATCCAACAGTAATTCCATTTTCTGTGTTGAAATCGCAGTCTTAGATCTATCGATACAATACGGAGAAAAACAGCAAAAACATGACTGTATACATTTTGAGGGTAATTTTCCGTTTTCGCTGTCCAAAATCTCTCTCTCTCGTCTTGACCACATCATACCACAGGTGAAACAGATATTTTATTTGTACTGTGAAACACTGTGAGACTTAAAGGCATATTATGTGATCTTTTCCAAGTAGCGCCCTCTATCATTGATTTTACTATGAAACCAGATTTTCTTGCAGATTTGCATTTTTGATCATAAATCATAAAGATCTTCTAAGTTACAGATCGATACGATTTCTAATTACTTCAAAATCATGCATGGTTTGAAAATAGATTGTACCGAGCGGTACAATCTTTTTTATTTTAAATTTTACTCTAAATTCACCCTAAAACTATGATTTTGAGGTTATTAGGAATCGTATCACTCTGTACCTTGGAATATATTCATGATTTATGATCAGAAAAGTAAATCTGCAAGAAAATCTGCTTCCAATTTTTCCAGGATTGAGGGCGTCCCCTGGAAAAGATCACAGGTGGGTATGCCGACTAGTTTTATGTTTAAACTCAACATTATAAACATGATAGAGGCGACCGTCGTAGCGGGTGCGCCAACAAGTGGCTCAATAAGTTGTAAAATAAGTTTTTAACATTAACAATTTCTGAGGCCCCATGAGCTATAAAATTTTTGATTGTATAACTCAAAACAATACACATTGAAATCACTTTCAAACATGGTAAACACGTGCTCATTCTTCAGATTCCATTCATGTGGGTTTTTGCAAAAGAAATTGTCAAAACTTCAGTGTTATGCTAACATTACATAAATGAAACGTATTCCAAAGTGTTCAGAAAACATTTAAGTCAAATGCGCAAAATTGTCTGTTTCCAATTTGGTGCATTTATTCATACACAGGCTGTCACAAAATGATATACCCATCGATGCCCAAATTTGAAATACCAGGGTTTGAGTAAAAACTAAGAATGTATCGCCATTTTATATGTTCATTCTGTTTTGAGACAAAATCGCAACTTAACAGTGGACTAACCACACACCGTTGCTTCAATTGCTTGACAAATCTACCACTGTTTATTATATGGAAGTGACTATACGACCTATCATCGGGTAGCCAATTGCTTCACCAGACTATACAACCTATGGTACCAGACTGTACAACCTATAGTTAGGGTAAGGGTAATGGTTAGGTAGGGTTATGGTCAGGGTAAGGCCCGTAAGGGTAAGGGTAAGGGTAAAGGTAAGGGTAAGGGTTAGGGTTATAGGGTTAGGGTTAGCCTTAGCCTTATGGTTAGTTAGGGTTAGGGTTGGGTAAGGTAGGGTTAGGCCAAGAAAAATAAATTGTTTGTTTGTCCACGTCCGACCGACCGTGTACCTGTGGTGCCGACCGTATTCTTTTTTTTATTTTCGATTCTTTTTTTAAAACAACATTTTTAGCAATTTGAACGGCCAAACGGACCGTTTTATTCCTGATTTCGTATGACATATTCAATCTGGTCTTTATAACACCATCCCCCAATGCGCAATCTCGTGTAACATGATGTTTATTGCGTGAACTTGGCACCCGCGGGGACTATTAAAAGGACTAAATGAAAATTGTTCGCACGTGCAAGTGATGTCATTTTTTATACTGTAAGAAAATATGAAGAAATCTAGTTATTTGTTCCCAAAATGTTGCTCAACGGCATGAATATTAATTTCAACATAGTATAAAAAGTTGGGGTAGTTAGTACAGGAAAAATAGGTTTAGTAATCCTCTCACGTTTATATTCCTAACAAAACTTCAACACAACGTTCTTTCGCTTTCTGTAATAATGGCGGCGACCTCAGGCCCGTAACTAGGGTGGGGGGGGGGGGGGGGGGGGGGGGCGGAATCTGAAAAAGTCCTTTTTTTTGTACCAATGTACCTTTTTTTGTACCAATGTACCTTTTTTTGGTACCAATGTACCTTTTTGGGTACCAATGTACCTTTTTTTGTTACTAATGTACCTTTTTTGTGAAAACGCCCCCCACCTACCCCAATTTTCCGAAAAACACCCCATTTCCCATTTTGAAAAGCGTTTTTTCGGGCCGTTTGGGACTAAAACATGTCCTAACTTTTATTGTCAAAGCGATGTGTTTTGTGTTTGGACACAGTATCCATGCCGAATTTAAATTCCCAAATACAATATCCGTATATAAAAAAACCCAAGATCTTTTAACACTCCGACCTACCGACCCTACCTTTTGTTGGCCTTAGGGTTAGGGTAAGAGTTAGAGTTAGGGTTGGGGTTAGGATTAGGGTAAGGGTTGCTGCTGGATCATCGACTGTATAGCTTTTCACGAAATAGCTGCACGGTCATTTGTATATAGCTTTTGCCTATAGCAGCTTGGATTATATTATATTGAGATCAAATTCAAACATCCTTTTCGAGCCGCGAAATCCGTGAACCGTCCTAGCTGAGTTTTAAATATATTATTCAGAAACTACAAATGGTGGTGTATTTATTTCAATAATAATAATGCAGGCACATTGATTTGTATTACATAACGGCTGGCATTTACTTTACAAGTTTAGCTCAATCGATAATAACACACAACGAGTTTCTATTGTATTGGCCTGTTGCATGAGTAGGACAGTGCGGTGGTATACCGCGGTACATGTCACCTTTCATGATGCCATGCACACTAACCAGTCAGTGGAAAATTAAAATGAAATCGTAAATAATTCCACATTCCAAAATAAACTATAATGGAACAATAATGAATGATTATACGAAATGATAAATAATATCGAAAACTAATTTTAAAAAATGTATATAAACGATTAAAATAAAAATGTCAAGCCGTGATAGGATTCGAACCAACGACCTCCGGATTACTAGTCCAATGCTCTACCGCTGAGCCAACCATGCGCTATGTGAACTCGATAACAAACAAAATTAATATGGTTCAACATACCACTCTTCTATAAATTAGATGTTTAAAATGCTTTATATTTCTTAATCTTTGCAGTTTTAAGATAGTTTCTCGCTCAAAAGTTGTTTATTTACTGTTAAAGAATGTAATTCTGATTTAAATGTAACGAATAACACTACTTTTTGAAACAATTCTAGATATATTATATTTCGTTCGTACAGCATTTTGTCGATTTATGTGCACATCTTTTACGACTAAGAATTGCATCATGGGCTTTTTGCCGGGCACGCCAGGACTTGGGAGCGAAGCGAGTCATGTGATTTTTGTCCAGGACAAACACTTGAGATGTACACGCCCCTTTAAGGACAATCTTGGTCTCGGACTTTAATTTAATTTTAGAAGCCTATCAAGGCTATATAACATGCAATCTGTTAACTAAATAACACAATGTACTAATGTACATGTAGCTGTGTTACATTTTAAAATGACCTTATTATAAATTAGGCCTATCAACCATTACAATTTCAGTGTTAACAACTCAATAACATTGAAAATTGAAAACAAAAAGTTAACCTTAATATCCCAGAAAGTGAGGAGGGAGGGCTATGAGAATCGATTTTCTTTTTTAAGTGGCCTTAGTTTAAATGCATTGTTTTTCCTTCCATAGATCTTATATCGCCAACATGGTAGACTGTATTGGAATGAAACTGAAACCGTTTGCCTGCAAATATCTCAATCATAGATTCTTCAGTAGCTTTGACAGATATAAGTTACATCAACGGCGTCATGAACGACGGAAACATAGATATTGGTTGGAAGAAGGTTTATCCATTAGATGGCGATATTATAGAACTTACACTCGGTTAGATGAAAAGATGGGACATGAACGAATTGATCTGAAAGAGAAACCAAAGTCATACCAATGTTCATACTGTGGTAAGAGTTTTTCTTATGCAAGTTATAAGACTAGACATGAAAGGATTCATACCAAAGAGAAACCATACCAATGTTCGTACTGTGACAAGATGTTTTCTCAGTTTGGTCAAAAAAACAAGCATGAAAAGATCCATACTATCAAAGAGAAACCATACCAATGTTCATATTGTGATAAGAGTTTCTCACAATCAGGTCGCAAGACCATTCATGAAAGAATTCATACCAAAGAGAAACCATACCAATGTTCATATTGTGATAAGAGTTTCTCACAATCAGGTAGCAAGACCATTCATGAAAGAATTCATACCAAAGAGAAGAAATCATATCAGTGTTCGTACTGTGACAAGCATTTTTCTTCCTCAAGTAAAAGAATGTACCATCAAAGGATTCATCCCAAAGAGAAACCATACCAATGTTCATACTGTGGTAAGTGTATGTCTTATGCCAGCTATATTACTAGACATGAAAGGATTCATACCAAAGAGAAACCATACCAATGTTCGTACTGCAACAAAGGGTTTTCTCAGTTTGGTCAAAAAAACAATCATGAAAGGATCCATACTACCAAAGAGAAACCATACCAATGTTCATACTGTGATAAGAATTTCTCACAATCAGGTCGCAAGACACTTCATGAAAGAATTCATACCAAAGAGAAGAAACAATATCAGTGTTCGTACTGTGACAAGCATTTTACTTCCTCAAGTGACAGAATGTACCATCAAAGGATTCATATTGAAGAAGAGAAACCATACCAATGTTCGTACTGTGATAAGACTTTTTCTTATGCAAGTTATAAGACTAGACATGTAAGGATTCATACCAAAGAGAAACCATACCAATGTTCGTACTGTAAAAAGAGGTTTTCTCAGTTTGGTCAAAAAAACAATCATGAAAGGAGGATTCATACCAAAGAAAAACCAGTACTGTAACAAGAGTTTTTCTACCTTAAGGATTCATACCAAAGAGAAACTATACCAATTACTGTGGATAAGACTAGACTATACATGAAAGGATTCATACCAAAGAGACTTCATACGAACGTGCATACTGTCACAAGAGTTTTTCTCATGCAAGTAACAGAATCAAACATGAAAGGATTCATACCAAAGAGAAACCATACCAATGTTCGAACTGCGATAAGACTTAAGAGATTTACTTCTTTAAGTAACAGGATCAGCCATAAAGGCCGGGATTCATACCAAAGAGAAACCATACCAATGCTCGTACTGTGATACGAGTTTCTCTAATTCAAGTTATAAGACTAGACATGGAAGGATTCATGCCAAAGAGATTCCAGCCATCGTACTGTGACAACGGACAAGAGTTTTCTCAGTTTGGTCAAAAACCAGTCGTGATAGGATTCATATCAAAAGGACTTCATACCATTGTTCATACTGTGATAAGCGATATTCTTATCCAAGGCATAACAAGAAAGGGTTTTTCTAAAGACAAAACCATATCAATGTTTGTACTGTAACAAGAGTGTTTCTATTTCAAGTAATGGAATCAGCCATAAAAGGATTCATACCAAAGAGAAACCATACCGATGTTCGTACTGCGATAAGAGTTTCTGTAATTCAAGTGATAAGACCAAACATGAAATGATTCATACCAAAGAGAAACCATACCAAAAAGTACATACCGCTATACGTTTTTCTTCAAGTAACAGAGTCGACCATGAAAGGATTCATCAAAGAGAAACCATACCAATGTTCTTACTGTGATACATGTTTCTATCATTTAAAGGTAGATGACCCGATCACATTTTCATAACACAGATTTTTCTCAAACATATGGAGATTTTCATATCATATGAAAGATCATATTTTTCTGAATAACATACTGAAAATTGACGGTCTAAATCAGTATGATTACGGAGAAATCGGTGAAATAACATTGAATTACCGCGAAAGGTGGTTAACCACCAATATAGTTGTGTACAACTCAATGGGCACATTTCACGGCATCTTGAGCGTCTAAAATAAGAACCATTAGAGTTATGCAACTCAAACTTACAACTTTTTTAAGGATGACCTTTCATGTAGAATAGAAAACTTCAAGATGAAAATCGGAACATCTACCTTTAAAGGTGTACCATAAAAGAGATGTTTAAGACTTTTAAAGATAATAATATTGACCATTATATTTGTTTCTACTCACAAAAAGCAGCAAAACTTTATTTAAACAATGTTGAAATATGTTGAAATATCATCGCTATATATTGAAACTTTTTTAAAGCGCCCTCTATGGAATAGCTTGCCTGAATATGTGAAACTGTCAAACTCTGTATGTCATAATGTCATTATTGAGCGAACAGTTATATTATTGAGCGACCGGTTATATTGTTGAGCAAACAGTTATATTATTGAGCGACCAGTTATATTATTGAGCGACCTGTTATATTATTGAGCAACCGGTTATATTATTGATCGACCGGTTATATTATTGAGCTACCAGTTATATTATTGAGCGACTAGTTATATTATTGAGCGACTAGTTATATTATTGAGCGACTAGTTATATTATTGAGCGACCAGTTATACATTTGTAGATGCAGAACTAATTACGTCTATGAGCGTAAAACACTTATTAACATTATTAGCGTTGAACTGGTCGCTCATTTGAGCGACAATGAGCGGTTATATTATTGAGCGACCGGTTATATTATTGAGCGACCGGTTATATTATTGAGCGACCGGTTATATTATTGAGCGAACAGTTATATTATTGAGCGACCAGTTATATTATTGAGCGACCGGTTATATTATTGAGCGACCGGTTATATTAATTTCTATAACTGGTCGCTCAATAATATAACTGGTTGCTCAATATATAATACTAATAAAATATTAAATAATATACACTCGGCAAAAGAAGTTCTTGGACACTTAAATTAAATTAATATTTAATAGAATATATATAATTATATATATGATTATATATCAAAATAAGCAGAAAGTAATCCTCTAACAGCTTAACATGGAATTTAGACATGATCACTCAATGCATGGCAGATCCCATTCACTTGACAATGGCAAGAAGATTGCAAAAAATTGGATAATCCCTCCATTCAAATGACTGTAAATGCTCATTTCTTGCAATTTCCTTTTACGCACCTTACCATTGCTTATAATGAATGTGCTCAGCCATGCATGAATGCATACATCTTAATTTCATACAGACATGATAGAGAATTATTGTCTGCTTATTTTGACATGCAATTGTTTAATTTATATTAAATATTTATGTGAAATATTTGAACTTCAATGAGTGTCCAGGAACTTCTTTTGACGAGTGTATATACTAATTAGATACTAATTAATATATATAATAATTAAATATTAAATAATATACTAATTAAATAGAAAGCAAATAGTAAATTACATTTAACTGTAAAATTTATTTTGTTACACCCTGTATATTTCCTTATTCACCCTGTATACTGGAAACAACTTTTAGATTTTTATAATCCTTAGTATCTCAGCTTTCTAACTTTTGCACACTTTGGATAATTACATTTTGAGTTATAAGACTTAGAGCACAATTACATTTTTTGTCAAATGTGTGTATGTGACGCAAAGGGTCCCAACTTAAAATATGTGACCATATATTAATTAAGGTAAGAGGGCGCTATTTCTGATATGGCGAGATTTTTACCAGACTGTCTCTACGGTCTGGTAAATTTACAAGGCCGTTATTATACATTATCTGTATGTTATTTATTATTCCGTTGTACTGCCAGTAGTTTAAGTAGTTTAAGTCTTGCAAGTAAATTTAGTCAAAAGACCGCAAGTCCCTAATGACGTCACGAGAATGTCGACGTCACTGGGAGAGCAATACGTTAGTTGAGGTTTTTTTAGTTTTATTAAATATCCTCCCCGGTCGTTATTTCGTCCGGGCGAGGTTCTTAAAACATAGTACATTCTAGGCTCTTAGTAGGTATAGCACACTAAAATTTCAAATACATAGGAATTCAACAAGACAGATGTCATTTTATAGATCTTGGCAAAAGCTTTACTTTGGTGCAAAAATCATGTAAATCGAGAAATGCATTCGCATGCTATCGTCATTTGAAATGTTCCCAAAGTAGTACAAAACCTGCCACGAAATGCCATTTTGAGCTTGAAATCGATTGTGGACAACTTTGAACCTCATTATTTTAATAACCACGTCCTTAAATTGACTAAAAAACACATTTATCATTAAAACTCTGCACATATTTATCGACTGATGGAAATTCAGAGGTGTATTATATTCCATATTTGTACAATAGGTTCCTGAAAATGCACACTTTTTACAAAAATTCAATCTGTAATATGGAAATCCTCAAAAAATGACTTAGTCAAGCTAATTAAATATTCAAAACTGTTCGATGTCTAATCAAATATGCAAATTAGCTAATTAATTATTTAAATCTGAAATATGTAAATTAGGTACCTAACGCCATATTTTTTTTGACATATGATAAGTTGAATTGTCATATCCTGATGATATTAATTTATGACTAAATTCATCAATTCTGTACAATAACTGATAAATCTATAACAGGTTACAAACACTTCATAATCGTGAAGGGTGACAAAATAAAATCAATAATTGTATTATATAATTCACAGCATTGATCCTTGGGATATTCTTTTAGGATTCAACAAACCAATTCTGCACAAATTTATCTAGAGCATCCAAAATATTTAAATTGGTAGGTTCTCTCAAAACCTTTAAATTATAGCAGAAATTCCAATCAATCTAAACTATATAGAAAATGCCATCATTTATTATTTACTACATCAATTCTGTACAAATTGCTGGTAGAATCGGTATGATTACAGGTTTTAAATTCAATGAATAATGAATAGTAATTTGTGAATATAAACCAAATTTATCAAATATCACAGGAAAAGTGAAAGAGAGTCTCTTTCCTACTTATGGCGTCAATATGGCATAACAGCATCAAAATGTAAAAAGGCACCAATGTTGTCGTTTGTTCAACAATTTGTTGGCGTCAAATGGCATCAATCAGCATCAGTGATGCCAATTGATGACAACAAATTGCATCAAACCCCATCACACATCATCAAATGGTATCAAATGATGCCATTTGAAGCTATTTTATGACGTTTGTTGCCATTTAACGCCAAAATTAGGAAAGAGACGCCATTCCACTTCTCCTAGTGTATTGGATAACTTCTACATTTGTATACACCTGAATATAAAAGAGCATTGAGAGATTTGTGAAAATTAAGCAACCATTAATTGCTCATACATGAAAACCTTCCAAAGTTATAATTTTGACATAATTAAAAGTCAATACAAATTAACATTTTTTTTTAAAAAGCTCACTTGGTGCTATTAAACTCTTTTGTTAAGCTCACAGCAAATCAAATAGACAAGCTTATCACCAAGTTCTTGGCAGAGGTCACAACTGGTTGATGGAGATTAAACGGTTTTGTTCTCAGCTCAATTCGAATATTACATGGATAGATTAGCAATTTTGTAAGTAGTTTTTATTTCACATCTAAACACCATAATGAACATTTTTTATACATCTCCTGAACTGCAAACCCTGATGGTTTGACAAAAGGATCAATGAAGCCACTAAATAACCATTGTCACGGTCGTATGGGTATAAATAATGTGTAGGGGTTATCAATTCACATGTTATCAACTATGTTTTAGTTTAATTATCATTCGAAAAATGAAATAGAAGCAATTTATGGGCTCACTTTGAAACGTAGCAGAAGACATTTCGCAAGTGCTCATGGGAGTAACATACAGAATATTGAGCAAATGATGACGTAGAGGCGGAGCTCGGCTAGCATCTCAGTTTGTTTAGATTTAACGGCACACGCAAATCAGCAAAGGAATGAAAGTTCATGATTATTGAAACTCACAATAATTCAATCAAAACTAATGATTTTACAGTGAAATTAAACTATTTGGTCAGATGATATTCCCATTATCTTATTTTGGGATTTTAAGACCACGGTTTCAAATGAAAAGATGTAAATACCTAAAAAAAGGTCGGTAAATCTTTTTTTCCTTTTTCTATTTTTTTACATTGGTTTTTCTGGCCCTATCCTACAAACACAAACACAGCATGCACCATTTTGAACCTTATCAATGGCAGGCTAATGGCAAGGGTTAATTTTAGCATGGTTAAGCCCACATTTGATTTGAAATAACCAGTATATCTATACCCCATGACCCACAACACAGCGTTAGATACGTTTATCTTTAGATCCTAATTACTACACTATTAAGTTATATTCTGTTCAAAAGTATAACTTTTATCAAGTACCATTTCTGAATTATTTGGTCCTTAATATGGAGGTGACATGAAAAGGGTATGGCCTCACATGAGGGGTAGCGTAGGGGTCAATTGAGGTCATTCAAATGAATGATTTAAAAAATCATCAAAAAACCTAAAAAATCTTCCTTTTTTATGTGACCAGTTGGGACTAAGTCACATGGTCGGTCGGACGAGGGCAAACAAACCACTTTTTTTTTGCCCTTTGCCCTTTTTTGTGGTATGTATTACGTTATCAGCAACACATCTTAGTAAAATGAAATTTTAAACTAAGTATGGCTAGTGGAATTCATGTATTCTACTGTATATTGGTTCATACATATCATAAATGTTTCAGGCAAAAGCAATCGCTGGTGTAAGTATCAGAGGTTTTGTTGGCGGCAGTCATTCTCTCAGCTATAGTTAGCAGAAATCAGAGCTAGCTTGTAACCATCGTTGATAAATAGGATGTGTTTCATTGCATTTTTTATGAATTAACTTGTCCTGTACCAAAGCCAACATGTTTAAGTGGACAATTTACATAATATTACTTATAATAAAAAACATTTCATGCATAGCATCTTGATTGTTCCACAATATGAGATCTGATTCGGATATGTTGTATGAGAGCTTACCTTGATTTTGTTGTCTTTCAATTTTGATTAATTTAAAGCCATCAACAACAACAACAAGTCCTAATATTTGATCCTGGTCAAAACCCAATGATGACAAACAAGACTGAACACATTGTTTTGTGTTTATTTCCAAGTATCTTTTTAGATTGCTCTGACCAAATTTCTTGGTTGTGGATATCTCACATACAAGTTTGACCCTTGCTTCCTCCCTCATTTGAATTGGAGGACCTGGATCTAGATCTTGAACACCTTTTGTCTCAACCACCATTAAATCTGGCCGGTGGGACTCAAAGTAATGGTGATGTTTATCTTCTCGCACAATATATTCACCAGGGTTATCTATCACCATACTGTCAAGATACGGCCTAATTCCGTGTATACTTTCCATATCTTGACGGATTTCCACACCTTCATCTGTATCACGAACTGGTGATCTAGATCTAGATCTAGACCTAGACCTATTAGAATTTTCAGCCTTTCTTAGTGCTACCCTATATTCAACCGGTGTCTGTACTCTTGGTCTCCCCCTGTTTTGGTCTTCCGGTATGTCATGGTATCCATACACTAAACAGTGTGCACAGCCACCCGTTACTGGAACATTAATCGAGTTGTTTGATGGGGAGGGAATAACACTTTGCCCTCTGCCCGGGTCAACGGTCTCAACTAAGATGTTGGGAAAGAGGAAATCAAGCAGAGATTCAAGAGCACCTGGGCCGATTGAAGAAAAATCATCACAGACACCCTTTATCCACTTCTGAATTGATGGATCAACATTTGGAAACTGTAATGAAAATAAAAGAAAATGGAAATATGTATATATATATAAATGTGATATACATAATTATGCTCTGATGAAAAAACGAAAGGGTTAAATGAAACGAACCAGCATAGGATGACAGATACCCTTACAAGACTAGGCACGCCTAATAGAGCTGGTCGGGTATTTGAATGTTAAAAAATTGTTTTTGTCTTGTCATAATATGGCAGAATATAATTATGTAATTTGGAAAGTGGTGTTACGGATTGATTAGGATAACTTTATATGTTAGTGTATTTTGTGATCAGGTAAGTGAAAAATATAAAATTAGCATCTGATGCCGAGCATCATAAATTTATTTGGGCAATGGATTCAGAGCTGTAATTTGCCTTCAGTGTTATCAAAATCAATTGCTCCAAATATCATGAATATTGATATGGGTCATTATATTTATATTGGGGCCAGGTGTGTTGTCGGGTGGTTCTGTTTTAATTTCATCTGTGTGGTTATTTAAAGTTTATCATAAAAAAAAATTAAAAATTAAAAAAAAGATGGATAAATAAAGTTAAACTTTGTAGGGGAGAGTGGGGTTGGTTGGAACATTTTTCAGAAAAATGACTCTATAACGCAATTAAAATTGATTCAGGATTCAATAACTATATCAGTTCAAGCATACATATGTGTGTTACACATACAGCATATAACATTCTAAGACTTGTTTATGTTTATTAAAATAATCCACTTTGAAAAAATTATTTCAGCTGTTTCAACTAACCCCATGCATGGGGTTGGTTGGAACATGGCAGATGTTTAAGCTTATTGTGCAAAACATGGCATACAACTGCACACCTTTTTAGCCTTATTTTGTAGCTTAGTATAGTTGAAAGGCAAGTTAGCGGTGAACAATAGCGTAGGTCAAATTATCACAACAACGAACCGCGCTATTTCGAACCGCGCACTTTGGGTACTAACACCGAGTTAAACTCCCGCGGAAATTGAACCGTCGGTTTCAAGAGTGATCTTGAGGTGAAATCAAAGTTTTTCATTAATATTAAGGTCTTGAAATACTTGTGATAAGTGGACCTGTCTTGCAAACGTATTGAATCCAGTCTATGACATCTACAAGCAGAGCATTTCACATCGGCATTTTACAAATCCGTCGATATCGAAAATGAAATGCGTCCGAGTAGTGTCTACATTGATATGCCAAACAGCTGTCTTAAACAGCGAAATTACACAATTTTCGTGTATTGAGATAAATGAGGGTTTTAGCAGCTATTATTCTTAAATCGGTTTTACGGCGTGACCATTTAAGTACATTAAAAGTCATTTAAAGTGAGAGCAAAATTTGGAACCATTGGCATTTTTTCATTTGTCCATTCGTGTACGATCGCGTTATATTTTCATTTTTAAAACAGATTGCGGGCTATGTGCATAATGAACAAGTTTCGTGGAAATCTTTTTCAACTGACTAACTAAAAAAACTGTGATTTCCTTTTTATTTAACAGAATAAATGAAGTGTTTGCATTATGTGGCTCTAGAAACGGAATTGATAAATGGTTTGAATCTTTACAACGTTTGTATAGTTCCCTCGATAGCTCAGTTGGTAGAGCGCTCGTCTTTAGAACAGGAGGTCCGGGGTTCGAGCCTGTCGCTGACTACAATGTCATACGATTTTTTGTTCCGTTGTCAAAATCAATGTTGTTGGTTTTGCTATAAACTATATTTTTTTATATTTAATTTATTTATGATTGTTTGGTTGATTTCTTTCATGAGTTAACAGATCCCACCATTATAATCCCAAAGCAATAGGCCTACCTCGATATGCTCGTGAGTGACTTATGCTCGGGATTAAAAGGGGGATTCCAGAGGGGCTTCCCCATGACGTCAGAAAACATCGATGAACTATCTCGGTTTTAAATGTTCAACAGCCTGAAAATAATTATTTTCAATTTTAAAATATATTTTAATGGTAACATAATTATGGAACCCTCTAAATACATTTAAGAAGACGAAATAATACACTGAGCGTTTTCGAGTAAGTCACACATAGGCTGGTTTGCACACAATGAGTAAACGAGGCGCGTATGCGGAAGTGAAAGTCGGCTTGTCAAAGGTGCCAAATTTTGATCACCATATTTTAGCTTTAAACAATGCGGCAACATTCGTCTTAAACACTCGGAATATTTGAAACATGCAGCATATCAATTATCTAGTTATAATGTGCTACTGTGTTGATGGATTTTTTACGGCGTTTGAAAATGAGGGATTTACAGACGTTTTCATTTGAAATTGGCTAGGATTTCTTCCAATTCATGTAAGTTTTTACGCGGATGTTGCAGTATGAAATCACATATTTCCGAATGTACGTCACTTAATATATTGATTCGCTGTAATAATATTAAGTGCAACAGTTATCTACTTCAATGTAGGTTAGTGGATCAACGATCAACGGTCTCGTTTTGTTTTAATTTGTGCATTAATACTGGTTAGTTATTTTGATGAACGCAATCCAATAAATTTGAATTTTTATTGTTTATGTTAGGACGCCCTCGTAGTAGATAATTTGGGGTCAAATCGAAGATGCCTTCCAACTAGTATAAGAGCCTAACATACTAAAAATATAGCCACATGAATCTACAAACATCATAGAGATAATACAATACCAAATTTCTTAATGTCAAAAAATTTAAAAAAAGTTGAAAAATTGAATTTTCTTTTCTAACTCCAAGAAGACTGACACCCATGTGCTGTAGGCAATGTGGTATGTGGGGGTTGCTTTTGCACACCACCTGATGGCAGTGTTTCTAGAAATTAATTGCTGGTTTTTAGGAAAATCTCAATGTTTCAACTAACCTCGCGTTCCAACATACCCCACTCTCCCCTACTATATACTGCGTATTGGACGATAATGTTGATATAAATGGACAAGATGCCATTTAAATCTTAATGAAGTATGTGAACAAGGTTTTCTCTACATTAACTAGTTAAAGGCTGGCTGGATGTCTACACAAACCTAAAATAAAAGTCACAACTGATCTAGTTCCTTAGAAAATGCCCCCCTAAAGAGCCAAAACCTAGCATTTTGCCAAATTCCGGACTTTTCACCTATTTTTGTGGCATCTTGTTCATAGTCTTAACATCAGAAATATTAAATGAAACAAACATTTCTAATAACTTTTAAACATAGGCCTACTTTTTTGCATGCAACAGACTAGAAATTCATACAAGGTGGCCGCATAGAGATATTTTCACTTGAATTTGGTCCGATTGACGACGTTTTTGTGGATGGACCCCTCTTTGGGGGTCCCATTTCCATGGGGGCATTTGATTTGTGGGTTTTGTGTGGTATTTTTGGTAATATGTGGCACCAGTTAGTACATAAACATGACTAATAAGTTCCTTAAAAGCCTAGAGGCCGCAACAGCTACCCGTCAATATGTGATGAAGTCATGTAGGAAAGCTCTACAAGGCCATTTTTGACAACCCCCCCCCCCCCCCTAAAATAGCAACAAAGTGCGCAAAACCCATTTTCCCTTCTTCAAATATTCCTATTTAGAGCCAAGTGGACAGTTCCAAAACACAAGACAAAGCTCACAAGTCCTTTAGTTGCTGAGAAAAAACCCTTCAAAGTAGTTACTTCAAACTGTGTAACATTGAAAGAGACCATTCAGCAAAGGAAGTTGAACTTTGGAAGGCCATAGCAACCGAACAGAATTGTTCGGTCCCACGCCTGATGATGACGAGGAATCAACCCCTGCTCAGGATGCCAGTCTCTCCCCTGATGATGACAAGGAAGCATCCCCTGGCCCTACCCAGGATGCCAGCCCTTGGCCCTGCCCAGTATGCCAGTCCCTCCCCTGATGACGAGGAAGCAGACCAGGTTGCCAGTCCCTCCCCTGATGATGACAAGGAAGCAGCCCCTGCCCAGGATGCCAGTCCCTCCCCTGATGACGAGGAAGCACCCCCTGTCCAGGATGCAAGTTTCTCCCCTAATGATGACAAGAAAACAACCCCTGGCCCTGCCCTGGATGCCAGTCCCTTGCCCCCAAATATCATGGAAGCAGCCCTTGCCCAGGATGCCAGTCCCTTTCAAGTGTCAAGCACTTTACAAACGAGCTATTTGAAATACGAACAATGTTTTTATCATACAATGTAATTGAATTCCTCATAGACAAGGCGGTTCTCGAACAGCGCGTCTTGCCTGTTCATCAAAAGTGAATTGGAAAGAAGTGATGATGAGACGTATGATACAATGTAGCACTGTCACAGAAGTACATGTATGCATTGTAGTTAATGTAAGGGATGTGACACCTTAAGGGATGCTAAATTGTTACCCAGTACTAAAAATCTTGTGGAACACAAACGAATCATTTCCGAATTATGGCCCTTCAAAGTTTAGAATGGTACCCCACCCCCTTTGGACTATGCAGTGGTCCTCATAATTTGGGGGGGGGGGCAAAAGGAGGCAAGACACTTTAGGGGGGACTTGCGCAAACATTTGTTCGCTATTTTACGCTCAAACCAAGTCGGCCGTAATTTGGCAAAACAGCGTAACTCAAAAATGACGTTTTTGAGATATGAGCACTTTAAAGTTTGAGTGTTTGCATTTTCTCTATTATTTACAGAGGAAATTGATTTAAAAATGGAAATGTGCATTATGTTTAATTTGTTTAATTTTTAAAAACTTAAGTAAAGTAAACTATTTTTACTAAAGATACAGCTGATTTTGTCCAGATACGCGGGTTTGCCAATCCGACATCTAATTATACGCAGAGTTAATCTTGCAAAACAGCGTAACTCAAGTTACGTGTAATTCTTTGGTTACTTTTTATTCGCCAAACCCGCGTATCTCGTAGCAAAATAGTTGTTTGGAAAAGACGCGTAACTTAGAGATATGCTGTTTTGCCAAGAAAATACTAGATTTTGAAACACGTAACTCGAGTTACGCTGTTTTACCATATTAAAATGCTAAAAGTTGCAAAATAAGGCTGAGATACGTTACGCTATCTTTAAAACGGTGCGTCGAGGTCTTTTGAGACTCTCACAGATGAAAAGAGCGCCCTCGATTTCCCAAGAAATGCATGTAACTCAAAAAGTCAATATTTCGAGTTACGCTGTTTTGCTAAATTACGGCCGAAGTCCCATCAAGATAGGCCATACATATCCTATTTGACCCCTGATGACCTCCAATGACCTTGAGAATGTAATCGGCAAAATATCACACCACCCACCTTCACTCCACCAAATCCCATCAAGATAGGCCTTATGGATCTTCGTTGACCAATAATGACCTCCAATGACCTTGAAAATTGTAATCAGCAACAGAACAGACCCCCCTTCTCTCCACCAAATCCCATCAAGATAGGCCTTACAGATCTTATTTAACCCCAGATGACCTTGAATGACCTTGAAAATGTAATCAACAAAAAGAATACACCAGCCCCTCCCCTCCACCAAGTCCCATCAAGATAGGCCCTACGGATCCTATTTGACTCCAGATGACCTTGAATGACCTCTAATGACCTTGAAAATTCAATAAGCAAAAAGAACACACCACCCCCCTTCCCTCCACCAAATCTCATCAAGATAGGCCTTACAGATCTTATTTGACCCAGATGACCTTAACTGACCCCAGATGACCTTGAAAATGTAATCAGCAAAAAGAAAACACCAACCCCCTCCCCTCCACCACATCCCATCAAGATAGGCCTTACGGATCTTATTTGACCCCAGATGACCTTGAATGACCTCCGATGACCTTGAAAATTTATTCAGCTTAGGAAACACACCACTCCCCTTCCATCCACCAAATCCCATCATGATAGACCTTACTGATCTATTTAACCCCACATTTGACCCTGATGACCTTGAATGACCTCTGATGACCTTGAAAATTGAATCAGCATAAAGAACTTACAACCCCCTTCCCTCCACCAAATCCCATCAAGCAAGGCCTTACGGATCTTATTTGACCCCATATTTGACCCTGATGACCTTGAATGACCTCCAATGACCTTGAAAATGAAATCAGCAAAAGAACACACACACCCTCTTCCTTCCATCAAGGCATTAAAGTCTTTGCTTCCATTAAGTCCCATCAAGATAGGCATACGGATCTCCAGGTATCGCGTTACAACGTGTCACAAAAGTTTTAAACATATTTGACCCTGATGACCTTGAATGACCTCCAATGACCTTGAATGACCTCCAATGACCTTGAAAAATTGATCAGCAAAAGAAAGTACCACCCCCCTTCCCTCCACCAAGTCCCATCAGGATAGGCCTTACGGATCTCCAGATATCGCGTCACAAAGGTATTTCTTAGCACACGGCAAACGGCACTCCACGCGTCACAGACAGAAAAAGTGAGTACATAGTCTCATCCTGATTACATCAGGCGAGACAAAAAGTTGATCAATCCAAAACCTTTTTTATTTTATTCGAACAACATGACCAATCAGAAGTCAGCAATAAATAGCGAGGCGGTATGCATCAAAGCGAAGAGCGGATTAATATTTTGTATGAAGAACATGCACATCAGCTAAAAAATAAAGGTCAAGCTAGACAAGGCCCAATTACTTGTTTTTTTGTCAGATTTTAAGTTTAAAAAAGACACAAAACTACACAATTTTCTAATGTAGGCAACAGTTTTCTTTCTTTTATAAACTCACTTGTTATCAATACAACAGGTAAAAAACAATTTCTTTTATATATCTACATCCATCAATATCCAATAATCTACTTATAATTTATAATGCACTTATCAATTGCAAGCCTGGAATCTGGGAACCCGGGACATGGCTGGGACCATGCGGGGGACTGTACACAAATGTACAAAAAACAGGGCCCCATCTATGCAGGGGAGTGTACATATGGACGTACAATTTGTGCCCACGCTAGCCGGAGCATGTAGCGGGGACGTACCCCAGGGTACACAAATGTACACCCCGGGCATAGCTACATGTATACATAAACTATTGACAAGGGGGTATCATGCGCGATATTGGACTTTCAAAAAACACCCTAAATAAGTATTTGGGAGACTCTTAAAATACACCCTAAGGGTCATTCCATGTCAAATCACCCAATGGATTTAACCCTACCCTCTTCAAATTTGCTCAAATTTGGTTTATAGGGTAACTTTGGCTCAACAAGCTCAAATTTCAAAATTAAAAATTCATCCGACTTACGGTTTTCGCGATACGGCGCGCGCATTGTTGACGATTTCGGTCAAAATGAGCGAAACCCTCAACTTTCAAACAACCATAAATCAGTAACCCCTGGGTCAAATTGGCTGAAATTTGTGTTTTTGGAAAGGGAATTGCATAAGGAATCCAAATCTGCCATTATTTCTCAAGCATGAGCATGTTAAGTTTTCACGACCTCTTGACCTTTACTTTGACCTTGAATTTGACCTTGTGGATCACATGATTTGGAGATGACGTTTGGTGACATTATACCCCCACATGTTTTCTACATAATATCAAAGAATTAGAGATATAATATTTTTTGTTTTCTTTCCAGGGCTTCTCAAAGTTGGATACTTGGGCAACAAATTTGCTTTTTCCTATACAATTACATGTAAAGTCTATATTCATATTCATTTCTATAGGAATTTCACGTTTTTGCACAACTATCAAACTTTGAGATTAGCTGATATGTAAACAAATAATACTATAGCTTTGATTTTATGACATCATATAGAAAACATGCAGGGGTATAATTTTCACTGCAGTTCATCTCCAGATCATGTGATCCACAAGGTCAAATTCAAGGTCAACGCAAAGGTCAAGAGGTCATCATACTTCAAATTGTTCCTACATGAAAAATAATGGCAGATTTGGAATGTTGGTGCAATTACCTTTCCAAAGACACCAATATCAACTGATTTGACCAATTGGTTACCTAGGTATGGTCATTTCAAAAGTTCCCCGTTTTCCTATGCAATATACATGTTAAAGCTCATTTTGACCGAAATCGTCGAAAAAGCGTGTGCCGTATCGCGAAAACCGTAAGTCGGATGAATTTTTAATTTTGAAATTTGAGCTTGTTGAGTCAAAGTTACCCTATAAACCAAATTTGAGCAAATTTGAAGAAGGTAGGGTTAAAAATTCCACTTTATTTGGGTGATTTGACATGGAATGACCCCTAAGCACTGTAGGATTACCATAATTTGATACCCTAAACAAGTTTTTGGTTTTTTTTACACCCCTAAGCAAGTAGTGAAATTTTTACCCCATTTTTCACACCCTAAGTAAGTAACACTGTTGCCACCTTCACGGACTGAGTTTTACTGCGCGCGAGCGCGATCGCGCGCTACTCTGCGCCTTAAACTGTCTGTGACCGCGCGCCCCGTTATCGCGCGCCTTGATATTTCCCAAAGCTTAAAATTAAATCTGATCCCTCCACACGATCGACAGATCATGCAAGAGTTCTGTTTGGCAGCGTTTCTTTCGCCCAAAATTTTCGCAAAAAATGTAAGCCCTGCATTTAAAAAAAAGATCGCATAGCGAGAAAAGCATTTTTAGATCGTCGTGTAAGCCATGTGGGCTACTTGAGCCATGTCATCGGCAACTCTCAACATTAAAAAACACGCGATCGACTGACATGTAAACACCGTACAATTGATGCAGAATAATACCCAGAATGCTCTGTTATTCTTTTTATCGGTATTATATGTCATGCACATCGTTCGACCGGTCGATTTGACAAAGAAACGAAAACTCATGTGGTTGGTTTTGCCGCAGAATGATTTTGAAGTGGATTTCCGGGGGATTTTTCAGCGACATTAAGGATTTCCAGGCAAACTAGAAATTCAGATTTTATGAAGATGTTGAAAGTAGACCCTAAATACGTAAGCCCTTGTTTGGAAAAGGCACCCTTTTTCTTGGTTTTGGTGTTTTTAGACCCTTTCCACGTAACGTACGTAATGTGCCTAGTCGTGAAAAACAACCCTTTTTACCTGAATTATATGTCGCGCATGATACCCCCTTGTCAATGATGACTGCCCCCCCTGGGGATGTGCTTGACTGAATGAGGACATTTTGTCCTGGCTGAGGGTGTACAGTCTCGGCAAAGGGGGACCGGGACTGTGCGGGGATGTACAAAAAATAGTGCCCTGCTCTGAACTGGAAAATTCACATTTTCAATTTGTACCGCCCGGCCCTAGTCCGCTATCCCCTGGTCCCCTGACCCCAGGGTTTGGGCTTACAATTGATCAGAGCATAATTGAATTAGTCAGCAACTTACCTGCCCTCTAATATCGGCTTTGACCTGATTTGCTTTAGAAATTACAGAGTTGTAAGTAGTATTCCACTTGCCAACTTGATTAGCTTCATGCAAAGTCACATACTGAACATTTCCAGGATTTTGCGGATTATTAACAGGCTTTTTCATCTAGAAATTGAATACAAAAAAAACAAAAACATCATTAACACACAACAAGATAACAACAATAAGAGAGTCATTCCATGCCAATTGAGACAGGCAGTTTACCCAGGGAGGTGTCAATGACACCTCCCTGGTTTACCATAGGTCATGGATTTGCTCAAATTGCACTCAAAGGTACATATTATGGTTTTATAGAGGAGGTTGAAAGGAAAAATTCAAATTCCATTTGGTTCGGTCGGTCGCTATGGCCTTCCAAAGTTCGACGACCTGTGATAAAAATAGTCTATTTTAATGTTACTAAAGTTTAAAGTACCTACTTTGAAGGTTTTTTTTCACAGCAACTAAAGGACTTGTGACTTGTGAGCTTTGTCTTGGGTTTTGGATCTGTCCACTCTGCTCTAAATGGGAAAATTTGAAAAAATTGAGACTTGCGCAATTCGTTGCAATTTTAGGGGGGTCAAAAATGGCCCGTAAAGACATGGCCTGAAAAAATGTTTTTTTCCCGGCAAGCGATTCCAAATTTCCCTCCAAAATGGAATGCATTTCTTAATGAAAGAGTAACATTTCCCTCCAAATGCCAAAATTTCCCTCCAAATGCTCAAATTTCCCTGCAAGGAGCTTTCCGTATTGCCTGCTTTTTCAGCCTGTGCGTAGAGATGTCTGACATGATTTGATTACATTTTGACGGGTAGCTGTTGCAGTCTCTAGGCCTTTAAGGAACTTATTAGTCATGTTTATGTACTCCCTGGTGCCGAATGTTAGCAAATATACCAAAAAAGGAATGTAATGTAATTTTTTCATTTTATCGCCAAAATAAGTTGTGATTTAATGTATATTTTAGAGTTTTTATATAAATTTGGGTCAAGAAAGTAGGTCCCCCCCATTTTAAGGACACCGCCACAATGCATTGCATTTTTGCAAAATGCCCTAATTCTACTCGAATTCATCTCAGTTTCCAGACTTTATGCACAATAACATTGCTTCGTAGTGCATTCATCGTTGGAGGTTAAAGATACTAGTTTATAATAAGGCCAACAACAAAAAATGTTTGCTTGCCCATAGATGGGTCAAAAAAAGTTGGGTCGGTAGGTCGGAAAATCCCTTCTTCTTTTTTACATTGATTATTCTGGTTCTATCCTACAAAGACAAAAAACAAGCACCATTTATAACCTTGTCAATGGCAGGCTAATGGCAACGGTTAATTTTAGCATGGTTTAGCCCACATTTGATTTGAGATAACCAACATATTACCCCATGACCCACAGCATAGCGTTAGAAACTTTTATGTTTAGATCCTAATTACTACAGTATTAAGTTGTATTTTGTTCAAAAGTATAACTTTTATCATGTACCATTTCTGAATTATTTGGTCCTTAACATGGAGGTGACATGAAAAGAGTATGGGCTCACATGAGGGGAAATGTAGAGGTCAATTTTAAGGTCATTCAAATGATTTTTTTTTTTAAATCAACAAAAAAATCCAAAAAATCTTCTTCTTTTTTTAAGTTTTTTTTTTATTTTTAAAGTTTTTTTTTCTGACCAGTCAGGACTGACCTACACAGTCAGTCGGACGAGGGCAAGCAAACACCTTTTGGGGGGGGGGGGGGTGGGGGGGGGGGGGGTGGGGGGGGGGGGCCTAATGAATAAATTAGTTCTCAGTGTTCCCTTTTCTTATTTCTTTAATAAACTAAAGAGCTTCACTTCTGCATTGTGTGCAAAAAGATATAGTTGGCTGACATTCACAAAATGCATTGCAGGATATCCTTAAAATCTGCATCTTGGGAAATTTCGAACAGTTTCCTAACACCCAATGACACAAAAATGCCACAAAAAGACTATTTTCTCGAGAATTTAGGCAAGTTATTAATAGCTGAATGGGATATAATGGAGCAAAATTGACCATAAATTGTGACCCATAGTGATCAAATTTTAAACATCATCTAGTTTGTTTTAAATATGATAGTTTATACCTTTTACATCAAGAAAAGTAATGATACCAAATAATGTAGGTGTTTGTGACCTGAGAAATTAGCATATTAAAATGGCGGCTGTTTTTGTATATTTAGACACCATTCATTGCATTTACAGTATATTAAAGCAACTGTATATTAGTTTAAACATATTGGGCTGTATTCTCGTACTAAACACGGTTTTAGCTTAAAATCGTGTCTAACTAAACGTGTGTTTAACTAAAACGCTAGTTTATCTTTTAAACAACGTGTTTAACTAAACACGGTTTTAAACTCGTCGAATCTCGTTCCCAGGGTCGTTGTGCGTTACTGTATAGTATGCATACAGGTATTTATTGTTGTTGTGGCCCTAATAGGTTACAATAGATATCGACTAAATACCTCAAACGCACATGTACTTTTAATACTACGCAATATGCTCGGCAGCTTACAGCGGGCACGGTTGAGTAATCATTCAAGGCATACAGTTCGTGTATTTGTTTAGTTAAACGCGCCTTAAACTACCCCCATACCCATGTTTAAAGTTAGACACTTTTCAGTGAGTTAGACGCGTGTTTAAGTAAAACAAATGTACGAGAATCGCGTTTAGTTAAACGCTGTGTCTAAAGTCAAAGTTAGACGCGTGTTTAGCTTAAAACCATGTTTAACTACGTACGAGAATACGGGCCATTAAGGTTGTTCTATGGGCTAATTTTTTATTTGATATTTTAATAGAGCTTACTACACACTAATCTGAAATTTGAGCTTGATCGGAGGTACGGTTCAATAGATATGACCATTTTATTGCCAAAAATTAAGCAAAATTGAAGCATTCATTTCTTTTGTTCCTTATTGGGTTTTTTGACTCCCTACATGTAGCATTTAACAAAAAATCTAGGCAAAAATGTTTTATTAAGGATGTTCCCAGGGCTAACAAAAACTTTTGATATTTTATAGAGCTTGTTGAGCTCCACAATAATCAGAAATCTGAGCTTGATCGGAGCAATGGTTCAAAAGTTATGACAATTTTAGTGTCAAAATAGGACAAAATTGACTTTCTGAATTCTTTTGTTTTGTATTGTTTTTTGACTTTCTGAATTCTTTTGTTTCTTATTGTTTTTTTGACTCCCTAGGTTGATTTTTTAATGACAATTTTTGTTTTTGTTTTTGCTCTATTTTAAAAGTAAAACTCCTGCAGCATCCCGCAGCACAGGAAATGAGGAGAGTTGTATACTAAACATATATACCAAGTTCATGTCAATGTTCATGTCAATGTGACAGTACTTTGGCATGAACTTGAAAAAAATAATTATCTGCTCTAATTAGCCCCATTTTGGAGTATAATTAATTAAAATTTCAATTAAGTATAATTGATTATGCAAATACTTTACAGCATCCCGCAGCACAGAAAAGTTTCTAAAGACTATACTAAAGAAGCTCCCAAAATTTCAGCATTGTAGCATTTATACTTTTCTCAAAACAATTAATTACATTTTTTGCACAAATTATCAAGCTAGCTAGGGGGTCAAAAAACCAATACAATACATAAGAATAGTAGGCTTCAATTTTGTCATTTTAAAACCTTTTTTAAGTTATGTAACTCACACGTGCCAGAATAGCTTCCTTGGCTGCAGTCATGATGCCAGTAAATTGTTGCCAGTGTGGAGGCAGTGCCGGAAGGCCTTGGAGCCCTTGACCAAGGGGTATCATTCTGTGAAGATGCTGAGTTCTGAGTGGAGGTACGGGATTAGGTGGCTCAGGTGGTTCATTTGAGGGGCGATCCTCCCAATCAATAGGAATGAATTGGTCAGCTGGAAGAAGCGCATTAACAACACCAAAGTCCACTTTTTGGAAGGCCACGCAAGTCATATCTGGAAATTGTAATAAGATAGATAGTTAATACACCTATCAGTTGTAAGACGCACTATACGACCCCCGGGAGTGGTGCGTCACTTTACCGAGGTGCGTCAACTTCTCATGTACCATGACGCAGCCTGTGTCAAAAAAACGACGGACCATTGCCATCCAAATACGCACCCTCAGTCAACTATCAGCCCATTCGCACCCATGTAAAGTGACGGACCTTTACGCACCCTCCGTCATGTTTTTGACGGACCAAAGGCTGCCACTGACGTACCCTCCGAGAATTCAAGAATTATTGGTAAACAACGCACCCACGACGCACCTCTCCCAGAGGGTCGTATAGTGCGTCTTACAACTGATAGGTGTATAATAGCATGATCAAGCTAGATATTTGTTTTAAATGAAAATGTCTTTTGAATTAATGAAAGTATTTCTAAATTATTTCAACACACCAGGATGTTATACTTGGTCATGATATGGGGACACACAAGGCGTCAATTAGGGGTCAATTGATGCTGTGAAGGTGATAAATTATAGCCCTTTAAATTTAATTTAATATTTAATAAAAATAATTTTTTTTAAAAACTAAAAAAAGGAGGCAGCGGCTTAAATTTTAGGCAGGTGGGGACAGGAAACATGGAACTTTTTTACTAGGCCTTACTATAAAGTATTCCATTTAGAGATCACTTACCACCAGTCATATGTTGGTGTCGGTTTTGAGGCCTTAGCTGATTTGGCAAACAATCTATAGGTCCAACTCCAATGCATGCAATCCTACCATCAGGCCTGAGAAAAAAACAGTAACAAAACCACCTGTAAAAAAGACAATGCCTCAGCATGGGATTGGGTATGGTTTTACAAATCATTCAGAAAAGATTGATTATGTATTTTTCCGCTGTATGAGAACAAATCAACCAACCCCATCATTTGATTGCTCATTCGTACTTCAGGAGGTTGGTGTGAAGACGCGGTTACTTGGACTTATAAACTCCCAAACTCTCTCTTATTTCGGTCACATTGCCAGACGCCAAGGAAACTGTTTAGAGAAAGTGATTATATATGCAGGGTCAAAAATGTGATGAGGGGTCCCTTGATTCTTTTTGGACCCTTTAGGGACTGTTGAAACCATATTTAAGGGGTCCCACCAAAATTCAAGGGGTCCTGAAGTTTGGGTCTTTCAAAATGGTCAAAAACTGGTTTAGCGATTTTGGCCCGTATTCTCGTACTAAAGTTTCTAAACACAGTTTTAGCTTAAAACCATGTCTAACTAAACTTGTGTCTAAGTTAAACGCGCGTTTATCTTTTAAATGACGTGTTTAACAAAACATGCTTTTAAACTCTCCGAATCTCGTCCCCAGAGTTGTCGCACGTACACAGTATACAGGTATCCATTGTGGCCCTTATTGGTTACAATAGATATCGACCGAATACCTCAAATGCACGTTCATTTCTAATACTACACGATCTGCCCGCAATACAGTTCGTGTATGAGTTAAACGTGGCTTAAACTACCCCCATACCCATGTTTAAAGTTAGACACTTTTCAGTGAGTTTTCGAGAATTGCGTTTAGTATGTCTAAAGTCAAAGTTGGCAATGATTGAGGGCGTCCCCTGGAAAAGATCACATAATAATGCACCTATCAATTGCGATCCCGGCCCTGGGGTACCCGGGGATAACGGGGATTAGGGCCGGGGCGTACAAATTGCCCATGTGACATCCTGGGTACAATCATTTACGGTCCTTGCTCCTCGCAGGGCTGGGCACCAAATTTTGTACGCCCCCGCTACAGATCCGGCCCCCTATGGCGGGGACAAAGTGTACGTCGCGGTACGATCCCGGCCCCCCTTGGGCAGGGACAAAGTGTACAACAAAGTCAACGTCGAGCGTATGCGCTCCCCATGTCAATTATTAAAGATAGGGACAAAATTCAACATAAATTGCAGTAATAACAATTGCAAATCCTTTTATTTTTCAAGAAAAAAAAATCAAAAATCAGTAGGTGTGTCTCACACCAAACACATACTAAACATTGCAAAAAACTTGACATTGATAAATTGTCAAATTACTGCATAAAAAGGCATAATTAGATACTTAAGTTCATGGAAACAACCATCTTGTTGTTAATGGATTCCTTGATGTAGTCTTTTGAGGAATCTGATTTCCAACGGGATCAGGTGTACTCAAAATTCCCTTATATAAGCTATAAACTTCAGCAACATTCTCAAACAACACATTTTCTCTCAGATACCAATATTTTGAACCATATTTTGTATAGGGTCATGAATATGATCAATACCATGTTCAGTACTGTAGACATGGTAGACACAGTTACAGTAGCACAATTGTGGTCCCTTTGTATTATACTAAATTACTATTGTTTCAGTTCTTGCAGGTGCCCACCATTTGCCCACCAACTTAGTGGCCAAATTCTCCCACCAAGACAAAATGCGTAATCAATTCGCTATTTTTCATGTTTGAAACACAACATAATTGTTCCAACGGATTAAAATCTGCTGGGGAAAGGTTTAAGTTTCATTTTCTGTTTGAATTAAGCAAATTCTGATACTTGTTTAAGAGATGAAGAACATTTTGTGATTTTTGGTTTGAGACTGAGAGGCTTGATATCTCCCAGCACTATATATCTGGGTTGATCCACTAGCCTAAATGAGTACTTGTGGCCAATGAAATACATGGGGTGTGTCAGAAACATCCATTCAGCATCAAGCAAAAGTTTTGTCTATTGTAAAAAAGTTTTTGTAGTGATGGGCGGCGCATCGATAATCGATACCATGTGATTTTTGTAATAGAGGGGTTTGGTGTGAGGCAGGGTATAGGGAGGGTGTTTGTGATTGGGAAGAGGTTAGTGATGGGGGTGGTATATGTGGTTGGGAGGGGGTTAGTGATGGTAAGGGTGTTTGTGGTTGGGGAGGGGGTTAGTGGTGGGCAGGGGTTGTGTTCGAGAATGGGAATGGGATTGCCCTGGGGAGAGGGTTTGTGGTGGGGAAGGGGGGATGGTGGCGTGGATGCATGGGGTGGGAAGGGGTGGCCTAGGGGTAGGGTGTTTGTGGTGGGGTGGGGAGTTTTGTGGTGGGGGAGGGGTTTTGTGTTAGGTGAGGGGTTTGTTGTGTGGTTGGGAAGGGGAGGGGGTTTAGGGTTGGGTTGTGATGGGGATGGGAAGGGGAGGGAGTTTGTGGTGGGGATTGTGATGGTAAAGGGGTTGTGGTGGCATGGGGTGGGTGAGGTGGGGATTTGTGGTGGGGAGGGGAGGTTGTTGGGGTGGTTAAGATGTGGAAGGGGCATTGTGGGAAGGTGGAGTAGGCTTGTGGTTGGGGTTGAGTGGGTTTGTGCATGGGGTTGGGAGGGGTTTGTGGTGGGAGGGGGTTTGTGTGTGTACACCAATAAGTACACAATAAGGCCAATAAAAAAGTTGACTTGCCCTTTCAGGGCCAGAGTCTGGGTCGGACAGTCTGATTTTTTTTCTTTCGAAATATATATATATATATATATTTATTTTTTTGAAAAATTTAAAACGGAGATACTACACAAAAACACGGTTTTTTTTATTTGATTTTTAAACGAGCAGATACTATTGAAAAGCATTTGTTCATCTTTCCTTATTGTTATGTGCTTCTTTTTCTTTGGAAAAGAAATAAAAAATAGCGACCCTAGATTTCCAAAAATTTGGGTCGGTCGGTCGGTCGGAAAGAGCAAGTCAACTCCTTTTATTTTTGGCCTAAGAGTAGAGGATCCCTGTTTGTTAATGTAATAGTGCACTTTCAATGAAAGCTTGAAAATAAAATTTCACAAATTTAGTTTTTGCCAATAATGACTGAAATTGCATCTTTTTTTCTCGTAAAACGTAACCATTGTTTTGAAGCGACGCAAACTATTTTGGTATCAAGTTCAGCTATCGATATATGAAGGATAGAAGATGCCATTTTGTGTGTGGAAGCGCTACTTTTGGATTAACTGTAAATACTGGCAAAATGTCCACTTGCCTCAAAATGACTGAAATTTCATCAATTTTCTGGCAAAACGCAACCAAGAATATTTTTGAAGCGACACAAAATATTTAGGTGTTGAGTTAAACAATTGATATATGAAGGGTAGAATATGCCATTTTTTGTGAGGAAGCGCTACTTTTGGATTAACTGTAAACACTGGCAAATATGCCCACTTAGCGGGCATATTTGCCAGTGCACTGGCAAATTTGCCAGGGCTGGACAATTCGGACACCTGCACGGAATGGTTTACTCGCTGGCTGGATTTACTTACAAAACTTTATACATTTCTTCCACTCTCATCGGTCCTGAGGTTGGTCGTCTCATACCATCCTGATTAGCATACGAGAAACGACGCAATACAGGTACGGCCGCAGCTCCGGCAACTTGTTGTACAGCCATATTTATTACATGTACATGTATGTAGTATCGTGATATTATTTCAGTCGACGACATACGGGGGCACACCACTAAATACGTCCCCATGCCCATTGAAATACACGCGTTTCGGCCCTTTTTCAAGACCGTATTTTTACCCCACGTAACAATGATGGAAGTTTTTATTTCGCATGAATGTATTAGATATGTGTTGAATTTTATTTTAAACTTGATTTTTCTTGACCCATCTAGATGAATTTTTTCGCTACGGGCACCTAAACAGCGCCCTCACCATTTTAAACCGATATTTTCGCTTCCTCACTGGTTCCGGCAACGATATCCTTCCGCAGCCTAGGCTCCCGTGCGTATTCGATTCCGACGATTTTTGACCACATTAGCAATACTAAGGTTCTATTCTATCTTTCTTTTTCATAAAAAATAAGCAAGATTTACTTCTATTTGCTTCCCCTGGGACGATGATCAAATTGATATAGGTACTATTTCTCCGAACATTTAGTGTAGTGCCCCCTTTATATAGAAGCAAAACTTTTTTTGAGTTTTCATTCTTTTTGTCAACATCCTGGGATGTTGACATTTGAATTCAGATTCAGGCCTTGTGGTAGAGTCTATGAATTGCTTTCATGTATCTTGAATCAGTATTTGTACACAGATGTCTTTAAAATGTATATTAGATCTGGATATGAAAATATGAACACATATGTTGTTACAATTGTGGAGAAATGGTTTAAATAATATAAAACAAATGATAGAGTTTTGCAAAATCTGCGACATTCGTCGTGTTTACTATATTGATTATAGACTTGAAATCAAGTCCTTATTTTCTCCCCCACCACACACCTCTTGTCTACCACCATTCATTTGATACCAGTACAGCGGTCCTATGCCCAATCCATGCCAATCTTGTCGCGCGCGATCTCGCTGTGACCATGCTGTGACTATCATACGCCAACATAAACCGCTGTAACCGTAAGGACTTGAAACAGTCGTAATGGTATTATGCAACACATGCACGTGCGTTCTGGCCGGCACACGAGGTCGTTTCATGGCAAGGGTCACTGGTAGATCTCATTATATTGTGGGAACAAATAAAATGTCTCAAGAGATAACGTTTAATCTGGACAAATTTGGGACCATTTACAGTACTTCTACTGCATGTCCATATAAATTACCTTAAAACATTCTTAGTTTTTTTAGTCGGGTTAATTTTCAACCCGACCTCATAATGTTGAGATACACAGGTGGGGCCTCATGGGATAGAATAAATGAGTCAGACGATGGAGGGTTTCAGAGAGAAAAGTGGGCCCAGCATTAAAACAAAGAGTTTTTGTTAAAATACATCATACACTGTCTAAATCTTCTTTTTCATATTTCCTTTGTGTCGTCTGTTAAAGGTAGATGACCCGATCACATTTTCGTAACACAGAATTATTTCAAACATACGGAGATTTTCATATCATATGAAAGCTCGTATTTTTCTCATCATCATACTGAAATTTAATGGCCTAAATCGGTATAATTACGGAGAAATCGATGAAATAACGTCGAATTACCGCGAATGGTGGTATACCACCGATATAGTTTGTGTACAACTCAATGGGTACAGTTCACAGCATCTTGTGCGTCTAAAATAAGAACCATTAGAGCTATGCAACTCAAACTTTGGAACACGACATTTTTAAGGATGACCTTTCATGTAGAATAGAAAACTTCAAGTTGAAAATTGGAAATGTGATCGGGTCATCTACCTTTAATTCATTTTTTGGATGTTGACCAGTTTTTTGTAAATACCTTGTTTCTACATATTTCGAAAGAACAAGTATTTCTAAGATAAACTGCCAAAGCATATAAGGGACCGTTCATTATTTCTACCGGAGGGCGGGGAGGGCGGTAGCTGGAAGAAAGCAACAACCAAAAAACACATGACTCCCTTCCCAAGATACTAAAAAGTTATGACCCCCCCCCCCCCCCCCCCCCTCTGGAATGTAGAAAAAAGTAATGACCCCCCCCCCTTTTTTTTTTGCACACACATCCCGGCTTACAAATATAATAAGCATACACAATTGAAGGGGTGGCTGCAATAAATTAGCACTTTAACTTAGCACTTTATTGCACCCACCCCTTCAATTATGAATATTTGAGAATACTATTCTTAAAAATATACACCAAAAAAAAAAAAATATTGTAACGAAAAGTGCCCTTCGTCTTCGAACCTGATGTCTTTGTTTCAAGAGGTTTGAAGATGTCTTGAGATAAAGGAAGTATAACGTGGTAGCGTGCGTCTTCCTTACTCTCTACACTTTCATAATACGTGAAGATGCAGTAATTCAACCATTAAAGCCTGGAGACTGAAATGAACTATTTGTATGACTCATTATTGATGTCTTCGACGAGAATAACTATAATAGACATAGCATGTATTCATTCATTACAAACTAAAGGTATAAACCTTGTTGTTATCACTATTGGAATTATTTACAACATCAGATAAAATATGAGTTGTCAAGGTCGTAAAAGGAAGGATAAGACATTTGACTGATTCTATACGGTGATCGTCTTTAAAGACGTCAAGCCTTTATTATGCAATAGACGTCGGTGCTGTTGATGATGTCAGGAGAGTCGTTCGCAGGCCTGATAATACAAGAGTTTCTCAAAAAGAAAAGTGCATTAAAAGGGTCTTTATTGGTGAGAAGACGTTTAAAACCTGTATTCAGGCTTGAATACAGGCCTTGGCTTTCATCCGCTCTTGATGACTCAAGGATGGGTTACAAACCGGTATTCAGGCTTGGCTTTCATCCGCTCTTGATGACGCAAGGATGGGTTACAAATCTGACAGTAGTCAGACTTGGCTTACATCCACTGGATGACGCAAGGATGGGTTACAAACCTGTATTCAGGCTTGGCTTTCATCCTTGTGTCTTTGCAGCGTAGGGCCCCAGGCAATCTCTAGCTGGATCGGGGACATGCCCCGACCTATCTGCCCTTTCTTGGCAAATGCAGCCCCTTAAATGCATTCTGTAGCTCTGTTCCATGGTAGCTGATTGGCTGACTGGCCAAAAGCTATTCTCTAGCCTGTCATTGGTCACTCTCATTAAAATGGAATGTTTCTGATTGGCTGAAAGTTTGTTTGCTGAGTTATGACATCATCAGATTTGGATGCACGTTTATAAATACGAAAATCACTTGAATAAATTAATATCCTGAAACTTAACTTAAATATAATATTACATCAAACTTGGGTTATTATTTATTCTATACAATTGATTTGTTACTTAATTATCCTACTTTGAGAGAGATTGAGCAATTATTAAAGATTATTAACAAAACGCTGTAATTGCATAAAAACTAGAAACACCAAACTCTGGAATAGTTGTTATGAAGATCGTTCTAATTGACAAGGGTATTTTGATTCACAAAACAAGCTCTAATATTGGATTTATACAATGGATTTTGATGATTAGTTACTGTAAGCATTCTATGTACTTTACCTGAACTCAGTGTGAACTCACAAAGTGAGATTTGACTTCTTAAATGACTTAAAAATAGACCGTTTGCGCCACTGATGTTGGAGCAGAAGTCACTTTATGGGAGCAGAATTCTGCTCTCGCGATATTTCCTGCACAAACTTCTGGCCTCAAAAACCTTTAGCTAACACTCTTTACAGTTAATAAATGACCTGAACTTCATCATCAATAGTTGTAGCCTAGTAAATTAGATACATTGGATCATCAGACATCGTAGGCCTTGTATTGAAATAAGCTTACACACAAAAATAAAAATAGCTAAAACGGTAAAGGGTTGATGCACAGTCAAAACCCAGTTTCCGTTACACTATATACAACAATTATATTATTATATACACTTGTGATTTTTGTGTTAAGTGTATCATTTGTGGGCATGTTGTCAGCATGGGCACAGTGTATGTAACTTTGGCTCTGTGCATGCAAACATTTGCCTGTGTGCATGTAAAATTGTGATTTTCAGCCATTTTTACAATTTTAAGGGGGGAAAAATCAAAGTTTAAAGGAAATATTGCTGTTGTGCAGGTAACTTTTATTTAAACATGCTTTAAAACACCGAAAATCTATTTTGTGGCCACATGCGCATGATTTTGAGGTCTATTTTGGCTTTAAGGGGGGAATTTTTGATTTGATTTTTTGATTTTTGTGAGTGCTGTTATTATTGAACTATTAATCAACTGCATACAAAAGTATACATTTTTGGAAAGGAAATGGATCAGAGAATCCAAATTTGGTGTCAATTTTGACCAAAAATGTTGAATTTTTGAGAAAATCACAAAATCCACTTTTTTTGACACATTTCTTTTTGGAACAAGCTAACTAAATTATTTTTGAGTAAAAAATGCCCAAAATTGCTTGATTCTAATGTTATGTCACTAATCTAGGGACGATTCTCTCATTCACCTAAACTTGTATTTTTTGAAATTTTGACCAGAAAGTGCCAACAAATTGAAAAATACGCCAAATGAGAAAATCATCCCTAGAATAGTGTCTTAACAGTATAATCAAGCAAATGTTGGCATTTTTTACTCAAAAATAATTTTGTTAGCTTGTCCCCCCCCCCAAAAAAAGAAAATGGTTAAAAAAGTGATTTTTTGTGAATTTTCTCAAAAAACAACATTTTTGGTCAAAAATGATGCCATTTTTGGTCAAAAATGATGCCAACAATGGATTCTCTGACCCAAATCCCATCCAAAAATGTATACTTATATATGCATTTGATTAATAGTTCAACAACTACAGCACTCACAAAATTCCAAAAAAAAAATTCCTTAATTCCCTCCTCTCCTTAAACATGCTTTAAGGGAGCGGTCACTATTTACGCCAGGGGGGGGAATGGAGGATTTCCATCTATTTTCCCCACATTTTTTCATGTTCCCCCTTTTGTCTTCCAAAAAAATTTCAGGTTCCCCCCATCCATCAGGTAAAAAAGTTGATGTTCCCCCCTCCCTATTAAACCCCTTATTATTTTTTTCCCCACACGTGTAAAAAAAAAAATTCGCGTTCCCCCCTCAGTTGATTTTTAAATATTCGCGTTCCCCCCTGTCTGTATAGATTTTTTTTCGCGTTCCCCCCTTAACTCCTCCATTCCCCCCCCTGGCGTAAATAATGCCCGCTCCCTAAAACACCGAAAATATATTTTGTGGGCACATAAAAAGAGCCATATTTCACATGATTGAGGTATATTTTGGCTTTAAACGTGCTTTAAGACACAGAAAATCTATTTTGTGGGCACATGCCCGCATAGCACAAGAGAAATAGGCAGATTTCCCATGAATGAGGTCTATTCTGGCTTTAAACATGCTTTAAAACACTGAAAATCTATTTTGTGGGCACATGCGCGTCTAGCGCTAGAAAAATACCCATATTTCCCATGATTAAGGTCTAGTTTGGCTTTAAAAATGCTTTAAAACACTGAAAATCTATTTTGTGGGTACATGCGTGTGAAAAATATCCATATTTCCCATAATTGAGGTCTATTTTTGCATTAAACCTGCTCTAAAACACCGAAAATCTATTTTGTGGGCACATGCGCGCATAGCATGAGAAATACAAGTATAGCCATATTTGTACTAAAAAATTATGGTTTGAAATATTAGTACAAAAAAGTTATGACCCCCCCTTTAATTTCCTAAAAAAAGTTATAACCCCCCCCCCCCTTTTGATTTCTTGAAAAAGTTATGACCCACCCCTGTGTGCCGCCCCACCCCCCCCCCCCCCCCCTCCCCCTCCTCCGGTAGAAATTATGAACGGTCCCTAAGAGCATTTTTCTGAAAAATGATGATGTCCCAAATGTTCATAAATTGTGTATAAAAGCAAGAAATCGCCCAGTCCGGCACCATCTGGTCCGGCACCATCTGGGCTGACATCGATTTTGGCGAACTATAGCGAATGCATTATCAATTGTTTCGTGAATAAGGTAATACAAACTAACTTAACATTTAATAAACATTTGATTATAATATTACATACAGACAAAGTCCGACACAAATTCACTATTCTCTAGTTTTCAGTAATGGTCATGATGGTAGCTCTAAGAAGAGCTGTTTGGGTTTAAAAGGGACTGTTTGAGAGATATTTCATGTGATCTTTCAATTCATGTGGTGATACATGGAGGTGAACACCCGCTGTAATTCTTCAAATCATGGCATGTGATTCTCCTCTTGTTGTCTGTCGAAGATTCTAACACCAAGTGGTCGCCTTCTGCGCACGTCCGCTCGACACAGGCGATGGGATACTATGGGAAACTTCCCCCGGCATGGCGTTTCTCACCATACATGTCAGGTCTGCGGTTCTGTAAGATGTACATGGCTCTTGGAAGCGTGGTGATTACCTCCCTGTGTCCAGGATACCGCAGATGACACCGGTGGTAACCATCCTTGTTCCTACAATTTGTTTACACCCAATACGAACCAACTTCAATTTCTAAAACATTTCTGGTTAGGTATGCTGTAGTTTTTACAGTATCGTCTGCTCATCCGTCAGGCTATCACTGCTAACCATAGGCGCCTCCATTGTTATACATAGAGTACAATGCCCCTTTGATGATTCGTCAAAAGTTTAGTGGCCAAGGCTAGCATGATTGTGTTTAAATTTGATTTAAAATATTGTATTGTACTTTTATCCTAATGGTAGTAATCTTCTTAAAAGAAACTTATTGACAAATAAAACTGCGAAAATAGAGTGAAAATGAGAGTTTTTCAAGTAAAAGGTACCATAATAGGCCAAAAACAACACGTCTTAGAAGCAAAACTTTTTTTGAGTTTTCATTCTTTTTTCTACATATTTCGAAAGAACAAGTATCTCTAAGAAGATAAACTGCCAAAGCATACCTCTGTGCGATCTGTGGTTCTCAAATAAGAGCATTTTTCTGAAAAATGATGATGTCCCAAATGTTCATAAATTGTATATAAAAGCAAGACTATCACCCAGTCCGGCACCATCTGGTCCGGCACCATCTGGGCTGACATCGATTTTGGCGAACTATAGTGTATGCATTATCAATTGTTTCGTGAATAATGTAATACAAACTAACTTAAAGGTAGATGACCCGATCACATTTTCGTAACGCAGAATTATTTCAAACATACGGAGATTTTCATATCATATGAAAGCTCGTATTTTTCTCATCATACTGAAATTTGACGGCCTAATTCGGTATAATGACAGAGAAATCGACGAAATAGCGTTGAATTACCGCGAATGGTGGTTACCACCGATATAGTTTGTGTACTACTCAATGGGTACAGTTCGTGCAGCATCTTGTGCGTCTAAAATAAGAACCATAGCTATGCATCTCAAATTTTGGGACACAACGTTTTTAAGGATGACCTTTCATGTAGAATAGAAAACTTCAAGTTGAAAATCGGAACATCTACCTTTAACATTTAATAAACATTTGATTATAATATTACATACAGACAAAGTCCGACACAAATTCACTATCCTCTAGTTTTCAGTAATGGTAGCTCTAAGAAGAGCTGTTTGGGTTTAAAAGGGACTGTTTGAGAGATATTTCATGTGATCTTTCAATTCATGTGATGATACATGGAGGTGAACACCCGCTGTAATTCTTCAAATCGTGGCATGTGCTTCTCCTCTTGTTGTCTGTCGAAGATTCTAACACCAAGTGGTCGCCTTCTGCACACGTCCGCTCGACACAGGCTATGGGATACTATGGGAAACTTCCCCGGCATGGCGTTTCTCACCATACATGTCAGGTCTGCGATTCTGTAAGATGTACACGGCTCTTGGAAGCGTGGTGATTACCTCCCTGTGTCCAGGATACCGCAGATGACACCGATGGTAACCATCCTTGTTCCTACAATTTGTTTACACCCAATACGAACAAACTTCAATTTCTAAAACATTTCTGGTTAGGTATGCTGTAGTTTTTACAGTATCTTCTGCTCATCCGTCAGGCTCGGCTATCACTGCTAACCATAGGCGTCTCCACTGTTATACATAGAGTACAATGCCCCTTTGATGATTCGTCAAAAGTTTAGTGGCCAAGGCTAGCATGATTGTGTTTAAATTTTATTTAAAATATTGTATTGTACTTTGAACTGCCAAAGCATACCTCTGTGCGATCTGTGGTTCTCAAATAAGAGCATTTTTCTGAAAAATGATGATGTCCCAAATGTTCATAAATTGTATATAAAAGCAAGAAATCACCCAATCCGGCACCATCTGGTCCGGCACCATCTGGGCTGACATCGATTTTGGCGAACTATAGTGTATGCATTATCAATTGTTTCGTGAATAATGTAATACAAACTAACTTAACATTTAATAAACATTTGATTATAATATTACATACAGACAAAGTCCGACACAAATTCACTATTCTCTAGTTTTCAGTAATGGTAGCTCTAAGAAGAGCTGTTTGGGTTTAAAAGGGACTGTTTGAGAGATATTTCATGTGATCTTTCAATTCATGTGGTGATACATGGAGGTGAACACCCGCTGTAATTCTTCAAATCGTGGCATGTGATTCTCCTCTTGTTGTCTGTCGAAGATTCTAACACCAAGTGGTCGCCTTCTGCGCACGTCCGCTCGACACAGGCTATGGGATGGGAAACTTCCCCGGCATGGCGTTTCTCACCATACATGTCAGGTCTGCGATTCTGTAAGATGTACACGGCTCTTGGAAGCGTGGTGATTACCTCCCTGTGTCCAGGATACCGCAGATGACACCGGTGGTAACCATCCTTGTTCCTACAATTTGTTTACACCCAATACGAACCAACTTCAATTTCTAAAACATTTCTGGTTAGGTATGCTGTAGTTTTTACAGTATCTTCTGCTCATCCGTCAGGCTATCACTGCTAACCATAGGCGCCTCCACTGTTATACATAGAGTACAATGCCCCTTTGATGTTTCGTCAAAAGTTTAGTGGCCAAGGCTAGCATGATTGTGTTTAAATTTTATTTAAAATATTGTATTGTACTTTGAACTGCCAAAGCATACCTCTGTGCGATCTGTGGTTCTCAAATAAGAGCATTTTTCTGAAAAATGATGATGTCCCAAATGTTCATAAATTGTATATAAAAGCAAGAAATCACCCAATCCGGCACCATCTGGTCCGGCACCATCTGGGCTGACATCGATTTTGGCGAACTATATAGTGTATGCATTATCAATTGTTTCGTGAATAATGTAATACAAACTAACTTAACATTTAATAAACATTTGATTATAATATTACATACAGACAAAGTCCGACACAAATTCACTATTCTCTAGTTTTCAGTAATGGTAGCTCTAAGAAGAGCTGTTTGGGTTTAAAAGGGACTGTTTGAGAGAGATATTTCATGTGATCTTTCAATTCATGTGGTGATACATGGAGGTGAACACCCGCTGTAATTCTTCAAATCGTGGCATGTGATTCTCCTCTTGTTGTCTGTCGAAGATTCTAACACCAAGTGGTCGCCTTCTGCGCACGTCCGCTCGACACAGGCTATGGGATACTATGGGAAACTTCCCCGGCATGGCGTTTCTCACCATACATGTCAGGTCTGCGGTTCTGTAAGATGTATACGGCTCTTGGAAGCGTGGTGATTATTACCTCCCTGTGTCCAGTATACCGCAGATGACACCGGTGGTAACCATCCTTGTTCCTACAATTTGTTTACACCCAATACGAACCAACTTCAATTTCTAAAACATTTCTGGTTAGGTATGCTGTAGTTTTTACAGTATCTTCTGCTCATCCGTCAGGCTATCACTGCTAACCATAGGCGCCTCCATTGTTATACATAGAGTACAATGCCCCTTTGATGATTCGTCAAAAGTTTAGTGGCCAAGGCTAGCATGATTGTGTTTAGATTTGATTTAAAATATTGTATTGTACTTTTATCCTAATGGTAGTAATCTTAAGAAACTTAGTGACAAATAAAACTGCGAAAATAGAGTGAAAATGAGAGTTTTTCAAGTAAAAGGTACCATAATAGGCCAAAAACAACACGTCTTCGAAGGGGGCACGCCACTTAATACGTCCCCCATTGAAATACACGCGTTTCGGCCCTTTTTCAAGACCGTATTTTTACCCCACGTAACAATGATGGAAGTTTTTATTTCGCATGAATGTGTTGAATTTAAACTTGATTTTTCTTGACCCATCTATATGAAATTTTTCGCTACGGGCACCTAAACAGCGCCCTCACCATTTTAAACCGATATTTTCGCTTCCTCACTGGTTCCGGCAACGATATCCTTCCGCAGCCTAGGCTCCCGTGCGTATTCGATTCCGACGATTTTTGACCACATTAGCAATGCTAAGGTTCTATCACGAGGTCTGCAACCGGACATTTATTCGCACTGCCCTCTATTTTGCAAGTTGATAGTTTTTATTAGCTTTTTTTTTATTAGCTGTTAACACTTATCTATAAATTAATCGATTGCTACCGACCTCTTCAACGAACTTCAAAATGCATTTCCTTTGTACTCAAAACAAATCGATATCACTTGATCCATGACTGTATACCTTAACTGTAGCCCTGTTGCAACAATATGTCGCTCTAAAATTCCAGCCCATGAAATATTTTAATATATTTATTTGAATTTCTTCTATATTTACTACAATAAAAGTATCAAACCAATGTATTCCATCAATACTGTGCGCCGCAATGCGTCAACTTAACATTTCTGCTTATAAAATGACAAATTTTATAAAATTAATAAATAATATCACAAATATTCGACGATCGACACATATAAATGGTCTCCTGATTACACTATTTTCCGTTCATTTGCCATCAAAAATGTTTTTAGATTTAAAAACTTAAATATTTAGTTATCCTAAAAATAAAATAAAAAGTTTGGTAATTTAATGGTACAAGTCCGTATTTTGGGCCTGAAAATTACTTTAATACATATCTTTTTGCGAAAAAAAACCCTTCCAAATAAACCGATATATCTTGCCTAAATGAACTCCGATTTTGTTCGGGTTTGGAACATGTCATTGCTTTTAAATTACGGTTAAATTATAGAAACATTACGCAGTGCCAAAGTATCGTTCTTGATGTGCAAAGTTCATTTTAATATCAATTACGAAGGCGATGACGTCACATCTGAGACCTATGTGGATGCTGCCACCTAGTGTCGAAATCAGAAAATGTAAATGGCGACAAGCAATTACGCGGTTGAGTAATCACGAATAAGACGACACAGTGCCTATGGCGATCGGCCCTCGTGTCTATTCAATCTTTTTCATAAACAATAAGCAAGATTTACTTCTATTTGCTTCCCCTGGGACGATGATCAAATTGATATAGGTACTATTTCTCCGAACCATACACCAAACGCATAAGGATTTAGTATAGAGCACTAAATAAACCTCCCATTGGATTACATGCAAATTAGGGCTAAAAGAGTCGCTATTTTTGGGCCCTTAGTAACCATTTTTGGAATGTCTCGAATGCTTTATTCTAATAAACAAAACAAACATTCAAATTTTATAAAATCGTCAAGAAGTGTTTAATACACCTTCCAATTAGATTTTACGATACGATCATTTAAACAACGCCACCCCTATTTTCAGCCCGGACGCTCGCCTTCTAACCGCCTCCGATCACGTGTGCTCATCCACGTGATCAATTTTCGATACATTCGAAAATCAATATTTTGCAATATCCTGATCAAAGTACAAGAGATCATCTTTTATTTTAATTATGAAATGCTACCCTCACGCCAAACTGATTCCCAAAGGACCCCATATTAGCCACAAAATCGTTTTTTGTTTTTGCCGGAACTTACTACATTACACAAAACGAGGAGTGATTTACAGTCAGTTCGCATCATCATCAAAAGTCGTTCCTTTTCTAACCCAGCAAAGCGACCCGGAAGTACTCACCCGTAGCGAAACCGCTTCGCAGTCATAGTTGACCTCGTAATAGCACGATGTAAATGAGCTCTTTTCATGATTATAATCACACATTTCAAACACATTGGCCATGAAATTGTATAGTAAAAAGGCATATTATGCAAATAATATTATCTAATATTTTCTGTGAACTTCATGACATGTTGTATTTTCGGTGCAAATTATTGCAATCCGACAAACCCGAATTCAAGAAAAACTTGAAGAAACTAAAGCCAAATTCATGGTAAAAAAGTCGCTTCTGAAGAATTAGGCATCAATTTTATCCATCGTATCATAATATTCATAGTCTTTTGTAACTAGAAACATGCTTACAATTTTATATAATTATTTAGTCCGGTCAAGTGAATGCTTATAAAATAGCTCCTCGAATCTTGTCTCGATCTAAATTCATTTTGTAGCGTCGACGGGTTGTTAATCAAGTGTTTAAATCTCACAATTATATTCAGATTTGCTAGATAGCTCAGATGGTAGAGAGCTCGCTCTGGGAGCGAGAGGTCCGGGGTTCGAAATCGATCCTTCTGCGCTATACAATGTCATTTTATTTTTTTTACAGAAAGGCTATTCTGGTCAAAATGAATAAACATTTCACAATTTCATCCCACAAAATGCATGAATTCGGATATTTTCATTGGAAAAACGGTATTTTTTTTCCAAAATTTCAATAATGAATTCAAACGCGGGCATGAAAATGAAACGCGGGCGTGTTACGGGAGGCTAAAAATCAAGTTGGCGAGGCCTAACGGGGGATCGTAAAGTTTCGTTTTCTGACCGAAAATCGGTGAAAATCAAACTCGGTTTTTCTTATCAAAAAAGAAGTCGGGCATCAATGTTTTTGATATGAAATTGAAGCTTAAGATTCCGTTAGTACGGAAATTGCTCTTAAAATATCGTACGCATTTTAGTCCGGTCAAGTGAATAGATACAAGAAGCAAAGTCACGAAAGTTGTTAAATTCTAAAATTAGCGATAAAATCACTGTTTGTGGACCAATTGTGTCAGATTTGGCATCATATTATAGAGAAAATTACGAACAATCCACCTACTTCGCCATCATGCCTGCCAGCTAACCCTACCTCAATTAATTCAGGGAAAACAAACTTCCCTTAATGTTTTAGCGCAAGGTTGACATCCTGAAATCGATCTTTGCGTGGGTTAGAAATCGGCGAGGTCACTCATTAAAAACGATACCTGCGTACTGACTGTTTAGGGACGCACCGTTTGATTTTCAGGGGGGGGCATGGAAGTTGGGGTCGGGCGGAATTTTTTTTTTTCATCACCGAAGTAGGCGACATTTTTTTTTCTTTTTCTGTACATTAAGTTGGGTGTGTCATAATTTTTTTTTTTTACTCGGCAGTGGGTCATCTTCTTTTTTTTTTCCTGGTTGGTGGGCAAAGGTTTTTTTTTTTTCCTGGAAAGTGGGCAAAGTTTTTTTTAATTTTTAACTTCCATGCCCCCCCCCCCGCCCCCCTGAGTATCTAATGGTGCGTCCCTTAGTGCTGTGCGCCCTTGCTTCACTTTCTGCAAATTTTCAATCATAAAAATTTGAATTCCCGCTGAGGGGACTACGACAGTTATTTTCCAATAAGCTAGGGATCTCAAAACGTCACTGTGCCGTCGCGTTTGTGTACAAGACAGTATACAAACATACAACAAAACACCGCCATACGGAACGTTTTCACACCAGCGATTTTTGATGTTAAATTGAGGACAGTTCCTGATTTGATGCTTGTACAGTTTCGACCCAGCTTGGGAAGAATCACCACGTACAAGCTGCCCGACAAGCTGTCGTAATCTTCAATATATAAATCAAAATCGAAGGAAAAAAGGTAGGTGCATGTACTAAGGCATAGTAAAATAAATAACATGTTTCCCGTCCGGACTTTTTAAAAACAAGGTCTTCTAAAAAACTGGGTGGACAAGTGTTTTTAGTGTCAAAAGGATGAGAAGACTTGGAATGGATCTGTTGAATTTTGTGGAAGTCGGCAAGAGGATCACTAGTGTGTTGTTTCTGGAAGGAAATCACCGAGACGTATGTGAGCGATATGTGGTGAAGTTTATGGAGAAAAAAAAATTAAAAGAAAAAATATATCATAATTTATAATTTAATTTAAATTCCAATGTTTATTAATTACGAGAAAAAACGTAATTTATGACAGATTCAAAAATGCAACAAAATAACTTGGATTTCCCGGGGCGTCAGGATAATTATAGTCAATCGTTCTGTAAAAATAAATCACGAACATCACAACACAACAGCCGAATCAAAAAAAGAAAATCGTAATAATTTATATTCATTAAACAACTTTGTAAAAATTACATTAAATAAAGTGCTCCTCAGCTGAGTCGAACGACGTAATTTATGACACATTTTGTAAAAATAACATTAAATAAAGTGCTCAATCGTACCCCCAAAAAAGTCTCGTTAATAAAAAAACTATTGATATTGTAATTAATTAATATAATGGAACATCAAAAAGTACCAATGTATTATACAACAACAAAAAGTGGCTCCACGCGGATTTGACCCGGGGTTCTCCGCGTGACAGGTAACGATATCAACCACTACACTACTCATTCTCATTACTTTCATTGGAGTTACAATGAATATACATAATTCAGACTCTCACTCAATAAACTAAATCGAAAATTAAATGTGACATTTATTTATTATTTAAAGCTACATTGTCGATTAGAACACCATTTTATTTACGGTAATAGACACATTTAATATAATATAAAATAAAAATATTAATTTCGCACTGAATAACTGAATTTGGAGATATTTTCGGTTTTATTACGACCCAACTGGTCTCTATGGTGGCCAAGTTAACTTGTCCACCAAAAAGGAGGAGGGAGGGTCTTACTATTTACTATTTTCCTATTTTTTGCTATTTTTTTTTCAAGATGGCCGACAAGTCGAAAGTGACCAACTAACTGTGTCAGGGACACTCCTAAACAGATTTTCCACTATACTAGCCAGAGAAACAAAAAACCCATCTAAATTCAGTACATATTGTTTATTATTTGTGCAATAGACATGTTGCCTGTAAAATGATATACGGTAACACTGTAAAGATTTGTAACTAAATGTTTGCATATAGGCCTATATTATTTTATTTTCAATTTGTGTCAAATACAATTATAATTGTTGTTTGTAGCCTATGCCTGCCTGTGATCTGTTAAAGAAAGATGTTTGATTTATGAATGATGGATAAAATGCCAAATAGGTTTTTGAATGCTATAACATGCATAACAGTGCAGTTATAATTTGTTTAACTCAATTTCAAAAATAAACAAAAAAATGAAATAAATATATTTACAAATCAGTGTTTTATTATGTTACAGTCAACACTTCTCTTCCCCTATTTAATGATTATTATATTTACTGAATTTAGGTATTTGATCGTTGTTTAAAATGAAAATGTTTTTCAAATTAATAAAAGGATTTCTAAATTATTTCAACAAACCAAGATAATATTATACTTGTGCATGATACGAGTAGTCCGGGGCATGGGCGGATTCACAACTACGTATGCTCACATGGTTATATATTCGGGGTATTGGGTAGGCACGATACCAGTGCTAGTACATTGTGCATACAAGTTTGGGATTTCCGTGTTAGAAACGCCAGCACAGATGTCTTACCCCGGGGGGGGGGGGGGGGGGGGGGCAGTCAAACATAATGGTGTACACATGCGTGACCAAAAAAACGCGTAAAAAGGGGTGTTTTTTCAGTGTTAGACGCGTCACGCGCGTCACGCGTTTAGGGTATGAAAAACGCTGATTTTCAAGAAAAAGGGTGGCTTAAAATACAGATCGAACGTGTTTAGGGTAACTTGTTTTGTTCCCCGTTCCCAGAAGAATGTTCCTGTTTTTGCGATTTCTTTTGAGCGTCTCATTTCCAATTTGAGAACGCATGTGTGTCACTCGTTTTTACAGCGTCATAAATAGCCATAGCAAACCGAGATAGCAAAGACCGTCCCCAAGACCGTCATTTTGTAGCATTCACAATATGCGCTAGAGACTGAAGAATCCCGACGAACTGACATTTCAGCTGATAATTTTGACAGCGGTAGAAGAGAGGACGACAACTCCCGCGACAACTATTTTTTAGTATTTTCTTATTCAACAGTTTTATCTAAAGTTACAGGTTTATGTGTTTTATGATAAAATAAAATTCAACGTAATAAGTTGTTTCAAAATAGGATTTATGACAATTGCATATGA
>CM069446.1:49895744-49940689 GCA_035610835.1 Ophiura sarsii
AACCTTATCCCAGAAAGTGAGGAGGGAGGGCTATGAGAATCGATTTTTTTTTTTAAAGTGGCCTTAGTTTAAATGCATTGTTTTTCCTTCCATAGATCTTATCGCCAACATGGTAGACTGTATTGGAATGAAACTGAAACCGTTTGCCTGCAAATATCTCAATCATAGATTCTTCAGTAGCTTTGACAGATATAAGTTACATCAACGGCGTCATGGACGGCAGACACATAGATATTGGTTGGAAGGTTTATCCATCAGATGGCGATATTATAAAACTTACACTCGGTTAGATGAAAAGATGGGACATGAACGAATTGATCTGAAAGAGAAACCAAAGCCATACCAATGTTCATACTGTGGTAAGATTTTTTCTTATGCAAGTTATAAGACTAGACATGAAAGGATTCATACCAAAGAGAAACCATACCAATGTTCGTACTGTGACAAGATGTTTTCTCAGTTTGGTCAAAAAAACAAGCATGAAAGGATCCATACTATCAAAAAGAAACCATACCAATGTTCATATTGTGATAAGAGTTTCTCACAATCAGGTCGCAAGACCATTCATGAAAGAATTCATACCAAAGAGAAACCATACCAATGTTCATATTGTGATAAGAGTTTCTCACAATCAGGTAGCAAGGCCATTCATGAAAGAATTCATACCAAAGAGAAGAAATCATATCAGTGTTCATACTGTGACAAGCATTTTTCTTCCTCAAGTAACAGAATGTACCATCAAAGGATTCATCCCAAAGAGAAACCATACCAATGTTCATACTGTGGTAAGTGTATGTCTTATGCCAGCTATATGACTAGACATGAAAGGATTCATACCAAAGAGAAACCATACCAATGTTCGTACTGCAACAAAGGGTTTTCTCAGTTTGGTCAAAAAAACAATCATGAAAGGATCCATACTACCAAAGAGAAACCATACCAATGTTCATACTGTGATAAGAATTTCTCACAATCACGTCGCAAGACACTTCATGAAAGAATTCATACCAAAGAGAAGAAACAATATCAGTGTTCGTACTGTGACAAGCATTTTACTTCCTCAAGTGACAGAATGTACCATCAAAGGATTCATATTGAAGAAGAGAAACCATACCAATGTTCGTACTGTGATAAGACTTTTTCTTATGCAAGTTATAAGACTAGACATGTAAGGATTCATACCAAAGAGAAACCATACCAATGTTCGTACTGTAAAAAGAGGTTTTCTCAGTTTGGTCAAAAAAACAATCATGAAAGGAGGATTCATACCAAAGAAAAACCAGTACTGTAACAAGAGTTTTTCTACCTTAAGGATTCATACCAAAGAGAAACTATACCAATTACTGTGGATAAGACTAGACTATACATGAAAGGATTCATACCAAAGAGACTTCATACGAACGTGCATACTGTCACAAGAGTTTTTCTCATGCAAGTAACAGAATCAAACATGAAAGGATTCATACCAAAGAGAAACCATACCAATGTTCGAACTGCGATAAGACTTAAGAGATTTACTTCTTTAAGTAACAGGATCAGCCATAAAGGGATTCATACCAAAGAGAAACCATATCAATACTCGTACTGTGATACGAGTTTCTCTAATTCAAGTTATAAGACTAGACATGGAAGGATTCATGCCAAAGAGATTCCAGCCATCGTACTGTGACAACTGACAAGAGATTTTCTCAGTTTGGTCAAAAACCAGTCGTGATAGGATTCATATCAAAAGGACTTCATACCATTGTTCATACTGTGATAAGCGATATTCTTATCCAAGGCATAAAGAAAGGGTTTTTTTAAGGACAAAACCATATCAATGTTTGTACTGTAACAAGAGTGTTTCTATTTCAAGTAATGGAATCAGCCATAAAAGGATTCATACCAAAGAGAAACCATACCGATGTTCGTACTGCGATAAGAGTTTCTGTAATTCAAGCGATAAGACCAAACATGAAATGATTCATACCAAAGAGAAACCATACCAAAAAGTACATACCGCTATACGTTTTTCTTCTTCAAGTAACAGAGTCGACCATGAGAGGATTCATCAAAGAGAAACCATGCCAATGTTCTTACTGTGATACATGTACGTGTTTCTATCATTTAAAGGTAGATGACCCGATCACATTTTCATAACACAGATTTTTCTCAAACATATGGAGATTTTCATATCATATCATATTTTTCTGATTAACATACTGAAATTTGACGGTCTAAATCAGTATGATTACGGAGAAATCGGTGAAATAACATCGAATTACCGCGAAAGGTAACCACCAATATAGTTGTGTACAACTCAATGGGCACATTTCACGGCATCTTGTGCGTCTAAAATAAGAACCATTAGAGTTATGCAACTCAAACTTACAACTTTTTTAAGGATGACCTTTCATGTAGAATAGAAAACTTCAAGTTGAAAATCGGAACATCTACCTTTAAAGGTGTACTATAAAAGAGATGTTTAAGACTTTTAAAGATAATAATATTGACCATTATATTTGTTTCTACTCACAAAAAGCAGCAAAACTTTATTTAAACAATGTTGAAATATCATCGCTATATATTGAAACTTTTTTAAAGCGCCCTCTATGGAATAGCTTTCCTGAATATGTGAAACTGTCAAACTCTGTACATATTTTTAAGAAAAACTTGAAGACATATTTGTACTCTGAAGCATTTGCTTGATGTGACTCTCCTCATCTTTGTTCTTATGCGTGTTTATGTTATTTTGGTTGTTAAGCAGAGAAGCGCCATGAGCGTCGCTTGCGGCGGATACCAGCGCTTTATAAATCACCATTATTATTATTATTATTATTAAATTAACTGCTGGGATAAAATCCTATTCACTTTAAAGATTGCCCCTTTTTCGTCACAAAAATCAATGCCTCGTAGAGGTGGGTGATTTTTGGTTGAATCTACACAATACCAATGCTGTATATCAATGAAATATGGACTGGATTCAAAAATCATTGGATACAAAGAATCCCATTTTGTACCTTTAGTAACAGAAACAAATTTTAAATGATTTTATATGTTTTTATGGCTCAAAATGGGCTAAAATGCCATGGGACAGAAAATCCAAGTCAGGGGGGTCGGCATTTTCAAACTTTGTCAACCTTTATCTTTCATCAACTGCACCCAGCAAACCATTACCTATGAGCAATATTGGACAACCTTCGTGTTCCTAGATTTTGTTATATCATCCTGTTTTCACATGCATTACAGGTTAATTATATTACCATATTTATACGTACTGCCCTCTTTGGTAGAGAAGCGGTAAATATTAGCGGTAATAATATCCGATGAGGGCCACATCTGGGACTGTGAGTGTTAACGCTATAGGGAACTTACAATTTTTTTGGTGGCAATTTTATGAATGAATAAAGTATACTTCATACATAAAAGTACACAATTCTTTGAAGAGTGGCATACCGGCTACTGGCTGGCGTAATTTGTGGATACATATAGATTTGCAATGAAAGACAGTGAGCAGGAGAACAGCGATGACATGCTAAGTAAGTGAAACTTCGTACTTTCAGGCTAAATTTCTCAAAGAGAGTAGTTTTAATTACAGAATAAGTTGTGGTAGCTGATAAAATGTGCTTTTTAATATTCACGCTTTTCATTTATATCGAATCTGTAGTATTTACCAGCCTAACAATATGTTAAAAATGTACACCAAGGTATACCTTTTGAGTTGACCATAGACGTGAAAAGGTAGGTTGATGTACAGCTATGTACAGTCTCACGGTAAACTATAGGGGCATGTACATTCCTATGCACTCCATTATGTATTTGTATTTGGCGCGCATATTTAGTCTGCTAAGCAGCAGGATTTAATAGCGCGTGCAAGGGTCCAACTGTCATATCGATTGGCTGATATTTACAATAGCTTACAACATAGAAGAATCACCAAATGTGTGTAAGTTTAGCATGTACACATCTTACAGCAGAATCAATAGCAACTCATTAATTTAGAGGTGAACCTTTCGTGACTACGGTTGCTATGTTGTTGGCAAGTGGTTATATAACCTAGGTGTCAATCCAATATGTTGGAACCTTCCAATAAGTTTTAAAGGGCGATAGAGGGCAGGGGTCACAATTTATACTTCTAATCTATTTGTTTTCTCAGGCATTCACCGTATACATCTATGCAAGGGTAGTGAAAACACGCGTTGAAAAATATGTTACTTTTCCCTGACTGAGACTAATATAGGTATATTAGTCTCAGACTTTTCCTATACAAAGGTTTTGATTTGGGTTTTGATACGAAAACATATAGAAATTGTCAGTGGCATGCATACCCAGGGGGTTTCCAGGGTGGCCGGTGTCCCCCCTGAAATAACCCCGTCGGTAAATCTGAGCCTCCGTCGGTAGATTGGCGATTTTGACCATGCAATTTTTTTTTCTGCCGGTTTTGTGCTCAACCTCATCTCATTGAGAAATATGAACTAATAATTTGTAATGGATTGGCCGATAATATTTTGGACAAAGCAACTTAAAGGTACAGCGTTATTTATATTTTTCACTTGTTTTAAAATGATATAAGTTGAGATGCTCTCTACAGCTTTGCTAATGCTCAATGAGCCATTTTAGGAAGGTTTTGTGGCTTATTATAATCGACGAAACGAAACGAAATAAGACGAAATAAGGCGAAACGAGGCGAAATAAGGCGAAACGAGGCGAAATAAGGCGAAACAAGGGCAAAAAAGGCGCGATGAGTGCAAATGATGACAAAATGTATCTACCCACACCGAATTAGGAAGACCCCGTTGCATATTAATGTAGTACTACCGCCGTTTCGTCGATTATCACTTTTAAAAAGTGATAATCGACGAAATAAATTTATTACGGCCCTTTCCGATTCACTTGCAAACTCAAAAACAGATTTAAAGTATTGCTTCCATCAAAATGCATCTACCCATACCGAATTAGGAAGACCCCGTTGCAACTTAAGGTAGTACTACCGCCGTTTCGTCGATTATCACTTTTAAAAAGTGATAATCGACGAAATAAATTTATTACGCCCCTTTCCGATTCACTTGCAAACTCAAAAACAGATTTAAAGTATTGCTTTCATCAAAATGCATCTACCCATACCGAATTAGGAAGACTCCATTGCATCGCAAGGAAGTACTACCGCCGTTTCGTCGATTATCACTTTTAAAAAGTGATAATCGACGAAATAAATTTATTACGCCCCTTTCCGATTCACTTGCAAACTCAAAAACATATTTAACGTATTGCTTCCATCAAAATGCATCTACCCATACCGAATTAGGAAGACCCCGTTGCATCTTAAGGTAGAACTACCGCCGTTTCGTCGATTATCACTTTTAAAAAGTGATAATCGACGAAATAATTTTATTACGCCCCTTTCCGATTCACTTGCAAACTCAAAAACAGATTTAAAGTATTGCTTCCATCAGAATGCATCTACCCATACCGAATTAGGAAGACTCCATTGCATCGCAAGGAAGTACTACCGCCGTTTCGTCGATTATCACTTTTTAAAAGTGATAATCGACGAAATAAATTTATTACGCCCCTTTCCGATTCACTTGCAAACTCAAAAACAGATTTAAAGTATTGCTTCCATCAGAATGCATCTACCCATACCGAATTAGGAAGACTCCATTGCATCGCAAGGAAGTACTACCGCCGTTTCGTCGATTATCACTTTTTAAAAGTGATAATCAACGAAATAAATTTATTACGCCCCTTTCCGATTCACTTGCAAACTCAAAAACAGATTTAAAGTATTGCTTCCATCAGAATGCATCTACCCATACCGAATTAGGAAGACTCCATTGCATCGCAAGGAAGTACTACCGCCGTTTCGTCGATTATCACTTTTTAAAAGTGATAATCGACGAAACGGCGGTAGTACTACCTTAAGTTGCAACGGGGTCTTCCTAATTCGGTATGGGTAGATGCATTTTGATGGAAGCAATACTTTAAATCTGTTTTTGAGTTTGCAAGTGAATCGGAAAGGGGCGTGATGAATTTCTTTTTGCGATTGTGACTTTTTAAAATGTTAATAGTGACAAAATGGCGGAAGTACAACATTAAGATGCAATGGGGTCTTCCTAATTTGGTATGGTTATATGCATTTTGTCATCATTTGCACTCATCTCGTCTTTTTTCGCCCTCGTTTCGCCTTATTTCGCCTTATTTCGCCTCGTTTCGCCTTATTTCGTCTTATTTCGTCTTATTTCGTCTTATTTCACTTCGTTTCGTTTCGTCGATTATAATAAGCCGGTTTTGTGATCATTGGACTAACTACCAAAACTTAATTAAACCAAAAAGTGCAAAAAAGGGTCCTGCTCCATCCTTTTTTGGGGTCAAAAACCTGGACGCCAGAGGGTGGGTGGGGTTGGTGGGTTGGTGGGGGACGGGGTGATAAATAAGCAATAATGTTGGTAAAGTCTTGTCTGTTCACTTTAATTTCTAGCACCCCCTGAAATACCTAGCTAAGAAACTGACAGTAGACCATCCAAAGGCAATAAATGTGCTTTAAAAAAATGCATAACGGCATTTTTTGTTACAGCTCTACATCTAGGCTTAATTGAGTTCTTAGGTAGTAAGGTTTCCAATGAAGGGGTGACAAAAATAGAAATCGATTTTTAGGCCTTTTTCAGCATAAAAATACTTTTTGGGGGCAAAAATCTTATTTTTGTGTTTTTTGGTGCAATTCATATCTTTGAACAATGTACTATCCACCAGTAATCAGTTTGACCTGATTTATAATGTTTATTTAAGGAATAATCCGTACTTAAATATAAAGAAAATAAAAGCATAAGGGAGTACAAAAGGGCACTTTTCTCAGTTTTGTAGTTGTATTTGCCACTTATATTTGCTAGTTGCTTAATCTGTCATGCGATGCTTGAATAAATCAGCATAATACTTGAATATAAAGCCAATTACAATTATTATTTTTACTGTTTTACCGCCAGTATCCAAAATATTCAATGTTTTTAAATTTTATTTAGGACTTAGCTTTCATTTCTTACTTTCTAACGTTGATCACTATCAGATATGATGAAGTATTATATAAACAAAGAACATATTGTATTATTGTTTGGGCATGAAATCAATCACAGTTGTAAAATGAACAGAACATAATGGGTTGATATTGGTTGCAACCGCTTGTTTTAAAATAGAGAAAATATGATATAAGAAAACCTCAGATCTGAAAGTTAGGCCTACATAGTCCCAGGGGGAGGGGGCACCCAACTCTTTTTGGTAGATGTGCCACACAGGGTCTCAAAAGGAGACGCTTCGGGAATGAACTGAGAGAACTTTTTGACAAAAAATAGGGTTTTAAGAACTGATTTTCTCAAAAAAGTATGTCTTGGCATGAGAACTGGTTTGTTTTTCAAATTTGGGCATAATTCTGTTATACCCTGCACACCTACATCGGCAGTATGCGTCGTTCTTAAAAATCATGCACTATGAATACCTCTGTGAAGGGTATAACAGAATTACTCCCAAATTTGAAAGGTAATAATGCAAGTTTCCAAACAAAATTGGGTTTTAGACAGGGGGGGGGGGGGTGATACTCACCCAAGACGGTATACGGGGGTGTGCCGCTCTAATGGGTAGCTTTTTGGGCACAAAATCCCTAAACATGGGGTATGATTTTGTGCTGGATATCCCTAATAATGGGGTCACTTTTTACAAATGGGTCTATTTTCGCGAAATTTTTGTCTGTTTTCACGAAAATTTGCAAAAAATAGGTCTATTTTCCCGATAATTTGCGAAAATTTAGTCTAAAATGAAGCAAAACCCCTAAAAATGGGTACCGATTTTTCCAAAATCACCCCTAAAAATGGGTATGGGTTTTGAATCTCCAGCGGCACCCCCCCCCCCCGACCAAACCAAATCCGAGTACCCCCCCCCCCCCCGGGGTTTTAGAACGCAAGTTTTCAAAAAAATTCAATAAAATGGGGATTTTAAGAGCTGATGCAAGCTCAAAAAGGGGGTGGGTATTAACATGATTTAGCCCGGGGGGGGGGGGGGGTACTCACGTATATTGGCCGTACGGGTATGTGCGGCTGTCAAGATCCCCTTTACGTCTTTCGGCCGCTCCGTAAGCGTCTAGTAAGGATATTATTTTAAAACATAAATCAAAGTGTTTAGAGTTTTTGATGTATGATGTTCCCTTACCCGCAAGGGGTTTCATTTACATCCAATCATCACCTATCGGCAAAAAATAGCGTCGCCAACACGTTGGTACAGAGCTCTGAATCTATGCGACAATGAACATCGCAATAATGAGTTAAAACACATTGAAAAAGCATTGAATAAGAATGGCTATCCCTCGAAACTCGTACACAAAGCTATTAGAAGACAAAGTGCTAATGTAAGCCAGGAAAAGATAGTGGAAGATGACTACAAAGGTATCACGTTCATGCCATTTGTCAAAGGTGTCTCAGACAAAATTTGCTGATTCTTAAATCGTGCCGGTGTTAAAACTTACTTCACCAAATCCTATGCCTAAGGGTCGTTCACCTTGCGTGTATAGCATACCATGTAGTTGTGGTGAACAATATATTGGTCAAAAGGCCTTTAAAGGTCAGATTGTCTGAACACAAAAGAGATACATTACAAGGCAAGAAAGAGGGCCTGCCATAGACGTCACTGGGAGAGCAATACGTTAGTTGAGTTTTTTTAGTTTTATTAAATATCCTCCCCGGTCGTTATTCCGTCCAGGCGAGGTTCTTAAAACATAGTACATTCTAGGCTCTTAGTAGGTATAGCACACTAAAATTTCAAATACATAGGAATTCAACAAGACAGATGTCATTTTATAGATCTTGGCAAAAGCTTTACTTTGGTGCAAAAATCATGTAAATTGAGAAATGCATTCGCATGCTATCGTCATTTGAAATGTTCCCAAAGTAGTACAAAACCTGCCACGAAATGCCATTTTGAGCTTGAAATCGATTGTGGACAACTTTGAACCTCATTATTTTAATAACCACGTTCTTAAATTGACTAAAAAACACATTTATCATTAAAACTCTGCACATATTTATCGACTGATGTAAATTCAGAGGTGTATTATATTCCATATTTGTACAATAGGTTCCTGAAAATGCACACTTTTACAAAAATTCAATCTGCAATATGGAAATCCTCAAAAAATGACTTAGTCAAGCTAATTAAATATTCAAAACTGTTCGATGTCTAATCAAATATGCAAATTAGCTAATTAATTATTCAAATCTGAAATATGTAAATTAGGTACCTAACGCCATATTTTTTTGACATATGATAAGTTGAATTGTCATATCCTGATGATATTAATTTATGAATATGACTAAATTCATCAATTCTGTAACTGATAAATCTATAACAGGTTACAAACACTTCATAATCGTGAAGGGTAACAAAATAAAATCAATAATTGTATTATATAATTCACAGCATTGATCCTTGGGATATTCTTTTAGGATTCAACAAACCAATTCTGCACAAATATATCTAGAGCATCCAAAATATTTAAATTGGTAGGTTCTCTCAAAACCTTTAAATTATAGCAGAAATTCCAATCAATCTAAACTATATAGAAAATGCCATCATTTATTATTTACTACATCAATTCTGTACAAATCTCTGGTAGAATCGGTATGATTACAGGTTATAAATTCAATGAATAATGAATAGTAATTTGTGAATATAAACCAAATTTATCAAATATCACAGGAAAAGTGAAAGAGAGTCTCTTTCCTACTTTTGGCGTCAAATGGCATAACAGCATCAAAATGTAAAAAGGCACCAATGTTGTCGTTTGATGCCATTTGATGCTGTGTGATGTGGCTTGATACAATTTGTTGGCGTCAAATGGCATCAATCAGCATCAGTTATGCCAATTGATGACAACAAATTGCATCAAACCCCATCACACATCATAAAATGGTATCAAATGATGCCATTTGAAGCTATTTTATGACGTTTGTTGCCATTTAACGCCAAAATTAGGAAAGAGACGCCATTCCACTTCTCCTAGTGTATTGGATAACTTCTACATTTGTATACACCTGAATATAAAAGAGCACTGAGAGAATTGTGAAAATTTAGCAACCATTACTTGCCCATACATGAAAACCTTCCAAAGTTATAATTTTGACATAAAAAGTCAATACAAATTAACATTTTCAGATTTTTTTTTAAAAAGCTCACTTGGTGCTATTAAACTCTTTTGTTAAGCTCACAGCAAATCAAATAGACAAGCTTATCACCAAGTTCTTGGCAGAGGTCACAACTGGTTGATGGAGATTAAACGGTTTTGTTCTCAGCTCAATTCGAATATTACATGGATAGATCAGCAATTTTGTAAGTTAGTTTTTATTTCACATCTAAACACCATAATGAACATTTTTTATACATCTCCTGAACTGCAAACCCTGATGGTTTGACAAAAGGATCAATGAAGCCACTAAATAACCATTGTCACGGTCGTATGGGTATAAATTATGTGTAGGGGTGTTATCAATTCACATGTTATCAACTATGTTTTAGTTTGATTATCATTCGAAAAATGAAAATAAGCTATTTATGGGCTCACTTTGAAACGTAGCAGAAGACATTTCGTGAGTGCTCATGGGAGTTGCATACAGAATATTGAGCAAATGATGACGTAGAGGCGGAGCTCGGCTAGCATCTCAGTTTGTTTAGATTTAACGGCACACACAAATCAGCAAAAAGGAATGAAAGTTCATGATTATTGAAACTCACAATAATTCAGTCAAAACTAATGATTTTACAGTGAAATTAAACTATTTGGTCAGATGATATTCCCATGATCTTATTTTGGGGATTTTAAGACCACGGTTTCAAATGAAAAGATGTAAATACCTAAAAAAGGTCGGTAATTTTTTTTTCTTCTTTTTCTATTTTTTTACATTGTTTTTTTCTGGCCCTATCCTACAAACACAAACACAGCATGCACCATTTTGAACCTTATCAATGGCAGGCTAATGGCAAGGGTTAATTTTAGCATGGTTAAGCCCACATCTGATTTGAAATAACCAGTATATCTATACCCCATGACCCACAACACAGCATTAGATACGTTTATCTTAAGATCCTAATTACTACATTATTAAGTTATATTCTGTTCAAAAGTGTAACTTTTATCAAGTACCATTTCTGAATTATTTGGTCCTTAACATGGAGGTGACATGAAAAGGGTATGGCCTCACATGGGGGGTAGCGTAGGGGTCAATTGAGGTCATTCAAATGAATGATTTAAAAAATCATCAAAAAACCTAAAAAATCTTCCTTTTTTATGTGACCAGTTGGGACTAAGTAACATGGTCGGTCGGACGAGGGCAAACAAACCACTTTTTTTTGCCCTTAGTAAAAGTTGTGAACACCACGATTTTCACATTTGAACATCAAAGGGCTGTTTTCTTGCTCTTTTTTGTGATGTATATTACGTTATCAGCAACACATCTTAGTAAAATGAAATTTTAAACTAAGTATGACTAGTGGAATTCATGTATTCTACTGTATATTGGTTCATACATATCATAAATGTTTCAGGCAAAAGCAATCGCTGGTGTAAGTATCAGAGGTTTTGTTGGCGGCAGTCATTCTCTCAGCTATAGTTAGCAGAATCAGAGCTAGCTTGTAACCATCGTTGATAAATAGGATGTGTTTCATTGCATTTTTTATGAATTAACTTATCCTGTATCAAAGCCAACATGTTTAAGTGGACAATTTACATAATATTACTTATAATAAAAAACATTTCATGCATAGCATCTTGATTGTTCCACAATATGAGATCTGATTCGGATATGTTGTACGAGAGGTTACCTTGATTTTGTTGTCTTTCAATTTTGATTAATTTAAAGCCATCAACAACAACAACAAGTCCCAATATGAGATCCTGGTCAAAACCCAATGATGACAAACAAGACTGAACACATTGTTTTGTGTTTAATTCCAAGTATCTTTTTAGATTGCTCTGACCAAATTTCTTAGTTGTGGATATCTCACATACAAGTTTGACCCTTGCTTCCTCCCTCATTTGAATTGGAGGACCTGGATCTAGATCTTGAACACCTTTTGTCTCAACCACCATTAAATCTGGCCGGTGGGACTCAAAGTAATGGTGATGTTTATCTTCTCGCACAATATATTCACCAGGGTTATCTATCACCATACTGTCAAGATACGGCCTAATTCCGTGTATACTTTCCATATCTTGACGGATTTCCACACCTTCATCTGTATCACGAACTGGTGATCTAGATCTAGATCTAGACCTATTAGAATTTTCAGCCTTTCTTAGTGCTACCCTATATTCAACCGGTGTCTGTACTCTTGGTCTCCCCCTGTTTTGATCTTCCTGTATGTCATGGTATCCATACACTAAACAGTGTGCACAGCCACCCGTTACTGGAACATTAATCAAGTTGTTTGATGGGGAGGGAATAACACTTTGCCCTCTGCCCGGGTCAACGGTCTCAACTAAGATGTTGGGAAAGAGGAAATCAAGCAGAGATTCAAGAGCACCTGGGCCGATTGAAGAAAAATCATCACAGACACCCTTTATCCACTTCTGAATTGATGGATCAACAATTGGAAACTGTAATGAAAATAAAATAAAATGGAAATATGTATATATATATAAATGTGATACATAATTATGCTCTGATGAAAAAACGAAAGGGTTAAATGAAACGAACCAGCATAGGATGACAGATACCCTTACAAGACTAGGCACGCCTAATAGAGCTGGTCGGGTATTTGAATGTTAAAAAATTGTTTTTGTCTTGTCATAATATGGCAGAATATAATTATGTAATTTGGAAAGTGGTGTTACGGATTGATTAGGATAACTTTATATGTTAGTGTATTTTGTGATCAGGTAAGTGAAAAATATAAAATTAGCATCTGATGCCGAGCATCATAAATTTATTTGGGCAATGAATTCAGAGCTGTAATTTGCCTTCAGTGTTATCAAAATCAATTGCTCCAAATATCATGAATATTGATATGGGTCATTATATTTATATTGGGGCCAGGTGTGTCGTCGGGTGGTTCTGTTTTAATTTCATCTGTGTGGTTATTTAAAGTTTATCATAACAAAAAAAAAGAACAAAAAAAAGATGGATAAATAAAGTTAAACTTTGTACTATATACTGCGTATTGGACGATAATGTTGATACAAATGGACAAGATGCCATTTTCGACCCCCTTAATCTTAATGAAGTATGTGAACAGGGTTTTCTCTACATTAACTAGTTAAAGGCTGGCTGGATAGTAGGCCTACACAAATTTAAAATAAAAGTCACAACTGATCTAGTTCCTGAGAAAATGCCCCCCTAAAGAGCCAAAACCAAATTGCCAAATTCCGGACTTTTCACCTATTTTTGTGGCGTCTTGTTCATAGTCTTAACATCAGAAATACTAAACGAAACAAACATTTCTAATAACTTTTAAACATAGGCCTACTCTTTTGCATGCAACAGACTAGAAGTTCATACAAGGTGGCCGCATAGAGATATTTTCACTTGAATTTGGTCCGATTGACGACGTTTTTGTGGATGGACCCCTCTTTGGGGGTCCCGTTTTCCATGGGGGGCATTTTAATTGTGGGTTTTTGTGTGGTATTTTTGGTAATATGTGGCACCAGTTAGTACATAAACATGACTAATAAGTTCCTTAAAGGCCTAGAGGCCGCAACAGCTACCCGTCAATATGTGATGAAGTCATGTAGGAAAGCTCTACAAGGCCATTTTTGACCCCCCACCCCATAGCAACAAAGTGCGCAAGACCCATTTTTTCTTCTTCAAATATTCCTATTTAGAGCCAAGTGGACAGTTCCAAAACACAAGACAAAGCTCACAAGTCCTTTAGTTGCTGAGAAAAAACCCCTTCAAAGAAGTTACTTCAAACTGTGTAACATTGAAAGAGACCATTCAGCAAAGGAAGTTGAACTTTGGAAGGCCATAGCAACCGAACAGAATTGTTCGGTCCCACGCCTGATGATGACGAGGAATCAACCCCTGCCCAGGATGCCAGTCTCTTCCCTGATGATGACAAGGAAGCATCCCCTGGCCCTGCCCAGGATGCCAGCCCCTGGCTCTGCCCAGGATGCCAGCCCCTGGCTCTGCCCAGGATGCCAGCCCCTGGCTCTGCACAGGATGCCAGCCCCTGGCCCTGCCCAGTATGCCAGTCCCTCCCCTGATGACGAGGAAGCAGACCAGGTTGCCAGTCCCTCCCCTGATGATGACAAGCAGCCCCTGCCCAAGATGCCAGTCCCTCCCCAGGATGCAAGTCCCTCCCCGGATGACGAGGAAGCACTCCCTGTCCAGGATGCAAGTTTCTCCCCTAATGATGACAAGAAAACAACCCCTGGCCCTGCCCTGGATGCCAGTCCCCGCCCCCAAATATCATGGAAGCAGCCCTTGCCCAGGATGCCAGTCCCTTTCAAGTGTCAAGCACTTTACAAACGAGCTATTTGAAATACAAACAATGTTTTATCATACAATGTAATTGAATTCCTCATAGACAAGGCGGTTCTCGAACAGAGCGTCTCGCCTGTTCATCAAAAGTGAATTGGAAAGAAGTGATGATGAGACGTATGATACAATGTAGCACTGTCACAGAAGTATGCATTGTAGTTAATGTAAGGGATGTGACACCTTAAGGGATGCTAAGTTGTTACCTAGTACTAAAAATCTTGTGGAACACAAACGAATCGTTTCCGAATTATGGCCCTTCAAAGTTTAGATGGTACCCCACCCCCTTTGGACTATGGAGTGGTGGCGCCAGCATCATAATTGGGGGGGGAGGGGGGCAAAAGGAGGCAAGACACTTTAGGGGGGACTTGCGCAAACATTTGTTCGCTATTTTACGCTCAAACCAAGTCCCATCAAGATAGACCATACAGATCCTATTTGACCCCTGATGACCTCCAATGACCATGAGAATGTAATCAGCAAAATATCACACCACCCACCTTCACTCCACCAAATCCCATCAAGATAGGCCTTATGGATCCTCGTTGATCCATAATGACCTCCAATGACCTTGAAAATTGTAATCAGCAAAAGAACAGACCCCCCTTCTCTCCACCAAATCCCATCAAGATAGGCCTTACGGATCTTATTTAACCCCAGATGACCTTGAATGACCTCCAATGACCTTGAAAATGTAATCAACAAAAAGAATACACCAGCCCCTTCCCTCCACCAAGTCCCATCAAGATAGGCCCTACGGGTCCAGATGACCTTGATTGACCTCTAATGACCTTGAAAATTCAATCAGCAAAAAGAACACACCATCCCCCTTCCCTCCACCAAATCCCATCAAGATAGGCCTTACAGATCTTATTTCACCCAGATGACCTTAACTGACCCCAGATGACCTTGAAAATGTAATCAGCAAAAAGAAGACACCAACCCCCTCCCCTCCACCACATCCCATCAAGATAGGCCTTATGGATTTTATTTAACCCCAGATGACCTTGAATGACCTCCGATGACCTTGAAAACTTATTCAGCATAGGAAACACACCACTCCCCTTCCATCCACCAAATCCCATCATGATAGACCTTACTGATCTATTTAACCCCACATTTGACCCCGATGACCTCGAATGACCTCTGATGACCTTGAAAATTGAATCAGCATAAAGAACTCACAACCCCCATCCCTCCACCAAATCCCATCAAGCAAGGCCTTACGGATCTTATTTGACCCCATATTTGACCCTGATGACCTTGAATGACCTCCAATGACCTTGAAAATGAAATCAGCAAAAGAACACACACACCCTCTTCCTTCCATTAATACAGGGATCAATGTGCAGCTTGAACCTACCCTCCTCAAGCATTCACCTGTATTCACCTTTCTTTAGGATAGATTCGGTCAAGATAAGGTCTATCCTGCAATTTGTAGGGTGAAGATTCACCTTAGTGCACCATTTTCATTCAATAGTAATATGTGGGAGAAGTTGAAATATAGGTGAAGATTCACCATAGATGATTCACCATAGATTCACCTGTTCAATGTATAAATTAGTTCAAGATTCACCTCTCTAAAATATTACTAGGCAAAGATTAGGCGTCTTATCTTTGACTAACCTTGAGGAGGGTAGGTTCAAGATGCACATTGATGCCTGCATAAGTCCCATCAAGATAGGCCTTACGGATCTCCAGGTATCGCGTTACAACGTGTCACAAAAGTTTTAAACATATTTTACCCTGATGACCTTGAATGACCTCCAATGACCTTGACAATTTAATTAGCAAAAGAACGTACCACCCCCTTCCCTCCACCAAGTCCCATCAGGATAGGCCTTACGGATCTCCAGATATCGCGTCACAAAGGTATTTCTTAGCACACGGCAAACGGCACTCCACGCGTCACACAGACAGAAAAAGTGAGTACATACAGTACAGCTCAAAATAGAATGGACAATATCAACGCACTTCATTGCAATGACATTGCAATGACATTGCAATGTCATGGTTCATTCTATTTCGAGCTGTACGTACTGTAGTCTCATCCTGATTACATCAGGCAAGACAAAAAGTTGATCAATCCAAAGCCTTTTTTATTTTATTCGAACAACATGACCAATCAGAAGTCAGCAATATATAGCGAGGCGGTATGCATCAAAGCGAAGAGCGGATTAATATTTTGTATGAAGAACATGCACATCAGCCAAAAAAAAATGGTCAAGCTAGACAAGGCCCAGTACTTGTTTTTTTGTCAGATTTTAAGTTTAAAAAAGACACAAAACTACACAATTTTCTAATGTAGGCAACAGTTTTCTTTCTTTTATAAACTCACTTGTTATCAATACAACAGGTAAAAAACATTTTCTTTTATATATCTACATCCATCAATATCCAATAATCTACTTATAATTTATAATGCACTTATCAATTGCAAGCCTGGAATCTGGGAACCCGGGACATGGCTGGGACCATGCGGGGACTGTACACAAATGTACAAAAAACAGGGCCCCATCTATGCAGGCGAGTGTACATGGACGTACAATTTGTGCCCACGCTAGCCGGAGCGTGTAGCGGGGACGTACCCCAGGGTACACAAATGTACACCCCGAGCATAGCTATACATAAACTATTGACAAGGGGGTATCATGCGCGACATTGGACTTTCAAAAAGCACCCTAAATAAGTATTTGGGAGACTCTTAAAATACACCCTAAACACTGTAGGATTACCATAATTTGATACCCTAAACAAGTTTTTGGTTTTTTTTACACCCCTAAGCAAGTAGTGAAATTGTTACCCCATTTTTTACACCCTAAGTAAGTAACACTGTTGCGACCTGCACGGACCGAGTTTTAAGGCGCGCGAGCGCTACTGTGCGCCTTAAACTGTCTGTGACCGCGGGATTTATCGCGCGCCTTGATATTTCCCAAAGCTTATTAAATCTGATCCCTCCACACGATCGACATATCATGCAAGAGTGCTCTGTTTGACAGCGTTTCTTTCGCCCAAAATTTTCGCAAAAAATGTTAAGCCCTGCATTTTAAAAAAGATCGCATAGCGAGAAAAGCATTTTTAGATCGTCGTGTAAGCCATGTGGGCTACTTGAGCCATGTCATCGGCAACTCTCAACATTAAAAAACAATTGATGCAGAATAATACCCAGAATGCTCTGTTATTCTTTTTATCGGTATTATATGTCATGCACATCGTTCGACCGGTCGATTTGACAAAGAAACGAAAACTCATGTGGTTGGTTTTGCCGCAGAATGATTTTGAAGTGGATTTCCGGGGGATTTTTCAGCGAAATTAAGGATTTCCAGGCAAACTAGAAATTCAGATTTTATGAAGATGTTGAAAGTAGACCCTAAATACGTAAGCCCTTGTTTGGAAAAGGCACCCTTTTTCTTGGTTTTGATGTGTTTTGACTCTTTCCACGTAACGTGCCTAGTCGTGAAAAACAACCCTTTTTACCTGAATTATATGACGCGCATGATACCCCCTTGTCAATGATGACTGCCCCCCCCCCCCCCCTGGGGATGTGCTTGACTGAATGAGGACATTTTGTCCTGGCTGAGGGTGTACAGTCTCGGCAAAGGGGGACCGGGACTGTGCGGGGATGTACAAAAAATAGTGCCCTGCTCTGAACTGGAAAATTCACATTTTCAATTTGTACCGCCCGGCCCTAGTCCACTATCCCCTGGTCCCCTGACCCCAGGGTTTGGGCTTACAATTGATCAGAGCATAATTGAATTAGTCAGCAACTTACCTGCCCTCTAATATCGGCTTTGACCTGATTTGCTTTAGAAATTACAGAGTTGTAAGTAGTATTCCACTTGCCAACTTGATTAGCTTCATGCAAGGTTTCATAAGTCATATACTGAACATTTCCAGGATTTTGCGGATTATTAACAGGCTTTTTCATCTAGAAATTGATACAAAAAAAACAAAAACATCATTAACACACAACAAGATAACAACAATAAGAGAGTCATTCCATGCCAATTGAGACAGGAAATTTACCATAGGTCATGGATTTGCTCAAATTGCACTCAAAGGTACATTATGGTTTTATAGAGGAGGTTGAAAGGAAAAATTCAAATTCCATTTGGTTCGGTCGCTATGGCCTTCCAAAGTTCGACGACCTGTGCTAAAAATAGTCTATTTCAATGTTACTAAGTTTAAAGTACCTACTTTGAAGGGGTTTTTTCACAGCAACTAAAAGACTTGTGAGCTTTGTCTTGGGTTTTGGATCTGTCCACTCTGCTCTAAATGGGAAAATTTGAAAAAATTGAGACTTGCGCAATTCGTTGCAATTTTAGGGGGGTCAATGGCCCGTAGAGATGTCTGACATGATTGAATTACATTTTGACAGGTAGCTGTTGCAGTCTCTAGGCCTTTAAGGAACTTATTAGTCATGTTTATATACTCCCTGGTGCCGAATGTTAGCAAATATACCAAAAAAGGAATGTAATGTACATTTTTCATTTTATCGCCAAAATATCGCCATTTAATGTATATTTTAGAGTTTTTATATAATAAATTTGGGTCAAGAAAGTAGGTCCCCCCCCCCCCCCATTTTAAGGACACCGCCACAATGCATTGCATTTTTGCAAAATGCCCTAATTCTACTCCAATTCGTCTCAGTTTCCAGACTTTATGCACAATAACATTGCTTCGTAGTGCATTCATCGTTGGAGCTTTAAGATGCTAGTTTATAATAAGGCCAACACAATTTTTTTGTTTGCTTGCCCATAGATGGGTCAAAAAAAGTTGGGGCGGTAGGTCGGAAAATCCCTTCTTCTTTTTTTACATTGATTATTCTGGTTCTATCCTACAAAGACAAAAACAAGCATGCACCATTTATAACCTTGTCAATGGCAGGCTAATGGCAATGGTTAATTTTAGCATGGTTTAGCCCACATTTGATTTGAGATAACCAACATATTTATACCCCATGACCCACAGCATAGCATTAGAAACTTTTATCTTTAGATCCTATTCCTAATCAATACAGTATTAAGTTATATTCTGTTCAAAAGTATAACTTTTATCATGTACCATTTCTGAATTATTTGGTCCTTAACATGGAGGTGACATGAAAAGAGTATGGGCTCACATGAGGGGAAATGTAGAGTTCAATTTTAAGGTCATTCACATTTTTTTTTTTTTAAATCAACAAAAAAATCCAAAAAAAATCTTCTTTTTGTCTTCTATTTTTTAATTTTTTAAAAGTTTTTTTTCTTCTGACCAGTCAGGACTGACCTACACAGTCAGTCGGACGAGGGCAAGCAAACACCTTTTTTTTGGGGGGGGGGGGGGGGGGGGGGCCTAATGAATAAATTAGTTCTCAGTGTTCCCTTTTCTTATTTCTTTAATAAACTAAAGAGCTTCACTTCTGCATTGTGTGCAAAAAGATATAGTTGGCTGACATTCACAAAATGCATTGCAGGATATCCATAAAATCTGCATCTTGGGAAATTTCTAACAGTTTCCTAACACCCAATGACACAAAAATGCCACAAAAAGAATATTTTCTCGAGAATTTAGGCAAGTTATTAATAGCTGAATGGGATATAATGGAGCAAAATTGACCATAAATTGTGACCCATAGTGATCAAATTTTAAACATCATCTAGTTTGTTTTAAATATGATAGTATATACCTTTTACATCAAGAAAAGTAATGATACCAAATAATGTAGGTGTTTGTGACCTGAGAAATTAGCATATTAAAATGGCGGCTGTTTTTGTATATGGCTCATTCCATGAAGTTGGGGCATATTATGTGACATCCAAGTGAAATTTTCAAAATGGATATTTTCCAACTCTTTCTTCTTTTTTAGGTTCTACATTTACCAAAGTCCAATGTAGAACTTTTTTTGTAAATGTAACATTTGGTGTAAAATAACCGCACATGTTCAACAGTTGGATGACATTTCCAAAAATCCTGATGCTACATGGACACCATTTCCCATTTCCATATCATTTTCTAATAAATTAGCTTAAGATGTGGGCCAAGTTTCTATACCTCAATTAACTACTTGGAACCACAAATACATGAAAAGAAACCAGATTTGTCTAGGTTGAACATAACTTAACGAACAAGACATCGTAGATTAACTGTTTTATGTAAAAATTCATTGAAAAGTGACTCTTTATTTTGCAATTTGTATAATGAATTTAAATAAAGTACATATCAATATTTGTTTGATGTAAAGTACTCTATAAACCATGCACATTGATTACATTATAGTCATAAAGTAAGTATATGAAGTATTATTTACCTGTATAATGTTTTAAAATGCACTACCGATGCTACATGGACACCGCGTCTTGTAACATTGTTAATAATAAGACTATTCATACTGTTACAATTATTTGAGTGTGAATGGTTTGTCTACTTGTTCATCATATCAAGTAGATACACAGAGTGAATTGCTTGAAATTTATCTAAACACTGTTCATGTAAAATTTACCTTTTCTGTGTACTTAAGTATTACGATGCTACATGGACACCGTGCCCTAAAATATTTGGAACAGCTTGAACAGGTGCATCTTTTTCAGATCAATAGAGAGGATGTACTATGATGTTAACTTTTTATGTTATAAGCACACGATAAAATTAATAACATGGATTGTAAAACTACAAATTACACAAAAAGATAACCTGCCATGAAGCATAAAACATAATTACCTATGATACACATACACCATTTCTTACAATTACACAATAACAATACACCATTGATCAAAGAAACTTAAGATGTCCACTGAAAAAAACTTCATGCAGTGTTGTTCTTAAAGTACCCTTTGTGATCTTAGTCTCTTTGCTCGTTTCTGATTGAATCATCCTCTATTATTGATAAAGATGATTGAAAAGTTTGATCACTTAAAAAGTCAGTTTGCAAAAAAATAATTTAATTGCCATGATGGATTTCTTTGGAAAGGTACTAGTTTTTGAAAATGATGGGTTCCTTGTCTTCATCTCAATAAATTCCAGGACGATAGAACTGTCTTCTGAATTAATGTCAAGAACCTGCAAAGCAAAACAAAATAAACTCTATGGCTTAGTATCTTCATGGAACATTGTGTATTGATATTGGAGTAGATTATTTATTCATGTTGCACTTTTTGTGTTGCAGGAAAATATTTATATTAAAATTATGCTGGAGTATTTTATTTATTATTCATTTAACATGAAAAAGAATAGCAAAGGATAGAGAACTTAAATGATTTACAATTATTTGTTTTATTTATAGTAAATAAAACTAAAATAAGGGAATGTTTATTGTGAATTCAGTGAAATGCTAATGGAAATGGTGTCCATGTAGCATTGTGTATTAATATATTTCATTAGATATACATCTCTCATATAATATGCCTTTTTTCTGTAAAGTGTAGTAAAATGTAGGCAATGTTTTGAATGTTTTGGGTGATGGATAATTTCGAATGGGGTAATTGTTTTAGTCTAATTAGGCAAATTTTATGAAATGCTTCATGGACATGGTGTCCATGTAGCATCGTATTGGTAAGCTATATTATTAGCATTAAAAGAGCAAAAACTAATTCATTATTAACTTCAAAGTTTATTAATGATGTGATTCTACAAAAAAATTACAATTTCAACGAACTATAACGATACCCAATGCAAAATATTGCCCATGCTATGCCCGATGCTACATGGACGCCAAATTATTATGGCGTCCGTGACTCAAAATTAATATCATAACATGAAAAGAAATTCTGATTCAGTGTTTCCCTTTCAATAAAAATGCATTAATAAAAACAGACATACAAGCAACATTAAGAAATAATTACAATCGCACTTACCATTCACAAAACTATCCAATGTTTACATTTTGATGCTACATAAAAGTCCCGATGCTACAACGGGACATCAGCGACTGAAACCTTGATAAAACTAGCTCACATGTGGCAAATTCCAAACAAACCTGATAGCTATTGACCTCTATCCTTACACAAGAAATATGGAATGTTTTATTTATCTCCAGGGGGGGATTCCCACAAATTGCATAGGATGTTTATCACGATGCTACATTTTATGGTTAGGACACCATGCACACGGCACGATATACTTTTTCATGAATATATGGAATGGTCTTCATGAAATTTATTCTCATTTGCAATAGTTTTCAATTGATAAATGCTCTTAATTTTGGAAAATAATTAAAAAATGTATGATAGAGAACTACCCCCATTCAGCAATGAAAACTTCCGATGCTACACGTGTATATTTTGTGGACACCGTGCGTAGCATCGGAAAGGCAATTTTCATGTTGCTTGGGTGAAAAATCAGTCCAGCGTGACGAGGTGTTTTGGTCAGTAAACTATGAATACATGTATCTTTTATTAATCAAAGCGATTTCCAAGCAATTCTATGATAGTTTTGCTTACATAAAACTCATATTAATTGTTGTGTTTTCCATGTCACGTTTTTTAGCAAAAATGGTCTTGGACACCACCTCATTTTTTTATTTTTTTTTCTTCAAGGAAGGGTCGATTTTTTTTTTTTTTCATGGCTCAATACTATAACCTAGTACTGTTTTTGGACACTAAATTTTTTTGATATACACATAGAGTAAAACAGTTTATAAGCTGCCTAAAGTACCAAATTCTGCAATTTTAACAAATGCCCCAACTTCATGGAATGAGCCATATTTAGACACCATTCATTGCATTTACAGTATATTAAAGCAACTGTATATTAGTTTAAACATATTAAGGTTGTTCTATGGGCTAATTTTTTATTTGATATTTTAATAGAGCTTCCTACACACTAATCTGAAATTTGAGCTTGATCGGAGGTACGGTTCAATAGATATGACCATTTTATTGCCAAAAATTAAGCAAAATTGAAGCATTCGTTTCTTTTGTTCCTTATTGGGTTTTTTGACTCCCTAGCATTTAACAAAAAATCTAGGCAATAATGTTTTATTAAGGATGTTCCCAGGGATAAATTCTTTTTTTTGATATTTTATAGAGCTTGTTGAGCTCCACAATAAATTAAATAATCAGAAATCTGAGCTTGATCGGAGCAATGGTTCAAAAGTTATGACAATTTTAGTGTCAAAATAGGACAAAATTGACTTTCTGAATTCTTTTGTTTTGTATTGTTTTTTGACTTTCTGAATTCTTTTGTTTCTTATTGTTTTTTGACTCCCTAGGTTGATTTTTTAATGACAATTTTTGTTTTTGTTTTTGCTCTATTTTTAAGAGTAGCAGCACAGGAAATGAGGAGAGTTGTATACTAAACATATATACCAAGTTTCAATGTGACAGTACTTTGGCATGAACTTGAAAAAATTAATTATCTGCTCTAATTAGCCCCATTTTGGAGTATAATTAATTAAAATTTCAATTAAGTATAATTGATTATGCAAATACTTTACAGCATCCCGCAGCACAGAAAAGTTTCTAAAGACTATACTAAAGAAGCTCCCAAAATTTCAGCATTGTAGCATTTATACTTTTCTCAAAACAATTAATTACATTTTTTGCACATATGTGACGCGATCAAGAGGAATGAGTCGGATGTCGACCCTGGTGGAAAATGAGTTTTTGATACAGTTTTACCTAGAAGACACCTAGAGCTTTCAGAAACTGAAAACCCCCTGTCGATACGACGTTTTGTTCCAAAGTTATGTCAAATTGTATACATGAATTTCCATCAAAACTTATGTAAGCCGCCATTTTGAATTGGCCGTATCTCAATTTGGGATTCTCCGACATCCCGACTCATTCCTCTTGATCGCGTCACATATTATCAAGCTAGCTAGGGGGTCAAAAAACCAATACAATACATAAGAATAGTAGGCTTCAATTTTGTCATTTTAAAACCATTTTTTAATTTATGTAACTCACACGTGCCAGAATAGCTTCCTTGGCTGCAGTCATGATGCCAGTAAATTGTTGCCAGTGTGGAGGCAGTGCCGGAAGGCCTTGGAGCCCTTGACCAAGGGGTATCATTCTGTGAAGATGCTGAGTTCTGAGTGGAGGTACGGGATTAGGTGGCTCAGGTGGTTCATTTGAGGGGCGATCCTCCCAATCAATAGGAATGAATTGGTCAGCTGGAAGAAGCGCATTAACAACACCAAAGTCCACTTTTTGGAAGGCCACGCAAGTCATATCTGGAAATTGTAATAAGATAGATAGTTAATACACCTATCAGTTGTAAGACGCACTATACGACCCCCGGGAGTGGTGCGTCACTTTACCGAGGTGCGTCAACTTCTCATGTACCATGACGCAGCCTGTATCAAAAAAACGACGGACCATTGCCATCCAAATACGCACCCTCAGTCAACTATCAGCCCATTCGCACCCATGTAAAGTGACGGACCTTTACGCACCCTCCGTCATGTTTTTGACGGACCAAAGGCTGCCACTGACGTACCCTCCGAGAATTCAAGAATTATTGGTAAACAACGCACCTCTCCTAGGGGTCGTATAGTGTGTCTTACAACTGATAGGTGTATAATAGCATGATCAAGCTAGATATTTGTTTAAAATGAAAATGTCTTTTGAATTAATGAAAGTATTTCTAAATTATTTCAACACACCAGGATGTTATACTTGGTCATGATATGGGGACACACAAGGCGTCAATTAGGGGTCAATTGATGCTGTGAAGGTGATAAATTATAGCCCTTTAATTTAAATTTAATTTAATATTTAATAAAAATAAATTTAAAAAAAAACTAAAAAAAGGAGGCAGCGGCTTAAATTTTAGGCAGGTGGGGACAGGAAACATGGAACTTTTTTACTAGGCCTTACTATAAAGTATATTCCATTTAGAGATCACTTACCACCAGTCATATGTTGGTGTCGGTTTTGAGGCCTTAGCTGATTTGGCAAACAATCTATAGGTCCAACTCCAATGCATGCAATCCTACCATCAGGCCTGAGAAAAAAACAGTAACAAAACCACCTGTAAAAAAGACAATGCCTCAGCATGGGATTGGGTATGGTTTTACAAATCATTCAGAAAAGATTGATTATGTATTTTTCCGCTGTATGAGAACAAATCAACAACCCCATCATTTGATTGCTCATTCGTACTTCAGGAGGTTGGTGTGAAGACGCGGTTACTTGGACTTATAAACTCCCAAACTCTCTCTTATTTCGGTCACATTGCCAGACGCCAAGGAAACTGTTTAGAGAAAGTGATTATATGCAGGGTCAAAAATGTGATGAGGGGTCTCCTTGATTCTTTTTGGACCCTTTAGGGACTGTTGAAACCATATTTAAGGGGTCCCACCAAAATTCAAGGGGTCCTGAAGTTTGGGTCTTTCAAAATGGTCAAAAACTGGTTTAGCGATTTTGGCCCGTATTCTCGTACTAAAGTTTCTAAACACAGTTTTAGCTTAAAACCATGTCTAACTAAACTTGTGTCTAAGTTAAACGCGCGTTTATCTTTTAAATGATGTGTTTAACAAACATGCTTTTAAACTCTCCGAATCTCGTCCCCAGAGTTGTCGCACGTACACAGTATACAGGTATCCATTGTGGCCCTTATTGGTTACAATAGATATCGACCGAATACCTCAAATGCACGTTCATTTCTAATACTACACGATCTGCCCGCAATACAGTTCGTGTATGAGTTAAACGTGGCTTAAACTACCCCCATACCCATGTTTAAAGTTAGACACTTTTCAGTGAGTTTTCGAGAATTGCGTTTAGTTAAACAGTATGTCTATAGTCAAAGTTGGCAATGATTGAGGGCGTCCCCTGGAAAAGATCACATAATAATGCACCTATCAATTGCGATCCCGGCCCTGGGGTACCCGGGGATAACGGGGATTAGGGCCGGGGCGTACAAATTGCCCATGTGACATCCTGGGTACAATCATTTACGGTCCTTGCTCCTCGCAGGGCTGGGCACCAAATTTTGTACGCCCCCGCTACAGATCCGGCCCCCTATGGCGGGGACAAAGTGTACGTCGCGGGTACGATCCCGGCCCCCCTTGGGCAGGGACAAAGTGTACAACAAAGTCAACGTCGAGCGTATGCGCTCCCCATGTCAATTATTAAAGATAGGGACAAAATTCAACATAAATTGCAGTAATAACAATTGCAAATCCTTTTACTTTTCAAGAAGAAAAAATCAAAAATCAGTAGGTGTGTCTCACACCAAACACATACTAAACATTGCAAAAAACTTGACATTGATAAATTGTCAAATTACTGCATAAAAAGGCATAATTAGATACCTAAGTTCATGGAAACAACCATCTTGTTGTTAATGGATTCCTTGATGTAGTCTTTTGAGGAATCTGATTTCCAACGGGATCAGGTGTACTCAAAATTCCCTTAAATAAGCTATAAACTTCAGCAACATTCTCAAACAACACATTTTCTCTCAGATACCAATATTTTGAACCATATTTTGTATAGGGTCATGAATATGATCAATACCATGTTCAGTACTGTAGACATGGTAGACACAGTTACAGTAGCACAATTGTGGTCCCTTTGTATTATACTAAATTACTATTGTTTCAGTTCTTGCAGGTGCCCACCATTTGCCCACCGACTTAGTGGCCAAATTCTCCCACCAAGACAAAATGCGTAATAAATTCGCTATTTTTCATGTTTGAAACACAACATAATTGTTCCAACGGATTCAAATCTGCTGGGGAAAGGTTTAAGTTTCATTTTCTGTTTGAATTAAGCAAATTCTGATACTTGTTTAAGAGATGAAGAACATTTTGTGATTTTTGGTTTGAGACTGAGAGGCTTGATATCTCCCAGCACTATATATCTGGGTTGATCCACTAGCCTAAATGAGTACTTGTGGCCAATGAAATACATGGGGTGTGTCAGAAACATCCATTCAGCATCAAGCAAAAGTTTTGTCTATTGTAAAAAAGTTTTTGTAGTGATGGGCGGCGCATCGATAATCGATACCATGTGATTTTTGTAATAGAGGGGTTTGGTGTGAGGCAGGGTATAGGGAGGGTGTTTGTGATTGGGAAGAGGTTAGTGATGGGGGTGGTATATGTGGTTGGGAGGGGGTTAGTGATGGTAAGGGTGTTTGTGGTTGGGGAGGGGGTTAGTGGTGGGCAGGGGTTGTGTTCGAGAATGGGAATGGGATTGCCCTGGGGAGAGGGTTTGTGGTGGGGAAGGGGGGATGGTGGCGTGGATGCATGGGGTGGGAAGCGGTGGCCTAGGGGTAGGGTGTTTGTGGTGGGGTGGGGAGTTTTGTGGTGGGGGAGGGGTTTTGTGTTAGGTGAGGGGTTTGTTGTGTGGTTGGGAAGGGGAGGGGGTTTAGGGTTGGGTTGTGATGGGGATGGGAAGGGGAGGGAGTTTGTGGTGGGGATTGTGATGGTAAAGGGGTTGTGGTGGCATGGGGTGGGTGAGGTGGGGATTTGTGGTGGGGAGGGGAGGTTGTTGGGGTGGTTAAGATGTGGAAGGGGCATTGTGGGAAGGTGGAGTAGGCTTGTGGTTGGGGTTGAGTGGGTTTGTGCATGGGGTTGGGAGGGGTTTGTGGTGGGAGGGGGTTTGTGTGTGTACACCAATAAGTACACAATAAGGCCAATAAAAAAGTTGACTTGCCCTTTCAGGGCCAGAGTCTGGGTCGGACAGTCTGATTTTTTTTCTTTCTAAATATATATATATATATATTTTTTTGTTGAAAAATTTAAAACGGAGATACTACACAAAAACACGTTTTTTTTATTTGATTTTTAAACGAGCAGATACTATTGAAAAGCATTTGTTCATCTTTCCTTATTGTTATGTGCTTCTTTTTCTTTGGAAAAGAAATAAAAAAGTTTGGGTCGGTCGGTCGGTCGGAAAGAGCAAGTCAACTCCTTTTATTTTTGGCCTAAGAGTAGAGGATTCCCTGTTTGTTAATGTAATAGTGCACTTTCAATGAAAGCTTGAAAATAAAATTTCACAAATTTAGTTTTTGCCAATAATGACTGAAATTGCATCTTTTTTTCTCGTAAAACGTAACCATTGTTTTGAAGCGACGCAAACTATTTTGGTATCAAGTTCAGCTATCGATATATGAAGGATAGAAGATGCCATTTTGTGTGTGGAAGCGCTACTTTTGGATTAACTGTAAATACTGGCAAAATGTCCACTTGCCTCAAAATGACTGAAATTTCATCAATTTTCTGGCAAAACGCAACCAAGAATATTTTTGAAGCGACACAAAATATTTAGGTGTTGAGTTAAACAATTGATATATGAAGGGTAGAATATGCCATTTTTTGTGAGGAAGCGCTACTTTTGGATTAACTGTAAACACTGGCAAATATGCCCACTTAGCGGGCATATTTGCCAGTGCACTGGCAAATTTGCCAGGGCTGGACAATTCGGACACCTGCACGGAATGGTTTACTCGCTGGCTGGATTTACTTACAAAACTTTATACATTTCTTCCACTCTCATCGGTCCTGAGGTTGGTCGTCTCATACCATCCTGATTAGCATACGAGAAACGACGCAATACAGGTACGGCCGCAGCTCCGGCAACTTGTTGTACAGCCATATTTATTACATGTATGTAGTATCGTGATATTATTTCAGTCGACGACATACGGGGGCACACCACTAAATACGTCCCCATGCCCATTGAAATACACGCGTTTCGGCCCTTTTTCAAGACCGTATTTTTACCCCACGTAACAATGATGGAAGTTTTTATTTCGCATGAATGTATTAGATATGTGTTGAATTTTATTTTAAACTTGATTTTTCTTGACCCATCTAGATGAATTTTTTTCGCTACGGGCACCTAAACAGCGCCCTCACCATTTTAAACCGATATTTTCGCTTCCTCACTGGTTCCGGCAACGATATCCTTCCGCAGCCTAGGCTCCCGTGCGTATTCGATTCCGACGATTTTTGACCACATTAGCAATACTAAGGTTCTATTCTATCTTTCTTTTTCATAAAAAATAAGCAAGATTTACTTCTATTTGCTTCCCCTGGGACGATGATCAAATTGATATAGGTACTATTTCTCCGAACATTTAGTGTAGTGCCCCCTTTATATAGAAGCAAAACTTTTTTTGAGTTTTCATTCTTTTTTCTACATATTTCGAAAGAACAAGTATTTCTAAGATAAACTGCCAAAGCATATAAGGGACCGTTCATTATTTCTACCGGAGGGCGGGGGGGGGGGGGGGGGGGGGGGCGGTAGCTGGAAGAAAGCAACAACCAAAAAACACATGACCCCCTTCCCAAGATACTAAAAAGTTATGACCCCCCAACCCACCCCCTCTGGAATGTAGAAAAAAGTAATGACCCCCCCCCTTTTTTTTTTGCACACACATCCCGGCTTACAAATATAATAAGCATACACAATTGAAGGGGTGGCTGCAATAAATTAGCACTTTAACTTAGCACTTTATTGCACCCACCCCTTCAATTATGAATATTTGAGAATACTATTCTTAAAATATACACCAAAAAAAAAAAATATTGTAACGAAAAGTGCCCTTCGTCTTCGAACCTGATGTCTTTGTTTCAAGAGGTTTGAAGATGTCTTGAGATAAAGGAAGCAGGCGCGGATACAGGGGGGGGGGGGGGCCGACGGGCCCGCCCCCCCCCCCCTACCAAAAAAAAAAAGGAAAAAAAGGGGAAAAAAAAAAAAAGGAAAAAAAAAAAAAAGGAAAAAAAAAAAGAAAAAAAGAAAGAGAGGAAGAAGAGGGGGGGGGGGGGGGGGGGGGGGGGGCACATCACCCCTCAGACTCCCCCTGTTCGAGCTTTTAAACAATCTATACTAAAATTAAGAAAAATCAGTATATACGTCGTATGCTCTACTTCTTTCTTGCATTGATAACAAATATATTGATTGGAAATGAAGGGGTGGCTTTTTATCAAATGTTGGTCAAAAGTATACACCAGATCGAAATGAGTTCGAAAATTGAAAAAAATTCTACTTCTGAGGGGGGCACTTCCCCCCTCAGACTCCCCCCTGTTCGACCTTTCAAATAATCTATACTTAAATCAAAAATATATCAGTATAATATGCTCAACTTCTTTCGTGCATTGATAAAAAACAAATTATTTATTAGAAATGAAGAGGTGGCTTTTTGATAAAATGTTGGTCAAAAGTATACACCAGATCGCACCAAATGAGTTCGGAAATTGAAAAATTTTCTACTTCTGAGGGGGGCACATCCCCCCTCAGACACCCCCCTGTCCGAGCATAGCTTGGATGGTACCGGCAAAAATTCATTTTTTTTGGGCCCCCCCCCCCTAAAATTTTCCTGGATCCGCCACTGAAAGGAAGTATAACGTGGTAGCGTGCGTCTTCCTTACTCTCTACACTTTCATAATACGTGAAGATGCAGTAATTCAACCATTAAAGCCTGGAGACTGAAATGAACTATTTGTATGACTCATTATTGATGTCTTCGACGAGAATAACTATAGGGGAAGGTGGGGTAATGGCGGACGCGGGGTAATCGCGGACAGGGCTGTATCTAAAGGCAGGTGAAAGAAGGTAGTATTTTGCCACCCTATGATGTTAGGTGCCTCTCTATTGAAATCACACAAAACCTAAATGGGATGGTTGTCTCGCAAATTCTCGCGAGAATTACAAATTACTTTTTGGGCAAGTTGATATTTTGGTGCATTACTTTCTCTTTGAAACTGGTATTTCTACATCAAGGAAAACAAAGTCTTATTATTTTTTTATTTAATGTATGATACCTTCTGATAAAAAAGAAATGAATTAGGAGTCACAATGATGAGCATAATAATAAGAGAGGATGTGCCCATACATTGTACATGGATTGGGGTAATCCCGGACATGTACCGTTTCCATGGTAACCAATATGGGCGTGGTCAATTTAACATCATAAATCGGTAATAGTTGTTGACCATATAAATATGTGACATTGTTCTTTGATTTCGGCTACACTTTTAAAAATGGTATTTTTTAACTCCCATTGAAATACTGTATTCCAATAAAAAGAGGGCTGCCATTGAAAAATACGGTCCGGGATTACCCCCAGAGTGTGGGGTAATGCCGGACGACGCCATTTTTTTTATTGCGTCGTAGCTTCGAATTTCAAAATGATGAGTTGATAAAAACTTGATAAAAGGTAGAACCATCACAGTGCTTTGTGTTTACATGATTTTTATTGTTATATGACGTATTATATGTGTGTTATACCTCTCTGACAAAAGGTGTCCGCCATTACCCCACCTTCCCCTAGACATAGCATGTATTCATTCATTACAAACTAAAGGTATAAACCTTGTTGTTATCACTATTGGAATTATTTACAACATCAGATAAAATATGAGTTGTCAAGGTCTTAAAAGGAAGGATAAGACATTTGACTGATTCTATCGTCTTTAAGACGTCAAGCCTTTATTATGCAAGAGACGTCGGTGCTGTTGATGATGTCAGGAGAGTCGTTCGCAGGCCTGATAATACAAGAGTTTCTCAAAAAGAAAAGTGCATTAAAAGGGTCTTTATTGGTGAGAAGACGTTTAAAACCTGTAAGTATTCAGGCTTGAATACAGGCCTTGGCTTTCATCCGCTCTTGATGACTCAAGGATGGGTTACAAACCGGTATTCAGGCTTGGCTTTCATCCGCTCTTGATGACGCAAGGATGGGTTACAAATCTGACAGTAGTCAGACTTGGCTTACATCCACTGGATGACGCAAGGATGGGTTACAAACCTGTATTCAGGCTTGGCTTTCATCCTTGTGTCTTTGCAGCGCTAGGGCCCCAGGCAATCTATAGCTGGATCGGGGACATGCCCCGACCTATCTGCCCTTTCTTGGCAAATGCGCAGCCCCTTAAATGCATTCTGTAGCTCTGTTCCATGGTAGCTGATTGGCTGACTGGTCAAAAGCTATTCTCTAGCCTGTCATTGGTCACTCTCATTAAAATGGAATGTTTCTGATTGGCTGAAAGTTTGTTTGCTGAGTTATGACATCATCAGATTTGGATGCACGTTTATAAATACGAAAATCACTTGAATAAATTAATATCCTGAAACTTAACTTAAATATAATATTACATCAAACTTGGGTTATTATTTATTCTATACAATTGATTTGTTACTTAATTATCCTACTTTGAGAGAGATTGAGCAATTATTAAAGATTATTAACAAAACGCTGTAATTGCATAAAAACTAGAAACACCAAACTCTGGAATAGTTGTTATGAAGATCGTTCTAATTGACAAGGGTATTTTGATTCACAAAACAAGCTCTAATATTGGATTTATACAATGGATTTTGATGATTAGTTACTGTAAGCATTCTATGTACTTTACCTGAACTCAGTGTGAACTCACAAAGTGAGATTTGACTTCTTAAATGACTTAAAAATAGACCGTTTGCGCCACTGATGTTGGAGCAGAAGTCACTTTATGGGAGCAGAATTCTGCTCTCGCGATATTTCCTGCACAAACTTCTGGCCTCAAAAACCTTTAGCTAACACTCTTTACAGTTAAAGGCATATTATGTGATCTTTTCCAGAGGGCGCCCTCTATTCATTATTTTTTTTAGAAAGTAGATTTTCTTGCAGATTTACATTTCCGATCATAAATCATACGTACATTCCAAGTTACAGAGCGATACGATTCCTAATTACCTCAAAATCATGGTTTTAGAGTGAATTTAGAGTGAAAAATATAAAGTGTCGGGATTCCGACAGTTTATTTTCACTCTAAAACCATGATTTTGAAGTAATTAAGAATCGTATCGCCCTGTAACTTGGAATGTATGCATGATTTATGATCAGAAATGTAAATCTGCAAGAAAATCTGCTTTCTATTTTTTTTTCGATGTTGAGGGCGTTCCCTGGAAAGATCACATAATGACCTGAACTTCATCATCAATAGTTGTAGCCTAGTAAATTAGATACATTGGATCATCAGACATCGTAGGCCTTGTATTGAAATAAGCTTACACACAAAAATAAAAATAGCTATACGGTAAAGGGTTGATGCACAGTCAAAACCCAGTTTCCGTTACACTATACAACAATTATATTATTATATACACTTGTGATTTTTGTGTTAAGTGTATCATTTGTGGGCATGTTGTCAGCATGGGCACAGTGTATGTAACTTTGGCTCTGTGCATGCAAACATTTGCCTGTGTGCATGTAAAATTGTGATTTTCAGCCATTTTTACAATTTTAAGGGGGGAAAAATCAAAGTTTAAAGGAAATATTGCTGTTGTGCAGGTAACTTTTATTTTAACATGCTTTAAAACACCGAAAATCTATTTTGTGGCCACATGCGCATGATTTTGAGGTCTATTTTGGCTTTAAGGGGGGACTTAAGGAAGTTTTTGATTTGATTTTTTGAATTTTGTGAGTGCTGTAATTATTGAACTATTAATCAAATGCATATAAAAGTATATATTTTTGGAAAGGAAATGGATCAGAGAATCCAAATTTGGCGTCAATTTTGACCAAAAAAGTAGATTTTTTGAGAAAATCACAAAATTCACTTTTTTGACCCAAATTTTTTTGAACAAAGCTAACAAAAATAATTTTGAGTAAAAAATTTCAAAATTACTTTATAATGATGTTAAGATACTAATGAAGGGACGATTTTTTTTTTTTAAACCTAATCTAATATTTTGAAAATTTTGACCAAAAAGTGCCAAAAAACGTGAAAAAAATGGATTTTTATTTTTTTTGACACTTTTTTGTCAAAATTTCAAAAAATATTGGATTGTGTTAAAAAAAAAAAAATCGTCCCTTCATTAGTGTCTTAACATCATCATCAAGTAATTTGGGCATTTTTAACTCAAAATTATGTTTGTTAGCTTTGTTCAAAAAAATTGGGTCAAAAAAGTGTTTTTTTTGTGATTTTCTCAAAAAATTAACATTTTTGGTCAAAATTGATGCCAAATTTGGATTCTCTGATCCATTTCCTTTCCAAAAAGGTATACTTTTATATACATTTGAGTCATGGTTCAATTGTTACAGCACTAACAAAATTCAACAAAAAACTTCCTTAAGTCCCCCCTTAAGGGGGGAATTTTTGATTTGATTTTTTGATTTTTGTGAGTGCTGTTATTATTGAACTATTAATCAACTGCATACAAAAGTATACATTTTTGGAAAGGAAATGGATCAGAGAATTCAAATTTGGTGTCAATTTTGACCAAAAATGTTGAATTTTTGAGAAAATCACAAAATCCACTTTTTTTGACACATTTCTTTTTGGAACAAGCTAATTAAATTATTTTTGAGTAAAAAATGCCCAAAATTGCTTGATTCTAATGTTATGTCAGTAATCTAGGGACGATTCTCTCATTCACCTAAACTTGTATTTTTTGAAATTTTGACCAGAAAGTGCCAACAAATTGAAAAATACGCCAAATGAGAAAATCATCCCTAGAATAGTGTCTTAACAGTATAATCAAGCAAATGTTGGCATTTTTTACTCAAAAATAATTTTGTTAGCTTGTCCCCCCCCCCAAAAAAAAAATGGTTAAAAAAGTGATTTTTTTGTGAATTTTCTCAAAAAACAACATTTTTGGTCAAAAATGATGCAATTTTTGGTCAAAAATGATGCCAACAATGGATTCTCTGACCCAAATCCCATCCAAAAATGTATACTTATATATGCATTTGATTAATAGTTCAACAACTACAGCACTCACAAAATTCCAAAAAAAAAATTCCTTAATTCCCCTCCTCCTCTCCTTAAACATGCTTTAAAACACCGAAAATATATTTTGTGGGCACATAAAAAGAGCCATATTTCACATGATTGAGGTATATTTTGGCTTTAAACGTGCTTTAAGACACAGAAAATCTATTTTGTGGGCACATGCCCGCATAGCACAAGAGAAATAGGCAGATTTCCCATGAATGAGGTCTATTCTGGCTTTAAACATGCTTTAAAACACTGAAAATCTATTTTGTGGGCACATGCGCGTCTAGCGCTAGAAAAATACCCATATTTCCCATGATTAAGGTCTAGTTTGGCTTTAAAAATGCTTTAAAACACTGAAAATCTATTTTGTGGTTAATGCGCGTGAAAAATATCCATATTTTCCATAATTGAGGTCTATTTTTGCATTAAACCTGCTCTAAAACACCGAAAATCTATTTTGTGGGCACATGCGCGCATAGCATGAGAAATACAAGTATAGCCATATTTGTACTAAAAAATTATGGTTTGAAATATTAGTACAAAAAAGTTATGACCCCCCCTTTAATTTCCTAAAAAAAGTTATAACCCCCCCCCCCCCCTTTTGATTTCTTGAAAAAGTTATGACCCACCCCTGTTTGGTGCCGCCCCCCCCCCCCCCCCCCCCCCTCCTCCGGTAGAAATTATGAACGGTCCCTAAGAGCATTTTTCTGAAAAATGATGATGTCCCAAATGTTCATAAATTGTGTATAAAAGCAAGAAATCGCCCAGTCCGGCACCATCTGGTCCGGCACCATCTGGGCTGACATCGATTTTGGCGAACTATAGCGAATGCATTATCAATTGTTTCGTGAATAAGGTAATACAAACTAACTTAACATTTAATAAACATTTGATTATAATATTACATACAGACAAAGTCCGACACAAATTCACTATTCTCTAGTTTTCAGTAATGGTCATGATGGTAGCTCTAAGAAGAGCTGTTTGGGTTTAAAAGGGACTGTTTGAGAGATATTTCATGTGATCTTTCAATTCATGTGCAACACCCGCTGTAATTCTTCAAATCGTGGCATGTGATTCTCCTCTTGTTGTCTGTCGAAGATTCTAACACCAAGTGGTCGCCTTCTGCGCACGTCCGCTCGACACAGGCGATGGGATACTATGGGAAACTTCCCCGGCATGGCGTTTCTCACCATACATGTCAGGTCTGCGGTTCTGTAAGATGTACATGGCTCTTGGAAGCGTGGTGATTACCTCCCTGTGTCCAGGATACCGCAGATGACACCGGTGGTAACCATCCTTGTTCCTACAATTTGTTTACACCCAATACGAACCAACTTCAATTTCTAAAACATTTCTGGTTAGGTATGCTGTAGTTTTTACAGTATCGTCTGCTCATCCGTCAGGCTATCACTGCTAACCATAGGCGCCTCCATTGTTATACATAGAGTACAATGCCCCTTTGATGATTCGTCAAAAGTTTAGTGGCCATGGCTAGCATGATTGTGTTTAAATTTGATTTAAAATATTGTATTGTACTTTTATCCTAATGGTAGTAATCTTCTTAAAAGAAACTTATTGACAAATAAAACTGCGAAAATAGAGTGAAAATGAGAGTTTTTCAAGTAAAAGGTACCATAATAGGCCAAAAACAACACGTCTTAGAAGCAAAACTTTTTTTGAGTTTTCATTCTTTTTTCTACATATTTCGAAAGAACAAGTATCTCTAAGAAGATAAACTGCCAAAGCATACCTCTGTGCGATCTGTGGTTCTCAAATAAGAGCATTTTTCTGAAAAATGATGATGTCCCAAATGTTCATAAATTGTATATAAAAGCAAGACTATCACCCAGTCCGGCACCATCTGGTCCGGCACCATCTGGGCTGACATCGATTTTGGCGAACTATAGTGTATGCATTATCAATTGTTTCGTGAATAATGTAATACAAACTAACTTAAAGGTAGATGACCCGATCACATTTTCGTAACGCAGAATTATTTCAAACATACGGAGATTTTCATATCATATGAAAGCTCGTATTTTTCTCATCATACTGAAATTTGACGGCCTAATTCGGTATAATGACAGAGAAATCGACGAAATAGCGTTGAATTACCGCGAATGGTGGTTACCACCGATATAGTTTGTGTACTACTCAATGGGTACAGTTCGTGCAGCATCTTGTGCGTCTAAAATAAGAACCATAGCTATGCATCTCAAATTTTGGGACACAACGTTTTTAAGGATGACCTTTCATGTAGAATAGAAAACTTCAATTTGAAAATCGGAACATCTACCTTTAACATTTAATAAACATTTGATTATAATATTACATACAGACAAAGTCCGACACAAATTCACTATTCTCTAGTTTTCAGTAATGGTAGCTCTAAGAAGAGCTGTTTGGGTTTAAAAGGGACTGTTTGAGAGATATTTCATGTGATCTTTCAATTCATGTGATGATACATGGAGGTGAACACCCGCTGTAATTCTTCAAATCGTGGCATGTGATTCTCCTCTTGTTGTCTGTCGAAGATTCTAACACCAAGTGGTCGCCTTCTGCGCACGTCCGCTCGACACAGGCTATAGGATACTATGGGAAACTTCCCCGGCATGGCGTTTCTCACCATACATGTCAGGTCTGCGATTCTGTAAGATGTACACGGCTCTTGGAAGCGTGGTGATTACCTCCCTGTGTCCAGGATACCGCAGATGACACCGGTGGTAACCATCCTTGTTCCTACAATTTGTTTACACCCAATACGAACCAACTTCAATTTCTAAAACATTTCTGGTTAGGTATGCTGTAGTTTTTACAGTATCTTCTGCTCATCCGTCAGGCTATCACTGCTAACCATAGGCGCCTCCACTGTTATACATAGAGTACAATGCCCCTTTGATGTTTCGTCAAAAGTTTAGTGGCCAAGGCTAGCATGATTGTGTTTAAATTTTATTTAAAATATTGTATTGTACTTTGAACTGCCAAAGCATACCTCTGTGCGATCTGTGGTTCTCAAATAAGAGCATTTTCCTGAAAAATGATGATGTCCCAAATGTTCATAAATTGTATATAAAAGCAAGAAATCACCCAATCCGGCACCATCTGGTCCGGCACCATCTGGGCTGACATCGATTTTGGCGAACTATAGTGTATGCATTATCAATTGTTTCGTGAATAATGTAATACAAACTAACTTAACATTTAATAAACATTTGATTATAATATTACATACAGACAAAGTCCGACACAAATTCACTATTCTCTAGTTTTCAGTAATGGTAGCTCTAAGAAGAGCTGTTTGGGTTTAAAAGGGACTGTTTGAGAGATATTTCATGTGATCTTTTAATTCATGTGGTGATACATGGAGGTGAACACCCGCTGTAATTCTTCAAATCGTGGCATGTGATTCTCCTCTTGTTGTCTGTCGAAGATTCTAACACCAAGTGGTCGCCTTCTGCGCACGTCCGCTCGACACAGGCTATGGGATACTATGGGAAACTTCCCCGGCATGGCGTTTCTCACCATACATGTCAGGTCTGCGGTTCTGTAAGATGTATACGGCTCTTGGAAGCGTGGTGATTATTACCTCCCTGTGTCCAGTATACCGCAGATGACACCGGTGGTAACCATCCTTGTTCCTACAATTTGTTTACACCCAATACGAACCAACTTCAATTTCTAAAACATTTCTGGTTAGGTATGCTGTAGTTTACAGTATCTTCTGCTCATCCGTCAGGCTATCACTGCTAACCATAGGCGCCTCCATTGTTATACATAGAGTACAATGCCCCTTTGATGATTCGTCAAAAGTTTAGTGGCCAAGGCTAGCATGATTGTGTTTAGATTTGATTTAAAATATTGTATTGTACTTTTATCCTAATGGTAGTAATCTTAAGAAACTTAGTGACAAATAAAACTGCGAAAATAGAGTGAAAATGAGAGTTTTTCAAGTAAAAGGTACCATAATAGGCCAAAAACAACACGTCTTCGAAGGGGGCACGCCACTTAATACGTCCCCCATTGAAATACACGCGTTTCGGCCCTTTTTCAAGACCGTATTTTTACCCCACGTAACAATGATGGAAGTTTTTATTTCGCATGAATGTGTTGAATTTAAACTTGATTTTTCTTGACCCATCTATATGAAATTTTTCGCTACGGGCACCTAAACAGCGCCCTCACCATTTTAAACCGATATTTTCGCTTCCTCACTGGTTCCGGCAACGATATCCTTCCGCAGCCTAGGCTCCCGTGCGTATTCGATTCCGACGATTTTTGACCACATTAGCAATGCTAAGGTTCTATTCTATCTTTTTCATAAACAATAAGCTAGATTTACTTCTATTTGCTTCCCCTGGGACGATGATCAAATTGATATAGGTACTATTTCTCCGAACCATACACCAAACGCATAAGGATTTAGTATAGAGCACTAAATAAACCTCCCATTGGATTACATGCAAATTAGGGCTAAAAGAGTCGCTATTTTTGGGCCCTTAGTAACCATTTTTGGAATGTCTCGAATGCTTTATTCTAATAAACAAAACAAACATTCAAATTTTATAAAATCGTCAAGAAGTGTTTAATACACCTTCCAATTAGATTTTACGATACGATCATTTAAACAACGCCACCCCTATTTTCAGCCCGGACGCTCGCCTTCTAACCGCCTCCGATCACGTGTGCTCATCCACGTGATCAATTTTCGATACATTCGAAAATCAATATTTTGCAATATCCTGATCAAAGTACAAGAGATCATCTTTTATTTTAACTAGCGGGCATCCGCGCTTCGCGCGGAACCCGCTAGAAGATAACGGGGAGGTTTGTAAACAAAGCGTAAGAAAATTTGGTACAATATCAAGAACATGCCCTTTACATAATCCAGACGGGCCCTCAATAATCTGAATATCGCAGGTGCATTTGATAATCCAGGTATGTGTGATGTGCCTTAATCCAGGTAGGCCTATACCCTTTGTGTTTTTAATATCCAGATACCCAGGTACCTCAGGATGTAGGCCTCCCGTGTGACCTGAAATGCAGGTACCCCATAGGCCTAATCCCTACTCTCTAAATGTAAAAGAGTGGTTTTCCACTTTTTCAAGGAGTTAAACGCAGGACAACACGTTTTTGAGTGGAAAAACACTCTAAAAGGAGTGAAAAGGGATTTTATATGACAATGTTCAACTTTATTGAGTGGACATTTTCCACTCTAAAACGGGTTGACCTGTGTTTCACTCCCTTCACTCCTTTTCGAGTGAATTTCCACTCTTTTCACTCGTTTTGTATTTAGAGAGTACCCCTACTCCAGTTACCACAGGTGCCCTTAATATTGCATCGGGTATCACATGATCTAGGTATAATTGTATGTGCCGTTATAATACCCTTGTGCCCTTACTTGATCATATTCAAGTAAATTAAACGCGGGTGCCGAAGATAGCGGGCAGTTAGTCATATCAAAATAGACAGAGGAGAGTAATTTCAAAGCGTTATAAATGTTTATATAAATATCAAGAACATGTCCTTAAATAATGCAGGTACCTAAGGTGCCCTTAATGTAAGTGACATGGTGCCCTTAATACACCATGAGCGTAGGCCCAATGTGCTCTTAAATAATACTTAGACCTAATCCAAGTACTCCACGTTTAGACCCAACCCCTCACAGGTGGCCTTATAACCCAGATACCGCACGTGTCGGCGTTATATCCATACCAATGTGCCTGTACTATTATCCAATTTATAATGGAAAGCGCAGCATAGGTGCCGAAGCTATAATAGTGGGCGGTTAGTCATATCAAAACGTAGGATGAGGGTATTGTAAAACAGCAAGAGTATGTCGTTGATACTCCATGTACCCTGTGCCCTTACTACTGACATTGGTGCCACAGTGCCCTTAATCCATATATACTGTATGCCCTTAAGAAATCCAAGTACGCCATTTATAAAACATGGTGACCTTGATTATTCAGGTACCCCATGTACTTTAATAACCAAGATACTCCATATGTCCTTAAGTGATCCAATATAGGACCTCCCTGGACTATTTGGTATATCTTGAATCGAATACTAAGGGCATCCGTGATAACCTTTTATGCGGTTTTAGGGCCTATACGTGGATTATTAAGAATACTTTAGAATATTAAGAGTATCTGGATTGTCTTAATATAAGTATAGGCCACATCTGGGTGTGTACCCCATGTGACCTTAGGTAGACCTACCCCATGTGCAGTGGCGGCACTACCGGGTGGCGATTTTTTTTTTCGTACATGAGTTTAACCAAATTTATTTATTCCGTTTTAATACGAAATAAAGCAAAATTCACTGAATAAAATGATTTTTTTTAACATTTTGAAACAAATGACCTGATTTTGGTTAAACTCATGTACGAAAAAGATAATCGCTACCGGGGGGTGCCACCAGTCGTGACCTCTCCCACAGTTTAAGTCCCTACGCATTTTGTACCCCAAATAATAATAAAAAGTTCAATTTTAATGTCAAAATTCAAAGTTGTATTAGCTTTAAATTGGTCCAAAATGTCTGATTTAGAATAAATTTATCTAATTTTTAGGAATGTTTACAATAAAAGCCAAAAGGCTTGAAATTTCCATCCAAGTGTTTTGTCTTGCCCCCCCCCCCCCCTCCAAATTGTGTTATTGTCCCCCACTCCACTCCCGTTTTCCCCTTATGTTGATGGGGGTGCCGCCGTAGGCATGCGTTCTTAGCGTTTAGTGGGTTCTAGTTCTATAGTCGGTTATTTAGTTTTATCAAATTCATATTTATGGTCGGCGGAGTCTATCTTTCAAGATCACTTGTACCATTCCATGATTGTATTTGAGCACTTTGTGTGCCAACCCCATTTTTTCGGGCCATTTTACATTAAATACATTAGTCCCTCAATAGGCATGTAGGGCTTAAACGTATGTAATCCCTTTGTCATGTTTGTTGTGTTCTAAATAAGGCCTGACCATAATATACTGCACGCTCCGTTTACCAAGATGCATTATGTGCCCTTACTAAAATATATCCAGATTATCAAGTAAGGGAAGTGCGCTTGCATGGTGGCTTTAAGGCCTATTAGGGTATAATGGGGCAATACCGCACGTTCCGTTTGTCCAGATACCCCATGTGGCCATATTATCAAGTAAGTAAAGGGAAGTGCGGGGAGGAGGGGGGCTTAGGCTATAGGTATGATGAGACAATCCCGTAATTTCCGTGCTATATAAGCCTCACGGCGTATAAGCCGCAGCACCTTATTATTAAATTCATAAAGTAAGATTCAGACCTCATCATAGTAGAGGCTATAAGCCGCACCGCACCGCTGTAAAAGTCGCGCGAAGACAATTAAATGGGTGTGAGGGGGGGGGGGGGGGGGGGGGGGGGGGGGGGGTGCCGACCTTGATCCACCAGCCCAAAGCTTCATGACCCGCCATGCCTTGCGCGGTGGTATCGGCCAAATTTACACATAACTAATTTTAGGTGATAACTGCTCAATTAATCATTATGTATATAACATGTTTAAGTCAAAACATTCATTTATCATCCATATTTATAATACCGGAAGCATGGTTGACTGCATCAAATGGAGTTACATGCATGGGTAACTCCTCCTATCAAATGGGGTTACCTGTATGGGTAACTCCTTCATCAAATGTGGTGACTTGCAAGGGTGACTTCATCAATTGGGGTTTCGACAACTGCATGAGTAATTCCATCAAATGTATTTTCCTTCAGCCACTTCATGTCACTTTAATTAATACATGTTATCCTGGATACGGTTTGCACCTTGCTCTCCATTTCTTTATTAAAATAAAGGTCTTATATAATGTACCATGGCTTTATTTTTTGTTTGTGTCTTGCTCCCGTTATCTTGTATGTACGGTATGCACAGCGGAGCAATTACGGACTACCTGCTTTCATCCTGCCCCCGTAAACAAAGTACAGGGGGCACTACACTAAATCCTTCCGCGTTTGGTGTATGGTTCGGAGAAATAGTACCTACATCAATTTGATCATCGTCCCAGGGGAAGCAAATAGAAGTAAATCTTGCTTATTTTTTATGAAAAAGATAGAATAGAACCTCAGCATTGCTAATGTGGTCTAAAATCGTCGGAATCGAATACGCACGGGAGCCTAGGCTGCGGAAGGATATCGTTGCCGGAACCGGTGAGGAAGCGAAAATATCGGTTTAAAATGGTGAGGGCGCTGTTTAGGTGCCCGTAGCGAAAAATTTCATCTAGATGGGTCAAGAAAAATCAAGTTTAAAATAAAATTCAACACATATCTAATACATTCATGCGAAATAAAAACTTCCATCATTGTTACGTGGGGTAAAAATACGGTCTTGAAAAAGGGCCGAAACGCGTGTATTTCAATGGGAGACGTATTTAGTGGTGTGCCCCCTTCGAAGACGTGTTGTTTTTGGCCTATTATGGTACCTTTTACTTGAAAAACTGTCATTTTCACTCTATTTTCGCAGTTTTATTTGTCAATAAAGTTTCTTAAGATTACTACCATTAGGATAAAAGTACAATACATTATTTTAAATCAAATCTAAACACAATCATGCTAGCCTTGGCCACTAAACTTTTGACGAATCATCAAAAGGGGCATTGTACTCTATGGTTAGCGGTGATAGCTTGACGGATGAGCAGTAGATACTGTCAAAACTACAGCATACCTAACCAGAAATGTTTTAGAAATTGAAGTTGGTTCGTATTGGGTGTATTGTAGGAACAAGGATATGGTTACCACCGGTGTCACCTGCGGTATCCTGGACACAGGGAGGTTATCACCACGCTTCCAAGAGCCGTGTACATCTTACAGAACCGCAGACCTGACCTGACATGCATGGGAGAAACGCCATGCCGGGGGGGGGGGGGGGGGTCCCATAGAGTGTGTCAAGCGGACGTGCGCAGAACTAGGCGACCACTTGGTGTTAGAATCTTCGACAGATAACAAGAGGAGAATCACATGCCACGGTTTGAAGAATTACAGCGGGTGTTCACCTCCATGTATCACCACATGAATTGAAAGATCACATGAAATATCTCTCAAAACAGACCCTTTTAAACCCAAACAGCTCTTCTAGAGCTACCATTACTGAAAACTAGAGAATAGTGAATTTGTGTCGGACTTTGTCTGTATGTAATATTATAATCAAATGTTTATTAATGTTAAGTTAGTTCGTATTACATTATTCACGAAACAATTGATAATGCATACACTATAGTTCGCCAAAATCGATGTCAGCCCAGATGGTGCCGGACCAGATGGTGCCGGACTGGGTGATTTCTTGCATTTATACACGATTTATGAACATTTGGGACATCATCATTTTTCAGAAAATGGCTCTTATTTGAGAACCACAGATCGCCCAGAGGTATGCTTTGGCAATTTATCTTAGAAATACTTGTTCTTTCGAAATATGTAGAAAAAAGAATGAAAACTCAAAAAAGTTTTGCTTCTAAGGGGGCACTACACTAAATCCTTCCGCGTTTGGTGTATGGTTCGGAGAAATAGTACCTACATCAATTTGATCATCGTCCCAGGGGAAGCAAATAGAAGTAAATCTTGCTTATTTTTTATGAAAAAGATAGAATAGAACCTCAGCATTGCTAATGTGGTCAAAAATCGTCGGAATCGAATACGCACGGGAGCCTAGGCTGCGGAAGGATATCGTTGCCGGAACCGGTGAGGAAGCGAAAATATCGGTTTAAAATGGTGAGGGCGCTGTTTAGGTGCCCGTAGCGAAAAATTTCATCTAGATGGGTCAAGAAAAATCAAGTTTAAAATAAAATTCAACACATATCTAATACATTCATGCGAAA